>OX369265.1:9332852-9932852 GCA_947284805.1 Coleophora flavipennella | reverse complement strand
TTTGAAGTACAAAATTTTAAAAATATACAACAATATTTGTTATGATAATAAAAAGTGAGTAATGTTATTATTTTTTACACTTTGATTGTAGTTTTTGATTGAAATTTAATTAATTAAAAAAGTGTGGTTATTTTCCTTACGCTTTTACACATAAAGAAAAAGACACAGACAACTGTTCCAATCAATATCTCGCCATTAGGCTGCGGAATAGATTACAAACACAAGCCCGAGATACATATCGGCAATTTGTACAAAACCCGAAATCAAAATGAGCGATGATTTTCGGGGTAAAGTAAAGCCAAAGTATATATTAGTACTAACATACAGTATGGACACTCCCTGCCGCTCTTTCGATTGCGACCTCAACCCCTCGTCACCCAGATTGATACAGATTGGTTACAGTTTGGTTCTAGATGGAATGGGATTTCTCCGTGATTTTGTTTGCTCCGTCATTTGTTTTTAGAAATGTCATTTTACGACCATTTGTATGCAGTGTAAGGGGTGTGGTAAAGCTTTGAAGTGAATAGTAATACGTAGGTACACATTGTCACATAAATGCCGTTGATGTATGTATAAGTTCTGTTTAAAAGTATCCATGAATCTATATATTAATATTAAAAGAATTGATGAACTTTAATGCAAGTCCGTCCGGCCGTTCTGTTCAACCGATTTTCTCGATTTTTTTTAAAATATAATGTATTGATGCACAGATTTGTCGTCATAAGAAATCAACCCCACAAGTGGCTAACGGTTTACGGCTTGCGCACACTCCCTTTAGAATGTAATCCGTGTCCCTCCAGCCGTTCTATCAAACCGATTCGCTTAATTTCTTTCAAAATGAAATGATGAATGTTTAAGCGCACGCAGTATACTCATCATATCAGCTCATATACTTCCCCACCGAGGGGCTCAAGACTACCCTGAATTAGGGCGATCAGGCCTTAGTCGACCACGCGGGCCCAGTGTGGGTTGGTTGACTTCACACACAACCTTGTGTGCAGGTTTCCTCACGATGTTTTCCTTCACCGCTAGAGCGTCGGATAAACGTAAATATGAAATCGAAATTCGAAAACACATTGGTACGAAGCAGGACTTGAACCACGACCTCCCGGACGGAAGGTAGCGGCTCTAACCACTACGCCACCGACGCTCTATACAGTATACTAAAAACTTTCAATGTAGGTAGGTAGGTAGAGTAATAAAATGAACGTATGGTATAACATTTGCCTAGAAGTAACTTTTTGATGAATCACTCGACCAAATAGGTAACAGAAATTTTCCGAGAAACCACAAGTCATGTAAACAAACCGTATTCTCATGCCTGAAAAATTTTCCACTTAAATAATAAGTATATAAAATACCTCGAATGTCTTTCAACCCGAAAACCGAAGGCGGCTTGAAAACTTTCGAGAGTTGGGTTCGCCACTAGCCCTACAACCTCTACCAAACCAAAGTGATGATGATGATGATGATGATGATAATGGTCCTAGCCGTTTTCGGCTACAGCGACCGCAGAGTTGTCCGGCTCAGCTGCAAGCGTCCCGCTGCTCCGCCTTCTCGTGCCAAACTTCTCCTCCAAACCAAAGTATTTACAATTTGACTAGTGACATTGTAATCTCACAAGTGACATTACAATAACACTAAGCGAAGTGAAAAACACTAAATAAATGAGCTCCGATGTTAGGTTCAGTCAGGTTTGATTGATTTTACAGTCAAAGAGCTTCACGATGCGGGACTACTGCAGGAACACTTAAAAGGGGTTGTGAACGTACGGCGAAAATTAGACTTTTCATACAAACGGCGATCTATTTTCATTACTTATAAGTTAATCAATTTTGACCAATTTTTGATAGGTTGTCAGTCAGAACAAAAGCTAGGTTTATTGGATCTTTTTTTAAATTTTTAATTGAAAAAAATAAAAGCATATCTGAATATTATTTTTGTATAAAAACACTCACTTCGTGGTCAACTGGGCCCGCAGAGCACTGAGCCCGCAGGTTCAGTTGCCCACTTTGAACGACAAATGAAATTGAACTTATTAATTACATTGAAAAATTAAATATAAACAAATCGGTTAAATTTGAAGAGGTAAAAATCGTTATCTCCGTTTATATGAAAGGTCGCAGGTTCACAATCGTCTTAATAAATGATCAATAAATTCTGGAATAAACCCATTTGTAAAAACGATTTGGTACATTCGGACAAGAATAGCGGCCATCCGGGTCTAACAACATCTTGGCCAAAATGTTGCCAAAATTTCTTGTGCGTAGTGTGACGTAAGAGGTTATTGAATTCGAAGAAAAGGTGAATTGTGTTCGAGCCCAAGTTTGATAGGTAATCTTTTGTAAGCCCCAATCGAAGAGTAGAGCGTCGTAGGCGTAACGGTTACGGCCGGCCGCTACCTCCTGTCCGGAAGGTCGTGGTTCGAATCCTGCCAAGTGCCAATGTGTTTTCGAATTTCGATTTCTTATTACGTTTACCCGACGCTCTTGCGGTGAAGGAAAAACGTCGTGAGGAAACCTGCACACGTCTGCGAAGATACTCGAAGGTTGAGTGTGAAGTCGACCAACCTGCACTGGGACCGCGTGGTCGACTAAGGCCCGATCGCCCTAATTTAGGGAAGACTCGAGCCCCTCGGTGGGGACGTATATGAGCTGATAAGAAGAATCGAAGAGTAGAAAATCGTAAGTTTTATTGTTTCTTAAACCACCATTTTATGTATACAGGTGTAACAAAATTGGTGTAGGTCCTTTTAACTGGGGCTTCTACTCCTCTAACTGAACAACTTTTTTTTATATTTCTGAAATCGTAAAAAAAAATTTTACTTCATACAAGTCAATCAGCTGAATGACCAATTTGGAGCATTTTTGTAAGGAGAGTCCATTTTTAAAAATTTACTATGAGTTCATTAGTGAAAGTTGTTCAGTATGATGAGTAGAACCCCCAGTTAACGGTCCTACAGATTTTTTTTACACCTGTTTACAGGTGACTTTTTATTCGCTGAAAAGTGGCAATAGGTATTAATACTTCTCATGCAATACATGAAGTTGTTAAGAAAATATCGTGGAGTAAAGAAACAAACATAAATGAGACCTGAAAACAATACACTCTTTTTATATGGGCAGTCACTTAGGAAACTTTAAAAAATATAATAACCACATTACTGCATAAAAACATTACCTGCCATGTAGAAAGTAGAAATTTTTCAGAGTGTGATTTCTATTGCCACATACATACATACATACATAAGATCACGCCTCTTTCCCGGAGGGGTAGGCAGAGACCACATTTATCTATTGCCACTATGGCAAAATATAATAAAAATAAATAAATTAAGGAGGCCCCGATCACCCTATTTTAGGGTAGGCTTGAGCCCCTCGGTGGGGACGTATATGAGCTGATATGATAATGAAAGAGGCCCCCCATACGAGATACGTTGTTTTTTTGTTCGATGGTACGGAAACTTTCGTGTACGAATCCGACTCGCACTTGGCCATTTTTTTAATGAACTGAAGTCTTAGTCAAAATATTTTCAGGATTTTTAAGAACAGAACCCTATACATTAGTTTTCACATTTTTATACTCTCACTGCATCTGCTTCACAATTATATTTTTGATTTCAGTACAAAGTGTGCACGTCACAAAACAGCAAATATTTTAGCGTCGCCGTCAGCTGTTGCGACACTGCGACGTTTGCCCGCGCGCACGAGGCAACGAAGCGGAAATATGGATACATTCGCGATTTAACATTGTATGCTTCGGAATTGGAATGTGAAAACGGACATTCTTTGATTTTGACACATGCTGTATTGTGTCATATGTGACCTACAGGCTGCTATAAGTCTCAATTTTTAGGAAACCATTAATTTTACTGTCAATATACATGAGTGGATGCATGAAAATTGAAAATATTAAATAATTAAGGGTGTCAATTAAATGGTTAGCATAGTATTGTTATTTCTGTGAGCAGAAAAATATAATCGGTCAGCAGAAATAGCTAATCGGTCAGCAGAAATAGCTAATCGGTCAGCAGAAATAGCTAATTGGTCAGCAACTCATGGTCAGCAAACATTTCAAAATCAATCAGCAATTTATGTCATTCTGGATGGCTGTAATTATTTTAAACATCCCCGTACTACACTCTTCCTACAGTGTTGAGTGGTCGACGGAGCCCCTTCGGGGCTCCTACTTCTGTGTTCTCATGTTAAACCTAACACTACGACTGTGCGGGGAGGCGAGCTTAGCTCGCCTCCCCGCACAGTCTCCGAACCTAACGGATCCGAGTCGGGGTGCTCCGCAAGTCCGAGCTCGCTTCGCTCGCTCCCGCTTCCATTTAGAACTCCCCGTACCACACTCTTCCTACAGTGTTGAGTTGCTGCTTATAGACATGTTTTTCTGCCGCTCAATCATGAAATCTTGCCGCTCAAGTAGTTATTTTGCGGACCGAATGTTTATTATGCCTTTAAAAAATATATATTTCAATAATTAATAGTTTCAAAGGAAGTCAATCTTACTTAGCGTCATCTGTTACTTTATTTTTAAACCCCCGACGCAAACAGGGGGGTGTTATAAGTTTGACGTGTGTGTCTGTGTATCTGTGTGCGTCTGTGTCATCGTAGTTCGTAAACGAATGGACCGATTTTGATGCGGCTTTTTTGTTTGAAAGATTACGTGATCGAGGTGGTTCTTAGCTATGAAGATCTGTACAGCCGTTTTTTTTGTATTCACAATTGGTAAACAGTTTGAAGATCATCAGCTCTTATCTAGGTGATGAAGGGATGTGGGCAACTTGTACCGGTCTGATTTGAAATTTGGTGACCAGTAACTGTAATAATATTGCAAAACCATGGTAACCTTGACCTGATGCTGCAGCATCTCTTGAAATCTGCAAGATATCCAACTCATCACCAACTTACAGCAGAGGTATCGTGTTTGGCCTCATTGGAATAGTCTCAATTAATAGGTGTTACATAGAACATGGCAACCTTGACCTGATGCTGCAACATCTGGTGTCTACAGGATACCCATCTACTTACCAACTTACAGCAGAGGTATCGTGTTGGGCCTCATTGAAATAGTCACAATGAATAGGTGTTAGAACATGGTAACTTTGATCTAATGCTGCAGCATCTTCTAGAATCTGCAGTATACCCAACTCCTCACTAACTTACAGCAGATGAATCGCGTTTGGGCTCATTGAGATAGTTTCAATGAATAGGTTTTAGATAGAACATGGTAACCTTGACCTGATGCTGCAACATCTCCTGGTGTCTGAAGGATACCCAACTACTTACCAAATTTCAGCAGAGGTATCGTGTTTAGGATAGGTAAAGTTAAAAAAGCATAAAATAAAACTTAATCATCAATTTGAATGATTCGGAGATATTACGATTTTATACTGTTAAAAGTAATTTATTTACACTTCTTCTTTTCGTGTCGATGGGTTCTTCACTACATAATTAATTTATTAACACTAAATAACTTAATTCAATTTATAATCATCAATTTAAATGATTTGGAGATATAACAATTTTATACTGTTAAAGTAATTTATTAACACTTCTTCTTTTCGTGTCGATGGGTTCTTCACTACATAATTAATTTATTAACACTAAATAAATTAATTCAATTTATAATCATCAATTTAAATGATTTGGAGATATAACTATTTTATACTGTTAAAAGTAATTTATTAACTCTAAATTACTAAATTCATTTTATAATTATCAATGAAAATGATGAAGAATGCCGTTTTTTTATTGTATTTGGGCATGTGACGTCATCACTTTTTATCACTTGAATTTTTTTTTTTAACTAAGTGATTAAAAATAAAATAATACATAATTATTTAATTGTAAAGCTTTGGATGGAGGATGCAAATACAACCCGAAAATAATTTATTCCTCACCAGGAAACAAACAAAGGCAATCGTTACAACTGAAAGTTACAAATAATTGAAAACGCATAACACGTTAAAAAACCGACTTCCATCGCAACAATTTCGTACAATTATGCAATACAGTTTTGGTTTTTGTTAATTTTCTAATAAAGTACTACACCGATTTTGATAAAATTTATATGAGATCCGCAGGAGAACTAAAGTAACCGACATAGCTCACAGAATCGCTAAACTGAAGTGACAGTGGGCAGGGCACATAACTCGTAGAACAGATGGCCGATGGGGCAGTAAAGTTCTCCAGTGGCGACCGCGCACCGGAAAATGTAGCGTAGACAGGCCTCCCACGCGGTGGACCGACGACCTGGTGAAGATCGCGGGAAGCCGATGGATGCGGGCAGCGCAGGACCGGTCGTCGTGGAAATCTTTGGAGGAAACCTTTGTCCAGCAGTGAACGATTTTCGGCTGATATGATGATGATATGAGACCACACGGGAAGCACTAGCTTTTAAATAAAAAAAAGAACCATCAAAATCGGTTGACCCAGTCAAAAGTTCTGAGGTAACACACTTAAAAAAAAACACAGTCAAATTGAGACCTCCTCCTTTTTGGAAGTCGTATGAAAAAAAACGTTTGACAAAGGCCTCCCCCAAGGATTTCCACAACAACCGGTCCTTCGCTGCCCCAGGAAGTCGGTCCTGCCTATGCTACGTCTTCGGTGCACGGTCGCCACTCGAGAACTTTACTATCCCAAACAGCCGTCCGTTCTACGAAAGATGTACCCCGCTCACTGCCACTTAAGCCTCGCACTCGGTGGACCGACGACCTGATGAGGAGAAGCCACTGGATGCGGGCAGTGAGTGGTCCTTAATTAAATAATTAAGGCCTTTTTTCACCAGTGGACGTCTTTTAGCTGATATGATGGTAATGATGATTGTTTAAACTTTCAATCATCAAAGAAGCGTTTCTTCATCATCATCATCATATCAGTCGAAAATCGTCCACTGCTGGACAAAGGCTTCCCCCAAGGATTTCCACGACGACCGGTCCTGCGCTGCCCGCATCCATTGGCCTCCCGTGATCTTCACCAGGGCGTCGGTCCACCGCGTGGGAGGACTGCCTACGCTACGTTCTCCGGTGCGCGGTCGCCACTCGAGAACTTTACTGCCCCATCGGCCATCCGTTCTACGAGCTATGTGCCTTGCCCACTGCCATACTTCAGTTTAGCGATTCTGTGAGCTATGTCGATTACTTTGGTTCTCCTGCGGTTCTCCAAAGAAACGTTTAGTGAATGAATATTGTAAACAAGATCGATGAATCATTCGTTCTGCATTGGCGTCGTCGCTTATTCACCGGTTGTAAAACCTGGAATTTTTAGATAAAATATTATTTTCTTTGTTCCGAGATCAGAGATTTCTTTAGCAATCTACTATTTTATGAATTTATCATAAATTTTCCTTTCCTCTCAAAACTTTTGTCATATACCTACCTTAGTAAAAGTGATCTTTTTCCTTTCTCCGAAAAACACATAATTTTAGGTGCACGTTCCAAATAAGTACCACAAAGAAATTTGAGTTGATGTAGGTTGGTTTTGCAAGATATGAATTATTAAACTGGACAGATCTCATTTCCATCTCGCTTAACCCCAAAAGGAATTAGGAATATAAAAACCATAGGGTTGTTCACTGGAATTTCTTTTGTACCAAATTTTAAATGGGCATAATCTCTTTGTTTATGGTGGAGGTATGTGACTTTTGTGTGCTAAAATAGGATCCGTCTCCCACGCAGCGACCTTTTGACGCCACGATGAACATTTTTTGGTAAACCCGACGTTTAGTTGGAATGTTGCCAAAATTGTTTAGAATATTCTATTCCATAAAAAAACGTTAATTGAAAGATGTGGGCAATTTAAGTAGTGTAAGGTAGTCAAGAAATATGGTGTAGGCATGCTGTGATTTTTGGAGTATACTCCTTTAGAATTGATTCATATAATATAGCGGCCGGTATGAAAAATATATGAGGGGCGAAATCGAGTGGAGATCGGTAACGCGTTACCGTTACTTTTTACGTCATTACGTTTTTTTTAGTCACGAAGACTAAGGCAACATGGCCATGCCACCCAATGCGAGGTTGTAGGCCGAGCTCCGCGTAGGGCGATGTCCGGACCGTTCCGTCCTAGGCCGAAGACCGGAGACCAGAGACCGTAAACATAACCTGTCGCGCGTTTGAGCTGACACGCTTACTTATTAGGGTTCCGAATTTGACAAGGAACCCCTATAGTTTCGCCATGTCTGTCTGTCCGGCTGTCTGTCTGACTGCGGCTTAGCTCAGAGACTATAAATACTAGAAAGCTGTTATTTGGCATGGTTATATATAAATATTATCTAATCAGGCCGACAAAGTTGTACAATAAAAGCTTGTTTTTTTTTATGTTACCTCCCCCACAGGTAAAGAGGGGGTGATTTTTTTTGCTTTTGCTTTTTGTTGAATAGGTTTTTTAAAACAACTGAAGGTTTGCTAAAACCATTTTTTGATTAAGGGATCGGTTTGCGAAATATTAAGCTTTAATGTGCTTATTTTTGTTCGAGTTAAGTGTCCCCCTACGCTAAACCGATATTTATAATCAACTAGCTGTCCCGGCGAACTACGTACCGCCTTACATTACGCTACCCTACCCTACCCTACCCTACACTACACTACCCTACCCTACACTACACTACCCTACCCTACACTACCCTACCCTACACTACTCTACCCTACACTTCCCTACCCTACACTAGTCTACACTACCCTACCCTACCCTACATTACACTACACTACCCTACCCTACCCTACATACACTACACAACACTACCCTACACTACACTACCCTACCCTACACTACCCTACACTACACTACCCTACCCTACCCTACCCTACCCTACCCTACATAAAAACCTTCTCCTGACAATAATGAACTCGACAAAAAAAGAATTAGCCTAATCGGTTCGTGCGTTCTGGAGTTATAGCGTCAGGAAGGAAAACCCGACTTATTTTTATATATTTAGTAGAAGATTTAAAAGGAAAACTGCCAAGGCTAAGTAGGCGTTCTTAGTGGAGTAATAATCGAACAACTTAAAATGTGCAGTTGGATTTGTCAACAGTTCATAGATTTTCCATACAAAATGGTATATTACCAACTGATAATATAATTTTGTTTTTTAAATAACTATTTATTTTTGAAAAGACTTCGGGACTCTACTTTTTCCGACTCGCACTTGGTCAGTTTTAAAATTAAAACGTTTTTATTAGCTTGTTTTGTTGCCTGCCTGTTTGAAGTACTTAATCCCATCGTGTGGGGTACAGTTAAATAAGTATTTTCAAACATGGCAAGAGGGTTCATGAAGCAATTTTTTTTTATGAATGATTTGTTCACGAAATATTAGGTAAGTTTCAAAGCCGACTAAAAAAAGGAGGAGGTCTCAATTCTGTTGTATTTGTTTTTATTTTTAATGTTAGTTACCGACCTCAGAATTTCGTCATTTATAAACCTATTTGAAAATTTCTTTTTTTATTTGATAGTCATCATCATCATCATTACAGCTCATATACGTCCCCACCGAGGGGCTCGAGCCTACCCTGAATCAGGGCGATTAGGCCTTAGTCGACCACGCGGGCCCAGTGCGGGTTGGTCGACTTCACACACAACCTTTGAGTTTCTTCGCAGGCGTGTGCAGGTTTCCTCACGATGTTTTTCCTTCACCGTTAAAGCAATCGGTAAGTATGTACGTAAGTTTTTGAAAAACTCATTGGTACATTGGCCGCGTAGATTGGCCGTCCAGATTTGAACCCGGTTCCTCTGGTTAGATGGACCGAGTCGTTACCGGTTGAGCCACCGACGCTTTTATAGTATAGATACGAAATTGAACCGATAGTATGTGCTACTAAATTGGTTCCATATAAATTTTATTTAAATCAGTTCTGCACTTTTTTAGGAAATTTACAAAATCCAAAAAAAATATAACAAAAGTGTAAGTGCCTGTTGCGATTGAATTCGGTTTCCTAAAGTTTTTAGCGTTTCCAATTATGTTATAAGTGATGATTTTTGTTAGAGAGTTCTCGATGGAGGATTGTAGAGGGTACAAGCAAAACCGTAATTTTAGGAAATCTGAAAAGTGATGGAATTAGTAGAACAAAATTGTAATTGGTTGTTGCGATTGAATTCGGTTTTCTAAAGTTTTTAGCGTTTCCAATTATGTTATATGTGATGATTTTTATTAGAGAGTCCTCGATGGAGGGTTGAAGAGGGTACAAGCAAAACCGTAATTTTAGGAAATCTGAAAAGTGATGGAATTATAAGAACAAAATTGTAATTGGTTGTTGCGATTGAATTCGGTTTTCTAACGCTTTCAGCGTTTCCAATTATGTTATAAGTTATAAGTGATGATTCTTGTTAGAGAGTCCCCGATGGGGGGTTGTAGAAGGTACAAGGGTACAAACAAGTGTTAAATTAAAATGAAAGGTCTTAAAGTCACCGATTTTTGTGTGTTGGTTTCATTCAACATTAACAATATGTTTTCGAGAAATTTTGCAAATAATGCCAAAGACATGGTCTACAGTATATTTTTGTACGTCAGTAAGTGGTCATATTTTAAAAATTGAATTAAATTAAATCGTTTTTTTATTACTTTTTTCCATAGTGATAACTTTACACAGTCTTTCAATAATTTTAATTGAATATTGTCATTTGACCTATCTTAAGGCCTAAAAGTCTGAACTATCTATAGGGATGTAGGCGTGGCTTAGTGGGACGCACAAGTGACAGAAGTTTAAATAAGTGTTCTAATTAATAATTAATCGACCCCATTTTTTTTCCTATTTGTAATTTTTATTATATTATTAAGTACTAGAACGTCGGTGGCTCAACCGGTAACGACCAGAGGTGCCGGGTTCAAATCCAGATTTCAAATTTTCGGAGCCAATAGCTTTCCCCACCACGCGCGCGGTGGATTGTCTTGTCTATTGTCCTCGTGTGAATGCGTGTTCTTAGCCAGTGAGACAGCAGTCAAGGCTCCTAGCGCAGGCACGTCGTATTCATTTTTGAAATAACTCGGAAATTACAATGGTTCTAACAAAATGGTCTAACGAAATGACATCTAAATTTATATCACTTTAGCGGGAACAAGAATGTCTCAACTTAATTCAATTGAATGTATTTCGTCATGTAGCGCATCCAGAGCTTCTTTTTGCATTAAAATTAATACATTTTTAGGGTTCCGTACCCAAAGGGTAAAAACGGGACCCTATTACTGAGACTTCGCTATCCGTCTGTCTGTCCGTCCGTCCGTCTGTCACCATCAGGCTGTATTTCATGAACCGTGATAGCTAGACAGTTGAAATTTTCACAGATGTATTTCTATTGCCGCTATAAGAACAAATACTAAAAATTAGAAAAAGTGAAAAAATAAGGGGGGTCTCCAACAACAAACGTGATTTTTTTTGCTCGTTTTTGCTCGATATTGATAATGGCAACAGGTAGACGCTTAAAATATTCACAGAATATTTAGTTATTATTCACTTTAAAAATAAATATGTAAATTAAAATTAAACAAAAAATTTAAGTGTGGCTCCGATACAACAAACGTGATTTTTTTTGCTCGATATTGATAACGGCAACAGGTGGACGCTTGAAATATTCTTAGAATATTTAGTTATATATTCACTTTCAAAATAGATAATTAAAGTTAATTAAAACAAATATTTAATGGGGGCTCCCATACAACAAACGTAATTTTTTGCTCGATATTGATAACGGCAACAGGTAGACGCTTGAATTTACAGAATATTGAGTTGTATTATTAACTTTAAAAATAAATAATTAAAATAAAATTAATATTTAAGGGGGCTTCCATACAAGAAACTCGCACTTGGCCGGTTTTTTTAACAACGCCTTCATATCAGTTTTGCGTCTATCCATCGCGAGAAGAGCGTATGAATCCAACGGTATAACTCCCTTACTGACTGGACTCATAGGCCTACGTGTGAACGACATAAAGCATTTTCCAATTGTCCTGTCCTATTGTCTTATTGTCCTGGCTTACTGGATTGTCTCGGCTATTATCTCCGTGTAAAAGAGCCTTATGGCCCAAACGCCCTAATTTAGGGTAGGCTCGAGCCCCTCGGTGGGGACGTATCTGAGTTGAAATAATGAATGATGATGAAGTATTAGAAAACTCGCCTTAATTACACAATACTCATATTCTCCCAAAAGAAGTGCAAATAGCAATTTTCGTTGAACAAAGCCTGCTAAAGTGTAATAGTTATGGAACGAATGGAGTGCGGAGATAATCGGAAAACATTGATGGAACTTCGGAAAGAGGAATAGTGCTTGTCCGCCCACACCACCCACGCCTTCGCCCGCCACGTAGGGCACATCCATCACTAGCCGGATTATGATAAAGTCGGATATTGGTCTCGCGCGAATATTGACACAGATTTACGTAAATCACATTTGCGTTGTGTTATTGAGTTTGATAGCTACTGATGCGTTAGCGAGCCAAAATAAACGTTGAAACATTTTTTAACCGACTTCAAAAAGGAGGAGGTTTCTCAATTCGAACGTAGATATATTTTTTTTATGTGTGTTCGCGGATAACTTCGTCGTTTATGAACCGATTTTGATAATTCTTTTTTTGTTGGAAAGGAGATATCCCAAGGGTGGTACCATGATAAGGAAACCAGGATCTAATGATGGCATCTCAGAGAAATAGAGGGGAACCTTAGATTCCTGTTTAAAGTCGGTTTTTTTTTGTTCACAATTATTAACAATGTTTCTTTTTTTCGAATTGGGGACCTTTCAACCAGCAGCCTTTGAGAAATTTTTCAAAATTTAAATTTTAAGTCGACAATAGGTATGTACCATTTTGTGATTATTCCTTGTGTGCATAAAATAATGTATACATACATACATACTATTGGAATGGAGTTATGTCTAACTAGCTTTTGCCCACGGCTTTGCCCGCATGGACATAATTGTTTGTATTTTGTACGACTGTAATCGAGAGTGCACGCAGCGCGAACCGCAAGCGGCTTGAGAGTCTGGAATTCAGTTTTCCCACATACATCGGGAACAATTAATTTATTTCAGGATTGATAGTATCATTTGCTCATCTCCGCCCTTTGTTTTTCTTAGCAGTATGTAAAATTACTACTAAATCAGTTCAGTTGTTTTAGTGTAAAAGATTCCGGGATAAAAAGTACCCTATCTAGGTAATTCTCCACCCTTTACTTTAAGTCAAATATGGACGAAGCTGCAAGGCCGGAGGCCAAGTTCCGCGTAGGGCGAAGTTCAGAGCGTGCCTCCTGTAAGATCAGGGACGTCAAAAGGGGAAGTGTTCCGTCTCTAGAGCGCGACCTCACCCCCTCGTCACCCAGATTGATACAGATTGGTTACAGTTTGGTTGTCGAACGTATAGCATTTCGCCGCCATTTTGTTTGTTTCGTCGTTCCTTTTTTGAAATGTCATTTCTGGCCCGTTGTATGAAGTGCTCAGGGTGCGCTCCAGTCGCGCGTCGGAGCTGACAAGCACATCATCATCAATCTTATCATATTAGCCAAAAAATGTCCACTGCTGACAAAGGCCTCCCCCAAGGATTTCCGCGACGACCGGTCCTGCGCTGCCCGCATCCATCGGCTTCCCGCGATCTTTACCAGGTCGACATTTCACCGCGTGGGAGGCCTTCCTACGCTACTGTCACTGGTGCGTGGTCGCCACTCGAGAACTTTACTGCCCCAATAGCCAGTACACGAACACTTTTTTTTTAAATCCACAATTGGTAATTCTTTGGCATCATCTCACCTAATGGTAAGAGACGATGACGCTGAAGATGGAAGTGGGCTTACCAAGAAGAGCACTGACTATCTTATATTTAAGCACGAATACATCAATGCTACAGGTGTATAGAGATAAGATAGCCAGGGAGGCGGCAAGGCTTAGATATGATGGTGGTATAGCTAGCCAGTTGGGCTTAAAAAATGCCTTTACACCAACTAAATCGAGTGTTACATAGTTAGACTCCGCCAGGAATCGAACCCACGACCTTCTAGTGTGAAACTAATGGACTAAACTAACCATTAGCACAGTATACATATTAGTACTAGCGTACCATTAGGTACGCCCAAAGGTGGCTAAAATTCCGAAAACAATTTTTTATATTGTAATAAGCTTGGTAGATACCTAACTAATTAAATTTTTTCCTCTTAACGTATACTTACATCAAAGCATTTTTCGATTAGGCACGTCCAGATTGAAATCATTAAACTTGTGTACCTTTAAAGGAATTAGGTAACGAACGTTCTAATTAAATAATCAACCAACGCGACGGGAGTTTAGTGTCTCAGGATAATTACTAGCCAAGGGCGTTTCGCGAAGGATATGGTTCTCAAACTGTGGTATGCCAACCAAAGGTGGGACGAGCCACAGATTAATAGTAGTTACGCAGGAATGATCTACGCAAGCCTTATGTATAATTATCATATCATAATATTATTGTAATATAATAATGACTTACTATTTTCAACTTTTACAATTTTGTTTATTTATGTTTAGTTTTTTCCACTGAATGATATTTTTTTTTATTTTTTTTTATTCACAGTTGGTAAGCCCTTGGCATAATCTCGCCTGATAGTAAGTAACGATGATGCCGAAGATGTAAGCGGGCTTACCAAGATTTCCCAACACAATGGAGAACTAATTTCTTTTTATTAACTATGTTAGGTTGTATTTAAATAATTTTCGTAAAACCTAAAAAATTAAAAGCTTTTAAACCACGTCAAACCACGCGCAAAGTAGGTATCCGTAGTCTTTAAAAAAAAATGTATATTATAAAAAACATAGTTATTTTTGCAGTTGGAATACTACATTTTCTATGTAAAATCTATAAAATTTGTAAGGGCTTATCAATTGAGGATCAATAAAAATCAACTGCATATCTTAAGTTGGTCGTCTATTACTTCTAAACTAAGTTCTTCGAATACGTTTTTTTATCCACATTGATAAGCCCTTGGCGATGATGCCGAAGATGGAGGCGGGCTTACCAAGATTCCCTAACGCAATGGGGACGTATACTTAACATATATACTTTAGCCGTGATAATTTTCCTTTAAATGTATTATATGCCCTACTACTTCCAATACGTTTCAAATTTAATGAAATACCTAGGGGCAACTGTAACAAAAATGACCACATAAAAAAAATATAAAGTAAACGAATTACTTCTCGATGTACCCTCAATTTTTTTACAGATTTTATTCCATAACTTTAAAGAGGTCACAGATTTGCATAGCAATAGCAAGTTTCAGCTTCAAAGCTATAATATTCTATGAGCAAAACGGCTGTCACACACCGACCGACAGACGGACATGGCAAAGCTAGTTCGACTACTGAACCCTAAAAACAGCCAAACCGTTTTAAATTCCTTTCGGCCGCCATCGTAACTGCTTTTCTTAAGGCCCAGTGGTACTTAAAAATCCACTTAAAAAGGTTTTTAGAATTCGTTTTTGAAGTAGTTAACAGTAAATTTAAAATCTAGGAAAACATATTGGTATTATTGAGAATAGTTACGAGGGATTATGTTGAATGGAAACACGATTTAATAAAGTTGGCTCGATAGAATAATTTCGCAAAGGTACCTCTTTTCGAGCCATTATATCGTCTATTTTCGGTTTTATTCTTAAAAAAAGTAATTTGTTAATATGATTTATTTACTAAAATAAAGTTCATAGGTGACTGAAGGGAAACCATGGAATGGATTTTTATTTATGATAAATATGATGAAAATAAAAACGAAAACATCGAAAAAGTGCAAAAGTGTGGTTATTTTCTACGTAAAGAAAAAGACAAAGACAGATTACAGAAGACAGACACACTAGGCCTTAATGAAATACCTACCAAAAAGTTCATAATTTTATATCATTTTCACTTTTCTGAAAAATATCCTTTGATGTAAATGTAGGATTTATCCAGCGCCATTTAGTGGTGTTAGAGAATCTTTTTTTTTTCACTTTTACAACCCCATATATCTCGGCAACCACAATATGACTAATTAGGATTATGTAACTTAATTTTTTTTTGTCTCATTAATTCGCGACTATACTCGAGATAAAGTCGAAAAACATTTATGCTTACATACATAATATATACGCCGCCGAATTGATATAGTATACTCGGAAAACTTTGCTCGCTCGTTCAATAATAAGAAGGTATTCACATTCAATTAAAATTAAAGAAATTATGTGTTTTTACCCTACTGCTCAGAAAGGATGGTAATGGTTTTCGGGGTTATGTATGTAATTATGTCTGATTTTTAGGGTTCCGTACCTCGAAAGGAAAATACGGAACCCTTATAGGATCACTTTGTTGTCCGTCCGTCCGTCTATCTGTCAAAACCCTTTTTCTCAGGAACGCGTGGAGGTATCAAGCTGGAATATATATCAAATACTCAGATCTACTGTCCCTTGGAGCTGTGAAAAAATCAAACTTCTAAGCCAACGTAGTAATCAAAAGATACAGCCGTTTATGCCGCAAATTTTCGACACTCGCAAGAGAATCAAAAGCTACAGGGTACTTCCCCTGAACTCAGAATCTTGAAATTTGGTAAGAAGCAAAGTCTTATAGCATAGATAAAGAAAAAAATTCGAAAACCGTAAATTTTTAGTTACAGCATATAATAAAAATATTTTAAATAACTTTAAAATACCATGACTATGACTCGATTGTCGTGATGGGTGAACTTTTACTTATATACCTACAGGTTTGTACGGAACCCTCGGTGCGCAAGTCCAACTCGCACTTTGCCGGTTTATTTTATTTGGCTGAGCCGTAGCCTAAACGGCTTGATGGATTTTGGAGTGCGAGGTGTCGCTAGATTCGTCTTGATCCCGAAAGTGACTTAGGATAGATTTTAACTATTCTGCCAAAAACGAGAGTTAATATTTGTTATCTAGCCGGGTTTTCAATTTTTAATTAAATTGGTTACTTAGGTTATATTATTAGGTTGATGTGCGGTAAATCGTTCAATATGCAACTTAGTATACAATGACTTCTTTAATACTGGCGTATTAGTACATCGTTTGAGCAACACTGCTGCGCTGGCAATTTAAATTTACATCGAGATTGCCTTTCGAACACAATTTTCGGGTCCAATCACAACTACGAGTAAAGTCTTTATTATTCAGGCGACACAAAAACGTCACAATTTTAAGATATATATGAATATTGGTTTCCTACCTGATTTTATATATTTCATACATGTCGAACGTATAATAAAGCCTAAGCATGCACTGAGCCCTGACTCTTAAAAACGGAGTTTGTTACATTCTCTTTGGAATGCCGCGTATTCAAAAGCTGTACCTTATTATTTTCTATGTACAGTGGCCAGCACATCAAGCTGGACACTTTGGACTTTGTACCGTTCTTATGCCGTAAGCATATGGGTCAGAATTGCACTACGAGTGTCTAGCTTGATGTGCTGGTCTCTTTACATATGGGAGTCCCGACTCATAAAAACGTAGATTGTTATATTTTCTTTGGAATGGCGCGTATTAGTAGAGGGAAAAATAGACAAGGAAAAAGGAACGCTGCACTCACCTTTGTGATTAATTATCAGTTTGTTAGGTTTCACTAGGTATAAAATTTTGCCTTAAATATGTTGTCACACCAATGACTTATATATTACTTGTCACACACTTTTTATACACAATTTCCGTTCGCAATTTCTTCTTAGTTGTACATCTTCGGCATCATCGTCACCTATCATCAAGTGAGGTGAAGGTCGTGGAAAGCCGCTGGATGCGGGC
The DNA here is from genome assembly GCA_947284805.1 of Coleophora flavipennella. NCBI lineage: Eukaryota > Metazoa > Arthropoda > Insecta > Lepidoptera > Coleophoridae > Coleophora > Coleophora flavipennella. The sequence continues at coordinate 9,915,121 of OX369265.1, read as the reverse complement.
AGCGCAGGACCGGTTGTCGTGGATATCCTTGGGGGAGGCCTTTGTCCAGCAGTGGACGTTTTTCGTCTGATGTGATGAAGAAGGCTCAAGGTCTTCCAAAGGGCAATGGCGCGTGCTATGTTTGGAGTTTCGCTGCTTGATCGAATTGGGGTAGTAAAGCTTTTGCGTGCCGACCGCGCACCAGAAGACGTAGCGTATATGAAAGTCTCCCACTCGGAAATTGACGATCTCGTAAAGGTTACGAGAAGCCGCTGGATGCAGGCAGCGCAGGACCAGTCGTTGTGGAAATCCTTGGGGGAGGCCTTTGTCCAGCAGTGGATGTCTTTCTTCATGATGATATCATGTTTTGGTTTTAGCTGATCACTTTCACTTCGGCGGATAATGACCACAACTGAAAAAGACCACTTCTTGAAATGACCACCCCAGATAAAGGTTGGCAGTTGATAAATCAGGAACCTTATTCAGTTATCTCTAAAGGCAAATTTACACACAGTTTAGTTATGTAGCAAGTTAATTTGGGGTAAGTCTCATCATCGTTTGGACGGGGATTTTCTATTAAGTAGTATTTTTACAATTAAGTATAAAAAGCTGAATGACGTTCTATTTTTATCACGCTTTTATTGGCTTCACCTGTATGTATGTGTGTTTGTAAGCGACTCCTTTGCACTCGATTTTGATCAACTTGGAACGGACAGATTTAATTCAATATTTGTACATTTATCAAGAATCAGTGACAATACAATAATTTCATAAGTGTATCTCATTATCCTGAACTAAAATTTGAAAAATAAATATAATTAAAAAAAACAAAAAAAACGCTTTTAAAGTACATCAAACTGAGAAGTGAATAATAATAATTAATATAAGCTGAAAGCAATAATGAACGAAAAATACTAGTATTATTGTGAAAAAAGCGCGGGGCGCTTTGTGACACATTTTTCGTATATCAAGCAACCCACGCTTTTTCACAAGAATAGTAATATTTTTTGTTCATTATTGCTTTCAGCTTATAATAAGAATTATTTTTCACTTTTTAGTTTGATGTGCTTTAAAAGCGTGTTTTTTAGTTTTTTAAACTATGATGACGATGATGATCTATCCGACCGATTTCGGTCATGGCGACCACTTCGACTCCTAGTCGGTTTGCCGCGCGTGCGCTCGAAGATGGTTTCAACTATATTTATTTTCTGGAAAACAAGTGCAAGTCCAACCACCCGTGCGTCTCCCGCACCCCGACAACTAAACCACAAACTATACTCACCGCGCGTGTAGACGAACGAGTTTAGTACCGTTTATACGACTGGTCACACTGGAAGCTTACTAAATTCGCCTGTACGTGTGGGTGCAACTTGTTACTTACAGATATAAATAGATTTATTTGCAAGTTAACCGACTTCTTAACTTTTTATTATTTACAATTGGTAAGCCCTTGGCACACCTGATGGTAATTGACGATGATGCCGAAGATGGAAGCGGGCTTACCAATATTCCCTAACACAATAGAGAACTGGCTATCTTATCTTCAAGCCGGAACACATCAATGTTAAATGTAAATCAGCCTTGAGATGTAATAATTCATGGCCGAGCATTCTATTCATAAGCCAATATCGAATCGACGGCAAATTTCGTGGAGCATCGCGACTGACTCCAGGGAATCGCGTGTCAGAAGAGGTACTTGAAGACCTTACCTAAGAGCCTATTATTCAAGATTATTCTCTGAGGGGAGGGAATCTTACCGGATCCTTGAATGTCAGCGTGCGAATCGTCACGAATCATGCTTTGCTTGCGCTGTACGCGCCACCAGAGAAAATAATTTTCTACACAACGTTTTTAGGCTGATATGATGATGATGATGATGATGATAATAATACAACCATTAACTTGTTACATGGAGCCCATAATAACTCAATTTCTAACCATAGACTTTTTGGATTTTTGCCGATTGTATACGCATTATACAGGCTGTGACAAAATTTGTGTTAGGACCCATGGACTGGGGGTTCTATTCATCATACTGAACAACTTTTCCCAAGCAACACATAGCCAATTCTCAAAAAAAAAATTACCCTCGATACAAATATGCACTAAATTGGTCGATCAGCTTATCGAGTTAATCTTTCTTGCGATTTCAGCAAAGTCACAGAACAAAAGTTGTTCAGTATAATGAGTAGAAGTCTCACTTAATGGAACCTACACCAATTTTGTTACACCCTGTATATGTGCGTACGGGGCCAACGAATTAGTAAAAAATTGCACTGTTTCGTTACTATACTTTGCTGGTATACCTACATACGCATTGGTAGTAGGTATCATATCAGTCGTATCACATACGTATTGATGTGAATTCGATAATAAAACGTTTAATTTTATTATTATCATAAAAGTCTTTCGTTTAGTTCACCGGGCATTCCAGAAAATTGCGACAAATAAAACATGTACTTTTGAGAAACTCGTACCGCTAAACTATATCATCATCATCGTATCAGCTGACTGCTGAACATAGGCCTCCTCCATGGATGTCCAAGACGACAAAACTGAAGAACAAAACAAAAAAAAACTGAAATAAACTATATAGTCTGCTATAAACATAGTAACTAAACCTATATAGCATTTATCTGACGATAATACAAAAATATGTTTTTTTAACCCTTTATCTTTCACCGAGGATGTCATACCCCGCGCAAGTGACCTCTAAAATTAATTGAATTCGCGAGAAAACTAGCACACGACTAAAAACATGACCCCCTTTTTTGGGAAGTCAGGTAAAATGTATCCGATGTCACTAAGGAGGTCAAGACGAATCTAACGATACCTTACATTCTAAAATCCATCAAGCCGTTTAGAAGAAATAATGGATTAAAGAAACATACGTGCACACATACATTGGACCTAAAAACAATACACTCCTTTTTTAACGCGCTTTAAATATTAGCTTCACCTGTATGTATGTATGTTTGTAAGCGACTCCTTTGCACTCGATTTTGACCCACTTTAAACGGACAGATTTAATTCAAACTTTGTACATCTATCAAGAATCAGTGACAATACAATAAAATTTCATAAGTTTATCTCATTATCCTGAACTAAAAATTGAAAAATAAATATAGTTTAAAAAAAACTAAAAAACACGCTTTATAAGCACATCAAACTAAAAAGTGAAAAATAATTCTTATAAGCTGAAAACAACAATGAACGAAAAATACTAGTATTATTGTGAAAAAAGCGTGGGGCTTTTTGTGCCATATTTTTCGTAAACCGAGCAACCCACGCTTATTTCACAATAATACTAGTATTTTTGAGTTCATTATTTTTTAAACTATATTTTTTGAGGGACAGTCGTGTAATACAATAAAAATACAAAATTAGCCGCTCTAAATGAAAACCTTCCTCTAAATAAATACAAAAAGTGTTGTAGCATTGTAGATAAAAACTCCTTTGACAAATAAGGTGATCTCCGGTAATCTGGTCGGATGGCTGACTTGCATTTTTACGGCGATGCCGACGCTTCGTTTCAGAGGGTTAATTGGTCGGTTTTTGTTCCCATCTCTTTGTCACCCGTTTCTTTGTAGATCAGAAGTTTTGTTTGCAGACAGACTAGGCGTACAACAATATTGGACATCCGCCTGCTATGCGTTTTCATTGTTTTTGATGTGTAACATCTTTGCTCTCGCTTTCCTGCAATTTGTGGGAGTGATTTCGTGAAATGGGACGGAAATGTGTAACAGGAAATACGAACGTTTTTTAATTCTCGAAAACTAAGGTTGTCATAGCCATGCCGCCTAGTGTGATGGCAAAGGCAAAGATGACATACTACTATTCGAAGGGTCGGCCCGTGAATGTACGACCCGATAATTAATTAATTTCATAAGTATTTTGTCACATGTTACACATCATATGTGAGTACTGTAGGTCTCGTTTTTTTTTACAAGCTTTTATTTAACTTTCAATGTACGAGTATGTATGTTTGTTCGGGTGGAATCTTGCACGTTAAATTTGACCCACTTCCCTGGTTCTGATTGAACTGAAATTTTGCATGCATATGAATATCGCGTAATGCAATATTAAAAGCTTGTACCTAAAAGTTTTTAGGTGTTTCGAAAATTATTTCCTTTTTTTATAGAACATAAAAATATAGTTTACAGTTATGTAAGTACGTAGGTAAATAATATAAGTATTGTAAGAAAATTATTCTAAGGGCGGTTTTAGAGTAGTGCTAATTTCATAAGGCACACGGGTTTGTTTGTTTGGTTTAGGGTTCCGAAGTCAAGGAACAAGTAACCCTTATAGTTTAGCCATGTCTGTCCGTCTTTCTGCGGCTTAGCTCAAAAACTAGTAGTATTAGAAAGCTGTAATTTGGTATGGGTTATTATTAGCATTAATCTTTGAGCTCAATATATTTTTGATCAGAAGATTACGTTAAGGGTACAAATATAGGTTTTTTTTTAAATCATTATGTAATATTATATATTGTATAATATTATCATGATATAATAGGTCTGGAGGCATAAACTGTCTATTAACCTTCGGTGTACGAGGTAGGGTCTTGCGGATCCCAGTCTCATTTTTAAGCCCAAGAGGTAATCTTAAAATTTAGAAAACTGAATTTGATAGAATTACAGTTTTTTCATAATCTGCAGTGACTATCAAGATATTGACACTTGGGGTCTGTATGTTTTATTTTCCCCCCGTGTTTGTTGCCACAAGAAGAAGAAGAAGAATGTTTGATTGAAATTTTTTATAGTTTTTACTCTTATTTTAATTTGAAAAACGTGAATACCAACTTACTTTTGATGACTTTAATTGTATTAATAACTTTTTTTTGTGCTTCTAGACACCTAATTCTGTTTAATTTTTTTTCTACCACTAAAAACTTTTCATAATAATCTGTGTAGTGTTATTACTTCCTATATAGACTATATTTCAATATACAATAAAAAAAACATGTATATGAATCATGGTTTCATAGACCTAGTACACGGCGTAACTTTTTTCACCTCGTATACCGGGGGTAAAAAAAAGAATAATTAAACTCGGTTTACAAGCGAATTGAGAACCTCCTTTTTCGATGTTGGTAGAAAACATGCAAATCGCGCGCTACGCCTGTGGAGCAAACACGCGCGTGTTTTTTATTATTTACAAATGGTACCTGATGGTAAACGATGACGATGCTGAAGATGAAAGCGGGCTTACCAAGATTCCCCAACGCAATGGGGAGCTTGTTAACATTGATGTGTGGCGGTAAGACTTAGACAAGATGGTAGTAGCTAGCCTGGCGGGCTTAGAAATGCCCTTCCACCAACCAAACCGAGCCTTACAAAGTTAGAATCCTCCAGGAATCGAACTCGCGACCTCCTGAGGTGAAGCTAATGGACTTAACAATTACGCCACGGAGGTGGTTAAAAGAGTGAAAAAATTCGCACGACTCTACAACCGTTTTCATTTTAACTTTTATGTGGTGCTTTGAAACATAATACTTATCATTTTCAACCGACTTCCAAAAAGGAGGAGGTTCTCAATTCGACTGTATATTTTGTTTTTTATGTGTGTTACCTCAGACCTTTTGACTGGGCGAACCGATTTTTATAATTCTTTTTTTTATTTGAAAACTAGTGCTTCCCGTGTGGTCTCATATAAATTTTATCAAAATCGGTGTAGTACTTTATTAGAAAATTAACAAAAACAAAATTGCGATGGAAGTCGGTTTTTTAACGTGTTAAGAGTTTTCAATTATATTTGGAGGTTTTGTTTACCTCATACGTACTTTCAACGTAATATTACATTAATTACAATGAGTTATGATACCAGCTAGGTTTGTTTACTGTCCGCAATCTCTCGACGTCCTTGAACCTATAGTACATATTAACTACGCATCGCAGCTTTGTGCGTTGTATCTATATACAAAAGTTTAAAGGCAAAGAAAACTATGTTTAAGGCATATAATGTTACAGATTTTCCTTATTTTTGACGTCAATAACTCCTAAACGATAGAACACCCAAGGTTGAAAAAATACCCTTATTGTTGATGATGTTTCATAAGTCAAAAGCTATTAGAAACACGATTAAGCAGTTTTGGTTCGATAGAAAAAAATCCCAAAGATAGGTCCCACCGTTACTTTCAACTCTATTTATGACTAATATTTTAAAGTATAAATTTAAAAAATATATACAACAGTAGTTGTTATCATAATACAAAGTGAGTGATGTTATTATTTTTTATACTTTCATTGTAGTTTTTGATTGAAACGAAAAACCAATGAAAAAGTAAAAAAGTAATTTTCTTTACTCTTTACACGTAAAGAAAAAGACAAGGACAACTGTACAATCAACAGCTGGCCTTGAAGATATAAGTATACACTCACATTTTATTGGTGTAATTAGAAAGTTAACGCTTTTTAGGGTTCCGTAAACACTAAGGGTGACCAACGGGACCCTATTACTAAGCCTCCGCTGTCCGTCCGTCGGGATGTAATCGTATTTCATGAACAGTAACAGATAGACGGGGAAAATAATCACATTAGTATGTATTTCTAATGCCGCAGTAACAACAAATAAAAAGATTCGGCTCCTGTTGTTTTTCATCCTATGTGTAGTTCAGCCTTCGCAGTTTAGGCTGTATGGCCATAAAATCTTAGCCTTCCTGATATAAAAGGTGACTAACATAAAACCTGAGTAAACAACGTGATGTAAACAACGCGAGTAATCAAAGTTAACAATCGATTTCACTTCCAATCTATCGCTCCTTAAGGAGTAAACTAAAAAAAAATAGAGGCCCCATACCATCAGAAACATGTTGTTTTAGTATGGAAGTTCGACTTGCACTTGACCAGTTTTTAAATATTAAGAAGATCCATTTCTTTTCGTATAATTCAATTAGACCGTATGAAGCATCGTCAAAAAGCTGCCAAAATAATTTTCAAAGAAAATAATTTTGGCAGCTTTTTGACGTTGGCATGTGTCATCATAGCCGGGACCCGGGCCTGACAAGCCATTAAAATTTCATGTTAGGCTCCCGGTTTCATTAGCGACATAATAATGTTATAAAAATTCTTTCGTGTAACGTTGAGCTTGGCATCTGAGGAACCCTTTTTTTGAAAGGTCGCAAAATTGGGAAGAGGATTAACCAAAACAGTCTTATCCGTTATCTGGGCCTTCAATTCAGTTATCCGTCTAAGCTTCTTTATAAAAGCCATGGTTAAATTATTTAATGAATTAACTGCCTTACCCGTATAGACTCGATTTAGCGATTCTGTGAGCTATGTCGGTTACTTTGGTTCTCCTGCGGATCTCCTCGTTTCTGATTCGATCACGCAGAGAAACTCCGAGCATAGGACGCTCCATTGCCCTTTGGGTGAACTTGAACCTTCTTATGAGGCCCATAGACAGCGACCATGTCTCAGTTCCGTAAGTCATCACTGGCAACACACACTGGTCAAAGACCTTAGTCTTGAGACACTGCGGTATTTGGGACGTGAAGATGTTGCGAAGCTTCCCGAACGCTGCCCAGCCGAGTTGGATTCGTCGATTGATCCATAAAGACTCAGATTTCGACGATCTGTACACGGAAAGGAAAGTTGTAAGTTAGTTTTTTTTTATCAAAATTTTAGAAAATAAATGATCATTCCTCTTCACTATATCTCAACCTTTGAACTGTAGATATTTGAAAAAGCTTGATAATCAATAAGCTTTCTAGTTAGTGTCAGAGTCTTTTGTCTATAAGGGGTGACTTTTAATTAGTTCTTGATAGCAAAGGATATGATTATAATCGTGATTACAAACAACTTTCCCAAAGAAATTAGATGTCAATATGAAAAAAAATTGTTGGTCCTTTATTTGATAACTTATTATGTATATCGAGGTCCAAAATTTTTTTTCTGATTTGACATACAGTTTCTTTGGGAAAGTTGTTTTTAATCACTAGTACGTTCATATCCTTTGATATCGAGAACTAATTAATAGTCACCTGTATACATATAGTAGGTATCTACTGTAATGATCACATCGCTCATTTGGTACTACAATGACGAAAATGCACTTTTTGTAACTTTACAAGAGAGCGATTTAAAAAAAATTTCAACTTTCATCATCCAGTTAATGACCTTTAAATATATCACTATTGTATGATTTTAGACTTAAAACATGGCATAAGTATTATAGTTTTATGAGTAGTCTATGTCAACTGTTTATCTATATAAATATCTCTTTTATTAAAAAAAAACTAGAGCGACACCCCCAATTTTGTCATTGTTCCACCAGGATTCTTTTAATTATATGTAATGCTTTCATACAAAACTCAATATAAGGTTACAGAAGAAAACAGTTTTTTTAATCATTTTTAATTATTCATTTGGTAACTTCTACAATACTTAGTTAACCAGGAAATCACATTTTGAAAAACGCAGTCGCTTGAATTTATTCAACTATCAGTCGTATAAATAACAACTTCTCAATAGGGACTAATTTTTAATCCTAATACTAAATCTTTACTCATTATAAATATCATCATCATATCAGCCACAAATCGTCCACTGCTGGACAAAGGCCTCCCCCAAGGATTTCCACCACGACCGGTCCTGCGCTGCCCGCATCCAAAATATAAGTAATTCAATTCTGCCAACTAAAAAACTGATTCAATTACAACTAAAATTCTTAACACACGTTGACAAAAGCTAACCATTATTTTTAATCATCCGCCGCTATTAATATTTTTTGGTACCTCGTATAAAACTTATATAAAATTTGCCGTCACTTTCACTTAATCAACTTGCAGTCGTATTACTTAGATTAATTTCACTAAAGCTTAAACAATCTCAACTTCTCGATTAGAAGCAATTTTCAAGAGTTTGACTTACATACATTATCAACCGACTTCAAAAAGGAGAAGGTTCTCAATTCGACTGTATGTTTTTTTTTGTATGTTTGTTACGCGATATCTCCGCCGATTGTGAACCGATTTTCAAAATATTTTTTTTATTCGAAAGAGTATACTCTCGGGGGGGTCCCATTGTCACCAAGTCAGGATCTGAGGATCGGATCTCAGGGAAATCGAGAACAACCCTCAAATTTTATAGGCACATATTACGTGTTGCATGTATTTCCTAAAACTGTTCAAGTTTTGGTGTCTATTAGTCATCATCTCATGTTGATGAGCTGATGAAGGAAGGTACAACTCCTTAGCTGTTAGGAGATGGAGGATAATTCTTCAAATATTTTGCGTAGATACGGTAAGTATAGACCGATAGTTGTATTCTTTCAGATTATTCAGATGAGCTGATGATGGAAGATTTAACTCATTAACTTTCATTCTGTTAAGATGATGATGGAAACTACAGGAATCTGTATCTTTTAATGAAACACATGCTTTATGATTTAATGGTTCCTATGGGCGAGTGGGTGATTGGGTATAACGTTTTTAGATAGATAGAATTATCACTAAAAATAAATAAAATAAAAATAAAAGTTTAAAAAACTTAAAAACCGACTTCAAAATGAAATTCACTCAAAAGTATGAAATAATATTATTTACTTAGATACACGACATTAACCAACAATAACGAAATCAAAGGTAGGTACGAATTAAATTAGGGGCCTAAATTTTTTTTCTGAGGTCGGTGTCAGCAATGCCATCGAATCTAAAACATTTGATACGAAAGTAGCTGCATGCTGGTACCGACCTAAAATAAATTGCCCAAAAAAATGGAGAAAAAATTAAGAAGTTGTATATTCCATAATTCATAATTTACATTATCGTCGTTTTCCCGCAAAATAATTATAATATCTGGGGAAATATCAAGGTAACTACGCTTTTTTGTCGCTGTTCCGCCGAGTGGAGATAAAAAAAATGTCACATTTATCTTTTGGTCATTGCTGCACACAAAATAACTTTATGGAAACAACGACGAAACTAAGCATTGTCGTCGCTGTTCCGCCAAGTGCAGATAAAACAAATGTCACATTTATATTCTCGTCATTGTTGCACACAAAATAAGTCCTCACTTTACGGAAACAACGACAAAATTAAGCATTGCCGTCGTTGTTGCACCAAACTGACACCTCACTTCAAGAAACTCCCCCGCACAACTGACTAAATCGCCGTTGTAGCTGTAGAATGCTAGCGTTTTGGTATAAAAGTAACAATGACGTCAACGCCATCTAGCCGCAGTTTATGAAAATACATTACTGTCGATTTTACCCCGAAAGTAACCAACCTAAATATATCGTTTGACATACTTAACTAATTTTTGATAAAAACCTTAATTACGTCATTGTAGTACCAAATGAGCGACATTACAATCGTCCATTTGCAGCAAGCGTACTAGACGCGCGTGATTAAGGCGAATCACCGGTGGAGAAGCGGAGAAACCCTTTTGCTACATCAATTTTTTTGGGTAATTACTACTAAATATCGGTCTTACAAAAAATATTGGACATACTTAAGCATATTGTCTGAGGAATACACTATAGTGTGTACTTTACTCGATCATAAAAAATACCAAAAACAGGTCTAAAACGTCAAATAAAAGTCTAAAACGAATTGTTTATTAATAAAATTTCTAAATTTACACATAGTTTTCATATGGAGATAATTCTTTTTAAGTACTACAGAGAACTTGATAAATTAAAGTTTTTAAATTGAAGTCATAAGAGAAATAACAACGTAAAACATTGAAAAAGTGCAAAAGTGTGGTTATTGTCTTGACTCTTTACACGTAAAGGAAAAAACAAAGACAATTGTTTTACAAATGCCTCGCCTAACTAACTTAAATTATCAACTCGTGTTTGAAACCCCGTTTTCATATTTAATTTTCGGACCGAACGTTGGTCCAGGCGTGGAACCCTGAGATCATCGGTATCAATCTTGTGACGCCTGCGTTCTAGAGTAATCGCTGCTCAAAAGTAAGTAAGCATGAAAAACTAATAAAATAAAAGTTTAAAAAATTAAAACCCGACTACGAAAAAGTATGAAAACAAGAATTTCTCTCCTGAAATCATAGCCTTTATGTTTCCCTTCATTTGGGGTAAAAGCCGTAGTCGCAAGCCCAGTCGTAATCAAAAATTATTTTATTTCCATATTTTTTGTGCTCAGAGCTTAACGCCACCCCACCTCGCTACCCGCGGCCGCGTGTCGTGTTGCTTGATTGTAGCGCGCGTACTTTGAGTTGAGCCGTCTCATAATATCTTTTGGAGACCATTTGCTAAGAAATTAAAAATATTTGCATGTGTAATGTATATATATTTAGAATTTGCTTCTCAAGAACTTTCTTTTGATACCAAACATGATATGAATATCTAAAAAAAAATTTTTTGGTTGATTAAATCACCTATAAAATCCGTGATGGCAAGAATCCAGAGACACCACATTTGTCAAGATCGGCACTTGCTTTAGGAAATACGAGGGAACAGCTAAACATTCATACATATTATATTCATATTTACATAGACTGTCAAAACATAACCCTTCTTTTTTCGTAGTTGGGTAAAAAGGAATAAAAAGTTACAACTAAAGAAGTACAGTCTTTTTTTAATTTTAAGACTTCCAGCTCTATAGCTACTCACTACAGCTCTTTAAGTCCCGCACAAGCCCCTGATATTACTAATGTATAAGGATTACAAGCATGTAAATGTACATATTTCGTTTAGACTCGTCTAATTTGATCCTATTCAGCGAACAAAGCGCTTTTACAACCATAAAACATTAGCAACACAGCCAAATGTTGTTTTCAGTACGCAAAACCTTCAATATTCAACTTCCCTGATGTATAAAGATACTCCTGTAAGCAATTTGCGAAGTATTTCCATTTCCCTCCTAGACCCTTTTAAAGAGAAATAAAGGCAATAATGTTTGAACAGACCTTATTACCCTACCTGCCCTTAAAGTTAGAAGGATTTCATGGTTAAATGTGAAAACTTATTTGATGATTAAATTGGATGAAGTTTTAGCAGCAGATTTTTTTAAAAATAATATGTTATCTATAAGTATAAAAAATTGTTACCTACGAAGCCGTTGCTGTACATGATATTTTTAAAGGATTTTAAATAACTTGCCATGTATGTATGTTTGTTCGGGTGAAATCTTGCAAGTTAAATTTGACCCACTTCTCGGTGTCCGATTAAGCTGAAATTTTGCATGCATATGTATATCTCGTGACAATGCAATATTAAAAGATTGTACCTAAAAGTTTTTAGGTTTTTCGAAAATTATTTAAAGCGTAGATGGCATGCCTATCAATATAAACAGGCTAATCGGTGAATATCCGAAATTTCGGTATACTTCAAATATTATTTATATTTCTCATTTTTGATATTGTGGTCTACGTTGGATATAAGTAATACACTTCTGCCAGCGTCTTTTTCTGCACCGCATTTTTTTGGTATGGCCTTCAGTTCCTTCAGAAATTCGGTCATTATTTCCTCTATGATCGCGAAAATTCGTCCCTTCATAGTTTTCTTTATCTTAGGGAACAAACACAGTGCCAATTTCGGCGAATAAAGTGGCTGAGGCAACAATGCGGTCTAAATGATTTTGAACAAAAAAACCGACTTCAAACAGGAAACTAAGGTTCCCGTCGATTTCTCTGGGATGCCATCATCAGATCCGGATTTCCTTATCATGGTACCAGCCTTGGGATATCTCCTTTCCAACAAAAAAATAATCATCAAAATCGGTTCATAAACGACGAAGTTATCCGCGAACACACATAAAAAATATACGAGTATATATATATATATATATATATATATATATGTCGCAGGTATATTGTCAAAGTCGTGATATTATAATTTCACCAGTTAAAATTAGTGAAATTATAATATCACGGTTAGGTTAGGTTAGTGATATTATAATTTCACTACATTTTGTTCAGTGAAATTATAATATCACGACTTTGACAATATACCTGCGACATATATATATCTGGGGGCACGGCAGTGCCCCCGCCAAGTCGAGAAAAAAAAGCGGCACGGCCGTACCATCCTTTTCTCGAAGCAGTTCAGGCCATTTTCGACCCCCCCACAACTTCGTTGTAGATAAACCTAGAAGCCTGAATTTTCTGTACCCAAGCAGGCATCATATAAGCACGGTATATTCCAAATTTCATTCAATTTGAACCAGTACTTCAAGAATTATAACTAGTCAAAGTTTCCTAATTTGTCACTCACTGACTGACAGATCATCAAAATTCCAAGGCACTTCTAGCCGACATAGAAGATTCAAATTTAGAATACAATTAGTCTTTAGTGTATAAAGCAAGGAAAAACTCAAACATTTTGCAATTTCGGTCCAGTTTTCTAGTTACACAAACTACATAAATAACTTTGTAATCCCATATAAAATATATAGGATTACAAAGTTATTTATGCAGTCGCAGGACCGAACTCTTTGATTTACTAGTTTTTAAGGCGCAGTTCATGAATCAAAGTAGTTTTCTACAGAAATAAGTGAAATCCCACCAAAAACATCCTGTAAAAACTAGCCAAGTCTCGATTGAGCTGCTTGTTTTTCTATAAAAGTAATGAAATCTCTAAGCAAAGCCAAGCCTAGTCTAGGGTTCTTTACTGCGATTTCTTTATTATTATGGTTAGATTTTATGTGACTTGGCCGTTGACTTGGATGTCTCAAGGAGTAAATATGCATAAAGAATGTTCAACGGCAGGTCACATAAAATCTAATCATAATAATAAAGAAATCGCAGTAAAGAACCCTAGACTAGGCTTGGCTTTGCTTAGAGATTTCATTACTTTTTATAGAAAAACAAGCAGCTCAATCGAGACTTGGCTAGTTTTTACAGGATGTTTTTGGTGGGAGATATATATATATACGGTCGAATTGAGAAACCTCCTCCATTTTTTGTAGTCTGTTAAAAATTGTTGACAAGGCGCGAATTTGCTCAATTAAATTATAGGCTCCATCATATTTCTTGGAAAATCGCCGATCACAGTAAACCACGTCCTACAAGTTTGTCTGTCAAACCAACTACGCGTCCAAAGTGAAACAGTGCAAACAAAACAGCACACCATCAGTGAAATAGTGCTGTTTTGTTTGTTACAGAAACTTTCTCCGCATCCACAGTCTTTTGATTGAAACGACTAGTCTGGGAACTATTCACACGAATAGTAATAAAACAGTAACAACTTCTGGAGTGATGAACAAGCTCCATGGTTTATGTATTTGTTTTTGACGATGGGAAAAATGTTATTACAGATTTTAATGATATCTATATCATAAGTATATAAAAACAGAGGCATGCAATTGGCGCTGGATGGAACACATAGCTCGTTAAAAAAATCTCGATTGACGACCGCGTACTGGAAGATGTAGAGTAGGCAGGCATCCCACACGGTAGACCGATGAACTGCTGAAGGTCGCGGGTAGCCGCTGGATGCAAGCAGCCCAGGACCAGTCGTCGTGGAAATCCTTCGGGGAGGCCTTTGTCCAGCAGTGGACGTCCATCGGCTGATATAATGAGGGGTATGTAAATGAAAAAAAGAAATTTCTACGCTACGTGCAAAAAGAAGAATAAGGCAATTACATGTGTCTTGAGTATCCTACTTATGCTTGCATTAAGTAAGGATTGGAATGACTAAGAAAAAAAGAAAGTTTATTTCTATAACACGGGGCTTATTAAAAATAAGGTCATCTATGATCGTTTTTAATCAGCAGTATTTATATATAATAAAAATAAAAAAATTGTTCATTTCTTCATTTAATTTACAAAATAGTATGCAGTTTCTGAATACTTTATGCAATGTTAAACTGCTTGTGTCAGAATTATTCGCTCTTCTGTACCAAAAACAAGGGTTACATAAATAGTTACTCTAAGACAGATTCAAAAATAATAATAATAAAATTTTAAATTGGTAGTTTATAGAAAGCGCGAGCTCGCGGCTGTTGTTTGTGTATATGTGTGTGTGTGTGTGTGTGTGTGTGTGTGTGTGTGGATGTATGTGTGGGTGAGTGTGTATGTGTGAGTGAGTGTGTGTATGTGCGACAGTGTCATCAGGATTTGTGTGTAAGTAGGTCTTCTACCTCTTCATAGTTTAGACTTTTTAGCCATTCAATCACTGTTTTTTGCATTCATAGTGAGTCGTAGGGTAGATATTAAGTTTTTTGTTTACAGTATTATATAAGAAGGTTGATAACGTTTTGTACTGGTGCCTTGCAAAACTAGTTCTAATGGTCTTGGAATAAGCAACAATGTCCTTTCGTCTTTTACTTAGTAAATCCTGGTTAAAATTGAGAGATTTATGTTTTTTTCAGTATATGGTATAAAATATACAATTTACGAACTGTCATTAGTTGGCATGTTGAGTTTAAAGTTTCAGTTGGGAATCGAAAAGGTTTATAATACATTACCTTGAGCATGAACGCTGTGATCTTTCTAACTCTAAAAATTTAGTTTTTAGAGCACTTCCCCAAATCGGGATACAGTAAATTATAACAGATTGAGTCATAGCAATGTAAATTGTATTAAGTAGATTTATTTTAGTCGTATGTTATGTATTAAGTATATATTTAGTTGGTTAATAACAGCCAGAGAAAGAAAAAATATCCAGAGAAATACTAGATATTTGTTGTAAAAAAACTGGCATAAGTCTGCCATCCGTGGAAGTCTAATAATATAGGTAGCCCTTTGTCGTTCTTCTTTGTGATAGGAAAAAAAGCCAAGCAAAAAATAGACCAAATTTCAATTTCATAGTTCTAAAGCAAACGCTATTCACTCACCAACACCTACACAACTAAAGTTATGGCGTAATAGAATTTGGACATCGCAGCCCATCGTATAAGTATAATGGAGGTCCGGAAAGTTGTGTGAACTCATTTCTGCGCGCAGTGAGCCGAGAGCGATGATCCGTCAAGCGGTGCGATGGACATGACCGCTTTTCCCGACACGATCACACCCATATGTTTTCTTAGAACGTTTTATTATCTGCTGTGTTATTTATATAAGGTGTAACAAAATTAGCTGTAACTATTTTAACTGGTGCTTCTACCCATGAAACTGAACAACTTTCCCCATGGAACCCATAGCCGAATCGCAAAAAAAAATTGGCCCTCCCATACTAACTCGATCAGCTGATCAGCCAACTTAGTATGGGAACTTCAATTGTTTTTTTGAGATTTGACTATGGCTTCCATGGGGAAAGTTGTTCAGTTTCATGGGTAGAAGCACCAGTTAAAATAGTTTCAGCTAACTTAGTTAGACCTTTTATATAACTAAAACGTATTTTTTTGAGGTTACGAAAATTGAGTTTATAATTTGAAGGCTGCACGCAAAGAACACGTCTAGTCACTTATTTTTCAAAATGAGATTTTAATTTAAAAATATAAATTCGCAATGACGATTACAACTTGTGTTACAAATATAAATATTTAGTTTTTTTTTCACTTTTAAAAAACCTATACATAGACGAAAATAACGAATAGGGATGACGACGGCATCAGAAATAAATTATGAACTCTTGATCACTAAATTACCTCCTACTTAAACTTCGGAAAACCTTACTCGTTTTGTTTTCCATCAAGTCTTCGATTTTTAATTCATCAAAATCACAAAATGAGTACATAAATGACGTTGCAAAACTATGACGTCACGCCTAGGTATTTCAAACATTTTTAGAACAAAATGTCGTTTTTGACAGATGATAAAAAGTAAATCAGATGACTAGCATTCGTCATCCCTAATTATCGTTCCTAACTTTCAAAACGCGATAAATCAAAAAGTTACTGAGATGACTAGACATGTTCTTTCCGTGTAGAAATACCCTTCAATTTTGTAAAATTACTTCGTTTTCAATGAAATTCATAAGGTAAAGAGAATCATTAATTTTCCTCGAGATCATAACGAAAATGAAAAAGGTTGTGTGTTCGACTGCCCAAAAAGATCGGTATATTGGTTTTAGAGTGCATGTGTACTCGGTGTATGTATGTAAAATCGGTAGGTCCATTTAACTGGGGCTCTAGTCATCAAACTGAACAACTTATATTCTACAAGTTTTTTTTTAAAGTAAATTATTTTTAAGTTTCAAATAAAAATGTGAAATCTTTTTACAAAACGATCAGCTGATCGACCAATTTTGTACATTTTTGTATGTAGTGTAGGTTAGTGTAGTAAAGTGAAGTTAGTTTAGTGTAGTGTGGCGTAGAGTAGAAGTAGAGTGGAGAATAGTAGAGTAGGGTAGGGTAGGTAAGTGTAGTGTAGTATAGAGTAGAGTAGATTAAAGTAGAGTATAGTAGAGTAGAGTGGAGAATAGTAGAGTAGGTTTGGTTAGTGTAGTGTAGTACAGAGTAGAGTAGAATAGAGTAGAGTAAAGTAGAATACAGTAAAGTAGAGTACAGTGGAGAATAGTAGAGTAGGGTAGGGTAGGTTAATGTAGTGTAGTATAGAGTAGAGTAAAGTAGAGTACATTAGAGTAGACTAGAGTAGAGCAGTAGAGTAGTGCACTGGTATAGCTCATAGAACCCCAAGCAAAGCCTTAAGCGTAATTTGGCCATGAACACAGTTATTACCTGGATGGGTTTGACTGTTAGTGGCATTTAGGACTGTTTCCGTGCTTCACAAGGCAGGTCAAGCCGCTGGTGCTGGTTGCTATCACTATATGGCAGTCTTCAATCCGTGTCAATGTCAAATACCGACCAGCCGGCTTGAAAACTTCTAGGGTTTGCTACTAGCCCTAGAACCTCCGCCAATGGCCTCTGTGTGTTGAGTATGATCTAAACCTTCCCTAGTTTAGAAAGAGACCCGTGCCACTGTTAGGGGGCTGTTAACGAAAGAAACGCTTATCTAAAAATTTCTTTTATTAATTACTAGCTGCCCCGGCGAACTTCGTTCCACTTTACACTACACTACACTACCCTACCCTACCCTACCCTACCCTACACTACACTAACCTACTCTACCCTACACTACCCTACCCTCTACCCTACCCTACACTACACTACCCTACCCTACCCTAACTACCCTACACTACACTACCCTACCCTAAAACCAATTAATTTTTGGCTGATATTTTTTTTATTGATGAATATCATATTTTGATACCTATTATCCTACTAGCTGTTTCCTGCGCCTTCACCCGCGTGGACGTCGTTTCTTCAACTTTTCGAGGGTGCGCAGTTGAAAAAAGTTGAAAAAAGAAGGCTATGTGTTGATCCAGGTCCTAATCTGTCTACCTACTAAATTTCAGCCAGATCCGTTCAGTAGTTTTTGGGTGAAGAAGTAACAATTATTCACACTTACAAACTTTCGCGTTTATAATATTAGTGTGATTCCGGACGAAGACAAATGCAAAAACACAAAAATCATAAAAATTGGTCCAGCCGTTCTTGAGTTATAAATGGTGTAACTAACACGACTGTCTTTTATATATATGATATAAGATTGCTATTAAATTATCCACAAAGCCAGAGTCACTGAAATTTGTCCGATCCCACTCGCCACTATTCGATTGTGAGCAAAAGTGGGATGGGAATTTAAAATTTGACAAAAGGTAAAAAAGTTGATGAGAAATAAAACGAAACAGCGGACGATGCACACTGGTTGGGAGTGGGAAAAACCAATCAACGGACGACGAGAAATGTGGCATAGACACACCGGGATGAACGGGCTTTCCGATGTTTTTTTTTTTACTTGTGAACCTTTCTTTGTACGGAAGGTAGTCGAAAAATTAATAACTAATAGTCATAGAGAAGGGATGACGAATGCTAGTCATCTGATTTACTTTTTAACATCTGCCAAAAACTAAAATTTGTTCTAAAAATGTTTGAAATACCTAGGCGTGACGTCATAGTTTTGCAGCGTCCCTTATGTACCTACTCATTTTGTGATTTTGGTGAATTAAAAATCGAAGACTTGATGGAAAACAAAACGAACCTTACTCGTTTTGTTTTCCATCAAGTCTTCCTTTTCGAAGTTTAAGTAGTAACTAATTAGTAATCTGTGGTTTAAGTAAGAGGGCAATTTAGTGAACAAGAGTTCATAATTTATTTCTGATGCTGTTGTCATCCCTAATGCGGTACATACTTTTTTTTTCATGATAACAAAAACAAGTGAAAGTAACGGCGAATGTGGAACTGGGTAAGTCAAAAATCCTCACTGTATGCACGTAAGAATTTGATTAGCAACAAAGGTTTAGTTAAAGTAACAAACCACTTCCACTTTAAAATACCTCCGTGGCGTAATGGTTAAGTCTATTAGCATCACCTCAGGAGGTCGCGGGTTTAATTCAAGGCGGGGTCTAACTTTGTAAGACTTGGTTTGGTTGGTGGAAGGGCATTTCCTACGCCCGCGCCTGGCTAGCTACCACCATCTTATCTAGGTCTTGCCGCCAAACATTACTACTAACATCATTGATGTGTACCGGCTTGAAGATAGGATAGCCAGTTCCCCATTGCGTTGGGGAATCTTGAGCAGACTGCTTCTATCTTCGGCATCATTGTCACTTACCATCAGGTGAGATGACGCCAAGGGCTTACCAATTGCGAATACCAAATAAAATCTTATAATTGCTTAAGCAAATAAATAAACCAAATAGTTAAGTAAGTAACGAAGTAAATCATCATGATCTATCAGCCGAAAGACGTCCACTATGACGAAGGACTCCCCCAAGGATTTTCACAACGACCGGTCCTGCGCTGCCCGCGACCTTCACCAGTTCATCGGTCCACCCAGAGGCAGGCCTGCCTACGCTATGTCTTCCGATGCTCGGTTGCCACTCGAGCTGCCATATGTTCTACGAGATATGCGCCCCGCCGCCCCATGTCACTTAATTTAACAATTTTGTGAGCTATGTCGGTTATCTTTGGTTCTATTACGGATATCCTCATTCCTGATTCGCTCGCGTAGGGAAACTTTGAGCATAGTTCGTTACGAAAGGAAGTAAATCAATACGCATACTTTTAGTGCAGTGTTCCTGTGGCCACCTCCCGGCTCCATCATCAAACTCTGGATACCATATACGATCTGAATAATTGTCAAAACAAATCAAAAGAGTCTGAACTCGATGTTATTGCATTGTATTAGTACTGAGTTCCTGTGGCCACCTTCCGGCTCCATCATGCGACGCTGGATACCATCTGTGATCAGAGTACTCATCTCGACAAATCAAACGAGCGCAAAATCCATGTTTCTGCATAGTTCTAGTACTGAGTTCCTGTGGCCACCTTCCGGCTCCATCATCCGACGCTGGATACCATCTATGATCAGAGTACTTGTCAAGACAAATCAAACGAGAGCAAACTCCATATAGCATTGTTTTAGTACTGAGTTCCTGTGGCCACATTCCGGCTCCATCATCAGTCCCTGGATACCATCTACGATCAAATTACTCGTCTTGACAAATCAAACGAGCCTAAACGAGCCTAAACTCAATACTACAAGCGCAAACTCCATGTTATTGCATTGTTTTAGTACTGAGTTCCTGTGGCCACCTTCCGGCTCCATCATCGGACCCCGGGTACCAACCACCTACGATCAGAGTACTCGTCTTGACAAATCAAACGAGCGCAAACTCAATGTTATTATATTTTTATAGTACAGAGTTCCCGTGGCCACCTACCGATTCCATGGTACCAAAATATCGCATTGTTACCAACTTTACATACGTGTGCCAAAATTCAGCTCAATCAAACACCGAGAAGTGGTTCAAATTTGAGTTTTAAATTTTGAAACGGACAACTTACATACATACGAACATTTAAATTAAAGCTTTTAATAATTGAAAGCAAGACGATGTCTGTTCTTAAATAAACAACCAACAACCTAATACCACTTATGGAAGCAAATTCCGTCGTCTCACGATATGATACTGCTATGTCATCTCCCCACATATTTCACTCGGGACAATCAATCCAGCGTTAATCCAGCGTTATATGAGATTAAGTTCGCCATAGTTAAAATTAAGCCATGTTTACAGTTACAATTACAAGTAGGGGAAGGCGAGGTAAAGTGGCCTCCTTAAGGAAAGATTGTCATTATCTTCTAAAATTATGGAATAATTGCGATAATTTATTTGTATATGTTTGACGAAAATAATTTGCATAATTGGATAAAAAACGAGAGCAGGGAATCTGACCACTTTACCTCATCGAGGTAGATAAAGTATCATACCTTTTTTTTAAGTTAGTTGAAGTTCACACTGCGATCGCTAACTCACCTGCCAAGTAAGTGGGGCGATTACATAAAAAAACTCCCAAACTCGGGGGAGGTCTATGTCAAGCAGTGGACGTCTTTTGGCTGATAAGATAATGGTTACCAGCATCACATGCCAAAGAAGGCTAATTATCAAAATGAAACACAGACAGAATGATGACATAAAATCATAAAGTTATCTATTTTAGTTCTAGTTTTACTAAAAAAATATGAACGTCTATAGTTTGGAGTTTGATAAAACCATTTAATAAATATTAAATATAGCATACGTACTAGAATGTGAAATGACCCACCAGGCTATTTAAACTATCAACAAAGTGGGCCACATTACCTAAATTGACATGATCAAGAAATAACAAAAAACATAACTTCATGACAGCCCGCATTTTTGCTGCGTAAAAACACTTTGTTAACCAAATTATTCACTGCATCAGATTAAGAATATACCACACGTGGACATTGCAATAAATATTTGAAACTGTTTTAAATAAAATCGCAGAGGCTCGTTACTACTTGACGCCGATTGGCGGATGAATACGGCATCGTACTTACATAGTTTTCACGGTACAATGACAAGATGGAGTTGCTTCCTTTGAGCGCTTTGAACCGTGGCCACATTACCTCGCCTTCCCCTACGTACCTATCAATAATTTGTTCAGGTAAATTATAAATTAGTGATCACTGATCACGTAAATTGGTAAAACAGACAAACGTGGACAGAAAAGATAATATTTTTACAAGCTTTTATTTAACTTGTTTTATTTTATTTAACGTGTTTGGAGTAAGTAAGTAAGTTGGGTTTAATTTCTAAATGGTAAAGGTATATCTGATCGTTTTTAGAGTTCTGTGCAAAAGGGGCACATAATCCTTTTTACTAAGCTAGCCCTTCGGCCGTCTACAGAACCGGAGTTTCGGAACTGGTTCCGTACGAGGCTTTTAAATTACTTGTATGGAACTGGTTTCCTACGAGGCTTTTTTTTACCTGTATGGAACTGGTTCCCTACGAGGCTTTTAAATTACTTGTATGGAACTTGTATGGTTGTACCTATGTCGATCAGTGTGTCACGGGACTGTATATTTTTAACCTTAATTGGCCAGTTTTAATTTTCACAGGATATATTCATACTCTCGGTATATAATTATACAGCGGTCGTAGCTCCTTGCGACTTGTGTGGTCGCGTCGATCACTTGGATGAGGCCCCCGTCCGTGGAGTATGGCCTTACCTTTCAGAGTTTGAGGAGCAACCTTTTCCCCAGCAGTGGGTTATTAATGGGTTTCTAGACGATGTAGCAAAATGTGTTACTATGGCGACTATTACACATGACAAAATAAAAAAAAACCCGACTAAGTGCGAGTCGGACTGGCACTCTGAGGATTCCGTACCATCACACCTCTCCACACAACTACATAGTATAATAACAGTAATACCTATTCACAATACAAACAAAAGACATCAACGCGAGCTACAAAAATATACTTTTTTGTCATTCAGTTCGGACTCTTTAGCGCGAGTACGAATTACACTTTGCCAATGTTTTATATTTGTTGTTTTATTTCACTATTATTAGTAGATACAATAATAACACCAAGTTTCACGCTTGTATGTATTACCGTTTTTACGATAGAGCTAAATACCTACAAAAAAACGTGTTTTTTTATCGATACCTCCCTTTATTTTTCACTTTTTCTAATTTTCAGTATTTCTTGTTATAGCGGCAACAGTAATACATATTCTGTGAAGATTTCAACGGTATACCTATTATGGTTCATGAAATACAGCCCGCTGACAGACGGACAGACAGCGGAGGCTTAGTAGTGGGGTCCCGTTGGTCACCCGTTGGATGTACGGGACCCTAAAAACAGATGCGCGATAAAATTTTGGTATTTGGTATGGAACATTAGTGTTCGAATGAGACTCGCAATTATTTTCATCAACAGGTGCGGATCACTCACTAAAAAGAAAACAATATCATTAAAATCTATTGCCGCTTGCATGAAAGATCATCTCTTGAGAACGGCTGGAACAATTGGGTGACTTTTTCGTGGTGTTCGTAATTGTTCGGACAAGATTTGTATCTACCTCGATACCCACGGGCACATATTGTAATTCTGTGCCACGGGGGCGAAGCCGCGGGCAACAGCTTTTTATTACAAATAATAGAGCTGAGCAAAACATATAATCTAAAAAAAATAATTAAAAAAGTTAAGTTCTAGAGTTGCAAGCTTCTTTGAGTATCCAATAAAGATAAATATAGTTAAAAATAACTAAAAAACACGCTTTTAAAGCACATCAAACTAAAAAGTGAAAAATAATTCTTAATATAAGCTAAAAATAAAAATGAACGAAAAATACTAGTATATTATTGTGAAAAAAGCAGGTTGCTCGGTATATAAAAATTAGGCACAAAGCGCCCCACGCTTTTTTTTACAATAATACTATTATTTTTCGTTCATTATTGTTTTCAGCTTATATTAAGAATTATTTTTCACTTTTTAGTTTAATGTGCTTTAAAAGCGTGTTTTTTTAGTTTGTTTAAACTACAGTTATTTTCAAAATTTTAGTTCAGGATAGTGAGATAAACTTGAAATTATTGTATTGTAACTGATTATATTATAAATGTACAAAGTTTGAATTAAATCTGTCCGATTAAAGTGAGTCAAAATCGAGTGAAAAGGAGTCGGTTGCAAACATACAAACATACATACAGGTCAAGCTTATAAAAGCGTGATAAAAGGACTTCAATTCCATTCGATTCAATTCAAAACAATTTATTTCAAATAGGTGTTTACACACACTTTTAAATAGTCAAAACAAAAAAAAAATTGTATATTACAAATAATGTCATGATTCAGATTACAGTCTCAGGTAATGGTATTTGTTATAGAATCAACATATATATCTTTGCCATTTACATAATCTATTATTTTATAATATCCTCTAGAGCACAAAACTTTTTTGACATGAGTCTTGAATTTATTCTCTGACAAACTAGTTACATTTTCTGGAATTTTATTGTAGAATCTTATACACTGCCCCACAAATGACTTTTTAACCTTACTCAGTCTCGAAAAGGCTATATCAATTTTTTTTCATTTCTTAAATTCAAATTATGCCTGTCACTGTTTTTAGGAAATAAATGCAAATTCTTACGAAGGTACATGATGTTTTCATATATAAATTGACTAGCAACAGTTAAAATATTGATTTCTTTGAACTTATTATGTAACGACTCACGTGATCGCATCTGATAGATTGCAATAATTCACAATAAATGACATTGCCTCCTACCAAAATGGTAGTCCATGGCACTGCGTAGACATGCCCATTCAAAGAACATTAAAGGCTATTTCCTTAGGGAATTTTGTTGATCGCACGAAATATCTCATTTCCTTGTTACCTAATTGAGCAATTGGCGAGAGAATGAGTGTTCCATTCAACTTTTATTGAAGCTTTTAAAGAACAATTCCGGAATTTTTCAGTGGGATCACAAAGGAGTCTCAGATGAGAAATAATCTCCTTTTATAAGTGGATTTTGCTGACAAAAGTTATTCGAAATTGGCACTTAGGAGAAAAAAAATAAAGAAAATTTTAAGCGGTTTTATTTTCTTACAAAAAATAAGGCGATCTTTTTTTCAGTTTCGCATAAGTCAAAAAGGAAACCTTACAGTTTAGCCATGTCTGTCTAAGTAGACTTTCTTAGTTTAGTAGTAATAGGCGACCACCATATGGCGTGCAGTTGGATTTGTAAATAGTTCATAGGTTTTCCATACAAAATGTTCTATTAACAACTGAAAATATAATTTTGTTTTTTAAAACATACATTTCTTTTTGAGCAGACTACGGAACCCTAAATTCCGTGATTCCGATTCGGACTTGGCCGGAATTATTATTATTAGATTTTATGATAGCTGCAATCTTAAATTAAAAAGGGGTATCTGAAAATTGTAAAGCACATATCGCTCATTTGGTACTACAATGACGTAATTAAGGTTTTTATCAAAAATGAGTTAAGTATGTCAAACGATATATTTTGGTTGGTTACTTTCGGGGTAAAATCGACGGTAATGTATTTTCATAAACTGCGGCTAGATGGCGTTGACGTCATTGTTACTTTTATACCAAAACGCAAGCATTCTACAGCTACAACGGCGATTTAGTCAGTTGTGCCGGGGAGTTCCTTGAAGTGAGGTGTCAGTTTGGTGCAACAACGACGGCAAGGTAAATATGACATCACTTTTATCCCCTCCTGGCGGAACAACGACGACAATGCTTAATTTTGTCGTTGTGTCCGTAAAGTGAGGACTTATTTTGTGTGCAACAATGACGAGAATATAAATGTGACATT
This sequence comes from Coleophora flavipennella, assembly GCA_947284805.1. Taxonomy (NCBI): domain Eukaryota; kingdom Metazoa; phylum Arthropoda; class Insecta; order Lepidoptera; family Coleophoridae; genus Coleophora; species Coleophora flavipennella. Next base: position 9,889,631 of record OX369265.1, on the reverse strand, counting down.
TGTTTTATATGCACTTGGCGGAACAGCGACGACAATGCTTAGTTTCGTCGTTGTTTCCATAAAGTTATTTTGTGTGCAGCAATGACCAAAAGATAAATGTGACATTTTTTTTATCTTCACTCAGCGGAACAGCAACAAAAAAGCGTAGTTACGTTGATATTTCCCCAGATATTATATTTATTTTGCGGGAAAACGACGATAATGTAAATTATGAATTATGGAATATACAACTTCTTAATTTTTTCTCCATTTTTTTGGGGAATTTATTTTTGAGGTCGGTACCAGCACACAGCTACTTTCGTATCAAATGTTTTAGATTCGATGGCATTGCTGACACCGACCTCAGAAAAAAAATTTAGGCCCCTAATTTAATTCGTACCTACCTTTGATTTCGTTATTGTTGGTAATGTCGTGTATCTAAGTAAATAATATAATTTCATACTTTTGAGTGAATTTCATTTTGAAGTCGGTTTTTAAGTTTTTTAAACTTTTCTTTTATTTATTTTTAGTGATAATTCTATCTACCTAAAAACGTTATACCCAATCACCCACTCGCCCATAGAAACCATTAAATCATAAAGCATGTGTTTCATTAAAAGATACAGATTCCTGTAGCTTCCATCATCATCTTAACAGAATGAAAGTTAAGGAGTTAAATCTTCCATCATCAGCTCATCTGAATAATCTGAAAGAATACAACTATCGGTCTATACTTACCGTATCTACGCAAAATATTTGAAGAATTATCCTCCATCTACCTTCCTTCATCAGCTCATCAACATGAGATGATGACTAATAGACACCAAAACTTGAACAGTTTTAGGATATACATGCAACACGTAATATGTGCCTATAAAATTTGAGGGTTGTTCTCGATTTCCCTGAGATCCAATCCTCAGATCCTGACTTGGTGACAATGGGACCCCCTCGAGAGTATACTCTTTCGAATAAAAAATATATTTTGAAAATCGGTTCACAATCGGCGGAGATATCGCGTAACAAACAAAAAAAACATACAGTCGAATTGAGAACCTCCTCCTTTTTGAAGTCGGTTTATAATGTTTGTAAGTCAAACTCTTGAAAATTGCTTCTAATCGAGAAGTTGAGATTGTTTAAGCTTAAGTGAAATTAATCTTAGTAATACGACTGCAAGTTGATTAAGTGAAAGTGACGACAAATTTTATATAAGTTTTATACGAGGTACCAAAAAATATTAACAGCGGCGGATGATTAAAAATAATGGTTAGCTTTTGTTAACGTGTGTTAAGAATTTTAGTTGTAATTGAATCTGTTTTTTAGTTGGCAGAATTGAATTACTTATATTTTGGATGCGGGCAGCGCAGGACCGGTCTTCGTGGAAATCCTTGGGGGAGGCCTTTGTCCAGCAGTGGACGATTTGTGGCTGATATGATGATGATATTTATAATGAGTAAAGATTTAGTATTAGGCTTAAAAATTTGTCCCTATTGAGAAGTTGTTATTTATACGACTGATAGTTGAATAAATTCAAGCGACTGCGTTTTTCAAAATGTGATTTTCTGATTAACTAAGTATTGTAGAAGTTACCAAATGAATAATTAAAAATGATTAAAAAAAAACTGTTTCCTACTGTAACCTTATATTGAGTTTTGTATGAAAGCATTACATATAATTAAAAGAATCCTGGTGGAACAATGACGAAATTGGGGGTGTCGCTTTAGTTTTGTTTTAATAAAAGAGATATTTATGTAGATAAACAGTTGACATAGACTACTCATAAAACTATAATACTTATGCCATGTTTTAAGTCTAAAATCATAGAATAGTGATATATTTAAAGGTCATTAACTGGATGATGAAAGTTGAAATTTTTTTTAAATCGCTCTCCTGTAAAGTTACAAAAAGTGCATTTTCGTCATTGTAGTACCAAATGAGCGATATGAGAATGGAGTATTGTATATTAGATTTTTTGTCGCAGCGTCGCCTGCCTCAAAAGGAAAAACGGAACCATTAATAGGATCACTCGCATATCTGCCTCTCCTTCTGTGAGAGCTAATTAAATCAGACCAGGATTAACCGCCTCCGTGGTGTAATGGCTAGTCCATTCGCTTCATTCCAGGAGGTCGCGGGTTCGATTCCCGGTGGGGTCAACTTTGAAAGACTCGGTTTGGTCGGTGGAAGGGCATTTTCAAAGACCGTCTGGCTAGCTACCACCATCTTAAAAATAAATAAAATAAATAAATATTCTGGGACAAATCACACATGGTCATCTGGCCCCAAAGTAGGATTCCCTGTGTTATGGGTTACCAGAGACTGATATACATACTTATATACGTTTAAATCATCATCATCATCATCATATCAGCCGAAGGAAGTCCACTGCTGGACATAGGCCTCCCCCAAGGATCTCCACGACGACCGGTTCTGCGCTGCCCGCATCCAGCGGCTTCCCGCGACCTTCACCAGGTCATCGGTCCACCGAGTGGGAGGCCTTTAAATACGTTTAAATACATACATATATAGATATAGTTTAACACCCAGACACAGAGCAAACAAATCTGCTCATCACACAAATGCTTGCCCTGGGTGGGGATCGAACCCACAACCCTCGGATCAGTAGTCAAGGGCACTAACCACTGAGCCACCGAGTCAGTCATCTAAGTCTAAGTCTTATCTAAGTCTTGCCGCCAAACATCAATGCTAGCCACATTGGTGTGTTCCGGCTTGAAGATAAGATAGCCAGTTCTTCATTGCGTTAGGGAATCTTGGTGAGCCCACTTCCATCTTCGACGTCATCGTCATTTACCATCAGGTGAGATAATGCTAAGGGCTTACCAATTGTGAATAAAATAAAATAAATCTCCGAAACTGCTAGACCAATCGAGTCGAAATTTAGTATTCATAGCTAAATCGGTGACCCAAAGACGAAAGTGTAAGATTTTTAAACATGAGTCATGAGGACCGATTTTGAGGGATATTTTTTTTTTAAAGTTTTGCAAACTACATTGTGTGACATATCAAATGACAGGGCTTGTTATAAAATAAACAAATATATATATTTTTTAACCAAGACGAATTAATTTTGAAGTTATTTAAGAAAATCGGCGTACATTTACAATTTCCCCTCCCCTCTTATCTACTGAGACTAAAATTTTGAAAAAAATACAGAAAATAGTTCTATAACTATAGATTACAAGAAAACCTATAAAAGTCTATGGTATTTAAAATAACGTAGGAATTTTTTCAATCAACGTACAGAACCCTCTCAACGCGAGTTCAACTCGCACTTGTCCCGTTTTTTTACTATTTGTTAAAATATTGAGTTATGGTGTTGAGTTCATACAAAAGACCGATAAATGAAAGTGCTTCTTTAACCAAATTTTCTGATTTAACAGGCCAGTCTCCCACGCGGTGCACCGACGACCTGGTGAAGATCGCGGGAAGCTGCTGCATGCGGGCAGCGCAGGACCGGTCGTCGTGGAAATCCTTGGGGGAAGCCTTTGTCCAGCAGTGGACGTTTTATGATCCTGTTGAAAACATTAGACGATCCTTGGAACTCAATCTTCATAAAATTTCATAGTCATATCTCAGATCAACTTTAAAATACCAACAGGATCTATTGTCCACCGTTTGTTCTAAGTTTCAGCGCAATCGGACTTTTGGACGTCGCTCTAAAATCATTGCAAGATTGACTAGTTAAATATTGTTTATTACGAACAAGGTCGACTAAGGCTCGATCTCCCTAATTAAGGGTAGGCTCGGGCCCCTCGGTGGGGACGTATATGAGCTGATATGATGATTACGAACAAACATATAAATAAACAAAAGTACCCTGACCTTGCACACACCTATATACGAAGAAAATCAAAGATTGTGCGTGAAGTCGACTAACCCGCTCAGGGCCCGCGTCATCGACTAAGGCTCGATGGTTCTAATCAGGGTAGGGTCGAGCCCCTCGTCGGGGACGTGTATGAGCTGATATAATGATGACCCTGACTCACTCACTGACTGAGACTATCAATGCCCAGGCTAAAACCCTTGGAATTAGAAAGCTGAAATTTCACACCAAGACAAGGAACAAAGCTGGATTTTTCAAATTTCCCATAATATATAAAGTGCGAATTCGCAGGCAACAGCTAGTAGAAAAAGTCATATCCATCATAATCTAATTCGGTATTAAAACATTCCCAAAGATCTGAATAAAAATCTGTTATATTTGTAATCCACTAAAATAAAGTGCCTATACCTAAGCTCATTTCGATTCGAGAAGCGTATTGGTAGCAATCTTATGAACTCCCAACGTAATCTTGATGATGCAGTAACGCGGAAACCAAATCGTCCCCAAAATTCTTGGCAAATTCTCCGCGTTCCGCTGAGATTCCTTAAGGGGATCGCACTAAATCACACGCTGAGTACATATTTTAACGAAAATTTTAAACGATGAAAATAAAGAATAGGTAGGTAGTTTATTTAGAAACTATTCAGCACATAGGCTATCTGTTACTTACAGTAAACTTTAGTGAACTCGCTTTATTCATTTTCATTTATATATGTCAAAGGTGAGGGTGATGGTTAGGTTATGGATGGCCTCGTGGTTCACTCCTTAACTATTTCGGTTGTAGGTGTCGAAATAACAATGCAGCTATATCACAGAGGTCCTTCTTCAATAGTCTTGATCATTTGGTAATCGAAATTGTACAGGATGCCTTGGATAACAATGGATGCAAACGCGGTGATCACAGCGATGGCGTGACACGTCCATTTTTCTCACAGATCACCACTGCATGTGTTCTGCTCGACGCTCCGTCAAAAAGTGTCTGCTCCGAGACTGACGTCCAGCTAATCTGGCTTCTCCACAGATCTAATAAATTCTCAACTCAGTGTGGCAGCACAAACAGCCTTCCGTTAATACATCATCTTTGCTACCACAAACGATCGTCTCACGAGTACAAGCGATCGTCACGCCACCACCGGTTTCACCCAGGTACTAATACCTGACGTTTGATCCAAACAAAGTGTAACTATGTAAACTTATCTCGAGCTGGTATTGGTCGCGTTTTCAATGACCCTCCGACACGGCCATCCTGCGAGTCACACGTCCTCGGGTGACTAACCTGAAAAAGAAAAGGGTAACCAGTAGATTCCATTTCGTTCGGCCAATCCTGACCTTCATTAGGAAGGTCCACAGCTCAAGGAATAAAAGCAACACTAATAATGTGAAGCTTTAATTCAAGACTACAATCATGGTAATGACATATTTTAACAGTCTCAAAAAAAACCAAAATAATTTCACTCTCGTAAACTAAATAAACCTCAGCATTAGCATCGTAACTCAAACAATCTCAAATCAGTTTAGGTCTCCAAGGTAAATCACAGCTGCAAGGCTTGAAACCTTACAACCATTTACAACTTTTAGGGGCACATAGAACGGAACATAATCATCATCGCAAATCACAAGCGACGGAACACCAGAACTAAACATCACCACATCCGGGTGGCGGGACACCACAAAGAATCATCATCACTAACGCCAAGCGACGGAATACCAATCAGTCATCATCACCAGTCCAGGTGACGGAACACCATCACCACCAATCTAGGCAGTGGAACACCATCATCACCAATACAGGCGACGGAATACCATCATCACCAATCTAGGCAATGGAACACCATCATCACCAATACAGGCAATGGAACACCATCATCACCAATACAGGCGACGGAATACCATCATCACCAATCCAGGCAATGGAACACCATCATCACCAATACTGGCGACGGAATACCATCATCACCTATACAGGCGACGGAATACCATCAACAGTTTTAGCCGGTAAACGGGATACTTCTTTTTTACAAAAACACGAATGTACCTGCTACACATCATGACAGAACGAGTCTGACAAAACAAGCAGCAGCCAATTCATGCAAACATATAGCGCCATTCAGCACTCTTCATTTACCGCTGAAACATGTCGGAATACTTCAGTACTACACACAAAAATAAACGATAAAGAAAAAAATTACAACTGTACACAATTGATTGAGTTACGATCTGTCAATACAATTAACATTGAAAGGTAGACGCCTCTGCACCAGATTCATCGTCAACATCCGGAGGCAAATAACCTTCGGACATACTACGTAAACGGTCATGGGCATACTTGTAACTTCGTCTCAAATTCAAAGCTTGTAATTTGTATCTGTCACCTTCTAAGACCTCTACGACCCTGAACGGCCCTCGGTATTTGGGATCTAACTTGGTTTGGTTACGCTCCTTATTTTGTATCACCACAACAGTCACCCATCTTGGCAACTCTGGGCCACCTCCATCCGGTGCCCAAACACACTATCGCTTCCATGCGGCGATCTCAAACATCACCTCTTTCTGGTCATTGCCAACATCACCTCCCCGGTGATACGCCTGCGAGCCAAACGCACGCCACACACAGTTGTGGCCGCACAGCAACGAGAAAATCAACTCGGTGTTTTACGCCTACGTCTACGAATGGCTGAGGCTATTGTCATCCAGTTGCGAAAAATTGTTTACGTCTAAGGTTCAAAATACAAACTAGTGAACGTTAAAATCACGGTCAAGTACAAAAGTCCTTAATCTGCACTAGTAGATGGTCGAGGTTCAGTCTCTCCATCATCAATTCTGTCCAAGTCAATAATACTGTCACTATCGGGCATTTAACGTAGTCTGTCCTCAATAACTGACGGTATTTGATATCTAAAGTGGTAGGTAACGCTTCTCCATTTGTAACAACACAAAGTTAGGTAACTTGTGAAACTAAGCTTTTGTCTAGAAATCAGCCAGTGGCGCTGCCTCAGAGCAATACACCACCCCATCTCTTCCCAAGGGTTTCACAAGAAGTGACTAAGGGACTAAAAATTTGAGGACAAGCAACATCGTCCTTCACGCTCATACTGTACCGCCAAACAGCCCGCCAAGCGTAGCGTTTTTTTTTGTTTTTTTTTTTTTTTTTTTTTTACAATTGGTGAAACCGCTCCAACATGGGGGAGGCCCATGTCTATTATCACATCAGCAGCAAGCTGATTAACAACTCCTGTAATAGGATGCGTTACTCTTCGTATTATCACTAGTATGTTGTCGTGCTTCACTTAGATAAAATTACAGCCTGTGTGTGTAATCGACAAACATGACATTTAGAGGTTAGGCTACTTTACTCGTACCTAGAAGCAACTCCAGGAGGCTGTACTTCGTAACTCGGTTAACCCAACAGTTTGGTTGCTGCCAAATGATCATCATGGAAGGACTTGTAACATTGAAATCTCATTACTATACTCGAAGGAAGTGAGCATATTTTAAAGGACACTTAACTAAGAGTACCAACGTTTAAACGTGCTAAGATTCACCTGACCGTTGCCACGCGCCTAAAGCGTTTATGAACGTAAGTTCAAATACAAGGGGGCATTACGTAGATCAAATGACACGTGGACGTATTTGAACAGAGGTTACAAAATCAGTCATTTCGATTTAATAGGTAAAGAATGCACCTGATGTAACCACTAGCTATGCCTGACGTGGTGAAATAGTGACCACCTATGAAGTCAATCGATGTTCCAAGCTATCAGAGGAAGCAATTTCCGTTCAGGCATGTTGTTATCATTTTTTTTTTCACGGTTATCAACACTTGCGTTCTATGCTATCCTTTTTCTTTACCAGCATGATAAGGCCGTCAAAAAGGGAAAGCTTCGGGGCTTATGACATTCGCAGCCTCCAGCCCATGAATCCTGTATCATCATCACATCAGCCGTAAGACGTTCATCACTGCACTCCGCATACTACCCTGTTATTATTCTTTTTTTTTTTACAATTGGTAAACAAAATATTTTATTGGGGTCCCCGAAACTCATACCTACATAGGGTCTATATGATAGCGGGGCATTAAGGATGCCCTCGACAAATTCATCACGAAAGCTATTAAAAATAGGCAACAACTTTGGCCTATGATCAATGAGAATATCAGTCCCAATACTACGAAAGCTAATAAAGGTTTTTTTTTTTTTACTCCATGTAAAAATGTCAGTCTCAATATTATAAAAGCTTAAAGGGATTTCAATACTTTCTATCCTGGTTTAGGTTTGTATAACCAAAACTCTAGTTTTTAAATCTACCGTTGAATCACGACGCTGTGCCACAAGGAACTATCCGAAAGCACGTGAAAGAGCACTTTGAAGGACTACAAGGCATCATTTTGGCTGCTAATGCAATCACTACTAGAAGGGTAAGGGACTAACTACTCTATTCGCATCCTTACCGACAGTCAAGCTGTTTTGTTATTGACAGACTCGTTTAAGAATACCGTCAATCCTAGATTTAAAATATCTGAACCGATCATAATATTGTTGGCACGTATTGTTGTACGTAGGTTGGAACGTAGGTACTCGTTTGGCATAACAAAAAAATAAAAATTCTGAATGATTCCCGTCAATACTACCCTCACTCAATAGGGTAAAATACTAGTGATTGGACGGCTAAGCGGATTTTGCTCAATTTCGTTTATTTAAAAAAAACTTTAAACTTCTCAAACAAATAGAACTATGTTACAAGATAGCTGATGAATGATTCTTACCATTATATATTATTTTAGATTAATAGATTGCGCGTGTTAATTAAAATAAAATAATTTGAAAAAAATTGTGAAAATCACAGTCATTGGACAGCATTTCCAGTTATTGGACACAAATTTGACAGTGATTGGACAGCGTACCTGAACACACTAATTAGCCTAAATCAACCATTTTAAGTCTAGATAGGGATATATTTGAACATAAACATTAATAGCAATGAGATGGTGTACCTAAGGGATTTGTGAATTAAAGTAAAATGACAATGGAAAATATTTTAATAAATGGTACCTTATCCAAAATTATATTCTCTCATGAAACAATCAAAGTTACTATACTAGAATTTACTACCTAACTTACAAAACTATTTTTTCTTTGACACCAAATACTCATTGAACAAAAAATTCGCAGTCTCTTCACTGTTTCCTTCATCAACCATGTCATCGTCACTTATGTTTGGTTCAAAATACTGGTTCTCTTCATATTCTTCAATTTCCTCTTTATAGCAAGAATGACATACATATAAATCAATGGTTATATCTTGTGGAACGTGAACTCTGTGTTTCGCTGGGACACATTTTACATGAAATATGTCTGAACACATGTCACACACAACTCGATTGTGTGTTTTTGTTGCCTTTAAACAAATTTTACATGTATTTGTAGTGCTACTTGCAATTTTCTTTTTAGTTTTTTTGCTTTTTTCTTTGTTTTCTTTAGTTTCTTGTCTCAGTTTTTTTCTCTGTTCTTTTTTTAGTGTCTCTGTTTCTTTTTTTTTCATTTGTTCTTTATACATAGCCTTGTATTTAGCTGACGTAATAGCGAACGGCATTCTTTTGACGTCCCGTTTACCTTTTCTTTCCGGTGTTTTAGGTAACGTAAGGTAGGTACCAAGGTCTGAGTTGCGTACTTTAAAAGCCGGACTTATTTCAGACAATTGTGATAGAGTCTGCCATGCATGTTGATCTCGGTCAGCTGATATAACCTGGCTTGGTTCCTTTATTGGCGTCTTTTGCAGGATTTGGTGAAATTCGTTTGTGGGCCATATCGTTTTTAACTCTCCTGTTACAGGGCATAGGCTGAATTCTTCCAAATGCTCATTTTTTTCGGGTTCACTAGTAAACGAAGGATTTTTAAAGAGCCCTGTAATAGGGCACAGTCTTGAATTAGAGTCAGATTGCCTCGGTATTGTAATGTCTTCAAGAATTTGTATCCCTGACGTTGGGCAAGCCTGCTGAGTAGTCTCTTCCATTGGCAGAAGAGCAGATTCTGTGAAACTATTGCAGTCTTCAAAGGGCGAAATTTCATTGTAGTTCTGGAGAATTGTTGGAGATAATGTTATATCTGTATCACTGTCATGTGCAATGCCTGGCAATTTGGGAGCCAAGCCTTCGACAGCAAGATGTGTTTTCTTAATTGGTGATGTTGATATTTGCACTTCAGAGTTTGAGTTTTTCATAGTCCACTTCCGGTCCGTTTGTTTCGGAAGGGCAGTTTTTAGTGAACCAAAACTCTGATATATTTTGTGTAGTATCCGAAAATTTTCATCGATATGTTCAGTATTTTCACACTCTTGCAATTCTGAAGCTTTGCTGGGCCCAACCAATTCCAAAAATTTGGAAAATGTAATGGTCTTGTCGTATAAGACATTAATGCCATCAACAGCTCGCTCTTTTATTGGGACACACTTAGTAAAATCAACCGCATCAGGATCAAAAGGAACCAAGCCACATGCCTTAAATCCATTTTGCAGTGTCTGTGGCTTAATCGACTTTTGAAGGGCTGCATCAAGGACTTGGGCAAAGTTTGCTTTTGTAATAGCTTGGCCTGGATTATTGTTCAAGTATTCTCTAGTAGCTGCTTTCCAAGCTGCTTTCACTGGTCGAAACACGGCTACATCTGCTGGCTGTAAGATTCGGGTGGCATTGGGGTACAACGCGATCAGTTCTATTTGTAGCTCGGAACATAGTTTGCTGACCTCATAAGTCAAGTGTGTTTTATGACCATCAAGGAAATATATTACGGGCAGAGTTATTCCTTCCTTAATTAGGTATGGATGGAAGACGTTACCTATGTATTCAAAGAATAATTCTGTTGTCATCCATCCGTTTTCACTCCTGCCTACACCCCAATCCGAAGGCACAGATTCTATCACTTTTTGAGGAATCCTCTGGTACTTATAGACGACCATTGGAGGACAACTTTGGCCTGACGCTGAAAACGTAAACATAACTGTGATGTTCTCTTTAGAAGAACTGTTTTCAACGCAATAAACGTTTTTCTGGCCTTTCACTGCCAAAACTTTTCCTGTTTTGGGACATAGCTGGAAACCACTCTCGTCACCATTAAATACGCGTCTTGGATCGTCAAAAACTTGTACTAAACTTCTTTCTTCAAAATACTTACGAATTTCAGCAAACCAATTGCGAATATCTACTTCTGTGACACAGGCACTAGAGAACGTAACACCTTCACTCGTCCTTGTGCCGATGGATGGATGCCGTTTTAGAAATCCCCTAACCCAACCTTCTCCAGGATAATTATTAATGAATGGGTTCGGTCGTGGATGATCGTTTAAAAATCTTTGTACACTGGATTGGAGGTCTTCTTTTTTGAGTGGAAAGCCTTTTTTTGATAATTGTTTGATCCAGTTTTCGAGGCAAGTTTCCTCTTCGACAGTTAGGTAAGGCAATGGTCCCAAGGTAACCTTTTTTTCAGGATATTTCTTTCTGTAATGCAAAGTTGACTTCGGAACGCCATACATGTCTGCAGCTTCTCGTATTGGTGTACCATTTTGAACTTCGACCAGGGCTTTCTCTAAGTCAGTAGGATTGTAAGGGGTAACTGTCTTTTTCGGCATGTTGTTGCTATCTGTAACAAAAGACTAATTAAATAAATTGCCTGTTTTAGCTAGCAATTCTTATTTTAGAGTTGATATAGGATATAGGAGTTAATTAAAGAAGAGTTATTTTAAAGTTAAAATATATTCTTAAATGTGTCCATTTTCAAACTATTGACGACTTGGTGTCAAATAGGCAGGCTTTTTTCACCAAAATCAAAGGTTAGATACCCAACAGGATACTAAAAAGGAAGCTATTAAACAAATTTAAACATCATGTCCAATCACTGGTTTTGTATGAAAATTATAGTGATTGGACGGCGTCCAATAACTGTAAAGAAAGCTACAAAATAGGTGAAAAAAATATATGCCAATAATTAACCCTCAATAAATACGAATAAAGCATAAAATTGAAAAAAATACTTTTTGTAAAAATCCAATGATTGGACGAGGTGTCCAATCACTAGTTGGGGAACAAAAAATATTACAATTATTGGACACGCTGTAACATAACCTCAAATTAAAATTCACATCGATTAGTCATCTTATTAACGAGTATAACATCTTACCTTTACATAGCCCTAATGCAGCACTTTCTAAGTATTCCGGAACACCTTTTTTTCTCTCGATTTGTTAACTTAATCCTTAAGAAAATGAATATTTTTTCGGAGAAAATTTTAACAAAACACATTCACCACAGTTTAAAAAATATTGTGCTCCTTACGCCATCTGTTGGTATAACTGCCTACTTAAATAAAACTCGGAAAGAGCGAGAGAATTGAAATGGCTGGTCGACTCATTCGAATAACGCACGCAGTTCTTAGGAAATTGAATTTAAATCAAGGTGTCCGATCGCTAGTCGTGTCCGATCGCTAGTACGTTACCCTATTTGTTCTGTACAGTAAACGTGAGCGTTGCCTATAAAAGTCAATCGTGCGTTTGTACTGAACACACTCCCGAAAGTCTATACACGAAACCTTCCTTAACGAGAGAACACTCAGTACCACCACAGATTAGGTAATAGTACTACGTTTGTACTAGTACCACTATCAAAACAAACAGGGTACGACTCACCGGATTTTCGTAGCACCGCGTACATCACGCACTTCGCAGAAGCCGCACGCGCCGCTCGCGTGCATCTCCGCTGCTGCCAGCGCAGCCCACGCTGTCACCTCATTCCAATGGTCGTTCCGTAAGGGAGATGTCGACAGTTGTGCACCGTGCACGTGGATTAGCTTCAGGTATATTCGGGGTCAATTCTGTCAATGTGATTGCAGCAGATGTAGGATGGTGCTCGCATAGCCTCAATCAATCGCAGCATGTTCTGGTTCTGTAGCACGAAGAATTGTTGCCAGTGGTTTTTATTTCGCTGCTCCATCATCAATTTTCACATTTTCCCGTCGTTGTCCACTTGTTGCGAGCGCAGGGAACCATCCAACTTCTGATGTCAAAGGTGAGGGTGATGGTTAGGTTATGGATGGCCTCGTGGTTCACTCCTTAACTATTTCGGTTGTAGGTGTCGAAATAACAATGCAGCTATATCACAGAGGTCCTTCTTCAATAGTCTTGATCATTTGGTAATCGAAATTGTACAGGATGCCTTGGATAACAATGGATGCAAACGCGGTGATCACAGCGATGGCGTGACACGTCCATTTTTCTCACAGATCACCACTGCATGTGTTCTGCTCGACGCTCCGTCAAAAAGTGTCTGCTCCGAGACTGACGTCCAGCTAATCTGGCTTCTCCACAGATCTAATAAATTCTCAACTCAGTGTGGCAGCACAAACAGCCTTCCGTTAATACATCATCTTTGCTACCACAAACGATCGTCTCACGAGTACAAGCGATCGTCACGCCACCACCGGTTTCACCCAGGTACTAATACCTGACGTTTGATCCAAACAAAGTGTAACTATGTAAACTTATCTCGAGCTGGTATTGGTCGCGTTTTCAATGACCCTCCGACATATACATTCTTTAACGAAAATTTTAAACTATGAAAATGAAATAGGCACTTTAGTTTATTTAGAAACTAATTTTCGTTAAATTATGTATTTAACGAAAATTTTAAACGATGAAGATGAAGAATAGCACTGTAGTTTATTTAGAAACTCATTTTCGTTTAAGTACGTATTTAACGAAAATTTTAAACGATGAAGATGAAGAATAGGCACTATAGTTTATTTAGAAACTAATTTTCGTTTACGTATGTATTTAACGAAAACTTTAAATGTTAAGATGAAGAATAGGCACTGTAGTATATTTAGAAACTAATTTTCATTAAAAGTTTTAAATTTAAATTAATTAATTTAAAAATTAATTTTAAGTATATGTATTTAACGAAAATTTTAAACGATGAAGATAAAGAATAGGCACTGTAGTTTATTCAGAAACTAGTTTCGTTAAATTATGTATTTAACGAAAACATTAAACGATGAAAATGAAGAATAGGCACTATAGTTTATTACGAAACTATTTAGTACTTCTTCTTCTTATCGTGTGGCACAATTAACCGTGCTATCCAAGGGATAGACGGCGGTTGCCTGGTGTTGCACTATTTAGCACATTAGCTATCTGTCACTACAACGTACTTAATTTGACAGAGTTGATGGTTGCTAAAAACAACTGTACATCTTTAATTCGGTAAAAACTATAAGAAATCTTTGATATTTAAAGTAACATATGACATTTCTGCCCTGATATGAAAGAAGGCCGTTACCTGACGTTAGCGGCCTTTTTATAATTATGTTATAAACAAACTCAGCAGAAGATTGCGCATCGACCCATCTTGGAATTATACTTTTATCTTCATTAGTTATCGAGATACTTTAAGCGTTTTTGCCGTTATGTGCAGTGTTTTTCAGATTGTCATAAACAAAAAAGCAGTTTTTTTAGGATACTAAGCATTTAAAACGTTAAACTACTATAAAGGCGGCTTTACTTATTACTAAGCTCAAAATATTTTTTGGGTTACTACATTAGAACGCCGTTAAATACAGTTGCTTATTAAAAAAGCCACTAGGGGAGCTTAACTGCCCTATTATGTAGTAGAGTCTGTAGTAGCAATATTTAAATCATAAACTAAAAGGCGGCAAACATACTATCATAGGCTAAAACGCCGTAAATATCTTATAACGGTTTTTTTTGGGTAGTAAAAATAAGCAATATTTCATTTACATACTACACTCAAAAGCGTTAACTGCTTTTTTGTTTATGAATATAAGTAAGATATTTATTTGAAAATAATTATGAAACGCGGCTAAAGCACAATACTACGTAGAAAAGCCGTTAAACTTTTATCGATCAGTGTGAAGTCTGAATCGATTACGGCCGCGGTCGGCTCCTCCCGACCCCGGGAATGAATCATATGATATATCATTCGTACACATAGAGAGCAGTGTGACCCTGTGAAGCTACGCGGAAAGGACGCGCGCCAGGCGCGCTAAAAGTTTTGCCGCCAAACACGATCTTGCGGTTAGCGCTTAAATTTTCGTAATGAAATTTATCATTTGATTAAATTATTGGCTTAATCTCACCTGAAAAAATACTCAAGCGGCCTATATTACGGTATCTTTTTATGCTGAATTTATATTATACGAGAAATCGAAATTTCATAATATTTTGGCTCTTATTCGCAAAGCATGTTAATGGATAGGAAACAAAAGTAAAATACCTCTTTGTTGTTAAAAGACAGGTAGATACTATTATTTCGTAGTTACAATAATTCAGTTATTATATTGTGAATATGTTCTACTATAAATATCGTGTTGGTAGGTCACTTCTCTTTCGAGTTTTTTCTTTAAGTAGAATTAATGATTTAGAATATAAATTAATTAAAACGCAGTCAATTTTTTTAGTAGGAAATAGTTGACAATTACCTGGTAGTTGAGGAAAGCACTTATTTCATAACTAACCCGCAACCTTAGGTCTTGCAGTAAGAGATTCGAAACATTAATTAAAATTGACTGTTTCATTTAAATTAAATATCTGTGTATAAAATTCATGATATCAAACGACTTGATTTGAACATTATGTTTACATCTGATTATACGTTTTATATGGTGAGTTGTTAACAAAAAGCATATTTTACATGTATTTTTCTTATTTCAGTTACAAAAATGTCCAAATAATTTCGAGGAAAGAACTTAGTAGACATAAAAGCCTCCTTTGTTAAATAAGAACAAAGACCAACACAATGTTAATATAACGCTTAAAAAAATACTTATAGAAATAATGACGAGAAATTACCGGGCTACCATGACAAATCTATGAGGCCCCCGAGTCCAAACTACGACAACTGAAATTGGACACGATCCTATTCATTGACAACACCAGTATTTAAAAAAATTAACGAGTTTCAAACAAGTGGTTTAACGTCTATAGACAAAGTTATTTCAAACCAAGATCTATCAATTTTTAACGATAAACTTGTTTATCAAAAGATACTGCCGAACGATGATAGTATTCACCGACAGGAGAAAAAATCACCTAAAACAACACAAAAATCCATTAATTTGGTGTGATATGAAGACATGGTACCATCGCTAGATTCACCTACTGAAAAATTAAATTTTGAAGATTTTGACTCCGATGACTCGGTGAAGGACAAAGACTATGTGCCATCGATAGATTTTTCACAAATTAATTCAGACTCTAAAGATTCTGACACGTATTCCTTGCCCCCAAAAAAGTCTGTTGAAAAAGATTATTTCAAAGGAAATCAAAGTATTAATAGTACAGTAAGTCAAAAAATGTCTGATGTAACTAAGGAATATTCTGAAAAACATGAATCGTTACAAATGGCTGTTAATCAGTCAACGTTTGGAAATCATCAATGTAAAACAGTAAAGTCTTTAAAATCACTATGCAGAAATGCAATAGATAGAATTTTACAACAGAGACAAGACAAAGAAAGCGTAATAAATAAAAGCTTGAATTTAAAAAATGAATTTGGATCTCAAGATAAAGATGAAAGAAATAGAGGTGATGACGAAGTTATAATAGTAATTGTAATTGAAGAAGAACAGGGTAACAGTTTAGAAGAAAAAACAGAAGCAGAAATTTTATCAAAAAATGAGTTTAAAGAAGGACCTTCGAAAAAGAAGAGATAGCTGATAAGAATACTAAAAACTGGGAAGAAGAAATAGTGCAAGAAGAAATGAAAGAAGGTAGAGGTCCAAAATGAAAGGAAAGATAGAAACAATCAGAAAGAAGAAGGATCGGGACAAGACAATGAGGAAAACGAAGGTAAAGAAAAAGATGAGCAAGAAAAATTTCACACTGACGAAAATTTGCAAATGGCTGTTCATCAGTCAACGTTCGGAAATTATCAATATAAAACAGTAAAATCTTTGAAAGCACTGTGCATAAATGCAACAGATAGACTTTTGCAACAGGAACAAAACAAATCAAGCGTAATTAATAAAACTTTGAATTTAGAAAATGAATTTGGATATTAAGATTTAGATAAAAAAATGGAAGTGATGACGAAATTATTGTAGTAATTGTAATTGAAGAAGAACAGGGTAACAGTTTGGAAGAACTAGCAGAAGAAGAAAATTTATTAAATAATGAGTTTGAAAAAGAAAAGATAGCTGATAAAAATAATAAAAACAAGAAGAAACAAATAAAGAGAAAGATGTCCAAAATGAAAGCAATGATAGAAACGAAGAAGAAGAAGGAGACAAGCGTGACAATGAAGAAAACGAAGGTAAAGAAAAAGATGAGGAAGACAAATTTCACAATGAAGAAAATTCGCAATTGTACGTACACAAAATCTGGGAATATACGGAAAAGAAAAACAAACGACACAAGTTTAAAATGCAGACAAGAAGCAAAAAGATTGAAATATCGATAAAATTTTAACGTTAAAGAAGGATGTGGTGACAAATGTGTAAAAAAATGTAAGGAGGAAATAAATAAAGATATAAGAAAAGAGATAAATGAATCTAAAATATGAACTGGAAAGAACGTCGCATATTTATTCGACAAAGTTCGTGTATTGCAACACCAAATCTAAGAATCACGTGTCTACTACAAATACATCCTAGACGTCTCTTTTATTTTAAAATGAATGATGAAAGAAATATATTCATCTGTAAGACATTTTTCCTTACAACACTTGGATTCAAGTCTACTAATGATAGAGTTTTGTACAATACGTTAAACGATGAAAATAATGCTATGGAGGATAGGAGAGAAAAGAATTTAAAAACTGATTTCGTCAACAGAGATGTTATTACTGAACATATTCCGTCTTTCAACTTTCTTTCTTTTTCAAAGTCATTTTTGTTTTGCTAGATTTGTAAGAACGCCTTTTATTTTAAATATTTTTAGAAAAGAAGACACTTCGAAACGATTATTCGTCAAGCAAATTGATTATGAACATATTTTTACCAATTACTTTGATCTTAATTGAGAAGATATTTTTGTTTAGATAGGTTTTTATTAAGGACTGTTTTTATTTTAATTTTGAATTAATTGTATTAGAGTAGAGAAAAAGATTTAACAATATAATTCACAAGCAAATATATCGCAAATAATGCATACCTAGTCGACTAGACATACTGGTAATTTTAATTTGACCATAATTAAAAATAGTTCTAAGAGATTGTGATTTGGCATGGATGAAAGTTTGTTTACAATTATTTCAAAATAAGGTTTTATTTCTTAATAAATCGTTATTTTCCATGCAAAGGAAGTTTTCTGTAACGTCATTCTATTCCAAATGAGTAAACTAATTTAAGAACACACACTAAAGTAAAAGGCAGTCAAGTAACATGGTTAGAGATTTAACTGCCTTTTGACTTAGTTTTAGTCATAAATTCAAATGAAATTTTGGTTCATACTAAGCTAAAGGGCGACTATGTTACTTAACGGCGCTATTGCTTCCTTAAGTTTATCATTCGATATCTCCATCGAAAGATAAAAAGCAATTAACTTATTTAGCTGCTTTTTTTCGTATGACGGACATATTATTTTTGAGGTTGTTAAATTCATGCAGAAAATATTACGCAGAAACGCCGCTAAAGTACACTTTACGGCCTTTCAAACTAGTATAGCAATAAAGAATGGAACTAAAATGCTAAGGTGAAACAGCAATCGACGCTTTTCACATTGTTTAAGATGCATTTAACCGTCAATTTGTACGTAAATAGGTATCTACTAATGTTTTCTACCAAACACAATTGACAGATTTATACTTACTGTCAAGGAATTCTAGAAATCCGGATTCGCGCCTTTTTTAATTTTTTCTCAGATGTTACATTTTGCAGTTAGCGGCCTTCTTTCATATCAGGGCAGATTTCTCAATCAACGTACGGAACCCTCTCCACGCAAAGTTTAACTCGCACTTGTCCGTTTTTTTTACTGATGGCGGCTCTTGTTGGGAGGGGGGTAGCCCCTTAACGATTTAGGAACTCGTCATCAAGGTTAGGTATGTAGTAGTATGATAACATACCTATTATAATATTAAGATAGCTATATTTTTAACACGCTTATTTTAGCTTCACCTGTGTGTATGTATGTATGTTGATGTATGATTTTGACCCAATTTAAACGGACACATTTAATTCAAAATTTGTACATTTATCAAGTATCAGTGACAATACAGTAATTTCGTAAGTTTATCTTAATATCCTGAACTAAAAACTGAAAAATAAAGACAGTTTAAAAAATCTTAGAATAACACTCTTTTAAAGCACATCCAACTAAAAAGTTAAAAATATTTCTTAATAGCTGAAAACAATAATGAACGAAAAATACTAGAATTATTGTGAAAAAAGCGTGGGTTGCTCGATATACGAAAAATATGGCACAAAGCGCCCCCAGTCGCCCCACACGTACTTTTAACTGCTTTACTGCTTGATATTTCTTGCAGTCGATTTTATATCGTAGGTACCTGTGATTCGTATCATTATTTCTTTCTGTTTGTTGTTCTTAATAACTTTCCCCAAGGAACATTCCAAGGATTTTATTACATAATCGATCAGCTGATCGGTAAATTATAAATTCTGGGCTGCTACAGTCTAGTGTCTGCCATCCACACGCCAAGAAGAAACTGATCGGTCAACGTATTTATTATTATTTAAAAAAATATTCCAGATAGTCCTTAAACATATTTTTGTTTGTAGCATAAATCTTAACTCTATAGTGTTAGTAAAATATTAAGTACAAAAATAGATTTCAATAAAACTAATGCCAGCTGCTGGACGCTTGCATCCGGACCCAGCGACCCAGCTTTGGAGAGTCCCATCTATCTACAAAATATACGCTTAGGATTTTGTGGATTCAGTATGGGAAGTCCAATTGTTTTTATTTCTTGTATAAAATGTGCTTATGGTCGATTTGTATAAAGAGTCCACTTTTTTATAATTTCAGCCAAGTTGTAGAACAGAAGTTGATGAGTTTTATTCTACTAGCTTTTTCCCGCGGCTTCGCTCGCGTGGATATCGTTTTTATGACTATCTTTGAGAGTGAGTGAGCGGCACGCGAGCGTGATGCAGCTATTTTTTTTTATTCATAATTGGTAAGCCCTTGGCATCATCTCACCTGATGGTAAGTGACGATGATGCCGAAGATGGAAGCGGGCTTACCAAGAATCCCGAACATAATGTAGAACTGGCTATCTTATCTTCAAGCCGGAACACATCAATGCTACTAACACTGATGTTTGACGGCAAGACTTAGATAAGATGGTGGTAGCTAGCCAGGCGGGCTTAGAAAATGCTGAGAAAAGTCTATTTTGACATCGCACTACACCGATTCCGTCGGTCTTATTTGTTTTTTGTGTTTATTTTTGTTTTTTTTCTGTTTCCATATGTTTCACCCTTTTTTATATTGTGTAATCGGTGTGTGTTTGTGTCAAATAAAAATCTGTCTATTGTCTATATGGGTTTTCTCCAGATCCCTCAGGAACTATATCGGGCTATTTTAATTAGTAGTCTATGTCACTTAATTCCCACCCCCTCAACCAATTCTATACAAAAAATCACTTTAATCCTAATGTAATCTAATCACTTCAAAAAATCGCTCCGTTTCGACGCCGACACGTGCTAGCGTGAAAATGAGTTTTCCACAGATCCCACAAGAACTAGGTCAGGATATGCTAATTAGTAAATTTTGTTTTTTCCCACCCCCTCAGCCATCTCCGTGCAAAAAATCTTAACAATCCATTGTTTCGTTGCAATGTTAAAGAAATTAACCAAAAAAGAGAATTCTTTCGGACTATGCTATTTTTACGGGATAAAAGTAGGCTAAGTTCTTCCGAATAACACAGACTACCTGCATGTCAAATTTCATAAAGATTGGTCGAGATGTTGAAGCGTGGAAATGTAACAAACAAACAAACACATTTCCACATTTATAATATTAGTAGATAAGGATTTTTATGACATATTTCCTAAGTACACGGTCTTAGAAAATATGTCATTTGACCTAGAAAGCGTCTAACATTCTTCTACGAACAATGGCATCCACGATAATAAACGGACCACACGAGCACTGGTCTGTGGTCATAACTCTTCGTAATTGAATGGGACAGTGGTGTATGAACGCTGTGGAAGGGACGGACGACCACAGGCCGCGATTTAAAATATAGAGGAAAGCGGAGCTCCCTGATTGAAAAAATAATTAATGAAATAATCAAGAAAAACCTAAAAACTTTTATTTGAAAATAATTTTAATATTATTGATACCCATAACATGTGGGTGCCGTGCATAAAAAGTAATTGGTCTGCCATCTTTGGGAGTCCGCCACATTGGATTTAGAATGATGTCACTTAGCTGACCATGCATTGTCATCCGGAAGAAACGTGTATGAAAAATTTCAGCTCAATCGTAAACCGGAAAGTGGTTCTAATTCAGCCTCCAAGATCCAAACGACCATACTTACACTAAAGTATATAATTATATTAGTACTAACATACAGTATGGACACTCCCTGCCGCTCTCTAGATTGCGACCTCACCCCCTCGTCACCCAGATTGATTTAGATTGGTTATAGTTTGTTAGTGGAACATATAGGATTTCGCCGCCATTTTGTTTGTTCCGTCATTCGTTTTTTGATATGTCATTTCTGGCCCGTTGTATGAAGTGTCCAGGGTGTGCTTACACGGCAAGTTAAATAAATGCTTGGAAAATGTTTATTCGAATATCTTGGATACTCGGTACCACGCACCATTAGAGTGGAAATTCCCTACCCCCATCAGTTAAAGCCACGGAGGAAAGGTTGAAACTGAACTGGTCTCGAGTCACCCGGTTTAAGTCGCCTTCAAAGGGCTCCAAGGCGGTCCTTTGGAGCCCTTTGGAGGCGACTAAAACGACTAACTGGCGTAACGGTTAGTCCAATCACTCCACACCAGCGGTTCGCGGGTTCGATTCCCAAAGGGTTTGATTGGTGGTAGGGCGTTTGTTAAGCCCGGCTGGCTAATTACCACCATCTTATCTAAGTCTTGACGCCAAACATCAATGTTAACAGCATTGATGTGGTACGGCATGAAGATAAGAAATCCCGTTCCATATTGCGTTGAGTAAGAGCAAGGGTCAATTGAGTGCCTTTAGTAAAGTGCCATCACATATCAGCCGAAAAACGTCCACTGCTGGACCAAGGCCTCCCCCAAGGATTTCCACGACGACCGTTTCTGCGCTGCCCGCATCCAGTGGCTTCCCGCGATCTTCAACAGGTCGTCTGTCCACCGCGTGGGAGGCCTTCCTACGCTACGTTTTTCGGTGCGCGGTCGCCACTAAAAACTTTCCTACGAGCTATGTGCCTTGCCCACTGCCACTTTAGTTTAGCGATTCTGTAAGCTATGTCGGTTAGTTTGGTTCTCCTGCGGATCTCCTCATTTCTGAATCGATCGCGTACGGAAATTCCGAGGATTCATTGCCCTTTGGGTGACCTTGAGCCTTCTTATGAGGCCCATAGTAAGTATTAGGGAACTGAGACATGGTCGCTCACTATGGGCCTCATTAGAGGGCTCAATGCTCGGAAAGTTCCATAAAAAATAGGAATTTATTCCAACCAAGCTGTAAAAGTAGTTTTATAGTGATGGTCGTGGCACCATAGGCACGGCTAGTTCACGATATGTGACTACTAATCATTCTTGGTCAACACTTTATCAATAATTTCAAATCCTAAACCTACCTTTCACACTATATTTTTGTTGTAAGTTGGAGATGGTCGGTTTTAGGGTTCCGTAGTCAAACTAAAAAAAAATTATTGTATAAGGCTTATTATTTCACCATGTCCGTCTGATCTGTCTGTACGTCGGAATGTTATAGCCTCTTTACTTAAATACTATTAAAGCCTTAAAGCTGAAATTTGGCACGACTATACAAATCTGTGAAGTCTCAAACATATGGTATAAAACCTGAAATAAAAATTAGGGTAGTGTTTAGGACGTTTGGCTTTGCACACGACGGGGCGGGGCGGGCCGGTCAATTTTGCCACCAACGATAGCACAAAGGGAATCCTATACTACCAACGCACATGGAGGACAAAAAGACGGCGGGCACTGGCGGCGTGGCATGTCCGTGGCTGTCCGCCATAGATCACATAAACCAGTTTGTATGCGGCTAGCTCAGTCCGCGCCATGCTTCACTAGAACGAACGTACGGAACCGCCTCTGTCCCTCGTGTGCTTTGTGTACACGGCGAGGGGAGCCGCGGGCATCGACGGGCAGACGCGGTCTTTATTGCTTCACGGTCAAAAAGACTGCCCCGCCCCATTGTGTGCAAAGCGCCTTCAGGATTGTTAAGTGGGGGTGAATTTAATAATGTACGTACCCCATTGTTGAATATTTTAAGTAGTGTAACAACAATCAGGCTTGTTGTTGAAGTAGATGGGTGTTACTTTTGTTATATAAAACTTATAACAAACAATAGTTTCTAAACTAAAACTACGAAGACATAAAGTGGGAGTGTGAAGTCGAGTCAGAAATGACTTTATCTCAGAGTAAAGTACGTGCTAGACAAAAGTTGTACCGAACTCGCGTGTAGGGTTACCAGGACTTTAAATCAAAAAGCCGGTTGCATGTGTTAAAAAATCCGGATTTCTGTAAAAAATCCGGTTTTTGGCCGAAAAAAAACTCAGTATATTATAATTACGATCTATTAATCTTTATTGAAGTGAAAACTTCTTTAGCGGCGTTGTGCACTTTTTTGTAATGGGTAAAAAATGTTAAACTCGCGTCAGGACACGTGACCTGATCGAAAATTCATAAGACGGATGGAGTAGTGAAAACTTCTTTAGCGGCGTTGTGCACTTGTTTTGTAATGGGTAAAAAATGTTAAACTCGCGTCAGGACACGTGACCTGATCGAAAATTCGTAAGACGGATGGAGTTGATTTTTTGTTGATTTTTCTGAGATATAAACTTTTTAATGTAATATAAATTGTCATGTTTGTGTACGATAGCGCAATAAATAAATATTGTATTCTACCACATAAATGATAGTACTTTTATACTGATAATCAAAGCAATTCGTGCAAAATTATTCCCTAACCATTCCAAAATATCAAAAATGTACAACGTTAATTCAAGTTTTCACTTCTGCCGGCACTCCCAGAGTGCAACCCGTCGTTTTTTATAATATCATTTGTACTAATTGTACTTATATTTCTGTCCACTAGCGACAGCTTTCATAAAATCTTTTTTGTAGAAAAAATCACCGTAAAATTCTTCACATTCGCGTAGGCGACGCCTGTTATTTCTTGGCATGACAAAAAATCCGGTCTTGAATCAAATACGGGGGAGTTCGGTCTATACTCTTAAAATCCGGTCTAGACCGGATTTATCCGGTTAGATGGTAACCCTACTCGCGTGATCATTACCGTCAGATTTTTAACAAGGTATCTTTCTTTTAGCTGCGAACTTTTGTATTGTAAGGGGAATACTTTTACTCCTGTGAAATATGTCTAGAACAGCAATTTAGATTTTTATAAATGAGGAACGTAGCAAGTTTTCAGCTAAGACTAGCAGGGGAGAAAAAATATATATAGTTACTATTGCGATTTAAACCAAAATGAAATCACAGAAATTTCGATTTTTACAAATGATGGACCGACGTTGAACTATTACGTAGTAATAATAGTTTAATGTAGACAGAGCAAATTTTCAGCTAAGACTAGCATTAAAATTTGTTTATACTATTGAGATTTATTATTATTTATTCAATTGCTTTTATGTACATGCATAAAGTTCTTGTATCTTATTTTAGTAGGGTATATGAGCCTGTATGGGCATTGCAAGATAAAAAGAGAAAAAGTCCGAAAGATAATATAACTATTATTTCATCATCATCATCATCATATCAGCCGAAGGAAGTCCACTGCTGGACATAGGCCTACCCCAAGGATTTCCACGACGACCGGTTCTGCGCTTCCCGCATCCAGCGGCTTCCCGCGACCTTCACCAGGTCATCGGTCCACCGAGTGGGAGGCCTGGCTACACTACGCTATTATTATTAACTATTATTTAAATATTAAAAATAATAAAAACAATAAAATTAAATAAAAAAGAAGAGCAAATTAAGTAGGTAGTATTACTTTGTTTGTCATGAATTCATTGATTAACTAATAACGAACTAAAGAAACGATATACACGAACTAAAGGTAGTATCTAATGAAATAACAGTAGGTAAATTTTGTTTTTTATGATGGATGGAGCAAGTTAATAGCTAAAGACCAGCAGGGGAGAAATTTGTCCATACTCTTGCTATTTAAACGAACTGAAGGTAATAATGATGACAATGAAATAACAGCAATTTCGTTTTTCATAAAAGATGGATCAAGAAAGTATTCAGCTAGGACTAAAAAGTGAGAAAATTTGTCCATACTATGTAACATTTAGTATTCTTTGATACTATTGCGATTGAAACTAATTATAGGTAATATCTAATGTAATAGCAGAAATTTCGATTTTTATAACTGACTAGCGCGCCCCGCGGCTCCACCCACATTTTTTTTACAGGATCACCCGCTGGGCTGATCTAAAGTTTGCCTAAAAATTTCATCAAAATCGCTTCAGCCGTTTAACATACATACATACTCACCTGGCACGCCTCCAGCAGTTGGTCGCACGTAAACTGGCGACGCCAGAAGCGCCATTTTGCTTCAATTCGCGAGGCCCTTTGTGGGTGGTCGCCATTATTGTCAAGGTTAGAAAAACAAATATTTCGCAATGTTTTTGTACGGGAACTATATATAGGGTGACCTTAAATTAGTTCTTGATAGCAAAGGATATGAATGTACTCGTGATTACAAACAACTTTCCCAAAGAAACTATATGTCGAATCAGAAAAAAATTTTAGGTCCTCGGTACATAACAAGTTATCAAATCGACAAAAATGTATGAAGGACCAAATTTTTTTTTCATATTTGACATATAGTTTCTTTGGGAAAGTTGTTTGTAATCACGAGTACATTCATATCCTTTGCTATCAAGAACTAATTAAAAGTCACCCTATATAAAACTTATATCGATAAAATCGTCTTTAACTGACTACCTGACTTAAATATTTGTGTATGAAATTATGTGAGAAAAAATTCAACAGTCTAAGCTAAAGATAGGGTAAGTAGGTATTGCACTTGAACCTAAAAAAATGTGAAATATGAATGCTACAATAACAATTCTTAATACAATAACATTGTATTGCTTACCCGGTTTAATGGGAATTTCAACAACACAGAGTTTTTCTATGCAAAACAACAAAACAATCACTAAACAATCACTTTAACAACACGTACGCGCACCGCCCGAGCGCAGCGGAAAGCACTGACTGATTCGAAGGAGATTTCTATCGAAAATCATTCACCGTTGGCATTTTACTCATTCCTAACTCTATCCTAGTCTTACCAAGGCGCTTTAGCAAACGTTAGACGCACGCAGCGATAGTTTTCGCTCCATAATCAGGTATGAAGTGAGTCACTTCCCGCGAACAGGGCCCCGTCCAGCAGCTGGACGCTGCCAGATGCGCAAATTCCCGCGCGACCGACTATCGGTTGCTTGCCAGATGCGAAAGTAGCAAAAAAAAGTCCGTGCCAGGCGAGTGGCTAAATAAACAGCGTCACCAATATTTTAAGGGCATGTAATACACTACATTTAATTGACAAAAAACGTCCCATTAGGGTTGCATCGGGTCCTTTCTAAATGGCAGCTATATATTCTAAATGAATTTATTTTTTTGTAGCTGTCAATGTGTATAGTTCAGTTAGTTAGTGTATAGTGAATCAAGTTCTCATTGGATTCCTCTCCTACCTCTTCCTCGCTATCAACTGCTTCATCCCGATCAACCAGTATTTCGCGTCTTCTTCCACGCCCCCTTACGTGCCCTGTTCCACGTCCTCTTGCACGCCCCCGACCCCGCGACGCAATCAAGTTCTCATTGGATTCCTCTCCTACCTCTTCCTCGCTATCAACTGCTTCATCCCGATCAACCAGTATTTCGCGTCTTCTTCCACGCCCCCTTCCACATCTGCTTCTGCGTCCTCTTCCCCTCCCTCTTCCGCGTGCTCTTCCACGAATCTCTTGTTCGGGTGGTGGCGGTGGTACATCAATAGGTTCTTCGTCGTCACTGCACGAAGATTCCGCAGCAGAAGGACGTCTCAGCGTAAGACTTGCGGGCGCGAGTAGCTGTCGTCGGGACAAATGATGAAAATATACCTCTTCTTCGTTGCCCGAATCACCATCAGATACCCGGCCGTGGCCAGGAGGCTCAATAAATACATCAGCACCTTGCACCTCATCGCCAGATTACAAATTATCTAACAACTCTATGA
The DNA here is from genome assembly GCA_947284805.1 of Coleophora flavipennella. Lineage (NCBI taxonomy): Eukaryota > Metazoa > Arthropoda > Insecta > Lepidoptera > Coleophoridae > Coleophora > Coleophora flavipennella. The sequence goes on along the minus strand of OX369265.1, from coordinate 9,862,438 downwards.
TATCGTTCGTAGTTAGCGGCTTTTTGTACCTAGAAATGTAAAAAAGCTAATGTAATAGTTATACCAGAGGGGTCGTTTCCGAACCACAAAAGTTTTGAAACCTGTCACAGTGTTAAAAATACAAACTTGCAAACAGGTCTTTGTTGGTAGATAAGTAATATATCTACTTTCATTAGAAAACCAACGTAACAGGTGTATTACTCAGGAAAAAAAAATACTTACATTTTTCTCAGCGAGGACACACTTTTTTGCCAACTCAAAACAAGTCATGACTTGAACTGATCTCAGAAATCACAGTTTTAGTGACCGAACTAATTCACTCGATTGTCCTTGTAAATAATACATCTACCCGCTAATAGATGGCGCTAGATGTCGCAATCGTACAATTGTATTCAAAATATCGCGCATTTTCTAAAACCTACTTTTTAGGACAAAAACGACCCACTGGGCATATATGGGCTAAATTAATCTGACTGACTCTAAACTAACTGTAAAAAGTCTGGCTAAACTTTAATGACCCTAATCATGGCTGATACGTATTGGCCCTTTGAGTTTAATTTACCTAGTGATATTTTGATCCAAGAGTCGTCGCGTAGGGGGACCGTTAAGTTGTGAAATTATTATTTATATTACCTACTATATTTTATTTCTTTTGCCGCATCTTTTTGTCCTGACTACAAGTTCATCGCGTGTTGGAATGGGTGAAACGCCCTAACCATTTTTTTATGATATTCATATGACATAAAAATCCATACTTCTTACTACTAGGTAGAATACTACAGATACTAGCACGATGAATTTCCGCACATTTTAGAACAGTGTGCGAAACTTTGGACACTACTTTTTCAAACCGTTAGATTCGTAGAGGTCATATGAAGATAATGAAGATGAAGAAGAAGAAGAACAACAACAACAATAGCAAGTAACAAGAAAGTTATCAATAAAGAATTGTAATGTATTGTAATTGTATTGTATTGAAGACAAAATTGTACGGCGTACAATACAGGATGACTGGTATATCAGGATGGGTAACCGCCTCCGTAGCGTAATGGTTAGTCCATTCGCTTCACACCAGGAAGTCGCGGGTTCGATTCCCGGTGGGGTCAACTTGTAAGACTGGGTTTGGTTGGTGGTAGGGCATTTTCAAGCCCGCCTGGCTAGCTACCACTATTATATCTAAGTATTGCCGCCAAACATTAGTCTTAACAACATTGATGTGTTCCGGCTTGAAGATAAGATAGCCAGTTCTCAATTGCGTTAGGGAATCTTGGTAAGCCCGGTTCCATCTTTGGCATCATCGTCACTTACCATCAGGTGAGATGATGCCAAGGGCTTACCAATTGTGAATAAAATAAGAAACTATAGAACAAATTTTTGAGGGTGCTCTCTACAATTTTTTTTTACAATTGGTTCACAACTTGGCCCAAATCGCAAAATAATTTTGTACTTGTCGGCGAATGAACTGATTGATTTGTATGAGAAGTAATTTTTTTGCGATTTCTGCATATTTGTTAAACAAAAGTTGTTCAGTTTAACGAGCAGATGCCTGCCCCTCCTCTTGTCCTATTTTACTAAATGCCCAGTTCTTTGGTACCTACATGTCGTAACTTCTATTTAAGTGAATGAAACTTAAAATTGATTTTATATAAAAGTTACCAATTAATTTAATTTATAATTCGTACATTTTAATATACACATTTGTTATAGGTACGTACGTACGCATTTATTTTTGAATCAATGTGACGAAAGTATTATAAATTATATTTCAAATAATTGGTTTCTCTAAATTAAAATAGATGGCAGCTTTTTAACTTGTTTTTTTCCTAGTTTTGCAATAAAAGAAAAAAGTTAATTAAACCTGTAGTAAATACTAAATTTATTAAATTTAATTATCGCGTTATTTAAATAGTACTTACTGCAGAAGAATACTGTCTTAATTATCCTGTAAAGACGAAAAAATTTGAAACGCGCTATTGAAGTTTTTTCACAGCTTAGTATATATAAAGAATTATAGAAGGACAATATAGGGAGTCCGTTTCTACTTAGTGAAGTAGTAATGGGGTTAGAGAGCTACTTTGAATCTACTCCAATTTGGGCCGTACTCACACCTGCTAAAGGTGTAGTTTAGGCTATTTGGGGCTTAAATGCCATATTGAGACTTCTGTGGTCTAATTTGAGGTGGCTTCTAAAAAGCCAAAAATGAACTTGACGCTTAGCGTTCTGAACATTGAAGAGGTTTGTCCTCACCCCCACTGCAGTAGAAGATTTGACTCCCCTTTTACAACTTTTTTTAATTTTACGGTACCCACGATTACTAACGGATCCCTATTATTACGTTAACACGTCTTATCTTATCTTCATAAGTGGGGACTGCAGTTGCAGCGACGCTTCGATCCAATGGGATCTTTTGTGTCTACCTTTGCACCCCAACATACTCGAAGATCTGCTGCATCAATGCAGCAATTCCGCTGATAGAGAGGTTCTTGTAGTCCTCCTGTTTTGGGTAGCCATCACCTAGGAGGTACATACGCTTACTAGCCAGGACATCGTAGTGACACAGTAAGTGTTCCTATGATTCTGTATTTTCGCCACAGGCCCTACAGGTCGGGTCATTCGTCAGGCCGATGTCTTCCAGGTGTGCGTTTGTGGCAAAGTAGCCCGTCAACGCTCCTGTTGCAGCTCTGACGCGCGTCCTGCTGTGTACACACGAGTACTGGAACCAATTCTTGGTAATCGTCATTGAAATTATTAATAACAGTGATGCTAATATAGAAGGCTAGGTTAATGACTAGGTGAGCATGATAAATATTTCCCAAACTTTAAAACTAACTTTGTATGGAAAAATTTGACTAGTTATAGGCAAATAATACTACCATACACCTCATAAGAAGGCTCAAGGTCACCCAAAGGGCAATAGAGCGTGCTATGCTCGGAGTTTCTCTGCGTGATCGAATCAGAAACGAGGAGATACGCAGGAGAATCAAAGTAACTGAATCGCTAAACTGAGGTGGCAGTAGGCAGGGCACATAGCTCGTAGAACAGATGACGGCAGTAAAGTTCTGGCAAGACGCGGTGGACCGACGACCTGGTGAAAATCGCGGGAACTCGATGTATGCGGGCAGCGTAGGACCGGTCGTCGTGGAAATCCTTCGGGGAGGCCTTTGTCCAGCAATGGACGTTTTTCGGCTGATATGATGAATACTAATATACTAACTATCGCAACAGGTAACCAATCTGTGTTGACAATCGGTCCAGTTAAAATCAAACTGAGACGTAGTTACTCACAATTGGTAAAGAATAATGAACTATACAATTGGCTATGCTAATTACCTATCTACTAGTCAAAGTTGCTGGACAAGTTATTGAAATATCTACGCTTAGGATTTCTTTAGACACGTGATCGAATCCGAAACGAGGAAATCCGTGTAAAAACTAACGTCACCTATAATAAGCAAGTGAAGTGGAAATGGACAGGCCATTTAAGAATGTTTTTTCTCAAATCAAGTAAATAAAGCAGAACCTATTAATCGATAGGCAAAAAAAGTTCTCGAGTTGCGACTGCGGGCCGGAAGACGTATTTCATATACCAAGGCCACACTCCCCTTTGAGGTGATAAAGTGTTGTATACCAAAGCCACACTCCCATTTGAGGTGATAAAGTGTTGTATACCAAGGCCACACTCCAATTTGAGGTGATAAAGTGTTGTATACCAAGGCCACACTCCCCATTGAGGTGATAAAGTGTTGTATACCAAGGCCACACTCCAATTTGAGGTGATAAAGTGTTGTATACCAAGGCCACACTCCAATTTGAGGTGATAAAGTGTTGTATACCAAGGCCACACTCCCCTTTGAGGTGATAAAGTGTTGTATACCAAGGCCACACTCCCCTTTGAGGTGATAAAGTGTTGTATACCAAGGCCACACTCCCCTTTGAGGTGATAAAGTGTTGTATACCAAGGCCACTCTCCCCTTTGAGGTGATAAAGTGTTGTATATAAAGGACACACTCCCCTTTGAGGTGATACAGTGTTGTATACCAAGGCCACACTCCCCTTTGAGGTGATAAAGTGTTGTATACCAAGGCCACTCTCCCCTTTGAGGTGATAAAGTGTTGCTAAAGATTCACTGCCCGCGGAGCCATAAACTATCGGTATGCTGGGGTGATTAATTATCGATTCCCGGAAGAAAGCGCCTCCGTGGCGCAATGGTTAGTCTATTCGCTTCACACCAGGAGGTCGCGGGTTCGATTCCCGGTGGGGTCAACTTTGCAAGACTCGGTTTGGTTGGTGGTAGGGCATTTTCATAGCCCGCCTGGCTAGCTATCACCATCTTATCTAAGTCTTGCCGCCAAACATCAGTGTTAACAATATTGATGTACTCCGCCTTGAAGATGAGATAGCCAGTTCTCCATTGCATTGGGGAATCTTGGAAAGCCCGGTTCCATCTTCGGCATCTTCGTCACTTACCATCAGATGAGATGATGCTAAAAAAACGCTGGTGCATACTCGTACCACACCCCGGACACTTTATACAACGGGAAAGAAATGACATTCCAAAAAGCGAATGACGAAAATTACGGCGAAATCCTATACGTTCGACAACCGAACGGTAACCAATCTGTATCAAGCTTGGTGACGAGGGGGTGAGGTTGGAATCTAGAGAGCGGCAGGGAGTATACTGTATGTTAGTACTAATATATATACTTTGCCGAGGGTCCATTAATAGAAGTTGCGTTGCATGCTACTACACATATCGGCACAGAACCATTCTAATAGTTCCTAGGTAGGTACGCAGTAAGAACATTTCAATTAAGCTTAATGTCAAACTTGTGCCAAATTACCGTTTACCGTAAGTTTGGAGCAAAGTTAGGCCATACCGCCCAACTTGTGAGGAATCTAGAGAGCGGCAGGGAGTGTCCATACTGTATGTTAGTATTAATATATATATACTTTGCTCGAACAATGGCCGTAAGCATCGCCTCATCACTTGCACTTGTTATGTAGGTAGTCACATTTATTATAGGGTAGTATCTAAGCGCGCTGCGACGCGCATCGCCCGCCATGCAGTCTTCAAATAAACGGCAGCCTTTCTTTGAATTATCAGTGACGACTGGATGGGATATTTGGTAAAAAGTGACCGTTTTGGGATATATTTTTATTAAAAACGTTTCGTAGTGTGTATACACAAAATGACAAGTGGAAAATTGCCGGAATTTGACGTGATCAATGGAAATTGGAACTCGTACTGTGATCGTGTGGAAATGTACTTTTTAGTGAATACCGTTAAAGACGAGTTAAAAGTACCTACTTTGATATCAAGTATAGGTGATGCGGGATATGAGCTTATGGTGAATTTGTGCTGTCCCAAAAAGCCATCGGAATTGGAATTTAGTAAAATAAAAAAATTGATGGAAGAACATCTATTACCAAAAAAATCTGTACTAGCGGAACGTTATCAATTTCGTCAGTACCGTCAAAAAGAAGGACAGACCGTTTCAGAATTCGTTTCAGAATTAAAAAAATTGGCAAGATACTGTCGTGATTTATTGTTTAAGTTGAAAAATCAAATTTTATATTGGCAACACTGCTCACTATTGTCGGCCGTCACGCGCTGGTGATCAGCTCAGCTCTGGGTAGGAGTGGGATCTTCCCCACCCCTACCTCTCTCAAGGTTTGCTGCTCACGGACTGAGCGGTTGGTATTCAGTCTACGATGAGATCAGTCGACGGAAGTTTCAATATTTGTGCTTGGATATTGTAAATGAATACAGATTTATACAAGTAAAAGTCTACTGAGTTTTTGTTCGTAAAAACTCAGAAGCGGGACACTACCCTCAGCCCATAAAGGTATGTAACTTTTTAAACTGTATAATTCAACGCACGTAAAAAGAGCTCCGAGCGACCTACCTGCGCAGTGAATGAATTGCGGGCCAAATTGGTGGTAAGGGGTGAGGCGCGACGGGGGAAACACGCGTCTCTCTTGTTTGCTGTCGCGTGATTGGTTCGCCAGTTGTCATTTGTTTCCCGCCTGCGCAAACACATTCCCACCACTTGACCACTGGAGCTCTTTTTACGTGCGTTGAATTGTACAAAAGATATGAGTGCACGTGTTTTATTAAGTAGTTATTTTGTCATACCTTCTGCCTTAAAATCATAAAATCTTTAGTGTTACGTTTTGAATAACTACGAATATCGGATTAGCGTTGGCCAAGGCTACTCTTTGGTAACGTTTTTCCGGTAAGTTTTTGCAATTTTGATCGTAACGACCATTGTCTTACGATGATATATTGCATAAATTTATTTTAGTTATTCGAATTCAAACATAGAAACGGGTAATTGTTCGTCATAATCGGATCAGCGTTGATCATGGCTACTCTATTGACTACGTTGTTCTGGTAGGTTTGTGTAAATATCATTGCAAGGACCATTGTTCTTCAATAATATCTTGCACAAACTTCGAATGGCGGCTAATAACCTACTTATTTAAAATTGCTATTTGCCGGACTATCGTTGCGCAAGGCTACTCTTTGACAACTTTAGTCTGGAAAACGATGTAAATGTTATTGTAAGGGCCACTGTTCTTCAATAGCATCTTGCATTGCTGTTAATTTGAGAAAAGCACATTGTTTGAAATTTTAAACTGAGGGTATGACAAATAATTAAGACATTGTGACATTAAAATGATGGTTATTTTCAAAGTTAGTTTATTTATAACTAGGCATGGCATAGACGAGTTCAATGAGCAGGTGTGTCATACATATTGGACCTAGTAAGTCCTCATATTGACCAGGTGTGTCATACGAGTACATATCGGACCAGGTGAGTCCTCATATAACTAAGCAGCCCATAGATACAGTCTAGTTGATGTCACAATGACTAGGTATGTCACTGAGACGGGCCAAATGTGCCCATGTATAAGGCCATGTATGCCAAACCCAAGACTTCGTCAAAGGTGGGCAGTTCCTATTTTATTTATAGCTGGAAGTTGGAATTAAGTAATGTGCAATAATCCTGTTATACAATTATCGCGTTTTAGTTTAATTTTTAATAAGTTTCATCTTGTGACAGGACCAGTCGAAATATAATAAAATGAAGTATAAAAAGTAACTATTTAGTAATCTGTGGTATAAATAAGAATAGTAAGATACCTAATAAAATTAATGGGCTCAAAATATACCTTAGAAGTGGAAAGTCAGTCTCTTAAAATTCTTGAAACTATTGTAAATACCTGTATCGGAGAAAACAATGATTTGCCTCACGACAGATTGGAGGTGGGAAGTGAAGTGATATTTGCTCGCCAACGTGGACACCAAAAATAAATTATATTTCTTTACAACTAGCTATTTCTTAGGATAGGTTAAAACTGTTTTGATAAAACGATGTCAAAAAAATAATTAACAAACATCACTGTTCTTCGAAATTATTTTGCATTGGTTAAAAAGGAAAGGTATAACCCGTTGGTTTAATAAACCGTCATTTGTGGACTACGAGTATATCATTGAAGAAACTCTTTTAGAATGTTATTCTGGTCGGAAAGTTTAATTCCAGTACCACACTGCAATATAAAAAAAAAGATAGTAAATAATCATTACTATTACTTATTATTATTTTATTAAATTATACTCGGAAGGTATGTCAGACTTGTTTGTGTGGTTGTAAACTCTTATTACAATACAAGAACAACAAAATATAAATTTGTACGAAAGCAGACTTATCCGAAAAGGGGATCAGTCTGTTCCATATTATTGAAAGACTTGATATTTTATGTACTATAATATACTTGCGATTTTATTAGTGCTGTTATCGATTTATTATGTTTATTTATTTATCGAAGCTAGGGTATTACTACCTAGTCGTGACGTACCCACGTCGTACGTGGTGGGCCAAGTGCGCCTATATAAGATATGTAGGTACCTATCAAGTGGCTAGATGTGTCACTTTAGGCCAAGTGTGCCTAAGTAGATATGTGGCTAAGTATGCCACCTTGGACCAAGTGTGCCTATATAGCAACTAGTGGCTAAGTATGTCACTGTGGGCCAAATGTGTCTATGAATTTCTGGCCAAGTGAGCCTCTGTAGGATATGCATCAACTGGCTAGATATGTCACTTCTAACTCGGTACGCCTACGGATTTGTTTTAAAGGCTTAGTATTTCAAAACTCAAGGCCAAGCGTGTCCAAAACGAACAGATTAACAATCATGATTCTAGTAACCCCTGGTTATAAATGATTATTTTAGAGCATACGTGAAAATACCGTCATTATTGAGAAAGATAAGAAAATACGCAAAGCGAAACCCATTATATCCTGGTTAGTTGAATCGGAATCTGAATAATAAAATACTTACTATTTTGAAAATAGAACAAAACTTGACATTACGTTGTCAACCGTACACTATTACTGCTTAGTAGTTACAGACAACGTCCAATATAGGCAGTATATATAGCATATCTCTGAATATAGGCTGGTCTTTGTTTTCCTTAAAAATGCAGTCAGATTTCCGATATCTTTAACTGTTTTCGGAGGTAATTGCGGTTTTCCAGTTTTTTATTATTCTAATTTATTTGTTTGTTTGTTTGATTGAAGCACCATACCTATATTATGCCTCGGCAGAAATGGCAACATACCTGCAATTGCCACATTTCTTACTTGTATAATAATATAACAAGCGTCTAATGCTTTTTTTTTAATCTCTCCGAGGTAATGAAGGATCTTGATAAGCAAGGACGAGGGCGAACTCAACAGCGGAGGCGGCGGAGGCCTCCATCGCCGTCACCAACGTTACGACAAAATATCTAGATACCGTCAAAGCTCTCAGATTCTCCGATGACTTTTTGGATGGTTGAAGAGGCCGGTCACAGTACATCAGCCACGTCAACACCTCATTGATTTTCGGACGTCAGTAAAGAAATTGGCATTGGAGTTTCTGCCTACGACGAAGTATTGTGAATTTTGTCCCCTTCTCCTCAAATGAAAAAATTGTTTCAAATTATATTATGCTGGATAGGAGCCTTGATTGAACTGTTGCAAATGTTCGAAAGAAGTTTGCCAAATCAGTTCAGCTGTTTTCGGGTGATGCGTTTACCGAGGGACAGCACTTAATTTTTATTTAAATAATAGATGTAAGAAGTCACTTTCACAGAAAATAAATATAATTTATATTTAGAATGTAAATTCCTCATAATTTAGTTTGTTTTCCTAAAATATTAACTATTATTTCTTAAAAATATTCAAATTTCTAGTATGTAAATACACTCTTACCTCTGTATAGTTTGTGACTTCAACAACAATATTTTTTGTTCAGTAAGTAATAAAGTTCTCAGTGTTTCAGCTTAATTATTAAAGTTAATTCGAAAACCTTGCTTTTGTAGCACTAATATAGATTGAATGTTTACAGAATTTTCCCAAAATATTATACTGTATGTTAGTCAACAGAGGGTAAACATAACAAAAAAAGATTTATTTTACACGAGGTCCACATAAGTCACAGTAATTTAGTAAAATCGACAACTTTCATTTTGTTAACTTTTAAACATCACATTCCACGTGTGCTTATAGTTATTAATTGATTGAACAATGATTTACATAATACACCCTCGAAAGCTTTGAACAAATCTAAGAAGAGTTTAATACATTATTTTTTTTGTTTTCCATATCCATCTAGGTCTGTTCTATTTTATCGCTTTCTCTATCTCTTATCGTGTGGTACAATTGGCCGTACTATCCAAGGGATAGACTCGCTAAGTTCGGTAAGACGACTCGTGTGTTGGGGCCATCAGTCTACAACAAGCTGCCGACTCATGTCACTGAAGCTCCCACACTGGCAAGCTTTAAAGCAAAGTTAAAGCGTTGGCTTGAGCACACGTTTTACAGTTTGAATCAATTCCTAAATTTAAAATAACATTATCTTTTGATAAGTAATTTTTATTTTATGATGACATATTATTATTATTTTGTATTGACTGACTGTTTTTACAATCCAGTATTTTAATTTAATGTTAACATCTAGTATTTTAATATTTTTATTTTGTATTTTAATGAAATTGGTTAAATCGAAATTGACGTGTAAACATTGTTTATCAATAAATGATTATGATTATGATAGACGCCGGTTGCCAGGTGTTGCACTAAAAATCACCCGCGGTCACTATAAAAAAAAGTATAGCTGAAACTAAGCTTTTGTTTGTTTTAACTCATGACAATTAGACATTAGTTAAGGCCCTGACAATTTTGTAACTAGTTTAATTATTAGAATTTAATATGTTTTAAAAGTTGAGAAATCACATTAGTTATATATGAGTTTCTCAAGTATTTTTGAGAAATTTGGCAACAACGCTATTGGCGTTAGTACTTATACTTTGCTATTGGTCTTTAGTTATTTTTGATCCTTTTTATAAATAGCAAAAAAAATACGTTTATTAAGAGCATTAAGATCACACAAAATACAATTGGCATTGTTCCGTTTTTTATGAAGCGTGTAAATAAAATAAAAATCTCTTTGTTGACATGACGATGCTATACTGTAAAAAGTAATTTAATACCACATATCAACAGAATTCATTCCATAATCGTCGTTAGTACTGTGACGGTTTTTCTCATAGTATTTAGGCCGGTGACGTCATCATTTTTATTCGAAAGATTATAAAAAAAATACCCAGTGATAAAAAAAAAATGTTTAAATAATAGTTGTATTAGTTTAACAATACCGGATTTCGGCAGCTGCTTCTTACTAGTCATCTGACTTCCTTTTTATCAACTGTCAAAAATGAGACTATTTCTAAAAATGTTTGAAATGTTAAGCTATGTCGTCATAATTTTTCATTACCATTGACTTACTATTTATGTGATTGTTATAAATAAGTAATAGAAAGTGTTGTAAAAAGAATGAACAAGTTTTTCTGAAATTACAGAAAGACAGATACTTAGATATATTTTATCTCATAATTTATTTTTGATGCAGTCAAAGACCCAATAAGGATTAATATGGCCTATTTCTAAATCGTCCGGGAAAACATCTTATCAATACATAAGTTTTGGAAATAAACTAAACGTTCCGCTCTATATATTTTTACTTATTTTTATTAAGTTTACTGGTATCGTGTCGTGGCTTATAGGTACAATTTTTTTAAATCTTCAATCTTCTAACTGCTGTTTTAAATTCGGAAATTCTTTTTACATCAGCTTTAATTATTGGTCAGAATATGTCTATGACAAACTTACTTTGATTAATAGATTATGATATCTCAAGAAGCAGTCTTAGATTGTATTTCAATGACACTATAGAAAATTAATCTGAGATAGACTTAAATTGTGAAGAACTGGAAGACTTGTTAAAAAAAAATAAGTTCCTGAAGGCCTGTGGAATGACAAGGACAATGTAGATTGTGGAGGTATACATTTTTATAAATCTAATTTTGTGTCTTAACCGAATGTCGTGATTTAATTAATGTAAATAAAAAAAATGTAAAAGTGTTGGTTCTCCTATGAGCTAAAGTTTAATAGATATATTTACCCCAATCAAAACTGTTTAATATGAGAATTTGTGAGATTCGGTGATTTTAATTTCAAATCATAATTGTTGTAAGAAATCTAAGAATTTATGAGATTGTAAAATATGACTTTCAATGAATGTTAGGATTGTTGACGAAAACCAACTGACTATTTTGTGAGCGTGCACCGGGGGTTGCACTGAAGCGGATGGCCGAATGTCGTGATTTATTGTTTAAGTTGAAAAATCAAATTTTATATTGGCAACACTGCTCACTATTGTCGGCCGTCACGCGCTGGTGATCAGCTCAGCTCTGGGTAGGAGTGGGATCTTCCCCACCCCCACCTCTCTCAAGGTTTGCTGCTCACGGACTGAGCGGTTGGTATTCAGTCCACGATGAGATCAGTCGACGGAAGTTTCAATATTTGTGCTTGGATATTGTAAATGAATACAGATTTATACAAGTAAAAGTCTACTGAGTTTTTGTTCGTAAAAATACTGTGATTTTGGGACGAATTTGAATGAAAATTTGAGGGATCAGTTTGTGTGCGGTTTGTTGAAAGATAGTATGCGGCAACATTTATTTTTAACCGTCGACAAAATTGACTTTGAAAAAGCAGTGCAGGTTGCTACCAACTATGAAGGGGCAGAAAGGGATGCACATAGTGTAGAACGTGGCGGAACCGGTGTTATTGGAACGGGAGTCGGTGGCAGCCATTTTGTGGACGGTAATACATCACAATCATCACATAATCGACAATCACTGAATTCACGGGCAAGCATGGGCAGTGTAAATTATTCTGAGCCCCTACATCAGGTACAAATTGGGACTAGCTGCATAGTGTGTGGGGATAGGCGGCATCGATGGAGTGACTGCCGTTATCGTTCGTACGAATGTGACCATTGTGCAAAACGAGGCCATTTGCGACGCGTTTGTCCAGAGTTGAATCCTGGAGGTGAAGGTGGCATGGGCGCCGCAAGGCGCGGTGCGGCCGGCGGCAGCTGGGCAGGCGCCTGGCGCGGGCGTCTGGCACGTGGCGTTGGCGCGCGCGGGCGCGGTGCCTCGCGGGGTGCCTTGCGCGCAGTCCCACGTGCAACGCGGGCGCATTTTGTTGCTGAGGCCGAAGACGAGGACAGCGGGGCCAATGAAAACGAGGGTTTGATGGGCTGCGACGACGAAGAACCCATAATGCAAATGTCATTAAAGGAATACAAACCGGTTAGTTTAGCGTTACTAGTAAATAATAGAAATTTGATAATGGAAATTGACACAGGTTCAGCCCTGTCTTGCATTAGTCATGAGCTCTATTTACAAAAGTTTACTCATTTTCCCTTAATGCCTTGTCAACTAACTATAAGTTTTTATGATGGGAGTAAAATTAAACCATTAGGTTACATAGAAGTTGGAGTGAGATATAAAGAAACTGTAAAATTATTAGATTTGTATGTAATTGAGAGAGGAACAACAACACTTGTTGTAGGACGGCAGTGGCTGGCAGAACTTTGTATAGAAATACCTAAATTTTGTGCAATGAATCGGATTCAAGAACATGAGGTTCAGGATGTTAGTAAATATATTGAAATGACATCGATACGAGTGTGGAACATCACTATGCCTTCCCATAAAGTCCGTTGCACCAGAGCGCACTATACGTGGCATCCTGTGCCCATTTTATTGTCTTGCGCAAGGGTTATTACCACCACTAATCATCAAAATATACAGGATGTAAAAAAACTGAGCACCATTACTTTAAAGCGGGCATCTACTCATCAAACTGAACAACTTTCCCCAAGGAATTCATAGCACAGACGAGATACTAGTGACTATAGTCGATTCTCACAGAAAATTTTGGCCTCTCCATATAAAATTGTTTAACCAACTGATCGATTTGTATGAAAAGTTTTTTTTTTGCGATTTCAGCAAAGTCTCAGAACAAAAGTTGTTCAGTTTTATGAGTAGATGTCCACTATTAAATTATTAGTATTCGTTTTTTACACCCTGTATAGACCACTTCCAGGTTGATAACTTATAATTTTCAGATTTTGCATGGAATAGGTAATTGGACGTATACAAAGCAAAACTCGAAAAAGGTCACAAGTATGAGTTGTACTCGCGCAAGGGTCCCTGTATCACCACTTATCAAAATATATAGACCCCTCCCAGGTAACCTTAAAGTTGAAATTTGGCATCGAGATAAATTATTAGGCGTATACAAAGGAAAACAATCGAAAAATCGGCCAATTGCGAGTCAGACTTACTTGTGAAATTAGTATTCCTTATACTTACTACAATTTATTATTAGTATATTATTGGGCGTATACAAAGAAAAAACAAAAACCAGCCAAGTTCGAGTCGGCCTAGCAAAATTAGGGTTTCGTTATACCATTAATCATTAAAATAATTTTCTTACACTTGCAGGTGACTTATAAACTTGAAATTTAGGATCGAACTAGATTATTGGGCATATTTAGGAAAAATACAGAAACCCGGCCAAGTGCGAGTCGGACCGCGCACCTAGGGTTCCGTACCACCACCGTTGTAATGCAATGTGTTATATTATAAAAAATGCTAACAACATAAAACGTGCTTATAATTCAACAATTTGTAAATTAAGAAATTCACGCATGATACGTTTTTATGCGAGAAGAACATCGGGAATGCTTTCGTCAGTTATTTTTGTTTTACAGCACCATAAAACTGAGTGCTTCGGCTTTAGAGCTGAGCTTGGAACCGTAAAAATGCTCGATTCCAGTCAGTAAGGCACTTTAAATATTGCCCGTAGATGTGTCTATAGCCATTCTGACTGTTTACCAAATTTTCTAGTAAAGAGAGATAGATGATGATGATAGATCATTAGTAATTTTTTTACAGCACCATAAAACTGAGTGCTTCGTCTTTAGAGGTGGGCTCGGAACCGTAAAAATGCTCGATGCCAGTCAGTATGGCACTTTAAATATTGCCCGTAGATGTGTCTATAGCCATTCTGACTGTTTACCTAATTCTCCAGTAGAGCGAGATAGATGATGATGAAAGATCGTTAGTTATTTTTGTTTTACAGCACCATAAAACTGAGTGCTTCGGCTTTAGGGGTGGGCTCGGAACCGTAAAAATGCTCGATGCCAGTCAGTATGGCACTTTAAATTTTGCCCGTAGATGTGTCTATAGCCATTCTGACTGTTTACCTAATTCTCCAGTAGAGCGAGATAGATGATGATGAAAGATCGTTAGTTATTTTTGTTTTACAGCACCATAAAACTGAGTGCTTCGGCTTTAGGGGTGGGCTCGGAACCGTAAAAATGCTCGATGCCAGTCAGTATGGCACTTTAAATTTTGCCCGTAGATGTGTCTGTAGCCATTCTGAGTTTACCTAATTTTCCAGTAGAGCGAGATAGATGATGATGAAAGATCGTTAGTTATTTTTGTTTTACAGCACCATAAAACTGAGTGCTTCGGCTTTAGGGGTGGGCTCGGAACCGTAAAAATGCTCGATTCCAGTCAGTATGGCACCGTAGATATGTTTATAGCCATTCTGTCTGCTCACCTAATTTTCCAGTTGAGCGAGATAGATGTCGACCTATTTTCAAACACTTTAAATAACACCTTCACCTGTATGTCTGTAACGCAATCTTTAAACGTGTTTTCGCCCACTTTAATACGTCGCGTCGGATAAATCGAAAATTTGCACACGTATATAAGATTCCATAACAAAGGCTGTCAAAAAATTGGTGTAGGACCCGTTAACTGGGGTTTCAACTCATCATACTGAACAACTTTCTCCAAGAAACCCATAGTCAATTCTCAAAAAAATATTTAGATCCTCCATACTAAAAATGCACAAGATTGGTTGATCAGCTGATCGATTTGTATGAGAGTAAAACTTTTTTTTTGCGATTTCAGTAAAGTCGTAGAACAAATGTTGTTCAGTATGATGAGCAGAAGCCCCAGTTAACGGGACCTTCACCAATTTTTTTACATTCATAAGAATACATAAGAAATGTATAAATAAATTAATTATTTTGGTGTGCCATGAAAGCGTATTTTTTAGTTTTTTAAACTGCCAATTAATTAAAATGTGAAAATAACAGTCGAATGGTTATTGGCAGAAATGATCATTAGCATTTTAATCTGTCTTTACCTATCAAGAATTTCTCCATAATTATTATATAGTACCTAATATTATTCAAATGTAGATATTCAGTGGTCACTATAGACTAATAGGGTTTTTTATCGACAATTAGTAAGCCCTTGACATCATCATCATTACAGCTCATATACGTCCCCACCGAGGGGCTCGAGCCTACCCTGAATCAGGGCGACTAGGCCTTAGTCAACCACGCGGGCCCAGTGCGGGTTGGTCGACTTCACACACAACCTTCGAGTTTCTTCGCAGGCGTGTGCAGGTTTCCTCACGATGTTTTCCTTCACCGTTAAAGCAATCGGTAAGTATGTACGTAAGTTTTTGAAAAACTCATTGGTACATTGGCCGTCCAGATTTGAACCCGGTACCTCTGGTTAGATGGACCGAGTCGTTACCGGTTGGGCCACCGACGCTATGTTGAGCCACCGACGCTATCTTGACATCATCTTAGCTGATAATAGGTATCACGATGATGCCGACGATGGAAGCGGGCTTACCAAGATTCCCCAACGCAATTAAGAATTAGTTACCGGAATACATCAAAGCTGTTAACATTGATGCTTGGCGGCTAGCCAGGAGGGCTTAAAAAATCCTTCCACCAACCAAAACGAGTCATACAAAATTAGAATCCGCCGGGAAACGAACCGCGATCTTTTGGTGTAAAGCTAATGGACTTAAGGCCTTAAGATGGGTCAAATGACAATACTCAATTCAAATTATTGAAAGCTATTACCATGAAAAAAAAATACTTAAAGTAATGAAAAATCGATTTTATTTAATACAATTTTAAAAATATTACTACTTTTGATGTAAATAAGTATACTGCAGACGCTGCTTTTGTCATTAATTGCAAAATTTCTCTAAAACAAATAGTTAATGTTGAATGAAACCAACACACCAATAATAACAAAATTAGTGACTTTAAGACCTTTATTTTAATTGAACATATTTTTTTAAACTTATGTGAAAGTGATGAAAAGTAATAAAAACATGTAAAAATCGAGAATTGGGCGTTCGGTTTTAACGTAAGAGCCGCATTGAGGCCCGCATTAATTTGAACTTAAATGAATAGACAACTTGCTCGGATTGAGTGATGTTAGCGCCTTAACCAGTACGCCATGGAGGCGGTTTTAACCAATCAACTTGTTCGATGCCTCAAAACTCAATACAGTCAGGTAGTTGCCTACTAGTCATGTGAATTACTTAATAATGAATGAGAAATAATAAACATTACATCAAAACTTTGAATTGCCTTCTTTTAAATAGCATTTTTTGTCTTCTAATTAAGTAAGATGTCTTCTAAACAACTAGGTCAGCGTCTATTTGTGGGCATCTAAAACTATTCTGTTTTGCCGACAATTATACTGTTTTGCCGACTATATGATTGTAAAAACAAGCTTCAGTTAATATGAATTAGCAACGATTCTGATTTGAAGTAACCGCATATCAGTGTTGAGGTTAAGGTGAGGCTTGGGTGACATATGTGAGTAGATTAGGTCAAGGTGGGGCAAGGTCGGCTGGTTAGGTAACGAGGAGCGAAGCGATGAGATTGATTTTTAAGGCAACGTGCGAGCCAAGCGAGCGAAACGAACGTGCCCCAGCAGTGGCCTACTTCTCTCGTTGTCCTGGGTGGTGTTGCTGAGTCGTATTAACTGCTGCTGAGTCGTAATAACTGCTGCTGAGTCGTATTAACTGCTGCTGAGTCGTATTAACTGCTGCTGAGTCGTATTAACTGCTGCTGAGTCGTAATAACTGCTGCTGAGTCGTATTAGCTGCTGCTGAGTCGTAATAACTGCTGCTGAGTCGTATGAACTGTTGCTGAGTCGTATTAACTGCTGCTGAGTCGTATTAAGTGAAGCTTTTTTCATAATATATGATCGGCAAAAAGTACTTTTAGATGCTCTTGAACGGTCGCTTAGAAAAAAGTAATTTAGAAAAAAATAGTTTTTTTTGAAAATTCTATAAAAACGAATGACTAATTAATTAGCGCCCCTTTATAATTTTACAAAATTATATTTGTTCTCAAAATTATTATTTTTTATTCTAAATAGACAGCCAGTAACAATATCGGCATTAAAACATTATGTATTACTTTGAAAATTTATTTGCATGAAGTTTTAATGCAACAATAAAAACAGGCTTTAATGCAACAAGAAAAAATAAAAACGGGCAAAGTGCAAATCAGAACCGCACACATAGGATTCCGTACCGTATCAGGATAACTTAACTTATGAAAATAGATTTTAGAGTGCGAAGTATCGTTAGTTTATTCGTCTTGATCCCGTGAGTGACATAGGACACATTTTATACGACTTCCCAAAAAAGCGGGATAATGTTTTTTATGCAGTTGTGTTTCATTAAAATTTGTGATTTGTCATTAATGGAGACTTCAAAGTTAATTGACGTAACTCACGATTGTAAATCTGCGCTTGATCTGGAATCATTGGACGCCTTTATTACCCAGACCGACAAGGAAAAGTGTTCGTATACTATTGATCTGACAAAGGCTTATAATATAGGGCACAAACGAACACGTACACAGTACACGTAGTTACGAGTGGGCACGAAAGTAATGAATCCCGCCAAATATATCTGTAAGTACCTACCGAAAGTGCTCTTTTGCCGGTCTTTCGAGATTCCCTGCTAGGGTTGTCAAAATACTATCATGCAGGACTTTATTAGATTATAAACAATTAAAAAACCGGTCGGACTCGCGCAAAAAAAGAATGTTAATTAAAAAAAAACAAAATTATATTTGCAGTTGATAATGATAACATAACATTTTGTATGGAAGAACTTTTTGCAAATCCAACTACACATCTTAAGTAGGTCAACTATTACTTCTAAACTAAAAAATCCTAATTAACCGTGATAGCTTTCCTTTTAAATTGATTATATGTCCTACTTTATATTTATTTTTCCAGATGTCCTGAAATAACGTTTAGCTGGTAGGGGAGGGGCACGTTAATTTAGTACTTTAAAGCTTATTATTTCGCATAAAGAACCCTGAATTGAAAAATGGTTTATAAAACCCGCAGTATGTTTGAAAGACCTATTTAACGATACCCCACAATATAGGGTACGTCAACAAAAAAAAAATCACCCCATACAGGGGACGTACCCAAAAAAAATAATTTCCAAGGTTTTATTGTACGACTTTGTCGATGTGATTAATATGTATAGGTACCCATCCCAAATTATACCTTTCTAGTACTAATAGTCTCGAGCTTATTCGCGGGCAGACAGACAGACATGGCGAAACTATGAGAGTTCCTTGTTGACTGTGGAACCATAAAAAATTGTAAGAACTACCTATGATAGGATAACTTGACAAATGCAACCAAAAAATATTATTTTATTAAAACTTTTTACTTTTGCTATACGTACTTACAGAACGCGTTACCGATGAACACCAAATTTCACTCCTCATATATTTTTCATGTCAGACTCTATACAAGTATGAATCAATTCTAAAGGAGTATAAACAAAAAAAAAACGACTTCAAACAGGAAACTAAGGTTCTCCTCGATTTTTCTGGGATGCTATTTATCAGATCCTAGTTTCCTTATCATGGTACCACCCTTGGGATATCTCCTTTCCAACAAAAAACGAATCATCGAAATCGATTCATAAACAACGAAGTTATCCGCGAACACACACAAAAAAAAATATACGGTCGAATTGAGAAACATATTCCTTTTTTTGAAGTCGATTAAAATTTAAAAATAAAGATTTAGGACGTAGGTTGTCCCCGTAACCACTGGGACGTACTACTGGGACAGAATAGTGGGACCATGGGCATGGGAAAAGAGCGGATTTAACATGTATAATTCATTTACGTACTTTTATTGCTTTCAAAGTTTGCCGAACGATATTTATTTACTTATTTAATAATTACAACGGGTAATTAACCCAATTACAGTAATTAAAATGAAATAAGATTTAATTAATTAAAAATTGATATATTAGAAAAACCTAAAACATTTAGTAGAAAAGAGTTTATAAAAGCTCAAACAGCCAAATGCTCAAATGAATATAAAATACACGTTTCCAAATTAAAAATGCGAGCACAGATATTCTATAAAAAAACCGGCCAAGTGCGAGTCAGAACCGCACACTAAGGGTTCCGTGCCATCATACTAGATGGCGCTAGTACAAAGGGTTCCGTACCATCATACTAGATGGCACTAGTTTCTTCACGTTTTTTTGTATGGAGGCCCCCTTATTTTTTCACTATTTATAATTTTTAGTATTGGTTGTTTAGCGGCAACAGAAATAATCATCTGTGAAAATTTCAACTACATATAGCTATCACGGTTCATGAAATACAGCCTGGTGACAGACGGACAGACGGACAGACGGACAAACAGCGGAGTCTTAGTAATAGGGTCCCGTTTTTACCCTTTGGGTACGGAACCCTAAAAATTAAAGATGATCCTGGAATCTTGATTCCACCTCCAAAGTTCATCATCAGATCTATTGTCACCAGGAATACGGCTTCGTATCAAATTTCAGCTCAATCAGACCCCTGGAAGTCCTACTTAGGTAGGTTGTTTAGGCAAACTAATAAATAAAAACATTGCAAGTTAATAGGGTAGTTGACAGCATAAAAAAATAATTATGAAATATTATTTCCTAAATTCCTCTCCTCTTGAAAGTTTGAAAAACCTTGTTCGTTTTGATTTTTATCAAGTCTTCAATTTTTAATTGATTAAATATAGAATATTAGTACATTAACGACTCTGAAAAGCTGTGACGTCACGCCTTGCTATTTCAAACATTTGTAGAACAAAATTTCGTTTTTGACAGATGATAAAAAGTAACTCAAATGACTAGCAGTCAACTAGCCCATTGAAAGCTTTTCAAATACAAGCACTTGTACTGACATAGTGTTTATTCGGTGCCATCCCTATGTCCGCCTATACAAAGGTAGGTACAAGTTACAAGTCTTAATTTCGCGGCCCAGAACGGACTCCCGGCGGACGTGTCCTACAGGATAACAAAACCTTCCTCAAGCTGATAATGACTCGTGGAATTCTCTTTAAGTAGATAACTTCATTGATATATAAAGTTACTATATAAGGTCTTACAAAATTAGCTGAAACTATTTTAACTGGTGCTTCTACCCATGAAACGGAATAACTTTCCCAATGAAAGCCATTGTCAAATCTCCAAAAAAAAATTTGAACTTCCCATACTAAGTTGGATGATCAGTTGATCGAGTTAGTATGGGAAAGCCAATTTTTTTTTGCGATTTGACTATGGGTTCCATGGGTAAAGTTTTTCAGTTTCATGGGTAGAAGCACCAGTTAAAATAGTTTCAGCTAATTTTGTTAGACCTCATATATGTATAGAATAATAATATTAGCATTATTATTATTATTAAGTCAGTTAATTAAGATGCTTATTTCTCTGCCCTTATTGTAAAATTAAGTATTTCGTGCTTTCCTGCAATGAAAGGTTGTCTGGAAGAGAATGCTTTTAGTAATAAGACCGCCTACTGTACACTATATTATAGTATCTCTACGTATTAGCATTACTAAATTGTTTTTGGTGTACTATATAAGTGTAAATAAATAAATAAAGTGATGTAAAGCCAGCGTAACGCGCAACGGCGTAACGGCTAGGGCCGCCGCCTCCTGTCCGGGAGGTCGTGGTTCGAATCCTGCCACCTACTAATGTGACTTCGATTTTAGATTTCATATGTACGTTTATCCGACGCTCTTACGGTAAAGGAAAACATCTTGAGGAAACCTGCACACGCCTGCGAAGAAACTCGCAGGTTGTGTGTAAAGTCGAGCAACCCGCACTGGGCCCGCGTGGTCGACTAATGCCCGATCGCCCTACTTCAGGGTAGGCTCGAGCCCCTCGGTGGGGACGTATATGAGCTGATATGATGTATGCCAGCCTGTATATTACAGTCCCTAGGGGCTCGAGCCTACCCTGAATTAGGGCGTGGTCGGGTCGATCAAGCAGGTAAACTGACTTGAAGCACGGTCATTTCCTGGATGGGTTTGACTGTTAGTGGCATTTTTCGCAAGGCACGTTTAACCATTTGTGCCGGTTGTTCATCATCATCATATCAGCCGGCCGAAGGACGTCCACTGCTGGACATAGGCCTCCCCCAAGGATTTCCACGACGACCGGTTCTGCGCTGCCCGCATCCAGTGGCTTCCCGCGACCTTCACCAGGTCATCGGTCCACCAGTGAGAGTTCTGCCTACACTACGTTTTGCGTTGCGTGGTCGCCACTCGAGAACTTTACTGCCCCAACGGCCATCTGTTCTACGAGCAATGTGCCCCGCCCACTGCCACTTAAGTTTAGCAATTCTGAGAGCTACGTCGGTTACTTTGGTTCTCCTACGGTTCTCCTCGTTTCTGATTCGATCACGTTAATAAACTCCGAGCATAGCACGCTCCATTGCCCTTTGGGTGACCTTGAGCCTTCTTATGAGGCCCATAGTAAGCGACCATGTCTCAGTTCCGTATGTCATTACTGGCAACACACACACTGGTCGAAGACCTTGGTCTTAAGACACTGCGGTATCTGAGACGTAAAGATATTGTGAAGCTTAACAAACGCTGCCCAGCCGAGTTGTTATCAATAGATAACAGTCGTTAAGCTGTGTCAGGTGCCTTATCATTTCATATCAGCTCATATACGTCCCCACCGAGGGGCTCGAGTCTACCCTGAATTAGGGCGATCGGGTCTTAGTCGACCACGCAGGCCCAGTGCGGGTTGGTCGACTTCACACACAACCTGCGAGTTTCTCCGCAGGCGTGTGCAGCTTTCCTCACGATGTTTTTCCTTCACCGTAAAAGCGTCGGATAAACGTACATATGAAATCTAAATTCGAAATCACATTGGTACATGGCAGGATTCGAACCTCGATCTCCCGGACAGGAGGTGGCGGCCCTAGCCGTTACGCCACCGACGCTCAGGTGCCATAAAGGCCGGCTTAAAAAACATCTGAGAGGGGATTCGCCACCAGCCCTTCAACTTCCTCCAACGCGGACTTGGACCCCGTGTATGGCCAAACCTTCCCTAGTTTTGGAAGAAACCCGTGCCCCAGCAGTGGGGACGTTTATGGGTTGTTAACTGATATATATTAGGGTAAAAGCCGGATAGTTGCCACACTTTTTGAAATCACTGTATATCTCTCAGTACAAAGAGCAAAATACTTAATTTATAAAACTGGCCGGTACTTTGGTTTTTAATCTTCAAATTTATGAAAAGTAAAAAACATTAGCTTTAATATTTTTTGAGTATTAGCGATTTGTGTGGACCTCTTTATAAGGTCTAACAAAATTAGCTGAAACTATTTTAACTGGTGCTTCTACCCATGAAACTGAACAACCCATAGTCAAATCTCAAAAAAAAAGTCAACTTCCCATACTAAGTTGGTTGAGCAGCTGATCAAGTTAGTATGCGAGAGCCAAATTTTTTTGCGATATGACTATGGGTCCCATGGGGAAAGTTGTTCAGTTTCATGGGTAGAAGCACCAGTTAAAATAGTTTCAGCTAATTTTGTTACACCTTATATTTAGGGACATCTATCCTTCATAGAGGATAGTTGCCTAATCCGTGTATTTAGGATATATTATGCCCCCCCTGAGAAACAGAACATCTACACCGCAAAAACTTTGATCGCATTTTGCCTTCCCATGCAATCGTACAGAGACATGAGACACGGTCATCGGAGAATCTTTCGAAAGATTAGTAAAATAACATGCGATTCATCCGCGAAACTAGAGTAATTACAATCGGAGCAACTATACCCCTGGGGTAACTATCCTAGTTTTACCCTACAGTGCAGGTTGTCTTTGTGGCATTAATAAACGTGAGAAATACCCTAGCATCACCTGCGTTCACAGTCACGTTTAGGGCATTAAAGATTTACACTTTACAAGCACACACAGACGTCTCCGTGGCGTAATGATCAGTCCATTAGCTTCACATCCGAAGGTCGCGGGTTCGATTCCCGGCAGAGTGTAACTTTGTAAGACTTAGTTTTTTTGGTGGAAGGGCATTTTCTAAGGTCGCCTAGCTAACTACCACTATCTTGTATTAGTCTTGCCGCCAAACATCAATGTTAACAGCACTGATGTGTTCTGGTTTGAAGATACGTTAGCCAGTTCATCATTGCGTTGGAGAATCTTGGTGAGCCTGCTTCCATGTTCGGCATCATCGTCACTTACCATCAAGTTACCAAGGGCTTGCCAATTATGGATAACAGTTTTAAAAAAACCGGTAAAGAGCAAAACAGAACCGCGCACAAAAGGTTCCTTACATCATACTGGATTGCACTAGTTTCTTCACGTTTAAAAAACACGTTTATTGTATGGATAGATAGATAGATAGATAAAACTTTATTTCACTAAAAAGGCACAATACATTTTAACAATAAACAAACAAATGAATGAAACTTATTGACAAATATTAATAGTTTATATAAAAGTGTCAGTGGTGCCAAGTTAGTGAAACTGGTCCAGGCTCAGTATAAATGTTGTGGGTCGCAGAGTACTCACAACGCTGTTTTTCAGACAAAACCAAGAAAAACGTACACGCACCTCAGTGGTCAACAACATAGTTATGAAAAAAATAAAAATTTAAAAGAAAATTTGTGCATTTATACCTGTGCTGGTGATTGACGGAAGACGACGATAGTGCTCGCATAAACAGGACAAATATCCCTTACAGTGTCTACCTGCCTGGTAATAACATATGTACGCATACACAGCCGCTTAAACCCAGACTATAACGTTATATTATATAAAAGGAAACAGTGACGGAATGACTGATCCTTCGACGCACAAGCTTAAACACTAAACGGATCAGGTTGAAATTGGGCGTACAGATAGCAATTATAACGTAGGCATCCGCTCAGAAAGGATTTCAATTTTTTTTTTATGGGAACGGTAATAAACGGGACATATTCCGCTGCTTTATCCGCTACCCTCCTCTCTGCTCAGTCGAGAGATATTCACGCAATTTTCTTTTGAAGGTATATAGTGTAGGAATTTCCCGCAGTGGTGGAGGCAGATCATTCCAACACTTTGAGGCGAGGAAACGGAAGCTACCACGGAATATTGTTGTTTTATGTTTTGGGATGTCAAAAACTGACGAGCAGGCCCTACCAACATTTCGTTGATAAGCATTACGCCAGTTTAACTTTTTGTACAAATAATCAGGTCGCTGATATTTTATTACTCCAAACAAAAGTGATGCATAGTAAAGTTTTTGACGTGCTTGCATCTTCAGGATATTTGAGGAGTTAAAATATGGAGACTTTCACTTTTTCTAATTTTTAGTGTTTGATGTTATAGTGGCAACAGAAATATATCATCTGTGAAAATTTCAACTGTCTAGCTATCACGGTTCATGAAATACAGCCTGGTGACAGACGGACAGACAGCGGAGTCTTACTAATAGGGTCCCGTTTTTACCTTTTGGTTACGGAACCCTAAAATCTTTCTGACTGAAAACCACATACATAACTGTTTAGATGATAAGTGGGAACCCTTTCTATGCTATTATCGTGCTATTATCTATGTTTTTAAAAACTTTTATTTAACTTGCAATGTATTGTATGTTTGTTCGGGTGAAATATTGCAACTCAATTTTGATACAGATATCTTTAACCGATTGTGCTGAAATTTTGTATACACGTTCAGTTTGGATGACTATGCATGGTTAACTGTGTAACGTCATTCTAACAAGGCGGCACACCCAAGATGGCGGACTAGTTATTTTTATTTTTAATATGGTGATCAAATAAAAGTGTATGCTGAGAAGAATACGAAATTATTGAAAATTTTCAAATAAAAGCTAGTATCTTTAAAGTTTTTAGGTTTTTCGAAAATTATTACTTTCGAGTGACAAAGGAGTGTAGAAGGTGTTGTGATGGCCAAAAATAATACAGCGACGCTGTGCATACTTTTCCGCGAAGGCTTCACCGTTTGACGTAGTCGGGAATAAACAAAACAACAATAAACCTTAAGCTTACCTTATCATCATCATCAGCCGAAAAAACGTCCACTGCTGGAAAAATACCTCCCCCAAGGATTTCCACGACGAACGATCCTGCGCTGCCCGCATCCAGCGGCTTCACGCGATCTTCACCAGGTCGTCGGTCCACCGCGTGGGAGGCCTGTCTACGCTTCGTTTTTCAGTGCACGGTCGCCACTCGAGAAACACTTACCTAGTACCAATAAAAAGAGGTGTATTAGATTTGATGACAATTTTACAAATAATTTGGGTTTGTATGGGAGATACCATAATAAGATTTTTGATGTAATAATGAACTACCCAGTTCAGTAGGCCTTACTAAGTCCTTTTTATTCACAAAGTATCATTGAAATCGTTAGAGCAATTTTTGAGAAAAACTGTCAAACAACTTGGATTTGTATGGTGAGGTATACCTTAGTCCGATTTTCTCGGAATAAAAATCTACAGTGTTAAACTAGGCTATATAAATTTACAGTAACGTACAATGGTATATCCAAATCGAGAGCCATTTTTGAGAAAAAAAATAAAATTAAAAAGCTACGCGAGTTAGTATGCACGGCATTATCATGGTGTGTATTCTTACCCAACTGCGTCAGAAACAGGGATATATTTTTCGAATGCATGTAGGTATTTATGTCAGTATGTACATTTCTTTGGCACGCTTTAAAGCCTAAACGCTTTAATGGGTTTTGGAGTACAAGGTGTTGTAATATTTCCCTTGATCCCGTAAGTGACATAGGACACATTTTTATCCGACTAGCCAAAAACGAGAAGTTAAGTTTTTAATTTTTAATTAATTCGTTTATTTATTACTTGTTATTCTTTGTTAAATTTATGTGTATCTGTTATTAATGGTAGTTTATCGTTCTCAATAATTTGTCTGTACCCAAACGTTAGGGAAGGTTAGGCCATATTCCAGCACAGAGGCGCCCACTTCGGATTGGTGGAAGATCGGCGGACTCCACGGACAGAAGTTTTTAGAAGCTTTAATAACGGGTTGACGACTGTCATCTAGTGGTAGCAAATGGCACCAACGGCTTAGGCTAGTATTACACTAAGTCATATACAGGATGTAACATAAAGGTGTGGTGATACTTTAAGGTGGGCTTGTACCCATCAAACTGAACAACTTTCTCCATGGAACCCATAGTCAAATCGCAAAAAAAAATTTGAACTTCCCATACTAAGTTGGCTGATCAGCTGATCGAGTTAGTATGGGAGAACCAAATTTTTTTTGCGATTTGACTATGGGTTCCATGGGGAAAGTTGTTCAGTTTGATGGGTACAAGCCCACCTTAAAGTATCACCACACCTTTATGTTACACCCTGTATATGATCCTAGATCAAGTACATTGCCGCCTTTGTAGGATCATATATTTCACAGCATGCTGTCAAAAAATGATCATTGGGCTACATCTATGATCATATATATATATATGATAGTGTAATATTATAATAGACCTCAGTCACACCCTGGATACTTCATACAACGGGCCAGAAATGACATTTCAACAAAAAAGGAATGACGGAACAAACAAAATGGCGGCTAAATCCTATACGTTCGACAGCCAAACTGTAACCAATCTGTATCAATCTTTGTGACGAGGGGGTGAGGTCGCAATCTAGAGAGCGGCAGAGAGTGTCCTTACTGTATGTTAGTACTTACTAATATATATTCTTTGTCTTAGTGGTAAAAATATAATGTCACTATCAGTCTAACCCATCTGGGTAAAGACCGTGCTTCGGGTCAGTTAACCTGCGTAATCGATCCACTATTTAGGTTTTTCGAGAATTATTGGAAACTGTAAATCTTGAAAGGTTTACTTAGAGACGGAAACACTATTTTCTTTTATAGTTTATTCCGTTACAAAAAAAAAAACATACAAGTTACAAAACGCAAGATACGCCAAGTGCGGGCGGCGAACGGAGCTGGACGATCTACGCGCATGGCACCCGCTTTTGGCGTGCTCTCAGCCAGCAGGTAGAGCTGGGCGTGTGTTACCATGGCAACGGAGCCCGGGGGCAGACCCTGGATACTTCATACAACGGGCCAGAAATGACATTTCAAAAAAGGAATGACGGAACAAACAAAATGGCGGCGAAATCCCATACGTTCGTCAACGAAACTGTAACCAATGTGTATCAATCTGGGTGGCGAGGGAGTGAGGTCGCAATCTAGAGAGCGGCAGGGAGTGTCCATACTGTATGCTAGTAGGTACTAATATATATTATACTTTGCCGAGGGTCCAATAACAGACGTAGCGTTGCATGCTACAAAACATCTCGCCGCAGATCCATTCTAATAGTTCCTAGGTAGGTACGCAGTAAGAACATTTCAATTAAGCTTAATGTCAAACTTGTGCCAAATTACCGTTTACCGTAAGTTTGGAGCAAAGTTAGACCATACCGCCCAACTTGTGAAGGATAGTGGCCGAGTTAGCCCAACTGAACTGTCTAAGGATTATATAACGGTACTTGTCGATGACTCTGGGTATTGCTGGCTAATAACAAAATCTGCATAAGGCTCCTCCGTCCCTAAAATAGGGATGACGAATGCTAGTCATCTGATTTACTTTTTATCATCTGTCAATAAAGACATTTTGTTCTAAAAATGTTTGAAATACCTAGGCGTGACGTCATAGTTTTGCAACGTCATTTATGTACTCAATTCGTGATTTTGGTGAATTAAAAATCGAAGACTTGATGTAAAGCAAAACGAGTAAGGTTTTCCGAAGTTTATGTAGCAGGGCAATTTAGTAATAAAGAGTTCATAATTTATTTCGGGTGTCAATTAAATGGTTAGCATAGTATTGTTATTTCTGTGAGCAGAAAAATATAATCGGTGAGCAGAAATAGCTAATTGGTCAGCAAAAATAGCTAATTGGTCAGCAACTCATGGTCAGCAAACATTTCAAAATCAATCAGCAATTTGTCATTCTGGATGGCTGTAATTATTTTAAACATCCCCGTACTACACTCTTCCTACAGTGTTGAGTGATCGACGGAGCCCCTTCGGGGCTCCTACTTCTGTGTTCTCATGTTAAACCTAACACTACGACTGTGCGGGGAGGCGAGCTTAGCTCGCCTCCCCGCACAGTCTCCGAACCTAACGGATCCGAGTCGGGGTGCTCCGCAAGTCCGAGCTCGCTTCGCTCGCTTCCGCTTCCATTTAGAACTCCCCGTACCACACTCTTCCTACAGTGTTGAGTTGCTGCTTATAGACATGTTTTTCTGCCGCTCAATCATGAAATCTTGCCGCTCAAGTAGTTATTTTGCGGACTGAATGTTTATTATGCAGTTACATTATATTTATTCCATTTATTTCTGACTAGCTGTCCCGGTGAACTACGTTCCACCTTACACTACACTATAATACCCTATCCTACCCTACACTACCCTACCCTACCCTACCCAACCCTACACTATACTACACTACACTACACTACCCTACACTACCCTACACTACAGTACACTACACTACCCTTCCCTAGCCTTCCCTACCCTTCCCTACCCTACCCCTACACTACACTACCCTACCCTACCCTACACTGCACTACCCTACTCTACCCTACACTACACTAAACTACACTACCCTACCCTACCCTACATAAGAACCTTCTCCTGACAATAACGAACTCGACACAAAAAGAATTAGCGAAATTGGTCCAGCCGTTCACGCGTGATGCCGTGACCAAGGGAAATAGGTATTCATTTATATATATATTGTCGTCATCCCTATTATCAACTCGAATCAAGATGTTTCAAACATCGAACGAAATAGCTTGGAAATAAAGTTTTTATCAGAGTTGTCAGCTCGTACTGCAACGTGGCGGTTACGTCAATCGCTGTCCGCAGCGATAAATCGTGCGAAAATTGTAGTTATAAATAAAAATATCATTATAAATAAAATAAGATGAATTTCATAAAAGTAAGAAAATAAAATCGTTTTATATCGTTTTGTCAAGAATTTCATAAATTATCATAATGTTTCAATTAAAATTACAGCAGTTCTATGGTTGCAACTAGAGAATAATGTTTGAAAAACCTATAAACTTTTTGGTACATGCTTTTAATATTGCATTTTAACGCGATATACATACGCATGCAAAATTTCAGCTCAATCGGAATCCGGGAAGTGGATTAAATTTAACTTGCAAGATTTCACCCGAACAAACATACATACATTGCAAGTATAAAAGCTTTTAAAAAGGGTGCAATAGGATTTTTTTTCTTTAGTTCTGTGTATTAAAATGGAATTCGATGAAATCTTAATCACTCCTCATATCCTGCAAATTACAAAATATTTTTTTTTTGATAAAAAAAATCTCAATTTAAAATTAAAAGTGGTTACAAAGTTGGTCGTTGGCGGCGGTATAAGCCTTAAAATACTGACAAATACTGAACAGCGTCGTGTGAAAAAACACCGGCTAAGTGACCGTACCGTACCATTATACTAGATGGCGCTAGTTTCTTCATGTTTAAAAAAACACGTTTTTTTTTGTATGGAGACTCCCTTATTTAAAAAAAAAGTATTTGTTGTTATAGTTGCAATAGAAATATATCATCTGTGAAATTCCTGAAATACAGCTTGGTGACAGACGGACAGACAGGTGGACAGCGGAGTCTTAGTAATAGGGTCCCGTATTTACTCTTTAAGTACGAAACCCTAGAAACAAAATTTAATTATTAGCGTAGCTCTCAAATCCAATACATCTAGTATGAAAGTCTACCACATACAGGGTGATTTCGGGGTCGTGATCCCAACCATTTTTTTCTGACTCAGTAAATGATTGCGATGCTACCTGTATTTATTTTAATTGAAACAAAGATGATTCGTTATTTACGTATTTTTATTTAAAAATTATTATTGACTCAAAATGCGTGGTCACCCTACTTTTAATTACACCTTTTTATTAATTTTTATTAATAGTAGGGTGACCATGATCTCGAATTATCGCAGTTTTTTTTTGCTGACTAAAAGTAAAAGTCGCTGGTGTACTGTTAGTCCTAACCTATCGTGATCCTTAGGAGAAAGTAAGTTAAATGCTTCTTTCTTGCTCCACGACCCCGTAATCACCCTGTATATACTATACTGTATACTTAAAATAGCCAGCATAAAATTTATATAAACACGGATCGGGTCGATTTAAAAGTTTCTTCGTATTTTGTATGCAAATTCAAACAGTGCGACCAGAGCGAGCTGCATCTTGAACGTTAAAATTTCCTGACTTCTTTCAGCTGATATGATGATGATTAATTACCTATTTTTACCCGTGCCTAAAGTTGTTTACCACATTATACATGTATGTATTATTATTTTTATTAATAATCTCATGTATTACAAATGATTTATCATTCTGCTGATCAATAAACTTGTATGTTTATGACATGGTTACATTAAAATAAGGTATCTAAAATATTAAAGTAGATTTTTTGTAGTATTTTTTCAATTAAAGTTAACTTTCTCAGAAAAACGGCCACACAACCCTAGTTTTTTTTATAATTTATTGATTTCCATCCAACACTGATAAGAAAAACAATTTGCTGCTACGGTAGATTGCGGAAGGAGGTGTGGCAGACGCGTCAGTTTCTTGTGTACAACGAGACATGTTGCTGACATTCGTAAATGATTGTTCTGAGGCATTTTGACTATGTTTAAAATATGTAACAATTTGTTGTCATCCTAATAAAATGTAATGTAAAAAGCATATTTTATTAATGTTCTGAAAAAAATAAGGTCATTTTCTGTATAAAAAACATAAATGAAATTTAAGTTTTTTTGTGGTTTGATCACGTGTTCGAAAACGCTCTGTGGTTGGTTGCAACTCTCATGACGTCACACAGAAGTAAACATTAGTTTCAGTGCGTGCTTTCACTAATACAGCAGTTTGTTGTTTACTTATGTGTGACGTCATCTGTCGAGCAACCAGGCGCCATAGCGAAAATTGCGTTTTGGCGCGAATTTGTTTAATTCAAACTTTAACATTGATTTACTCCGTATATACGACAGATCTCCAGGAAATATTAAAATGGTTTGCATTTTATACAATAACAAATAATACAAAACTATTTTCCAGTAGCAGTCAAATAGCCTATTGCACATTATTACGGCAGGCTGAGCTTCGCGTCATAGTAGAATTTACTTCTACTATGTCCGCGTGTTTTGGTGTCAAAATGCTGAGATGTGCATTAATTAGTTGAAAAAAATGCGAGTGTAAATTAAAAATAATTAAAAACGCTAAACACGTTAATAAACCGACTTCCATCGTAAAACAACTAAGAACATTTTTGCATTATTACTTTTGGTTTTGGTTAATTTTCTAATTAAGTACTAGGTACACCGATTTTGATAAAATGTATATGGGACAACACGGAAAGCACTAGCTTTCAAATAAAAAAAGAATCATAAAACTCGGTTCACCCAGTCAAAATTTCTGAGGTAACACACATAAAAAAAACATACAGTCGAATTGAGAACCTCGTCCTTTTTGGAAGTCGGTTGAAAATGGAAGAGTTTCTTACCATGTGCATTGTGTAAGTAAAAAACTTAATGGCAATCAATAGTTATATAAAAATATGAAAATTGACGATATTTTTCAACGATAATTATTTTTATTTTAAAGAAATATCAATTTTAAAAGCAATCGGCCCAGTATCTACAAAGTCCCTCCAGCTGGAGGTAGAAGCGTCGCACCATAAATCTAAAATAAAATATGCGTGAATATTCGAACTTGCAGTGATAGACTTACTATATATCCAATTGTTCATCATCCGACCCTCAAGTTCGAGCTTGAACCGAAGCGCCACCATGAACCCAAACAATGCGTAAAAATTTTAAGATCCAGTATACTCGTATATCTAGCTAGTCATCATCAGATTATCAAGCTTGGGGGGCAGAAGAGCCACCAAAAATCTAAACATATCTTTTTACCCTTCACGTTGTTTTGATCATAAAAGAAATGAATGTTTTACATACTGTAACCACATCCTGGACACTTCATAAAAAGGGCAAGAAATGACGTTTCAAAAAAGGAATGACGGAACAAACAAAATGGTGGCGAAATTCTATACTTTCGACAACCAAACTGTAACCAATTGGAGTGTCCATACTGTATGTTAGTACTAATATATATACTTTTCTGTAACCAAGTATCAACTGTGTTTCATTCATATCCAAGCACAAATATTGAAACTTCCGTCGACTGATCTCATCGTAGACTGAATACCAACCGCTCAGTCCGTGAGCAGCAAACCTTGAGAGAGGTAGGGGTGGGGAAGATCCCACTCCTACCCAGAGCTGAGCTGATCACCAGCGCGTGACGGCCGACAATAACGAGCAGTGTGGCCAATATAAAATTTGATTTTTCAACTTAAACAATAAATCACGACAATAATAAATGAAAAAAACATACGCATGCGTACGTGTGCTAGCTAAAATATTGCGCAATTTTATATATATATATGTTTACAGTTTATGTATGTGTTATAGTATGTATAAGAAATAACAAATGAGATTACTTCCCGGACATTTAAAATGAGCCATAAGTTGCGTAAAATGAACTTTGGTTGCCGAAACCTTGATAGGTATGTACCCATGTATTTTGTTTTGTTTTTTTGTCACAGTCGTTTATTATTTTACCGGTTTTTTTCTCACACCTATTGAAAAACGTTGTATGATACATGGGTGTAAAAGGAAACAACAAACTTGTGACTATAGCAAACCCTCGCCTGCGACCCTGGCTTACAAATGTCACTCGTTTGGTATTGACCTTTTTACCACCCTCGTATGATAAATAACTATTATGACTGGGCATCCTGTATAATTAAATCCTATGAAATGCGCCACATTTCAAGATGAACAGAAACAGCTAGGTAATAAAGATAGATGAAGGTTAAGAT
This sequence comes from Coleophora flavipennella, assembly GCA_947284805.1. Classification (NCBI taxonomy): domain Eukaryota; kingdom Metazoa; phylum Arthropoda; class Insecta; order Lepidoptera; family Coleophoridae; genus Coleophora; species Coleophora flavipennella. The sequence continues at coordinate 9,828,907 of OX369265.1, read as the reverse complement.
TCGTTACTTCTCATACAATCATATTCCAAAAGATGTTTCTTATTGCGGTAATAAAACATCAGAAGTTTTCCACAAGGTTCACGCTTATGAGCAAATGACGTACGTAAGGAATGGTATGGACATGTCATTATGTACGACTCATTTTCCTTGGTGCGGTCAAGGAATGTCCCCGAATGCCAGTACTATTGTATTATGAGATAGCAGTTAACGAATACTTTGAGGGATTTTGTGTGGACCATTAGACAAGAAAAGAAATGGACTCTGGGGAATTAACTTTATCGACAAATGGCTTTTTGGAGACATATAAGATTATAATGAATTATTAGAAGCGGTCATAGCTCTATGTGACATGCGTGGTTGGTTTTAACTGAACAGAAGCACGGTCATTACCAGGATGGGTTCCACTGTTACTGTTAGTGGCATATATCTTTTTTTTTTATTCACAATTGGTAAGCCCTTGGCATTATCCCACCTGATGATAAGTGACTATGATGCCGAAGATGGAAGTGGGCTTACCAAGATTCCCCAACGCAATGGAGAACTGGCTATCTTATCTTCAAGCCGGACACATCAATGTTGTTAATACTGATGTTTAGCGGCAAGACTTAGATAAGATTATTTCCGTGCTGTAAGGCACAGGAGTTGCTATCACTACATGGCAATCGTTTAACCGTATCAGAGGCATTATAAGGGCTTGGAAACTTCTGACAGGGGGTCTATGGCCCCATGTGGAGTATGCCCTAACCTTACCGAGTTTGGGAAGAGACCCGTGCTCCAGCTGTGGGGACATCATGGGTTGTGAGAAATATAAAGAAGGAATCTCCTGCAGATGCTTTTAGTGCGGCGATATGGGAACGTACCCGTACTACGTGACCCGTTCATAGGGGTAGAGGGTCTATATATTACCCTTGACTGATAAGGAAAAATTTTTAGTTTTGTTTACTCATTCATCTCCTCAAATGCTGTCGTCTAACAAACCTATCTATCTGTTAAATAGGGATACCTTAGATAAAGGAATTGGTTTTATCCTGATTTTCATCATATCAGCTAATATACGGCCCCATCGAGGGGCTCGAGCCTACCCTGAATTAGGGCGATTAGGCCATAGTCGACAACGCGGGCCCAGTGCAGGTTGGTCGACTTCACACACAACCTTCGAGTTTCTTCGCAGGCGTGTGCAGGTTTCCTCACTATGTTTTCCTTCACCGTAAGAGCGTCGGATAAGCGTACATATGAAATCTTAATTCGATATCACATTGGTACGTGGCAGGATTCGAACCACGACCTCCCGGACAGGAAGCGGCGGCGCTAGCCGTTACGCCACCGACGCTCTTATTTTGATTTATACTATATTACTAGCTGTCCCGGCAAACTACGTACCGCTGTACATTACATTACACTGCCCTACCCTACCCTACCCTACACTACACTACACTACCCTACCCTACACTACACTACCCTACCCTACACTACCCTACCCTACCCTACACTACCCTACCCTACACTACACTACACTACACTACCCTACCCTACCCTACCCTACCCTACATAAAAACCTTCTCCTGACAATAACGAAATCGACAAAAAAGAATTAGCGAAATCGCAACCTAGCACCTAGCAACACGGATCAGATAAATAAGGTAAGATTGGCAATGTGCGCTGAGCAGGCGCGCCACAAGTATGATTAAACAATCATACTTAACCTAAGCACGCGTTCATACTTTTTATTTGCGTGCGGTCGTGTGTAACGTACAGACTATCGAAATGGTGTGAGACACAATTGCAGCCCTGTGTTCTAAGTGTGTTTTGTTTATTATTGCGTAGTGCTTGAGACAGGCGACGACGCTGGTTTTCAAACAAAAGTGTGAATATTGCCAATCCAACCTTATTTATGTTATCCGTGCCTAGCAAGACCAAAGGGCACTAACACTAGTGACCTGTCGACGTGCGTCTTAGTGAAAATTGCGTCGCAACCAAAATTTAAGAGATTTTTAATGGTAAAATGGAATATACATAATATTCTGGTCAAGGGAAAAGTGGGTGTTAATATTACTTTGAGAATCGCTCTAGCCCAAAATTTAAAAGATTGTTTAAAAAGTAAAAGTTTTTAAATTGTTGTTTTGTAAACTGCCAGAGTTTAAGTTCGGTACTTAAGTGTTTCGAGTAATTGTTTTTTTTACAAGCTTTTATTTAACTTGCAATGTATGTATATTTGTTCGTGTGAAATCTTGCAAGTTAAATTTAACCCACTTTCCGGTTTTCGATTAAGCTAAAAATTTTGCATGCATATGTATATCGCGTGACAATGCAATATTAAAAGCTTATACCTAAAACTTTTCAGGTTTTTCGTAAATTATTATCCTATTAACTTCTTACCTATACAGTTAGTGTAACAACATTGTTATTGAATCTTCTACTCATCATACTGAACAATTTTCCCCAGGGAACGCATAGTCAATAAAAAAAATGTTCGAAACTTCATACATAAAATAAAAGTTATAAAAACTAAAACCTGACAACGGAAAAGTATGAAAACAAGAATTTCCCGCCTGAAATCATTGCCTTTATTTTTTCCTTCATCTGGGGTAATAGGTACATATTATAAAAAATACGAGTGTGCTTTAGACCACACGACTGAAGTAAAACTTTTTTAGCTTCATTTATATATGTTTGAAGGTAAATACCTAGTCTTCAGAAAATAATCTTATGTTTTTTGTCATATGTAGGTTATAGACAGTTTATGAAAAGAGTTTTATTATCCTCTGAAAATGATCAAATCTTTTTTATTTTATATGTTTTTTTTGATTGTTTGGACAACCGATATTGTTGGTAAACAAAAATAAATAGTATCTCTATTTCTATCTTCACTTACTTATATATCCCTCTCAACTTCCGTTCGCCTCGCCCTATCACACTTCCGTAACGCTCTCGTCACGCATCCACCAGCTAACTCCCCAAGACAAGCGTGCGCAAAGAAGTTTTACAAAAAAAAATACGATAGGAGGGCTTGCGACCACACAGCTATTACCCCAGATGAAGGGTAAAATAAAGGCTATGATTTCAGGCAGGAAATTTTTGTTTTCATACTTTTTCGTAGTCGGCTTTTATTTTATTATCATACTTTTTTGTGCACAGAGTATGACGTCACACCATCTCGCTACCGCGGCCGCGTGTCGTGTCGCTTGATTGAAGCGCGCTTACATTGAGCCGTAATATCGCTTGTGAGACTATTTGCTGAGAAATAAAAAATGTTTGCGTATGCTACATATGTATGCATGTTTATTTCTTTGATACGCTCTGCAGCCTAAACGGTTTGATGGATTTAAGATTGTGAGGTGTCGTTAGATTCGTCTTGATCCCGTGAGTGGCATAGGACACATTTTCACCCGACAGGTATAAAAAGAAGAGTTAAGTTTTATGCAGTCGGGTTTTTAATTTTTGATCAATTTGCGTAATTAAACTAATGAGTGAAAGTAACATTTAAGATAACTGTTGACAGTTATCTTACATGTTACTTCATCATTACAGCTCATATACGGTCCCCACCGAGGGGCTCGAGCCTACCCTGAATCAGGGCGATTAGGCCTTAGTCGACCACGCGGGCCCAGTGCGGGTTGGTCGATTTCACACAGAACCTTCGAGTTTCTTCGCAGGCGTGTGCAGGTTTCCTCACGATGTTTTCCTTCACCGTTAAAGCAATCGGTAAGTATGTACGTAAGTTTTTGAAAAACTCATTGGTACATTGGCCGTCCAGATTTGAACCCGGTACCTCTGGTTAGATGGACCGAGTCGTTACCGGTTGAGCCACCGACGCTTTTTTACATGTTACTTTCACTCATTAATAATTATTTCTGTACCCTTTAAATGACAGCAATAAATTATTGAGTATAATTTTCGAAACACCTAAAAACTTTTGGGGTACAAGCTTTTATTATTGCATTGTCACGTGATATACATATACATGCAAAATTTCAGCTTAATCGGAAACCGGGAAGTGGATCAAAATTAACTTGCAAGATTTTACCCGAACAAACACACATACATTGCAAGTTAAATGAAAGCTTATAAAAAGTTGAAATAACTGTAAAGTGAGTATACTGTATCTCCGCCAAATAAACAAATTCTAGTTATTTAACCAGTGGGCTATAACTCCGATAAAAACCGAGTGGACGGCATGCTCAACAACCTTACCATCCGAAGTTGGTACTTCAACAGGATGTAAATAAATTGGTGTAGGACCCGTTAATTGCGTGTTCTACTCATCATACTGAACAACTTATGCCAGAGAACCCATACTCAATTTTCAAAAAAAAAATTGGCCCTCCCTCCATACTTAAATGCACAAAGTTGGTCGATCAGCTGATCAATTTGTATGAAGAGTAAATTTTTTTTAAGTCATTTTTTTTTTATTTCATCCATACAATATTTTACAATTGTGTCGGAAATTTACAAAATAAAAAGGTTATGAAAACAAGAGAAAAAAAAATACAATTACACTAATTAAATTATTACTTACACTTCTTTAAAGTTCAAAATAGTCTAAATTAAATGCATTCTTAAAAATTTATTTATGATGCTAATTCATGATTCTGAATAAATATATTATTGCGTCTACTTATCCCTACAGTTTATAAACTCGTCTATACTATAGAACCACCTCTCCAACAAAAAAGTCTTAAGCTGTGTCCTGAATTGTTTATGATCATGTATCACTTTAAATTCGTTTGACAGACTATTAAATAACCTAACTGCTTGATACCTTACACTGTGCGCTGCCACATTTAATTTTGGATTAATCGCATAAGGTAAGTCGGTCCTACGGGTTTTTTCTCTTTCGGTTCTTTCATTAGGTGTTTCGTATCTTTCAGGTCTCTTTACAAGATCCGTCAATATAATCAGTATATAAAGAGCTGGCACTGTTAAGATTCCTAGTTCCTGAAAATGACATTCATTGAACAAAAGTTGTTCAGTATGATGAGTAGAATGCCCCATTTAACGGGACCTACACCAATTTTATTACACCTGTATAGTAGGGTAAGTAACAATGACCTTTTTTTTATTATTCACAATTGGTAAGCCCTTGGCATCATCTCACCTGATAGTAATTGACGATGACCTTCTATGAACTGTAGTTGGTCAGTAAGAACTTTTGTTGTGTGACGCTAAGAAAAAGAACTTTGTAAAAGCCTGGAAGAATAAATTGTAAAGAGAAAAACACAGCTGGTGAAGAATTCTGCCAACAAAAGCTAGTTAAACCCAGACTGCGCAGACTGTGCGCTTGGAAACCCCGTTGCTATATTTAAAGTCGATCTGGCACGGGCGCGAGTCACGACCGATACTGTATCGTTATAATACTTATAATGTTATGCTGGCCCAGTATTGTGTTGTCTGAGATGTTTTCATTTGTATAGTGCATTAATTTGGTATAACTAATTACCTATATTGATTGAAATTCCTAATTAAACAATAGTCAAATATACCAATGAGTTTTCAAAACTTACGTACATATACTTATAACGTTGAAGGAAAACATCGTGAGGAAACCTGCACATCTGATTCCATATGTGTATAAAGGTCGCGTTGCAGACGTCCGTAGGTGTAAATCTAAAATCCCCTACACGTGACCGCGGGTGATGCTAAGTACAACACCAGGCAAGCGCCGTCTATCCCTTGTATAGCTCGGTTAATTGTGTAACTTAGGTCGCAGAGAACTCGATTTTTCTCGGCAATTACAAAACATATGAAAGTGATATTTTGTAAATTGATTCTTCATTTCAAGGACTTCATTTTGTCAATTGCAGAAATACGATTCGTTATCGTTGCAGAAAAAATATATCGAAGAAACCTCTTTTAAAACAAAGATTAAGATTCTACAGGCAAACCAGATTGATTTAGTACCTCTAAATTTTCTAAGTTAGTAAGTCTAAACACAAACATCCATATGCCAGTTGGAAAAAATATTGTAGTTTTTAATTGAAACGAAAAAACATTGAAAAAGTTCAAAAGTGTGTTTATTTTCTTTACTCTTTACACATAACAAAAAATACAGAGGCAACTGTTTCAATCAATGCGTCGCGCCTTAAGTGAAGAGAATAATTATATATAGGGAAAATTCACACGCGGTCATCTGGCTTCGAACCACAGATGATTCTAATAGACGCCTAAACAATGATTCCCTGTACTGTGGAAATTAGAGACTGACATACATACTTAAATACTTATAAATGCATACATCTCAATAATTATACAATTCACACGCGGTCATCTGGTTTCAAACCACAAATGATTTTAATAGACGCCTAAACTAGGATTCCCTGTACTATGGAAACTAGAGACTGACATACATACTTATATACGTTAAAATACATACATCTCAATAATTATACAATTCACACGCAGTGATCTGGCTTCAAACCACAAATGATTGTAATAGACGCCTAAACTAGGATTCCCTGTACTATGGAAACTAGAGACTGACATACATACGTATAAATACATACATCTCTACATAGTATAAAACAAAGTCGTGGTCTGTCTCTGTCTGTTTTTCCGCTTACTTCGTCTAAACCACGCAATGGATTTTGATAAGATTTTCACAAATAGAAAGAGCGATAAACGAGGAAGGTGTATCATTCCCCGCCAGCCACTTGCGGCTCGTGCACCACGGGCCTTCTAGTGTACAGATATTGAACTCCCAGACACAGAGCAAAAAAAAAACCTGTTCGTCACACGAATGTAAGTGAGGATTGAACCCACGACTCTCGTTATCAAATCAGGTTTGAGCCCCTTGATGGGAACTTACATGAACTGATATGATGATGATGATATCATATCTATCAGGCACATGAATTGACTGAAATTAATAAATGAATTGAATTCATTTTGATTTATCATAGGTATACGAAAATAATTTTTGAAAAACCTAAAAACTTTTAGGTAGGTACAAGCTTTTAATATTGCATTGGCACGCGATATACATAATCATGCAAAATTTCAGCTCAATCTGAAACCGGGAAGTGGGTCAAATTTAACTTGCAAGATTTCACCCTCTTAAACATACATACATTGCAAGTTAAATAAAATCTTAAAACACCTATATTTTGAGTAATGACTCTAGTGGTTTAGCAAGAAGTTCCAAATTGTCATATTTCCAACCGGAAGTCGTCGAAAAAGGCTTCCTCCTCTGATACTGAACGTGATGGTAAGCCACTGACCATATGCATCAGCAGCTTCTTGCAATCCGAACTAGCTAAAGTTAGATTACCTTGCCAAAGTATATATATTAGTACTAACATACAGTATGGACACTCCATGCCGCTCAATAGATTGCGACCTCACCCCCTCGTCACCCAGATTGATGCAGTTTGGTAACAGTTTGGTTGTCAAACGTAGAGGATTTCGCCGCCATTTTGTTAGTTTCGTCATTAGTTTTTTGAAATGTCATTTCTGGCTCGTTGTATGAAGTGTCCAGGGTGTGACCGTGCCATACGGCGTATGGCACCGGTTCAGAGGCCCGCTACAGCCACCGGCGGCCGATCGGCTGGAAATTTATGGCGCTTCCGATCCGCCGCCGGCGGCTGTTGCAGAGCGCGAGTATGGACGGTGCCGGCTGACGGCTGGCATCGGCTAGCGGCGGCTGTAACCAGCCGCAAGGCACGGAACTTTATTTTATTTATTTTATATATATTTATTGAAATTACAGCTTTAATCAAACTTTAGAAAATGCATATGCCAATAAATTTCAAGTTCTTAAAAGTTCTTGCTTTTAAAGTGCGTTGGTGACAGCCTCGGCGTGAGCTGCCTCGCCACAGACGGTTCGCGCGTGCCATGTGTGCTTCGGACGTACACGCAGGTCCACTCCCGCTCAAGTTTCGGTACCTGGCGAGGTATGCCTCGGCTTTAGACGCATCTTTTTGTGCAAATCAGAGGCTCCCTCCAATGCGTATGCACCTCAATAATTCACAATTATCAATCCATATACAAAGTTGCAGAAAAAATCTAAACCGTTAGAAGCTGAACGGTTTCAATGTATAAACCATATTATTTAGGCGAATAAAAAGCTGAATTTGAATCCATCTCGGCTGGGCAGCTTCGCAATATCTTCACATCCCAAATACCGCAGTGTCTCAAGACTAAGGTCTTTGACCAGTGTGTGTTGCCAGTGATGACTTACGGAACTGAGACATGGTCGCTTACTATGGGCCTCATAAGAAGGCTCAAGGTCACCCAAAGAGCAATGGAGCGTGCTATGCTCGGAGTTTCTCTGCGTGATCGAATCATAAACGAGGAGATCCGCAGGAGAACCAAAGAAACCGACAATAGCTCACAGAATCGCTAAACTGAAGTGGCAGTGGGCAAGGCACATAGATCGTGGAACAGATGGCCGTAGAGGCATTAAATTTCTCGAGTGGCGACCGCACACCGTAAACGTAGCGTAGGTAGGCCTCCCACGCGGTGGATCGACGAACTGGTGAACCGGTCGTCGTGGAAATCCTTGGGGGGAGGCCTTTGTCCAACAGTGGACGTTTTACCGCTGATATTATGATGATGAATTCACAATGATCAATCCAAAGACAAAGTTGCAGAAAAAGTCGAAATCGTTAGAAGCTAAACGGTTTCAAGGTATAAACCATATTATTTAGGCCAATAAAAAGCTATGCCTGGATGACAAATCAATCTTCAAATCCTTACTTAATAATATAATATAATATTATAAATGTGAAAATGTGTTTGTTTGTTTGTTACCCTTTCACGCTACAACGCCTTGACCAATCTTTATGAAATTTGGCATGCAGGTAGCATGTGTCACGGGGAAGGACATAGGCTACTTTTTATCCTGGGAAAATAGAATAATCTGATGCAGTTCCTGAGGGAACTAAAAAAATACTCGATTGTTGTGATTTTTTGCACAGAGATGGTTGAGTAGGTGGGAAACGACATAATTTATTAATCACCCTTAAAGGCAGTCACAAAAACGATGTAAAAAGCTAGTAATAAATAATTTGACCCTGAATCGCTAGTAATCGATTGTGGGTTATTTTAAAGATTGTTTGCATAATTCCAATTCAGCTGAGGTTAAAAATTCCGTAGAGTCATTCTAGAAATAGGTCACAGTTGCAAATATTTTGCTTACCTACTGATTAAACCATTTACCTCTTAACTAACCATTACACACATCATTAACTGTGTTATAATTTAAAGTGCTATAATTTCTAGTAATACTTCCATCAACTTCCAATTGCTTTCCTGTTGCAATTAATGAATGTGTCATCATCATCATCATTATATCAGCCGAAGGACGTCCACTGGATTTTCACGATGAACGGTGCAATTTCGAATCGAATCAAAAACGAGGAGATCTGTAGGAAAACCAAAGTTACCGACATGGCTCTCAGAATTGCTAAACATAAGTGGCAGTGGGCGGGGCACATAGCTCGTAGAACAGATGGCCGTTGGGGCAGTAATGTTCTCGAGTCACGACCACGCACCGGAAACCGTACCATAGGCAGGTCTCCCACTCGGCGGGCCGGTGACCTGGTGAAGGTCGTGGGAATCCGCTGAATGAATGTGTAAATAGAGTGAAGTAAATTTTTCAAACAACTTTAAAAAAGAATTTTATTTTTTTATTCACAATTGGTAAGCCCTTTAGTGACGAGGATACCGAATATGGAAGCGGGCTTACCAAGAATCCGCAACGCAATGGAAAACTGGCTATCTTATCATCAAGCCGGAACACATCATGTTTTTAACACTGATGTTTGGGGGCAAGACTTAGATAAGATGGTGGTAGCTAGCCAGGCGGGCTTAGAAAATGCCCTACCGCCGACCAAAATGAGTCTTACAAGTTGACCCCCCCCCCGGGAATCGAAACCGCGACCTGCTGGTGTGAAGCGAATGGACTAACCATTACGCCACGAAGGCTGTTCTCAATTCGACTGTATGTACCGCTTGATGATATTGTATGAGCCGCTTGCGGCTCGCGCACCGCTTACACTAAAAGACTTCAATCGATGTCCACGCGGGCGAAGCCGCGGGCAAAAGCTAGTAAAATATAAAACAAACAACGAAGTAATCCTCAGTCAAAAAGCCAGCCCCAAAGCGCCCCTGATGCAAAGGTTTTATTTGAAATGAGTTCTAAGCTCAAAGGCAACTTGCTCACTGCACATTTTCAAATTCAAAAAAGAAGAGCACAGTATTCCCATGATTATATTTGAATTAAACAATGATCCTGAGCCCTTGAATCCATCCCTAAAGTTAATCATCAGATCAATTTCAAAAGATCAAAAGGATGTATTGTCCTGGAATACGGCTTCATATCAAATTCCAGGTAAATCAGAGCTCCGGAAGTCGCTCTAAAATCGATTGCAAGATTTAAACTAAACATACATACATACATACAAACATTGCAAGGTAAGTAAAAGCTTTTAATAAAAATGTACCATTTCACGAGTCAAAAATAACGATTACCACTCAGACAAGGAGCAAAAAACTTTCTCGTCACAAGTTTGCCCACGAGCGACCAGTTGTGAAATTCATTAATGAACGCCAAATTCATAACTGTTTGAATGTTTTTTAACTCGCTCACAAACACGCAAAAATTTCCTAAATTTATTTTTATTTCCTAAATCCATTTACTTATATTATAATCTTACCAAACCATTTCATGTAAAGTGGTTGCCAAGACACACAAGTTTTACTGCTTTTACTGTTAAAATGTTATGAGATCTCTAGTAGAGTTAAGCCCCTAGTTAAGTTCCGATTTGTGCTGCGCATCATAGCCCACGGGGCCTTTCCAAGTCCAAAGTATAAAGCTTTGTACCCTATTTTAAAATGACAAATAACCCTTCCTATAAGCCTTGACTCTACAAACTCTATCTTGGTAAATTGGATTGGTAGTTGAATGCATTTGGCTCGTCTTCACGGGGAATTACCCCAGATATTCAAAGAGCCACACTAACGGTTTTTTTTTATTAAGTTCTAATCTTGTTAAATTGGATTGGTAGTTAGATTGGTATTTCGCTCGTCTTCACGGGGAATCACCCCAGATATTCAAAGAGCCACACTAACGGTTTTTTTTATTAAGTTATAAACTATGTACATATCACCGTTAAATTGTAAAAACCGTTAGATTATAATCTAACGGGATGTATCTCGCGAGATTGTGTACTGTTGAAAGATTGTGAACCGTAACATACTGCTTACAATTTCACTAGTGTCATTGTAATCTCACTAGTGACATTACAATAACACAAAGCGAAGTGAAAACAATAAATAAATGAGCGAGCGAAGGTAGCGATGTTAGGTTCGGTCAGGATTGATTGATTTAACAGTCAAAGTGTCTCCCCCCCTCGGTAGCAGGATGCTTCGCAGAAAAAGAAATCATCGGTTCTTTTCGGAGATACAAGAATGGGCCATGAAATGGTAACCCGATTGACAAGTTACCGTCATATTAGATTCTAACTGAATTTAGTGTAGTGAGATTGTAATATCGCGGTTTTGACAATATATACTTACTGTAGATATACTCGTATGCAGGTTGCTCCGGCTCTCTAGTGCAGTAGGTAAAATCTTTAATATAATAATACTGTGACTATATCTTGCTCGTTGTGTGCCCTCATAAAATGTGCAAGTGTGTTCGGAGTTTGTCATTAGCGTTTTAACTGGGGCGAGTTCCGAACTAGCTTTCCTAAAGTGTAATTTATACGGTTTTGTTTGCGAGGAAAGCTTTGCGAAGCTTTCAAAACCATTTTTAAGCTGCTATAATGGAATAAGGAGGATTATGCTGCTTTTTGCAGACAAATTTACATGTTTTGTCCTGTGTTTTCTGTTTCTACCCCACTGCGTTGCTTGAAGGAAGGTTATTTTTTTCGAGTGTATGTATGTATGTATGTATATTGTATATTTATTTTTTCTTTGGCTGAGTCTGTAGCTTAAACGGCTTGATGGATTTTGGAGTGCGAGTGTCGTTAGATTCATCTTGATCCCGTGAGTGCCATAGGATATTTTTTTACCCGACTGGCCAAAAAAGAGGGGTAGGTAAAATTTTTGCGCAGTCGTGTTTTAAAATTTTAAATTTATTCGTGTAGTTACTTTTTACATTTCCCCACCCCTTCTTCCACTGCGATACCCCCGTTGGCATCTCTAACTGTTTGAGAATGTTACACCCCACCATACCCCACATAGTACTTCTAAGAATTTTTCCATTACTTTCTACTGGGTAGGTAGCTATGCAAGTATATGATGCATATCAGACTGATTCAATTCAATATTATTTATTGCAATACAACACGAAAAATAATAAAGCAACACAGAAAAATTTTAAGTATCTTTCCGAAAAGGATTTAGTACCATAGACCACATATATATACGCTGCGGCAGATTATACAGAAGACCGGAGAGTACAATCAGCCACTATGCTTGGCGTTCGTGGACTATGAGAAAGCCTTTGATTCGGTCGAAACTTGGGCTGTGTTACAGTCTCTCCAGAGGTGCCAAATTGACTATCGATATATCGAAGTGCTAAAGTATTTGTATGAAAACGCCACCATGTCGGTTCGCCTCCAGGATCAAAACTCGGAACCTATCCAGCTGCAGCGAGGGGTGAGACAGGGAGACGTTATATCTCCGAAACTGTTCACCGCTGCCCTGGAAGATGTTTTTAAGCTTTTGGACTGGGGTGGACTCGGCATCAACATCAACGGCGAGTACATCACCCACCTTCGATTCGCTGACGATCGATATCGTGGTCATGGCTGAGACTATGGACGACTTAGGCACAATGCTCGATGGCCTCAGTAGAGCCTCTCAACAAGTGGGTCTTAGAATGAACATGGACAAGACGAAAATTATGTCAAACGTCCGTGTCATACCTACTCCTCTGAAGGTTGGAGGCTCTACACTCGAAGTTGTTACCGAATATGTATACCTGGGACAAACAGTCCAGTTAGGTAGGTCCAACTTCGAGAAAGAGATCAATCGTCAAATCCAACTAGGCTGGGCAGCGTTCGGGAAACTTCGCAATATCTTTACGTCCCAGATACCGCAGTGTCTTAAGACCAAGGTCTTCGACCAATGTGTGTTGCCAGTGATGACGTACGGAACTGAGACATGTTCGCTTACTATGGGCCTCATAAGAAGACTCAAGGTCACCCAAAGGGCAATGGAGCTTGCTATGCTCGGAGTGGACTTCCTTCGGCTGATATGATGAAGTTAGGAGCGTGCTATGCTCGGAGAATATCTGCGTGATCGAATCAGAAACGAGGAGATCCGTAGGAGAACCAAAGTAACCGACATAGCTCTCAGAATTGCTAAACTTAAGTGGCAGTGGGCGGGGCACATTGCTCATAAAACAGATGGCCGTTGGGGCAGTAAAGTTCTCGAGTGGTGACCACGCACAGGCCTCCCACTCGGTGGACCGATGATGTAGATAGATGGTTAAAAAAATGGTATAAAGGTTTTTTTTACATTTTTAGGGTTCCGTACCCTAAGGGTAAAAACGGGACCCTATTACTAAGACTTCACTGTCCGTCTGTCTGTCTGTCTGTCCGTCTGTCACCAGTCTGTATTTCATGAAACGTTGAAAGCTGAAATTTTCACAGATGATGTTTCTGTTGCCGCTATAACAACAAATACAAAAAATTTAGTTTATGTTGTAAGGGTGTGTGGTTGTCTGTAATATGTGTGTATACAGCCAGAAACGTTAATCCTTACTAATATTATAAATGTGAAAATGCGTTTGTTTAGTTGTTTGTTACCTTTTCACAATTCAAAACCTTGACCAATCATAATGACATTTGGCATGCAAGTAGCCTGTGTCACAGGAAAGGACATAGGCTACTTTTTATCCTGTGAAAATAGCATAGTCCGATGCAGTTCCCGAGGGAACTGAAAAAAATACTCTTTTTTTAGCAAAGTTCTTTAAAATCGCAAAGGAACTAGGGATTTTTGCGGTTTTTTGCACAAATGGTTGAAGAGTGTCATAGATTGCTAATCACAATAGCCCGATCTGGGATACAGATCTGGAGAAAACTCATTTCCACGATCGCGAGCCGCTTGCGGCTCGCGCACCACTCTCCCTGAAAAGCAGCTAGTCGTAAAAATGATGTCCACGCGGGCGAAGCCGCGGGAAAAAGCTAGTATTTCAATAAATATCCAATTTTAATAAAGTCAATAGCGGGGCGACACGTTCTGAGTCAGCTGTAAGACTAGCGAGTTTTTAATAACTTATTACTTGCGCCAGAAGAGGCGCTGTTACATAAGGTAGGGTAAATAAACAAATATTATAAAGGCGAAAGTTTGTGAGTGTGTGAGTGTCTATGTTTTTTACTTCTTCGCGCAAAAACTACGTAACGGATCTGGCTGAAATTTGGTAGGTAGACAGATTAGGACCTGGATTAACACATAGGCTACTTTTCTTCACGCTCGCGAGCCGCTGGCGGCTCGCGCACTGCGCACCCTTGGAAATTCATAGCAACGTTGTCCATACGCGGGTGAAGCCGCGGAAAACAGCTAGAGCTTATTTTAAAAAACCGGCGAAGTGCGAGTCAGACTCGCGCAAAGTAGGGTTCCGTAATCTTTAAAAAAATATATTTTAAGAAACAAAATTATATTTGCAGTTGGTAATAGAACATTTTTTATGAAAAATTTATGAGCTTTTTCAAATCCAACTGCACACCTTAAGTTGGTCGACTATTATTTTTAAACTAAGAAAGCCTACTTAGCCGTGATAGTTTTCCTTTTAAATCGAATAAGATAAGTCCTACTATTTATAGCTTTTTTCAGATTTCCTTAACTAGTGGTTTAGCTGGTGGGGGGCACTTGACTCTTACAAAAATAAGCACTTTGAAGCTTAAAATTTCGCGAACCAATCACTGAATTTAAAAATGATTTTAGCAAACCTTCAGTAGTTTTAAGACCTATTCAACGATACCCCACACGATAGAGTACGTCAACGAAAAAAAAACACCCCCTCTTTATATGTATTTATAAGGTACCCTAATAAATTTATTTAGGTACCATAAAAAAATATTTTTTCAAGATTTTATTTTACCACATTTTCGACGTGATTAATATGTATACCCATGCCAAAATACAGTTTTCTAGTACAAATAATCTCTGATCTAAGCAGCGGACAGACGGACAGACAGACATGGCGAAACTATAAGGATTCTTTGTTGACTCTGGAACCCTAAACATGAAAACAAGAGGTGACATCTAGTCACAGAAGGCGTAACTAAACAAGAAGATCCACTGAATCTTTATATGATAAGATTCGATTAGATTTAATTATCAGCGATTTATTCATTTCATAAGTACTCGGGTTTAATTCTCTAAGCGTTGAATTGTTAACAATTTCATGATTAAATGTTTGTAATTTGTTAATGAGTTACTTAGTTAATTATCTAGCCTGGAAAAGCTACCGCATAGAGCAGATGGGACGAACACAATATATTTTATGTACATTGCGACTGACCTGGGATAGTTAATGAGAACCTTCCTACTTTAATTATGAACTAAGGGCATCTTCACACGGGAGATTTGTAACGCCGCTTTAGCAAGCGCGGAGGTTTTGTATGGGATCGCTTTGACCATTTAAAAGTATAGCTAAGAACCACGATTCAAATAAAGGTATTCATCATATCAGCCACAAATCGTCCACTGCTGGACAAAGGCCTCCCCCAAGGATTTCCACGACGACCGGTCCTGCGCTGCCCGCATCCATCGGCTTCCCGCGACCTTCACCAGGTCATCGGTCCACCGCGTGGGAGGCCTGCCTAAGCTACGTTTTCCGGTGCGCAGTCGCCACTCGAGAACTTTACTGCCCCATCGGCCATCTGTTCTACGAGCTATGTGCCCTGCCCACTGCCACTTCAGTTTAGCGATTCTGTGAGCTATGTCGGTTACTTTAGTTCTCCTGCGGATCTCCTCGTTTCTGATTCGATCACGCAGAGAAACTCCGAGCATAGCACGCTCCATTGCCCTTTGGGTGACCTTGAGCCTTCTTATGAGGCCCATAGTAAGCGACCATGTCTCAGTTCCGTAAGTCATCACTGGCAACACACACTGGTCAAAGACCTTAGTCTTGAGACACTGCGGTATTTGGGACGTGAAGATATTGCGAAGCTTCCCGAACGCTGCCCAGCCGAGTTAGATTCGTCGATTGATCTCTTTCTTGAAGTTGGAACTACCTAGCTGGACTGTTTGTCCCAGGTATACATATTCGTCAACAACTTCCAGTGTAGAGTCTCCAACCTTTAGAGGAGTGGGTGCGACACGGACATTTAACATTATTTTCGTCTTGTCCATGTTCATTTTAAGACCCACTTATTGAGAGACCTTACTGAGGCCATCGAGCATTGTGCTTAGGTCTTCCATAGTCTCAGCCATGACCACGATATCGTCAGCGAATCGGAGGTGGGTTATGTACTCGCCTTCGATATTGATGCCGAGTCCACCCAGTCCATTAGCTTAAAAACATCTTCCAGGGCGGCGGTGAACAGTTTCGGAGATATAACGTCTCCCTGTCTCACCCCCGCTGCAACTGGATAGGTTTCGAGTTCTGATCCTGGAGGCGAACCGACATGGTGGCGTTTTCATACAGACACTTCAACACCTCGATGTATCGATGGTCAATTTGGCACCGCTGGAGAGACTGTAGCACAGCCCAGGCTTCGACTGAATCAAAGGCCTTCTCATAGTCCACAAACGCCAAGCATAGTGGCTGATTGTACTCTTCGGTCTTCTGTATAATCTGCCGCAGCGTATGTATGTGGTCTATGGTACTAAAGCCTTTTCGGAAACCGGCTTGTTCGGGAGGCTGGAAGTCGTCAAACCTGCGTGCGAGACGATTCGTAATGACTCTCAAAAACAGCTTGTAGACATGGCTCAGAAGTGAGATGGGTCTGTAGTTCTTCAACAGGGTGTTGTCACCCTTTTTGAAGAAAAGCACGACCACACTTCTGTGCCTTGCCTTAGGCGTTTGTCCCTCGAGTATAACGGAATTAAATAACTTCTGAAGAGCTTTTAGCACCGGTGATTCACCTGCTTTCAGAAGTTCAGCCGTAATTCCATCATCACCCGGTGCCTTGTTGTTCTTGAGCTGTTTGAGAGCCATTCTAATCTCGTACAGGCTGACGTCCGGGATATCTTCGGTATAGTGTCGGGATAGTCTGGCTCTAGGGTCTTCAGCCAGATCACTGACAGGCAAACGTGTGGTCGTGTACAATTTTCCATAGAACTTCTCAACTTCTTCCAGCAACTCAGTCTTAGACGATATGGTCCTGCCGTCCTCAGTCTTCAGCTTGGTCAGTTGGCTTTGTCCAACAGACAGATCTCTCGCGAACACTTTTGAGCCTTTATTGTGCTCAATCGCCTCTTTAATACAATTTGTATTATATTGGCGTAAATCGCGAGTTAGGGACTTAGAGATCTGCCTGTTTAGTTGCCGATACTGAGTAGCGTCTTCAGAGGACTGCAAAGTCAATCTGCGTATTTGCTCCATGAGGTTGCTGGTGAAGTCGGAGATTTTTTTGGTTCTGTTTGAACGGCGAGTTTTAAAAAACTTAGACCCTACCGTTTGAACAATTTCCACGAACCTGTCATTATAATCGTCCACATTCTCGCAGTCTTCTATTCATTCGAAACGATTGTGCAACTCGAGCTGAAAGCTCTCGGGGTTTTGGAGCTGGATGGGCGCTGGTCGGAGCGTAGACTTCATCAGTCGACATCTTTCTAGCTTGGTCTTTAGATTCAATGTGTCTCTGACCATCCGGTGATCGCTTCCTGTTTTGACTGAATTGATCACGGAGACATCATTGAATATTTGCCTCCTTGTCGACAAGATGAAGTCTATCTCGTTTTTTGTTACGCCATTGGGATGCAACCATGTCCACTTCCGCTGTTTTGATTTTTTAAAGAAGGAGTTCATCATAAAGAGGCTCTCCTTCTCCATAAAGTCGGCCAGCATCTGGCCACGTGCATTTCTTACTCCATATCCAAATTGCCCCACTCTCAGCTCACCATCGCTTCGTTTGCCCAGTTTCGCGTTAAAGTCCCCCATAACAACGGTATAATGGGTCCTGGTGCTATGTAAGGCTGTAGAGATGTCCTCGTACATACTCTCCACCTCGTCGTCGGAGTGTTCCGTAGTCGGCGCGTATACCTGTATGACCTTCATCGAATACCGTTTGGTGATTCTGAGTATAAGGTATGCTACCCTTGTCGAAACGCTCACGATTTGGACCACATTGTTAATGAGGGACTTGTGGACGAGAAACCCGACACCACCCTGGGACTGTTGGTCGCCCTCCCGGAAATAGAGCAGGTTTCCGGATTTAAGGATCATGGTGTCCTCTCCCTCTCTTCGGACTTCACATAAACCTACGATATCCCACCGTAACCTGCTCAATACTTCTTCGAGTTCTGCAAGTTTCTCGTCAGTCCGCAGTGTGCGCGTGTTGTAGGTTGCCAGGGCCAAAGGTCGTTGGGTTTGGTAGCCTGGCATCTGCCGGGGATTCTTCGCACCCCCTACCCCGCCGTTACCATGACTGCTACCGGAGCCAGGAATAGCGGAGCTGCCGGGGACTAGGGGCCGTTTTCTGGGTGTGAAATTCATTGGGGGGGTTTTGCCGTAATCGCCACGCTTGGCAGGCGGGTTGGCGATCGCAGTTTGATTGCAGGTGTGTTGCAATGCACGGAAAGACGCTGCTGCCCATCCTCCGGTTTTAAGTCCCTTAGTCGCCTCTTACGACACCCATTGGAAGAGATGGGATGGTCCTATTCTTAGCCGGGAACCATACGGCCAATGTATTGCGGAGTTTCAATTCAACCCTTGTGAAAATATAAGATTCCAGATTCAAGATTTAAGGTATTTATTCAAAATAGGTGCAAGTTACACTCTTTCTGATGGTCAAAAAACAATAATAACATAATTTCATTTGTGAAAAATCAAGAAATAAACAATCATTAGTTAATAACGTCAAAATTTAATCCCTGAAATAAACCAGATTATGTCAATAGAACATGAAAACAATATGACACGAAAAGTTATACATAAAAATAATTGAATTTCATTAACGGCTTTGTCAAGAATAGGCCAGTTCACGAGTATAACACAAGAGTCAGTCATCAACATTTAAGCGAGCATGTCAATGCTAAGACAAAAATATTCATTACGATACGATTTTTTTATGTGTTTGTGAAGATAAAGGTAACCATTTGGTAAACATTTTGGCCATGCAACCTTACAGGCCACTACCGCAAATGGCATGCCCGCTGATATGGACACAACAGTGAGTCAGTTCTCTTCGTTTATCTTGAGCCGTATTTTAAACTAGCTGTCCCGGCGAACTTCGTACCGCCTCACACTGCACTACACTACCACTACCGTTACCGCTACATTACCACTACCTCTATACTACCACTACCACTACTTTTTGTAGATTTTGAGGAAATTTATGGTCAATTTTTACCCCTTGGGTTACATTATTTGAGTTTTAGTAAGGATCCCTATGTTTTTTGAAAATATAATATAGCCTATAGCAACTGCGGATAGTGTAGCTTCCCAACGGTGAAAGAATTTTTCAAATCGGTCCATTAGTTATGGAGCCTATTCAAAACAAACAAACAAACGATCAAATCATTCCTCTTTATAATATTAGTATAGATAGTCTAGATAACTGTCCCGCTCCTACTTTGACGAGCAGCTTTCACAGATAGATTCAAAACTCAGGGATGACGACAGCATCAATAAATTAAATAATGAACTCTTAATCACTAAATATTCCTCCTACTTAAACTTCGAAAAACCTTAATCTTTTTGTTTTCCATCAAGTCTTCGATTTTTAATTAACAAAAATCACAAAATGAGTACATAAATGACGCTGCTAAACTATGACGTCACGCCTAGATATTTCTAACATTTTTAGAACAAAATGTCGTTTTTGACAGATGATAAAAAGTAACTCAGATGACTAGCATTCGTCATCCCTATTATACTTATTACAAGAACACCTATAATCTGCAGGATTATAATTCCTAACTAACTTACAGCAGAATCATCGTTGACTCGAACGCTTGCGGCTCGCGCACCACTCACCCTCAAAGACAGTAATAATAACAGTTATTATGGTGAAGCATTGGAAACATTGGTCGCAGGGATCATGATTTTTCTCAGCAATCATAATACATATAAAATTAATGTTTTGAAACCTGATTCTTCATATCAATGTCTTCATTTTGTCAGTTGCAGAAACACGATTCGCAAATCAAATCAAAATAATTTATTTTAAATAATATGTGTTTTCACACACTTTTAAATAGTCAAAAAAACTTATTGATACAATTACATTCAATTACACTCTCAAATACACAAAGATTTAGCTAATCTGCAGTCAAAATCAAATTTATCATCTTAAATGGTTATATATTATTATCTTTTGTTAATTATTTTGTTACATTAGCCACACCCTGAACACTTCATACAACGGGCCAGAAATGACATTTCAAAAAAGGATGACGGAACAAACAAAATGTTGGCAAAATTCTATACGTTCGACAACTAAACTGTGACCAATCTGTATCAATCTGGGTGCCGAGGGGGTGAGTTCGCACTCTAGAGAGCGGCAGGGAGTGTCCATACTGTAAGTTAGTACTAATATATATACTTTGCTTTAGCAGTGTTTACTTCGGTAAGCACCTAAAGAACAGATGGATCCACATTTGCTAAATCGCTTTCCGGGGCCTTCGTATCGATTTATCATTCAACTAGCTTTTGCCCGCAGCTTTGCTCGCGTGGGCATCGTTGTTATGTCTGTCTTTCGAGTAGCTGTAGAATTTTCAAAATCGTTCTCGTATCTCACAGTCTTACAAACTTTACCTCTTTATAATATTAGTGTATTTAGCATGTTCTAAGAGAAAAATCAGTTTTAATATGAGATCGAGATTACCGTTTTTTTGTGAGTCTTCTTTCTCGAAAAATTACTGTTATCACAATATTACGAGTGAAAATAACTCAGGGAATGAAATACGTAGCATAAGTTGTATTTTCTGTACATTTTACCAGCTTGAACCCACGGGACCTTTCGCTCGGTTGTAGATAATATATAATATTGTATAAGAGCTTAGCCATGTCAAGCCTCTGAC
This sequence comes from Coleophora flavipennella, assembly GCA_947284805.1. Lineage (NCBI taxonomy): Eukaryota > Metazoa > Arthropoda > Insecta > Lepidoptera > Coleophoridae > Coleophora > Coleophora flavipennella. Next base: position 9,807,766 of record OX369265.1, on the reverse strand, counting down.
CGCAATACTTGGGATTTAATATTATACTTATATTGAAGGCTTACGAGATAACCGCAAGTCATAATAACATCTGGAAATAATTCCCGGGTCAGCTCTATTTGATATTAGATGAGATTTATCTTCAAGAGGGGCGTCATCCGAATCGGCCCAAATATTTTACGTTTAAGGTATGACGTAATTAGTATACCTATTCTGTTCTGATCTGTGTTAAATTATATCATAGTTCTGTGGAGGGACTGAGACATCAATATGTATCATTTATTTGACTCATTCCGTAGATTTTTTTTGAAATATGGCGATTTATTTCAACTTGCTTTCAACGATCGGCCATTTTTGCCGTGAGTTATTACTTAGTAATTCATCATCATCATATCAGCTTATATAAGGGGCTTGAGCCTACCCTGAATTACGGCGACCGGGCCTTACTTGACCACGCGGGCAAAGAATATATACACTACACGCGGGCCCAGTGCGGGTTGGTCGATTTCATACACAACCTTCAAGTTTCTTCGCGGGTGTGTGCAGGTTTCCTCACGATGTTTTCCTTCACCGTTAAATCAATCGGTGAGTATATGTACGTAAGTTTCGAAAAACTCATTGGTACATTGGCCGTCCGGATTTGAACTAGGCACCTCTGGTTAAGAGGACCGAGTCGTTACCGGTTGAGCCACCGACGCTTAATTACTAAGTAATTACGGAGCTGTCAGGGAATTTTTTTAATCCCAGGATATGATATATAAATATGGCAAGAAAGAAAATTTCATCCTCCTTCTAGATCAATAATTAGTTTTTACAGGTTTCATACGAAAATACTAAGAAGTTCTCGGAAATCTGCAGCGCGGCCAAACTGCGCTAGCTCGGCGAAATTACACTCTTCATTTGAGCCCCTGGCGGCGTGTTTGATATCCCCATTGGAGAGGATAAAATGTAAGCTTTGTGGGGCTTTCTTGCGAGGTTGTTATAGACATTTGTTAAACTACCACATGTGTAGTATTAAGACTATTCAAGTAGGCAATTCTGTGACATAAATATGATAAGATCTTGACCGAGATCGTAACACTTACATAGCCTTAAGGCACCATATTACAATATAGCGGCTTGCAGTAGCGCAACGGCCCAAGAATGTACTTACTCAGCTCAGAGCAACGGAAGGGTACTTGCGGGGCAGGAGGCGGCGGGGCACAGCCTGGCAAACTCCGCGAGTTTTCCAAGCTGACTACAGGCTAGTATGGGCTTGTACCTACGCCGGTGGGGCATCGTGCGATATCAAAGGCGTTTCGCTACTGTAAGCCATATCGTAGCCATAAGTGCTTAAGTTTTGTGTGATTTCCAAGAATAAGGTAGTTACATCTATGAAGACGTTTATATGTGTAAATATCACCTTGAGCTTGACGTATTTGCACGGGCAAACAAAACGGGTAATAAATCCAATTTATTTTAGTCAGAATCAGCAAACGCTGTAATTGTAAAATTTTGCACCACCGTGGTTGGCGATCAAACCTCCCTTTATGAAGCCTGTAAAGAAAAGCTTCTGTAGTAGATATTCTATAGTACATTGAAGGAAGATAGTGCCCCACAGCTGGGATTAAACTAAGATATTTTCCATAAAACCGACGACGTTTTGCCTTTACCATCAGCACTCATAAATGCTGTCGTCCGGTTTCCGTCCGGTTGGCGCCCAAGAGACGTCCAGATTCCGGTTACGCCCCTGGGAAATTTGTGTTTTTTGTACCTTACAATGCGTTAAATAAATAAATATAAAAGGGTAAATCACACACGGCCATCATTATCATATCAGCCGAAAGACGTCCACTGCTGGATAAAGGCCTTCCCAAGGATTTCCACGACGACCGGTCCTGCGCTGCCCGCCTCCAGCGGCTTCCCGTGACCTTCACCAGGTCGTCGGTGGGAGTGTGGTCCACACACGGTCATTTGGCCCCAAGCCACAGATTAGTAGATTAGTTACTACGTAACATATAATATATAAATCACTCCCATAGAAATCTTCAATACCTACCGCTTTAATAGCCTACTCTTCGCGTTGTCGACCGCTGCGTGCGAATATTCACCTAAAAGTTTGGAGCGTAAGGTCTTTATTGGTTAGCAACTCACTGAATTTTGTGTCGCCTGAGACACGGCGGCCGATAGTTGTGACGGTAGGGAATTAGCGCACGCAAGTACATAAAGTGAGAGGCATGCCCAAACTAGGATTCCCTGTTCTAAGGGAATCACATAATGATATAAATACTCAAATAATACATACACAGAATGTTACAAAATTGGTGTAGGTCCCGTTAACTGGGGCTTCTACTCATCATTCATACTGAACAACTTTTGTATTACGACTTTGCTGAAAACGTGAAAAATATTTTTTACTCTTCATACAAATCGAACCGAACTGTTTAAAGTATAGGACAATAAGTGCAAAACTAAGTAGATTTCTGCAGTCGTTGAGCAGTGTGGAAGGAGTGACGTGATACTTAAGTTGGGTTCCGCATCCCAGTGCTATTGTGTTAAATATCACACCCCCTGCACTACCCCCTGCACTCTCAGTTTAGGTCAGTTGTTCAAGCCAGCATTACTGCAGCAAGGTCACGGAGATCTCCCAAGAAACCAGAGAGGGGCATAGATAGGATAGGAGTGTAGGTTGTCGCAGTCAGGATGGGTAGCGATGGGAGTTTGAACCAGTCCGAAATGTGAACATCGTAGCAGTATGGGAAGGATAAATTCTATACATAATATAGTTGGTTACGCACCATCCACAGATATAAACGGAAAATTTTAGTATGGAGGGTCCAACATTTTTTTTTGAGAATTGACTTTAGGTTCGTTGGGGAAAGTTGTTCAGTGTGATGAGTAGAATGTATGAATGAGTAGTTAACGGGTCCTACACCAATTATTTTACACCCTGTATATATCGTCTTTGAGTTCCAATATTTTGCTTGACCTTTATTCCGGCCGAAGGGATCGAACGGAACCAAATTGTTGAGAGAATGGCTGGCGGGCGGTCGTTACAATTTGCGGAATTCGGTTATAGGTACCGCCGCCGCCGCCCCTTTAGCGTTGCTCCACTTTTAGGGTTCCGAAGTCAACAAGAGGAACCCTTATTAGTTTCGCCATGTCTGTCTGTCCGTCCGTCTGTCCGCGGCTTAGCTCAGAGACTATTTGTACTATAAAGCTGTGACTTGGCATGGATAGATGCATATTAATCACGTCAACAAAGTGGTACGATAAAATCTTAAAAAAAAGGTTGCGTACCTCCCCCACATGTAAAGAAGTGGTGATTTCTTTTCTTTTGCGTACCCTATCATTTGGGGTATCGTTGAATAAAACCGTTTTTCGACTCAAGAATCTGTTCGTGAAATATTAAGCTTTGTTGTGCTAATTTTTGTTAGAGTCAAGGGTCCCCGACCTCTCCCCCCCTACCAGCTCAACCGCTATTTAAGGACATCTGAAAAAAAAAATAGTAGGACATATAACCAATTTAAAAAGAAAACTATCACGGCTAAGAAGTATGCAGTTGAATTTGAAAAAAGTTCATAAATTATCCATACAAAATGTTTTATTACCAACTGCAAATATAATTTTGTCTTTTAAAATATACCCTTATTTTTTAATAATTTTGAACAAAAAAAAACCGACTTCAAACAGGAAACCAAGGTTTCCCTCGATTTCTCTGGGATGCCATGATCCTGGTTTCCTTATCATGGCACGACTATTGGGATATCTCCTTTCCAACAAAAAAGGAATCATCAAAATCGGTTCATAAACGACGAAGTTATCCGCGAACACACATAAAAAAATATATATAAGGTGTAACAAAATTAGCTGAAATTATTTTAACTGGTGTTTCTGCCCATGAAACTGAACAACTTTCCCTGTGGAAACCATAGTCAAATCGCAAAAAAAAATTGGCTCTCCCATACTAACTCGATCAGCTAATCAGCCAACTTAGTATGGGAAGTTCCAAAATTTTTTTGAGATTTGACTATGGGTTTCATGGGGAAAGTTGTTCAGTTTCATCGGTAGAAGCACCAGTCAAAATAGTTTTAGCTAATTTTGTTACACCTTATACAGGGTGACTTTTAATTAGTTCTTGATAACAAAAGATATGCATGTACTCGTGATTACAAACAACTTTCCCAAAGAAACTATATGTTAGATCAGAAAAAAAAATGTTGGTCCTCGATACATAGTAAGTTCTCAAATCGGCAAAAATATATAAAGGACCAAAATTTTTTTTCATATTTGACATAGTTTCTACGGGAAAGTTGTTTGTTATCACGAGTACATTCATATCCTTTGCTATCAAGAACTAATTAAAAGTCACCCTATATACGGTCGAATTGAAGAACCTCCTCCTTTTTTTGAAGTCGGTTAAAAAGACTACGGAACCATACTTTTTGCCAGTCCAACTCGCACTTAGCCAGTTTCTTTTCTTATAAACTGCCGACTATGGCGGTAAATTGAAAGTGACCGATAGCAAAGTAATGTCAAAGGCTCTAAACGGGGGAGAAGCGCTTTGATGATTTATAAAGAGGGTTCGTTCGCGTCACCCTCCGTTTCGTTTCGTTATTTTCATATTATTTCTTGATCTGAGCATTATTATTTATTATATTCAAATGTAAGGAGGCGGTTGTCAACAAATCAACGAAGATTTGCTCTTTCATCGGTGAGAAGGGTCTGAAATAGGATTCCGTTGTCAAAATAATTAAGGCGAAACTTTACTTTGCGAAACGTATTAACAGTTGCGCCTATTTATAGAATAGGCAACTAAACCTACTACTTTTCAGTGTTCTGTTTACCTAAAGGGTGACCAACGGGACTCTATTACTAAGCCTCCGCTGTCCATCTGTCTGTCCGTCGTAATACGTAGATATACAGGGTCTTCGGCAGATGGTTGAAAATACGAAAATGGGGGATAGGTGGGGTCGCCCCCCACCTATTTTGAGAATTAAAAAAAGCTAGGACTTGTAATTTTTTTTACAGGATTTTTTTTCCTTTTTTTAGAAATTTTGCCATTTTTATACCTTTGAACACATGTTACTTTTTGTTTTTTAAAGCTAGCTCCAAAATCTTTTTTTTAATAGACTTTTATAAGATTGTCGGCTCTAAAAAAAATTATGTTTGTTTCAAGTTATTGCTAAAAACAAAAATGTGGGCCCCCGAACTTAAAAAACATTAACGTTTTTTTTTTTGTTTTCGTTAATTTCACTTTGCTGTGTTTGTGATTTTGTTAAGTTTTTTTGTTGTTTGTCACTTTTTGTTATTATCAGACGTTTTGTTAAGACTTTGTTGTGGTTTAAAATGGCTCAATTTACCAATGCGGAATATGCGGACATTTTATTGGCATATGGAAGTGCTAACTCCAATATGCCAATAAATGACAAAAGATAGCCATTATGTGTGTGCAAGAATGTAAAAAAACGTACCTGCTCTTTGTAACCGTCCCAACAGTAAGTATTTACATTATTTTCAACTTTGCATTTGATACATTTCACAAAACATGTAACTAGTGGAATTTCGTCAACATGGTCCAATTGAGTAAAAAAAATTAACAACTCCGGTTACAAAAAAGATACCGAAACAAATTACATACCATTCAAAAGCCTAAGCTTTAGAGATGTTTAAAAAAAATCAGAAGCCTTCCAGCCCCATTATTTTTTTTAAATGCATCGCAAAGTTGAGTTTTAAATTTTTGTTCAACTTTTTTTTTAAGTTCGGAGGTCCACATTTTTGTTTTTAGCAATAACTTGAAACAAACATAATTTTTTTTAGAGCCGACTATCTTATAAAAGTCTATTAAAAAAAAGATTTTGGAGCTAGCTTTAAAAAACAAAAAGTTACATGTGTTCAAAGGTATAAAAATGGCAAAATTTCTAAAAAAAGGAAAAAAAATCCTGTAAAAAAATTACAAGTCCTAGATTTTTTTTAATTCTCAAAATAGGTGGGAGGCGACCCCACCTATCCCCCATTTTCGTATTTTCAACCATCTGCCGAAGACCCTGTATAGTTGAAATTTTCACAGAATGTGTATTTTCTATTGCCGCTATATGAACATATATTTAATTATAGGAGGCCTCTTTAAGGAGTTAATATTACAAATTTTCGTTATTTTTGACGTCAATTACTCCTAAACGATAGAAAACCTAAGTTTGAAAAGAATATCCTTATTGTTGATGATGTACCTCAGAGTCAAAAGCTAATAGAAACACTATTGAAAAAAATCCCAAAGATAGGTCTACACCGTTACTTTCAACTCTAGTTATGACTAATATTTTGTAGTATAAATTTTAAAAAAATATACAACAATATTTGTTATGATAATACAAAGTGAGTTTTATACTTTCATTGTAGATTTTGATTGAATCGAAAAAATATAGAAAAAGTGTAGTTATTATCTTTACTCTTTACACGTAAAGAAAAAGACAGAGACAAGTGTTCCAATCAATACCTCGCCCTAAATTCGTTTCCTGAATTAGCTGCACCTTTGAACCGTCGTCGGCGGCGCGGCGGACGGCGCGATTGAACTCAGGGCGGCCCCTTTTACGGAGTGTAGGACGCGAGCCGGGCGGTGGCGAGCGGAATTTATCAAAAATGCAGCCAATTCAGCGAACGAACTATACAAGAAACATGTTTTTCATAGGTATTTTGATTTAGCTCTATCGTAAAAACTACAATACATACAGGTCTAAAACTTGGTGAGATTACAGTATACTCATACTGTAATAAAACAACAAATAATAAAAACTAACCAAGTGTGAGTCGTAGTACGACTGTCGTACTCGTAAGAAATACGAACTGAGTTAATAAAAAAAAAAGTTTTTTTCCGTCGCTCGCGTTGATGTCTTTTGTTTGTAATGTTAATGGGTATCACTGTCATAGTTGTGTGGAGTGGTGTGGTGGTACGGTACCCTCGGAGCGTGAGTCCGACTCGCACTTAGCCAGTTTTTAATTATCTAGGTAGACTAGAGGTATTGTAATTACGTAGTGTTGGCATTGGACAAAACAATTTAAGCATGTTAATATAACCGGTCGAATAACCGGTATTGGACAGGACTTGATACCTGCCGTCAGGCGAGACTGGCCCTACCACAGACTAACCATGGCCTGGCCAGGAAGGTCCTGAAGTTGGGTAGACTCCAGCTCCGACAGGTAACAGCAGTCATCACTGGACACGGTTACTTTAACAAACATCTTTTCACCCTAGGAATTACGGACAGCCCACTGTGCCGCGCGTGCATGGAGGCCGAAGAGACAGCTGCCCATATCCTTCTGGATTGCAAAGAGGTGGCAGCATACAGGGCCGAGTATCTCGGTGACCTGAGGACACTCCCGGAAGTCGTCGGCAACCTGCGGGGGCTACTGGACTTCCTGGAGGAGCTGAGCTGGCAGTGATGCCAGCTAACCACGCAAAATGGGCGCTCGGGCGCCTGGTTGCGGAAACCAGCCCGTCCTTACCATATAACCGGTCGTCGTGGAGATCCTTGGGGGAGGCCTATGTCCAGCAGTGGACTTCCCTCGGCTGATATGATGATGATGATGATGTAATATGCATGTTAATAAAGCTGAGGGATGTGTTCACTGACCATCTTGAGTCCTTCGTTTCACATTTTTTTTAACCCCCTCGCAAACAGATGAGTGTTTATAACTTCTGTCTGTGGCATCGTGACTACTAAACGGGTCGACCTATTTCAATGCGGTTTTCTTTATATGAAAGCTAGATTAAGCCATGTTTGATAGAAATCCATTCAGCCGTTCGTGGAGATAGTCAACTGCCCGCCAATACGGCAAGTGATAGTGGGGTGGTATTTCAATTCAAATAATGTAAACCCTGGACAGATTTTAAGTGAATTTAAAATTCAAAATGGCGGAAAACAAAATGGCCGCGGAAAGTAAAGTTGCTCAGATTTAACTGAAAATTGGTAGAGGGTTTTTAATTTCAGTAATAATTAAATTACTTAGGTTATTATGTTGGCGAGTATTCTGGAATGTTACACAATGATGTTGTCATGGAAAAACTCCCGAGTATTCACAAATGTTCTGGACTGTTCTAGAAAATTCTAGAGGGAACTTCCCAGCCCTTATATCTTTAAAAGCACGCCCTTCAGGTTAAAAACAGGAACCTTCTTTATGGATGGGGTATACAGGGCTACCACACCATATAACTCCCTTGATCCTACCGGGACTCGTTTCTGAGTTTGAGAGGCACTTTGTAGTACAGATATACAGGTTGTAACAAAACTTGATGAGTAGAACCCCCAGATAACGGATCCTACATTAATTTACTTACATCCTGTACCTATATTGATGATTCTTGTAGGAGGTTTTTATTTGTTAAAAGCATCCTAGAATTTTCTTTTTAACGCCGAAGTTATAGGGGTGGTTCTGGTCGTATGTAAGAAACAGTCGGTACCTATTCTGTATCAAGGCCATACAAATTCTCGCTTTCTCTCTCATCGTATCAAATCACTTCCCCGTTTTCTCTCCAAACTATTACAAAATCTGAGTTTACCGCATAATTTGTACGTTCCGCCAGCGATCTCAGCTGAACCTCGATTATTTTACATAAACTGCAGGCAGACCAGTTCACATAATTTAAGCAGCAACTTGCAGTGCCATCGAGAAAATGTATTCCACTCCTTTTGATTTTCAACCGACTCCCAAAAAGGAGGAGGTTCTCAATTCGACTGTGTGTTTTTTATGTGTGTTACATCAGAAATTTTGACTGGGTGAACAGATTTTTATGATTCTTTTTTTATTTGAAATCCGGTGCTTCCCGTGTGGTCCTATAAAATTTTTATCAAAGTCGGTGTAGTACTTTATTAGAAAATTAACAAAAACCAAAATAGTAATGCAAAAATGTATAAGTCGATGCGATGGAAGTCGATTTTTTAACGTGTTTGGCGTTTTCAATTATATTTTACCTACTATTTTGCTTCGCTCGCGGGAACATAGCTTCTATGACTGTTTTCGAGGTTGTGACCGTGGAAAAATGTGGCCTATATGTTAATCCAGGTCTTAATCTATCTACCTACCAAATTTCATCCAGATCCGTTTATCTGTTGAGGCGTGAAAGAGTAACGAACATCCATATATCAATACATACAAACTTTCGCGTTTATAACATCAGTAAGGATAGTAAGGATGTGAAAACTTTTTACGAATCCGTACACCCAAAAGTTGACCAACAGGACCCTATTACTAAGCCTCCGCTGCCCGTCTGTCCGTCGTCTGTCAGCGAGATGTGCTATTATATGAACCGTAATTGGTAGACAGTTGTAATTTTCACAGAGATTATGCCAAGAGATTACTATAAAAAAGAAAAAAAAAAGGGAATAGAGTATATATTCCTGTTGCTGAGGTACTAAAAAAATAATAATAATAAAACAATAACTGAATTACAAAAGCAACGTGATGTTTTTGAAACGTGAAGAAACTAGCGACATCTAGTAGTATATTATCTTTTTGATAGTAGATTTATAAAAAAATAAGTACGGAACCCTCAGTGCGCGAAGTTTTTAAAGAATAATGGGTTCCCTCGGAAAAGTAATTCACAATTAATGGGTCTTACGCCAGTTTTCTTACACTTAATGCCTAACGTCATATCAGATCCCATAAATATAATTAATATTGCATAAGAGGCTTGGTAAAAGTTTGTGGGCTTACATTGACAGTATAAAAGAATGAGCGATAACAATTTTACGTATGGGTTAATTTTAAATGACGCTTGACGAGTGCCGCTGCCAAGTCAATCGATTTATTTAAAACATTAAATATTTTTAATATTGATATGGTCGGTCACTATAAGATGTTGTTAGGTTAGCTAATTACTTAATAACTTAAGACAGAAGGACCCATAAGTAGGGGCTGAATAAACTAACCGACTTGGTATTAAATGGATCTCCCAACTTTTTAGGGTAGAAAGACTGAGTTGCGAGACTTGGTTTTTTTAACAAGTTATGTTTTTGATAACATATACTTTTAAGTAAAATACACTCGATATTCAAACCGTGACCAAAGAGTAGGGACACTTTGCTTTTCCGCCGATTTAATTTTTTTAATCACAGCAAAAAACCGCCGGCAAAAACCTTTAAAAAGTAAAAAGAAATGTATTGGCACTTTAAGTTTAACATAAGTAGTAATATCTCCATCCAAGATGTGAAATTAGTATTAAGTAGTTGTAGTAAAGTAATTAGTAGTATAGTGAAGTAAATCAGTTTTATTCTGTTTTTATTTTATTAACTTAGCGGTACCTACAGTAGGGGAACCTACGTGACGACTCTTGGATCAAAGTATAACTACCCTAAATATATTTAATTTTCTCGGGCCTATACATATTATTATATTTTTTTTACTTTTTAGAGGTTTTTTCAGGGTTTTTTAATTTAAGTTTTATTAATTAATGCATTACTTGTAGACACGCTACAATCGAAAATCTATCCCGACATTCACACATATACTTTCGGGGATGAAACACAAAATTTAGCCTATTTTAAATGGAACAAATTGTTTTCAGCTGCAATTAAATGTATTTTATAACTGTATATATTTCAAATAAGTTCTAAGACCCCATAATGAGCTTTAATAATAAATTGGTCCTGTGGAAGTTTCTAAGACCCCTTAATGAGCTTAGAAAAGGAGCGGACGATATTAATAATTAAATTTAAATTTCATTAAATTGTTTGACTTGATTGAAAAAAAGTAATTATAACTTTTTTTACCTCTGCTGTAAGTTGGTGAGAACTTGGGTATCCTGCAGATTCCAGGAGATGCTACAGTAACAGGTCAAATGAAACACAAAATTTAGCCTATTTTAAATTGAACAAACCGGTTTAAGCTGCAATTAAATGTATTTTATAACTGTACATTTCAAATCAATTGGTCCTGTGGAAGTTTCTAAGACCCCACAGGGAGCTTAGGAAAGGAGCGGACGATATTAAAATCAATAATTTAATTGATTGAAAAAACGTAATTATTATATATATACCTCTGCTGTAAGTTGGTGAGAAGTTGGCTATCCTGCAGATTCTAGGAGATGCTACAGCAACAGGTCAAGGTTAACATGTTCTATCCAACACCTATTCATTGAGACTACTCCAGTGAGCCCAAACACGACACTTCTGCTGTAAGTTGGGTATCCTACCGATTCCAGGAGATGCTGCAGTCTCAGGTCAAGGTTTCCATATTACATCTAAAACCTATTCATTGAGATTATTCCAATGAGCCCAACCACAATACTCTGCTGTAACTTAGTGAGGAGTTGGGTATCCTGTAGATTCCAGGAGATGCTGCAGCATTAAGTTAAGGTTACTATGTTTTTGCAATAACATTAAAGTAACAGCAAATCAAATTTCGAATCGATCAGACCATTTGCAATTGCCCACATCCATTCATTACCTAGAAAGGAGCTGATGATCTTTAAACGACTGCATCATCACTTACCATCAGGTGAGTTGTAGTCAAACGCACTCAAATTTTTAATAATAAAACAAAAACGACTGAACTTATAGTTTGAAAATGGTAGCTAAGGACCACTTCGATCACGTCGGCTTTGAAACAAAATAACCGCATCAAAATGGGTCCATTCGTTTAGGAACTACGATATTGCAGACAGACACAGATCTACAGATACACAGATCGACAGATACACACTTTAAACTTATAACACCCCCTCTTTTTGCGTCGGGGCTTAAAAAAGCAGCCAGCGAACCTCAAGTCAGACCAAAGAGCTTTTATTTATCGGACTATGGCATTTATTTATCGGCCTATTGTCACTTGGCTGTATAAGATTGGCGTTTTGTGCCTTTCAGTGCGTTATATGCGCGCTTCCATCTTCGGCGTCATCCTCACTTACCATCAGATGAGATGATGCCAAGGGCTTACCAATTCTAAATAAAAAAAAAGTTAGTTGCAATTTAACAAATACTACACTGCAGTGATGAAATTACGTAGGTACCCACTTTCCGGCTCGTTGCCGATTTTATTTTTTTGACGATCCTGTAATCACTTGTTTCTTGTTTTTTTTTTTAAGAATGTAAAGCGAAAATTATATAGCGTGTTTGAGTTATAATCTTTTACTGTCCAACTGACGTCGTCCAACGTGAAGCGTCGGTGGCTCAACCGGTAACGATGCGGTCCTCCTAACCAGAGGTCCCGGGTTCAAATCCAGACGGCCAATGTACCAATGAGTTTTTCGAAACTTACGTACATATACTCACCGATTGCTTTAACGGTGAAGGAAAACATCGTAAGGAAACCTACACACACCTGCAAAGAAACTCGAAGGTTGTGTGTGAAGTCAACCAACCCGCACTGGGCTCGCGTGGTCAACTAAGGCCCGATCGCCCTAAATCAAGGCTCGAACCCCTTGGTGGGGACGTATATGAGCTGATATGATGTCCAACTGACACAAATTGGCCTTCAATAGTCACGGTCCCTTAGGGTCCAACGGAGGAACTCGAGTCCCACAGAAGCCTCTGATAGCCCACTATTTTCCTTATTCGAGTTTCAATGGTATAACTTTTCCTTTTGCCGAGCTCTGAAGACGAACTTTACTCGAACTAATAAATTGGCGTTACTATGGATATTGTGGAATAGTTTATTACTTGTAGCTCTAATACTGCGCGGTGTCAAGGTGCGCGGTACCCAATTAAGAATTTGACGAGGTACCTTTATCATTGGTAATAAGGATGACGAATACTAGTCATCTGAGTTACTTTTTATCATCTGTCAATAACTACATTTTGTTCGAAATATGTTGGAAATACCTAGAGGCGTGACGTCATAGGTTAGTAGCGTTATTAATGTACTCATTTTGTGATTTAAATCAAAGACTTGGTGGAAAACAAAACGAGTAATGTTTTCCGAAGTTTAAGTAGGAGGGCATATTAGTGATCAAGAGTTCATAATTCATTTCTGATGCTGTCGTCACGCCTATTTAAGCTAGATAGCTCGTAAGCCTTGTAAGTGGAATAGCGTCTTCGTTATATCAGCCGAAAAACGTCCACTACTGGACAAAGGCATCGTCCAAGGATTTCCACGACGAACGGTCCTGTGCTGCCCGCAACCAGCGGCTTCCCGCGACTTTCACCCGATCGTCGGCCCACCGAGTAGCATGGCCCATGCTACACTTCCGGTGCGCGGTCATTACTCGAGAACTTTTCTGTCCCAACGTCCATCTGTTCTACGAGCTATGTGCCCCGCCCACTGTCCCTTAAGTCCGAGCATAGCTGGCTCCATCGCTCTTTGGTTGACCGTGAATATAGTTTTGTTAAATATATACAATAAATATTCAGGAACAAATTACACACGGACATCTGGCCCAAAACTAAGATTCCCTGTATTAAGGGTATTATAGATATTAACACCCGGACACACAGCAAATAAACCTACTTTTCTTCACGTGAATGTTTACTTGAGAGGGAATCGAACCCACGCTACTCGCACTAATCACTATGCCACCTGGTCAGTCGATAAATTATGTTACACATCCACTTGAGAATAGGTATTAATGTTAGCCATTTAGGTGTGCAACATGTATGTATGCACAGATTTGAATTATGTATGTAATAGTGGTGCCGCTAAATAAAAAATAACTGAAAAAATAACATTTCGAAACTTTTGAAATCTCGAATTGTTAGTAAAAAATCATAGTTATAATTTTAAAAAACAGCTGTTACAAACTTCTAACATTTCACTCAATCTGGCAATTCAAAAGTATAAATTAACGCCACAGTGTAAGAATACATACAGTAGTCCAACGCCTTTGATGTTTACGTCATAGCCAATATTACTAGTACCTAACTGGTCACCGCTGAAGGTGCACGAAGTGTTGATGCTCGCGCTTCTAAAGAATTGTCCTCAGTAAACCACTGACCAGGGCTTTTCACTGAGAACATTTTTTCTTTGAATGCGAAACTGTAGTTTACACGTTCATCAATAGTTGGCGCAACAAGCCATTGAGACGTGCGCGAGTTAAAAATTAGTATTTCGTAACTAAGATCATTTAAACAGGGATAGCGAACCAATAGAAGTAACTATTTAGTAATCTGTGCCAATAGCACGTGAGAAAATATTTTGGACACCCCACCGATCTAAACGATGGGCATCTAGTACAAAGTAACAATGCAGCTGATTGATTTCCAGTCTAGTTCAATATTGATTCAAAAATTTTTTGATACAAGAAAACGCTCCTTTTTTGACTAAAACGCAAATCAAAAACCTTTATCTTATTTTTTATTTTTAATATAAACTAGCTGTTGCCCGCGGCTTTGCCCGTGCAGTACCCTTTTTGCCGTTCCCGTAGTGGGAATTTCTTAAAATCCTTTCTTAGTTGACGCTCACGTCGTAATTGCTATATGTATGCCAAATTTCAACCACATCCCTCCAATGGTTTGAGCTGTGCGTTGATAGATCAATCAGTCAATCACAGTTTCCTTTTATTTATTATTTTCTTTTTTTGATCATAACAAATGCATGCAATGCAATCTGCATGGTGCTGCAAAAAAAATATTGTAACGTTAATTATGCATTCATTATATCAAACGAATGATTATGGAACGTAAGTAGATATATATTTATGTTGATTGATTAAAACGGAAAGATTTGAAGAAGCTGAGTCGTACTATTTTCGTATTACCGGGTTGTCTGGAAGAAATCGCTTTGAGCGATAAGACCGCCCAAATTGTACCGCTGTAGTATACGCTTATAAGATTTTGTTTTAAGTTGTGTTTTTCTTTAAATTTTTAAGTTATAGTTTCTAAGTTACATTGTGTTTATTTTTTAATTTTTGGGAACAATAAAGAGTATTTATCTTTATCTTATCTATTTTAACCATATCTTCATTTACTTAGACCTGCATGTCATTATTTTCAGAGATGAATAACATTAAAGACTCGCTTAGAAACCGTTTGGCAGACGACTCAAGTTCAGCATGCATTCCGCTAAAAGTAACATCTTACAACCCTAATATTGTATGTTACTTGTCATCTAAGCTGCAAGAACAGAAGAGTCACACTAATGTTACTTTAATTTGATATGTACGTTTTACTGAAACATTCATTACTTATCAGTGGAATATGTAT
The DNA here is from genome assembly GCA_947284805.1 of Coleophora flavipennella. Lineage (NCBI taxonomy): Eukaryota > Metazoa > Arthropoda > Insecta > Lepidoptera > Coleophoridae > Coleophora > Coleophora flavipennella. Next base: position 9,792,680 of record OX369265.1, on the reverse strand, counting down.
TTTGTTAGTAGTTTATGAAGAGTTTTGAGTTGATTTTCCCTATAGTCACATTATTTGACGGCACGTCATGGCCTCATGAAATACTTCTTTAGAAAAAATGGAACGTTGATCCTAAAGATTCGCCATCCCTGATCTAATACATAGCTGAATGGTAATAGCTCAAGTGATAACAATCCGGAGTACGCAAGTTCGAAACTATTCAAGTTTTTAAATTAGTTTTTCATATTTCTGTACTAGTTTGGTAGCGGTCGCTGTCCTATTTGAAAAAGTGTCTACTCTGTTTTTCGTATGTGTAAGTTATTTTTTGCCAGTGACTGAACAACGACGACTAGGGCAACTGGGGCTCGACCGCCCATCTCGTCTCTCGGCCCGGCGCGATTGCCCTGTCTAGACGTCTCAGTTGGACAACTGTGTGAATTTTTAGACTGTGGTTACGCTAAATCATTTTGAAGTGTTTTTATTACGATACAGGTATTTTGTAATCTGCCCGAAATTGCACATTAGCCTGGATGTTGCGGCCAATTTATAAAAAGACTGATGATGTTGTTCTCAATAATGATTTTCAACACTTTGTTATATTTGTTATGGCAGACAAAAACGAACTTAAATATGTTTTTGGTCGACTATGGGTTCCGTGGGGAAAGCCGCTAAATAGAGTATCTGGACCCAAGTCGGCCGATGTAAGGATAATCTGATAACAACTGTGAATGTGGCGAATCCCCACAAACTATGAAGCACTTACTTATCGTGCCCAGCGTGTCCCCACACCTATATAAATTAATAAATTAAATTTACATGTTTACCATCTACACGATAGGAGAAGAAGAAGGCGACATACGTTGCAGTATGATGAGTAGAAGCTCCAGTTAACAACTCCTATATCAATTTTGTTACATCCTGTATTTGTTGAGATGTACAAAAAGTTGTTCTATATATAACCGCCAGTTTTAATACTTTCAGTTAGAATATATTACGTACACGAGACGCATGTTAACGATAAAACTATTACTATTTATTTTCCGATATTTCAGCCGTCCTATCCTGCCAAACGGAAGGCCTCTAATACTCAGTGAAGTGTGACGCTGTATTGTGCCTTACGTCTACCGCCTAATGTCCACCCACTCGCGCGGAACATACGACTGGGCAATGAGGACACCCTCTATAAGCCTTCTGTACCTACATATTGACATACAGTTCGTTCGCTGAAAGAGGCCGTTCTAAGTTCAATCGCGGTGCCGACAATGTCGGTAGTGCGGCGGGCGGCGCGATTGAAAGGGCGGCCCCTTTGACGTTGTGTTTGACGCGATCCATCGAAGGTGCAGCTAATTCAGCAAAAACGAACTTTACCTATACATGTGACAGGAAAATGAAGAGATAATATTTTCTTTGGCGTATAAAAATAATTATATTCGAAGAACCTAAAAAATATTTAGGTACAAGCTTTTAATATTGCATTGTCACGTGATATGCATATGCATGCAACATTTCAGCTCAATTGGAAACCGGGAAGTAGGTCAATTTTAACTTGCAAGATTTCACCCGAACAAACATACACACATTGCAAGTTAAATATAAGCTTGTAAAAAGAGTAAGACTCTAAGCCAGTTTTTAGTTTTGAAAGTTTTTTTTCGGTTTAACGCAGAAATGGGTATTCATAAAAAAACCTCTTAAAAATGAATTTAGCATTGGCCCCCGTATGATATGGTGTAACAATACCGGTCAATCATTCAGCTGATGGATCGGACTGCATCAAAAACAAATTCTGAAATATGATTTTCTAAATTGCTCTCCTCTTGAAGTTTCAAAAAACCTTACTTGTTTTATTTTTCCATCATGTCTTAAATTTTAATTAATCAAATTCACATAATAAGTTCGTCAATGACGCTAAAAACCTATGACGTCACTTGTGGGTATTTCAAACAACAAGATTTCGTTTTTGACAGATCATAAAAAAGTAACTCAAATGACTAGCGGTCCGATCCCCTATTGATCACGCCGTAAACGTCAAAAACGAGCGACTTAGCAACTACAATTTTGCTACATTTTTCTACTTTTATTATTTTATAAAAGTACTACACCGATTTTAATTAAATTTATATGGAACCAATTTAGTATCTAATAAAAGAGATTATCGAAATCAGACGGCGCTGTAAAAATATATGCGTGGTCATTAAAACAAAGAAACATACGGGTTGACTTAAAATAACTACTCCTTTTTTGAAGGCGGTTAAAAATAGATCAGTATGACGAACAGAAGCGTATAATGAATATCATACTTTAATTTGATTTAATAATTTAATTGTGGCTCGCGTACCCCACAACCTCTACTTCTTATGGAGGTACGCGGTTTGCTTAGTCTAAGAACACTTGCTGGAACAAGCACTTTCCTTTGAGCTATTGTTTACTTAAATTGGTTGAGTTGGAGAGAAGCTAGGTGTGGAAATTCAACGTGCACATTCTTGCACACCGCGCAACGTTGATGATGTCCATGCGGCGGTGCCGCGGGCAACAGCTAGTATTTGTCCAGCAGTGGACGTCTTTCGGCTGATATGATGATGATGATGAAGTAAAGACAATTTTTTTCCCACATTTCCACATTATCTATGTAATTTAATTACTATTTTATGATCATCGGAAAGAGTTTAATATGCACCTATTTTGAACAAACATTTTGCAAGTAATTTAAAATAATGTAAGTAATTTAAAATTATGTAAGTAATTTAAAATTAAGTAAGTAATTTAATTACTATTTTATGACCATAGATCGGAAAGAGTTTAATATGCACCTATTTTGAACAAATATTTTGCGAGTAATTTAACATTATGTAAGTAATTTAACTACTATTTTATGACCATTGGAAAGAGTTTAATATGCACCTATTTTGAACAAACATTTTGCAAGTAATTTTACATTATGTAAGTAATTTAATTACTATTTTATGACCATCGATCGGAAAGAGTTTAATATGCACCTATTTTGAACAAACATTTTGCAAGTAATTTTATATTATGTAAGTAATTTAATTACTATTTTATGACCATCGATCGGAAAGAGTTTAATATGCACCTATTTTGAACAAACATTTTGCAAGTAATTTAACATTATGTAAGTAATTTAATTAATATTTTATGACCATTGGAAAGAGTTTAATATGCACCTATTTTGAACAAATATTTTGCGAGTAATTTAACATTATGTAGGTAATTTAATTACTATTTTATGATCATCTGAAAGAGTTTAATATGCACCTATTTTGAACAAATATTTTGCGAGTAATTTAACATTATGTAAGTAATTTAACTACTATTTTATGACCATTGGAAAGAGTTTAATATGCACCTATTTTAAACAAACATTTTGCAAGTAATTTTACATTATGTAAGTAATTTAATTACTATTTTATGACCATCGATCGGAAAAAGTTTAATATACACCTATTTTGAACAAACATTTTGCAAGTAATTTTACATTATGACCATTTTGCAAGTAATTTTACATTATGATCGATGGTCATATTTTATGACCATCGATCGGAAAGAGTTTCATATGCACCTATTTTGAACAAACATTTTGAAAGTAATTTAACATTATGTAAGTAATTTAATTAATATTTTATGACCATTGGAAAGAGTTTAATATGCACCTATTTTGAACAAATATTTTGCGAGTAATTTAACATTACCTGTTCGGTCCAAAACTTTCTGGCTGGAAAAATTTGGCGGCTTAAAAAAAAATAAAAAAGATGTCATCGCGATTGTCATTTAGTCTGCTTTTTCGAGTCTGGTTTTGGCGTTTCTGTTGGTTGTAGTTTTGATTTTACGGCGTTTTAACGATACGAATCCGGAAAACTTTCGAAATGATCAAATTGGAATATCGTTCCGTGATCAAATTCCTGACTAAGGAAGGGGTCAGCCCGACCGATATAAAAAAAAGGTTGGATGCCGTGTACGGGGATTCTTCTCCATCATTTTCCACGGTAAAAGAATGGAGTAAACAGTTTCGATTGGGGCGGGAATCCATTGACGACGAACCTCGCTCCGGCCGGCCTATAGAAGTACTCACCGAGCAATGTATTAAATTAGTGGAAGAGGAAGTTCTGAGTGATCGAAGACTAAAGACTAAAGAAATAGCGGCAAGAACCAGACTTTCCAAAACTTCAGTACTTAGGATACTACATGATCATCTTCACATGAATAAAGTTAGTGCTAGGTGGGTACCCAAACTTCTTTCGAGCTTGCAGCGTACTGAGAGAAAAGCGTGTTCTCAAGAAGTTTTAGACGCGTATAGGCGTTACGGAAAAAGTTATTTGGAGTCGATTGTTACGGGAGACGAAACCATGGTTTTGTACCATGATCCCCTGTCTAAAAGGGAATCGATGGAGTGGCGTCGTCTTGGTGAAAAGCCACCTAGAAAGGCCAAGGTAACGCAATCCACCAAAAAGATTATGGCAACGGTATTCTGGGATTGTCACGGAATACTAATGATTGACATAAAAGAAAGGAATACCACGGTAAATGGCAGCTACTACGCCACCCTTATTGAGCAGTTGCGAGAGGCGATCAAGCAGAAACGACGTGGAAAACTTAGTAGAGGTGTTCGGCTTCTCCACGATAATGCTACCGTTCACACTGCTGCAATTGCCAAAGCTGCTGTAGCTAAATGTGGCTTCGAGGAAATTCGCCACCCCCCTTACAGCCCAGACCTGGCCCCAAGCGACTACTACTTGTTCTCGAGACTTAAGGCAGACTTAAGGGGAAGACGATTTTCTTCGGATGATGAAGTGGCCCAAGCAGTTTTTACCCATTTCGAGGACAAAACTCCAGAATATTTTTATAAGGGGATAGAAATGCTTATCACGAGATCTGCAAAGTGCGTTGAAATAGAGGGGGACTATATCGAAAAATAAAAATCAAATTGTAAATATATCTACTTGTTTTCTTTGTTAGGCCGGACACTTTTGGACCGCACCTCGTATGTAGGTAATTTAATTACTATTTTATGATCATCTGAAAGAGTTTAATATGCACCTATTTTGAACAAACATTTGCAATGATTATGAAATTCGTTGCTCTGGACCGCACGCGCAGAATCAATTAAAGCAGAAGAATATTAAGTTACAGGGGGTTCAACAAAAGTAATCCTCGGAATACATTTATCAAACACACGCTATAAATGTGTACTACGCCAGCGTAGTCCGCAGCGCTGCTAAAGTGTTAAGTAGCGAAACCGTTGAAGTGGAAAAATAATCGGTTGAAACTCTTATATTTCTAAATTATAGTGATGCGGTATACCTTACCGCTTACTAAAATAAACACCTAGCTTTTCAGGATTCCTTACCCAAAAGGTGCTTATCAGGCCCCTGGTTCTAAAAGCTTCGAGTTCGATTCCTTGCACGGAATCGGAAAATGGTCGAATAGATTCGATATATAAGCACCCTTAAAACAATCGAATTCGACCGTTTTTTTTACAATTTCGTGTAACGAATCGAACCTGAAGCGTTTAGAATTAAGGCGTAGGACCCTTTTAAAAATTTTGCAGTTTCGACTGCAGTTTGGATGCAGTTCTCCTAGTTAGTTACGCTTCAACTGCATCCAAACTGCGAATTTGCAGCTGTAATGAAGTCCGTGTGTCTGGACCCTAAGTTGCCTTCCGACTATTTTTCAGATGGCTGTACCTATTAACCTTCATTTAATAGTATATTAGTCAACAACTCACGACAAATAATGTAAGCGTCAAGGGGAGTCTCGTGCTCGTATGGGCATCGTAATCTGTCTTCTGTTGTGCTGTAGTCATCCCAGTCTTCGATATAAAGGCTTGTGCCCCTGGCGATGTTTCGTGAGGTTCTTGGCTCCCCCCCCGTCCCCCGCCCCCCTTACAACTTCACGTGTATTTATTAGCTCCATGGTATCGGTTTATATAAGTCCCCACCGTGGGGCTTCAGCCTACCCCGAATTAGGGCGATTAGACCTTAGTCAACGCGACCCCGTGCAGGTTAGTCGACTTCATACGCAACCCTCGAGTTTCTTCGCAGGCGTGTGCAGGTTTCGTCACTATATATTTCCCTTCACCGTAAGATCGTCGGATAACCGTACATGTGAAATCGAAATTCGAAAACACATTGGTACGTGGCAGGATTCGAACCCAGCCCCCCTGGGTAGGAGATAGCGGCCCTAGACGTTACGCCACCGACGCTCTAGCCGCTCCACTAGTTATAAAAATCAGCCAAGTGCGAGTCGGACTCGCGCACGAAGGGTTCCGTACCATTATCTATAAAATTCACGTTTGTTGTTTAAGATAGCCCTCTTTAAATATTAATTTTAATTTAATTTAATTATTTATTTTTCAAGTGAATAATACAACTAACTCAATATTCTGTGAATATTTAAAGCGTCTACCTGTTGCCGTTATCAATGTCGAACAAAAAACCACGTTTGTTGTAAGGGAGCCCCCTTAAATATTTATTTTATTCTGTTTTTTAGTATATTATGTTGTTATAGCGGCAACATAAATACAACATCTGTGAAAATTTCAACCGTGATAGTTAGAATCACGGTTCATGAAATACAGCCTGGTGACAGACGGACAGACAGACGGACAGCGAAGTCTCAGTAATAGGGTCCCATTTTTTGGGTACGGAACCATAAAAATGCTAAAACGCGCTAACCATTTTTTCTTGGCAGTTGTGTGTCTGACTGTCACCTGGGAAGCCCGTGTTGAAATCCCGACCGAGAAATGTTATTGTTCTGATCTTATTATCGTTTACAACGCGAAGCGTCCCCAGACCTTTTACACCTGGGAAATATTTCAAGGGTATCAATTTGAAACAAATTACCTTCGATGTGATATAACAATAATTTCGCCGTAGCAATATTTGATTCGGATGACTAATAGATTCTCCAATAATTTTATATTGCGTATCGATTCCGGTACTTCAGAACGTAATTGGATGGATATTGAAATACAGATCACTTTATTGTTTTCGTCCACCGCGTTCATTTTTAACCGACTTCAAAAAAGGACAAGGGGTCTCAATTCGACCGTATATACAGGGTGTAACAAAATGGTGTAGGTCCCGTTATCTGAGGCATCTACTCATCATACATAACAACTTTTGGTCTACGACTTTGATGAAAACGCAAAAAAAAATTTTTACTCTTTATACAAATCGGTCAGCTGACCGAGCAATTTTGTAAATTTTAGTATGGAGAGTCCAATTTTTTTTTTGAGAATTGACTATGGGTTCCGTAGCGAAAGTTGTTCAGTATGATGAGTAGAAGCCCCAGTTGACGGGTCCTACACACTGTATACAGGAGGAAGTAACAAAATTGGTGTAGGTCCCGTTAACTGGGGGTTCTACTCATCGTACTGAACAACTTTCCCATAGAAATTTCTCAAAAAAATTTAACCCTCTATACTAAAATGCACAAAATTGGTCGATCAGCTGATCGATTTGTATGAAGAGTAAAAAAAAAATTTTTTGCGTTTTCAGCAAAGTCTTAGAACAAAAGTTGCTCAGTATGATGAGAAGAAGCCCTAGGTAACGGTACCTCCTCTAATTTTGTTACAACCTGTATTTTTTTTATATGTGTTCGCGGATAACTTCATCGTTTATGAACCGATTTTGAGGATTCTTTTTTTGTTGGATAGAAGATATCCCAAGGGTGGTATAATGATAAGAAAACCAGGATCTGATGATGGCATCCCAGAGAAATCGATAGGAACCTTAGTTTCCTGTTTGAAGTTGGTATTTTTTTGTTCAAAATTATTGTAACTGTTATTATACTATGGTTGAGGGTCACAACACTTTTACAAGCTATACATTAACTTGCCATGTTAGTTGGTTACTCGTAGTTTGGACAAATCTTGAAAGATAAATTAGAACCACTTCCCGGTTTCCGTTTGAGCTGAAATTTTGAAAACACGTTAAATTTTTAACCGCCAACGTGGCGTAATGGTTAGTCTATTCGCTTCCCATTTGGAGATCGCGGGTTCGATTCCCGGCGGGGTCTAACTTTGTAAGACTCAGTTTGGTTGGTGGTAGGGCATTTTCTATGCCCGCCTGGCTATATTATCTACCACCTCTTAACTACGTCTTGCCGTCAAACATAAATGTTGACAGCATTGATGTGTTCCGGCATGAAGATAAGATAGCCAGTTCCCAATTGCGTTGGGGAATGTTGATAAGCCCGCTTCCATCTTCGGCATCATCGTCACTCACCATCAGATGAGACGGGCTTGTCAATGTGATATAAAAAAAAATTGAAGGAAAATGCATGGTAAGCTAAGTGACTTCATTCTTAATCCAATATGGTGGACTCCAAAAGATGGCGGATCAGTTTTTTTTAATGCACCAAGATGCAAACTGACTAACACGGCAAGTAAATACTTTCGATTATAACCGGCCAAATGCAAGTCAGAACTGCACACGAAGGGTTCCGTACCATCATACTAGATGGCGCAAGTTTCTTCAGCTTTAAAAAAAAACACGTTTTTTGTATTAAGATCCCCCCCCCTATTTTTTCACTTTTTTGTTGATATAGTGGCAACAGACATACATCACCTGTGAAAAAAATTCAACTGTCTGGCTATCACGGTTCATGAAATACAGCCAGACGGACAGACAGACGGACAGCGAAGTCTTGGTAATAGGGTCTCGTTTTTACCCTTTGGGCACGGAACCCTAATAAAGACGTACAAAACGCAAGACAGAAGAATAAAGGTAAAATAGATTTTAAAACTACGTTAGTGGTATTTTTCTTACCGCTACCGATAAAGCCCGCTGAAAAGTTGAAAACTTGTAAACTGGAACGGAACAGGAATTCTGTAAGTTCCCGGATTCGGGTGAAGTTCGGTACGAAGCAACCTTGAAGCAACGTTGGGCTGGTTACGTGATACTCAGACAGCTATATTTATGAAATACCTAACTTATCCTTTTATCTATACACTAGTGGATGCCCGCAGCTTCGCCAGCGCAGAGCCCGATTTTTGCGGTTCCCGTGGGAATTTCCCAAAATCCTTTCTTAGCGGATGCCTACGTCATAACATCTACCTGCATACCAAATTTCAGCCCGATCCGTCTTGTGGTTTAGGTTGTGCGTTAATAGATCACTATGTTAGTCAGTTAGTCAGTCACCTTTGAGTTATATATATTTAGATACTTATAACAAAACTGTAACGGGGCCGTTTACATGAAATATTTTTGGAAAATAATAACTGTGGTGGACATTACTAACGATATAGAGGCCAAAATAACAACTTTTGTAATTATTGTCAGTCTGTCTGTCTGTTCGCACATCACGCGGAAACTACCGGGCCGATTTTGATAAAATTTTGTATGGTGGTTTCTTATAGCCCGGGTTAACATAAAGGATACTTTTTATCCTGGAAAATTCAAAAGATCCTTTAGCAAAATTCCAAACCTTTACGCGGACGAAATCGCGGGCACAGCTAGATTTAAATAAAGAACAGAAGATGATTTTCAGTAAGATATTTTGCTCACCTTACCCTTTCACGCCCGACCTTGAAGGGAATGTTCTACATCGCAGTAGTCATTTAAATAACATAGAAAAACTATCAAACAAAAAACTGGACAAGTGCGAGTCGGACTCGCCCACCGAGGGTTCCGTACAAATGTGTAGGTACATAATATAAACCATAACATTGCAAACTGTTAGGTACTACATACACCAAAATTATTAGGTACCTACATACCTATACATACAAAAAGGGAATCGTTTTTTTTTATTGATCGTCATAAACTTAAAACTATACATCATAAAAATTACAAAAATATGTTTAAGCTTGTGCCAGATGAAGCCCTATCATACGATTACCCAAATGACACGGTTAAACTCCATTCAAAGTTTAGACCGCCGTTACTTTCATAATTGATTATACGTACTATATTTTTTATGATTTAATTACACATGTACAGTTTTCAGATTTTTCCCTATACTTGTAGTAGAAGACGGTATTACTTGCCAAATTCCATAATTCTAGGTCAACGGAAAATACCCTATGTGAATTTTGATTCCCTTGAGAGTGTCGAAACATAGTTTTTTTGCGGCATAAACGGCTGTATCTTTTTTTACGTTTACTAAGAAGTTTGATTTTTCACAACTTCAAGGGACTGTAGACCGAAGTCATCATATCAGCCACAAATGTCGGCCTCCCCTCAAGCCATGGCGGTCGTGAAACATTGGCTCAAGCAGCTGTGACTCTCACACGAATAAGAAGAAGAAGCCACAAATAGTCGTAGACCGAAGTATATGGTTTCAATTTCAAATCGATACCCCTACGCGTTCCCGAGATAAACGGCCTTGACAGACAGACGGACAGTGTTCAGACAACAAAGTGTTCCTATGAGGGTTCCGTTTTTTCTTTTTGAGATACGGAACCCTGAAAAACTATTTTTTTTTTTAAATAAATAAGCAAAAAATGAGGTTTTAAATAATAGAAGTAATTTGTATATTTCTGTAGTATATACGCTGAATGTATATCTATAATAATAATATAATAAAACTGTAACGGAGCCGCGTCTGTACATGAAATATTTTTGGAAAATAATAACTGTGGTGGACATTACTAACGATATAGAGGCCAAAACAACAACTTTTGGAATTTTTGTCTGTCTGTCTGTCTGTCTGTCTGTCTGTCTGTCTGTCTGTCTGTATGTTCGCGCATCACGCAAAAACTACCGGGCCAATTTTGATGAAATTTTGTATGGTGGTTCCTTATAGCCCGGGGTAACATATAGGATACTTTTTATCCCGGAAAATTGAAGAGTTCCCGTGGGAAAATCAAAAGTATTCATTTATAAAATGGCTCACCACGCAAATGTGGCTTGACATATTACAATCTAATTTTACACTTTGATACCCTATATCGCGAACTAAAACTGGAACATTGTGAATCCCAAAAAAATTAAAGGTTCCTGCAGGAATGCAAAAAATTGTATCTTTAGAATGGCTCAACGTAACAATATGAAACCTTTACATTGGGATGGGGTGTTTTGACCATCATTGTATAGTCGGGTATTCTTTATCCCGGAAAACTAAAGAGGTCCCGTGGGAAATTAGATCTATTGATACTTACAATAATAACAATAGAGTACTTTTTTCTCCATATTAGCTACACATACCACACATTATAATCATAGCAGCAGAATGTCAATAGATGGCACTGCAGGGATAATAAAACGCGCTCAAGTTGTATTAAAACATTAAAATATTAATTCATACTTTTGATTGGATTTCTTTTATGTATTTTTCAGCATAAGCTACTTTACACAACTCTAAATCTGGAACTATGGCACGTAGCGATGTGTTTCATAGACGAACCGATAGGTATTTTTTTACAGATTCCAATGGTGTAAAAAAATTAAAAACACATAAATCGAGTTTAGCATTTTTTTATCAGGAGGCACAGATATGGGAACTCTTCTGACGGCGACTATTTGCGTGTGGCAGTTGCTCTCCCCCTGCAATATCAATATCTGTGATAGGTTCACTCAATCAATGTATTTGCGGGTCCACGGTGGAGGCAATTGGCCATCACGCACTGAGTTGCGGTCATTGTTTGTGAAGATTCCCACGTAACCAATTCCTTAATGACCTCACTCAGAGGGTACTGGTCTCGGCCAGATGGAATATTCCATCTTCGATGCAGCCGCCGGGCTTTTGTCGATGTGATGGCAAAAGGCCGGAGGGTTTCAACAGGTGCCATGGCAGAGAGGAACGTGCCTGCTTTGGGACGCCACTTTTTCTGCCTCACACCTCACCCTTTCGGTACTGCTGCTCAATTTGCGGCGAGAAAGAAGCATAATAAGTACGCGGTCTTGGAGGGAAATTACTGCTTTGTGCCGCTGGTCTGTGAGACAACCGGCTGCTGAACCCTCAGAGGCCTTTGTCTTCACAAAGGAGATTGGCCTTCGCCTTCGAGAGAGGAGATGTACCTGCTGCTAAGGTTGTATATTGCCATTCAGCGTGGCAACAAGAAGTGCGTCATGGGCTCCTTTGGAGCTGATACGACTCGAGGATTTGACCCATATTAATATTGTTAGGAAATTTTATTACTAGATTAATACCTATAATGATTTGAATTAGTTTTTTGATAATATAGGTATATGTGTTATTTAATCATATCAGTTTATATACGTCCCCGCCAAGGGGTTCGACCTGCCCTGAGTTAGGGCGATCTGGCCTAAGACAATCACGCGGGCCCATTGCGGGTTGATTGACTTCACATATAAGCTTCGAATTTCTTCGCAGGCGTGTGCAGGTTTCCTCACGACGTTTTTCTCACCGTAAGAGCGTCGGATAAATGTACATACCAGTATGAAATCGATATTCGTATAGATATTGGTAAGTGGCAGGATTCGAACCACGGCCTTCCGGACAGGAGGTAGTGGCCCTAACCGTTTTGCCACCGACGCTCTATATTTTATTTAAGATTTAGAAATCCTTACTTAATATTATAAATGTGAAAATGAGTTTGTTTGTTTGTTACCTATTCACACTTCAACACCTCTACCAATCTTGATGAAATTTGGCATGCAGGTAGCCTGTATCACTGGGAATGAAATAGTCAACCTTTTTTGTATTTTGTGATTTTTTGTATAGAATTTGTTGAGGTGGTGGGAAGTGATAAAGACTGCTAATCCGAATAGCCCGATACAGTTCCTGAGGTACCTGGAGAAAACTCATGTCCACGCTTGCGAGCTGATTGCGGCTCGCGCACCACTCCCCTCAAAAAGAGTCATATAAGCTATGTCCACGTGGGCGAAGCCGCGGGCAAAAGCTAGTAGGTAATATACGCTTCAAATATTTGTTTGTATTTTTAACGCACGATCGTGTTTGGTGGGCCTGACAGGGTTATATTAGGGTTGCCAAGCGTCCTGTTTTCCCAGGACGTGTCCTGCTTTTGGGGTGTCCTGGATAGTAATTTTAAGTACCTATTGTCTCGGGTTTTAGGTGAATTTTCTTATTTGAGAATCGAGTATATCTATACCCAGTAGAGGTGCGATAGACATTGGAGAGCATAAAAAAGCCAAACACACGATTACAGTCTTAGGCAGGGTTTTCTAAAGCCTTATAGACACTTTCTTTCAGAAATTGTCGATAAATGAGAAAACAGTACCAAGCTGAAGGGGCTGCAGCTTAATTTATGCTATTAGTTAAGTTTCATTGATCATTTATTCATTGCCTAATTGCTATTAACTATTGTTCTTATATTGCGTCCTGTTTTTAAACAGAAATGTCCTGGTATTCCGAATTTGGGGATGGCAACCCTTTTAAAACTAAATAAGAATGCTAGATTTTTCTGAGAAACGCCAGTTACCTGCTTTTTCTAGGATTGGTGGTATAGTTTATACTGGTATTATATATATCGTCAAACGGAAAATAGATGTAAAGTACCTTTCATTAGAATTTTTCAACGATGTAAACAATAACCTAAACTAAAAATTAAATTATTTCTTACTACCAATGTTTTCGGTTATTAATGTTACAAATTAATAATGTAACATGACATGTAACATTAATAAATGAAAACATTGGTGTCAGAATTGGTTTATAAAGAAATAATTTAATTTTTAGGTTAGGTTATTGTTTACGTTGTTGGAAAATTCTAATGAAAGGTAATTTACCTTTATTTCCCCCACATTGGCACTCAGTTCAGTTTCAGTTTATTTATTTCGTTAACAAAAATATTTGTGTTCGAAAATAGACTATGTACAATTCATTATGTTAAAGATAAAATTCCAAGATTACAAAAGTCATTATGATACTTATCTTAGAATGCTATAAGTAATATTAGTTGCCATATTTAAATAAATCGTCCAAAGAATAAAAGCACTCCCTCAGCAAGAAAGCCCTAAGTTTTGCCTTAAAACTAGCCAGCGTGACGTCACCCTTGAAATCTAACGGCAGTGCATTAAAAAGACGCACCCCATTAAAGCGTGTACCGTGGCGCACCACGTCGAGACGCGGCGGCAGCGCACTGCGCTCCACATCCCGCCTGCGCGTACTGATTCTGCGCACCCTGTCCTGTTCTGTTTCCTCTCCTAACAGTTTTTTTTTTAAGTTTAAGAGCAGCACAAATATAGAAAGACATGGAACTGTAAGTATGCCTAACTTAACAAAATGTGATCGACAAGACTCCCATTGCGGTATTTTGACAATAGTGCGTATTGCTCTTTTTTATATGACAAAGGCTTTTTGCTTATTGTATTGATAACTATACTGATAGCTTAAACAGCGTAAAAAGCGACTACCGCTGCAATATCACTTTAAACTAGCTATATTTAGATGCTTTAGCGATAACAATTACCTAAAATTTTTTAGGTTTTTCGAAAATTATTATTAAGTTTAGGTGGACCGATAAATTGTTTCTAGTTCTACGACCCAGTAGAAACAGAAACACTTTTCTTTATAAGTTACCTACAATAAGTAACTAGACCGCAATCCGGTGGTACACGGTTAAATCAATATACATAGAGTATATAAATAAGTACCAACATACAGTATGGACACTCCATGCCGCTCTCTACAATCCGACCTCACCCCCTCGTCTCCCAGATTGATTCAGATTGGTTACAGTTTGGTTGTCGAACGTATAGGAAGTCGCCGCCATTTTGTTTGTTCCGTCATTCCTTTTTTGAAATGTCATTTCTGGCCCGTTGTATGAAGTGTCCAGGGTGTGCCTGTAGGTTTAACCGCCTCCGTGACGTAACGGTTAGTCCATTTGCTTCACACTTGGAGGTCGCGGGTTCGATTCCCGGTGGGGTTTAACTTTGTAAGACTTGGTTTGGTTGGTGGTAGAGCAATTTCTAAGCCCGTCTGGCTAGATACCACAATGTTATCAAAGTTTTGCCGCCAAACATCAATGTTGACAGCATTGATGTGTTCCGGCATAAAGATAAGATAGCCAGTTCCCCATTGCGTCGTTGATAAGCCCGCTTTTCTTTTATCCACAATTGATAAGTCCTTGGCATCATCTCACCTGATGGTAAGTGACGATGATGCCGAAGATAGAAGCGGGCTTACCAAGATTCCCCAACGCAATTGGAATCTGGCTATCTTATCTTCAAGCCGGAACACATTAATGCTGTTAAAATTGATGCTTGGCGACAAAACTTAGATAGGATGGTGGTAGCTGGCCTGGCGGGCTTAGAAAATGCCCTTCCACCAACCAAACCAAGTTGGACTCCGCCGTAAATTGAACCCGCGACCTCCTGATGTGAAGCTAATGGACTAAACCATTAGGCCAAGGAGGTAGTTAAATGACTGCCCAAGGTGACTGCCCAAAAAAGAGGAGTAATATTTTATGCTATCGGGTTTTTAAACTAAACCGAGTCATACAAAGTTAGACTCCGCCGGGAATCGAACCCGCGACCTCCTGATGTGAAGCTAATGGACTAAACCATAACACCAAAGAGGTAGTTAAATAACTGCCCAAGGTGACTGCCCAAAAAAGAGCAGTAATATTTTACTAACCATCTACACATACACATCACCATTCACACACACACGCATACACACACACATATACACACAGACTGACACACACACACACGCACACGCACGCATACACACACATACACACAGACTGACACACACACACACAAACACACTAACACACATTGCACATGCATTTTTTGACTTTTATTTTGTTAAATTCTCACTTAAAATTGTCGGTTGACATCGCATATTTTGTTCCTATCTCTGCTCGCTGACTGCTTAGGTACAGGCTTTCTCTAGCCTAGTTTAGTAGCCAGAGTTCCAATAACTAAAGTTAAGATGTACAACTAGAATTAAGACCTTGTTTTTCTAACTTGTAAACTTTTTGTGAAATAAATTTATTATTATTATTAATATTTTATGCTATCGGTTTTTTAAACTAAACCGAGTCATACAAAGTTAGACTCCGCCGGGAATCAAACCCGCGACCTCTTGATGTGAAGCTAATGGACTCAACCATTACGCCAAGGAAGTAGATAGTTAAAATGACTGCCCAAGGTGACTGCCCAAAAAAGAGGAGTAATGTTTTATGCAATCTGGTTTTTATTTTTTTCACGCTTTTATTAGCTTCACCTGTATCAAACTAGTATCTCATCTGTGCCTGTATGTATGTATATTTGTATGTATGTATATTTGTATGTATGTATGTTGTTTGTTTGTAAGCGACTCCTTTGCACTCGATTTTGACCCTCTTTAAATGGACAGATTTAATTCAAACTTTGTACATTTATCAAGAATCAGTGACAATACAATAATTTCATAAGTGTATCTCATTATCCTGAACTATAAATTGAAGAATAAATATACATGAAACTAAAAAGTGAAAAATAATACTTAATTTAAGCTGAAAACAATAATGAACGAAAAATACTGGTAATATTGAAAAAAAAGCGTAGGGCGATTTGTGCCATATTTTTCGTAAGCAACCCACGCTTTTTTAACAATAATACTAGTACTAACTTCTCGTTCATTATTGTTTTCAGCTTATATCAAGAATTATTTTTCACTTTTTAGTTTGATGTGATATAAAACACAGAATAGAACGGCAATTTTTTTTCTTATCTGTGCTATTAAAGCGTGTTTTTTAGTTTTTTTTTCAACTATATTTATTGTAATAACTCTCTGGGTACCACGCGTATCTGTGATTTTTTAATTTAGTGGCAAAAGAGACTAAGTGCGTTTTGCACTAGCTCAGTGCAATGACACCACGTAACTACGTCTTCTGAAAGCTACGTCGTAGCAAAGTGGAGTGGCTTTTACTGCCCGCCTGCGTGTTCGTACGTCGTTCTAGCTGCATCTTATGGCAACATATTATATTGACTAGACTAAATACTATTCTCTCTCTCTCTCTCTATCTATCTATCTATCTATCTATCTCTCTCTTTCTCTCTTATCGTGTGGATCAACTAACTGTGCTATCCAAGAGACAGATGAAGGTTGCCTGGTGTAGGCAATTAACATCACCGCATTTAACCGCCTCCATGGCGTAATGGTAAGCGTTCGCTTCACACCAGGTGATCGCGGATTCGATTCCCGGTGGGTTCAACTTTGTGAGACTCGGTTTGGTTGGTGGAAGGGCATTTTCATAGCCCACCTGGCTAGCTACTACCATCTTATCTAGGTCTTGCCGCCAAACATCAGTGTTAACAGCATTGATGTGTTCCGGCTTGAAGATTACATAGCCAGATCCCCATTGCGTTGGGGAATCTTGGTAAGCCAGCTTCTATCTTCGCCATCAGGTGATGATGTCAAGGGCTTATTAACACCTAGAGACGTGTGCAATGTTCTTCTCCTTCTTAGTCGGTTCTTCTCCTTCTTAGTTGTCAGAGTGGTCGTGATCATCATGGTGAATCACGATGAGTGATGATCTTGGTACTTCGGCGCCATTCTTCGCGGACTGCAGCCACACCCTGACCACTTCATACAACGGACCAGAAATGACATTTCAAAAAAGGAATGACGGAACAAACAAAATGGCGGCTAAATCCTATACGTTCGACAACCAAAATGTAACCAATCTGTATCAATCTGGGTGACGAGGGGGTGAAGTCGGAGTCTAGAGAGCGGCAGGGAGTGTCCATACTATATGTTAGTACTAATATATTATAAATACTTTGCTGCAGCTTTCCGGGTGCATTCGTGAGTGTGCAATGTTACCTTCATACATATCTTAATCAAATGTGTCAGTGTTTCCCGATTCCTATAATATGGAGATCTTCAAGGCAAGAGTGAATAGGCATTATTTGAGTTTGCGTGTACCATCCTCGACGGCATCATTACTTACCATCAGATGTGTTGCAGTCAAACGCACTAAAATTTTTACTAAAAAAGAAAAGGTTTCCTCACGATATTTAATCGGTAAGTTCCGGCAATTTTTTTTTTCTTATCTGTAGTTAGTACAATAAATGTATGTACGTAAGTTTCGAAAAACTAATTGGCCGTCCGGATTCGAACTGAGAATCTCTGGTTAGGAGGACCAAGTTTACTGTTGAGCCACCACGACGCTTATGTCAGAGTACTTAAACTTCATATTTTGTTGTAATTTCTGTCTGTTTAAAAAGGATGTAACCCTAAGAATATCACGTCAATTTTAAAATGGTACGGTTTAAGGGTCCCCATGAGGCTCGAGTGTTCATACAAACATCATCATCATCATCATCATTACAGCTCATATACGTCCCCACCGAGGGGCTCGAGCCTACCCTGAATCAGGGCGATTAGGCCTTAGTCGACCACGCGGGCCCAGTGCGGGTTGGTCGACTTCACACACAACCTGCGAGTTTCTTCGCAGGCGTGTGCAGGTTTCCTCACGATGTTTTCCTTCACCGTTAAAGCAATCGGTAAGTATGTACGTAAGTTTTTGAAAAACTCATTGGTACATTGGCCGTCCAGATTTGAACCCAGTACCTCTGGTTAGATGGACCGAGTCGTTACCGGTTGAGCCACCGACGCTTTGTTACAAATATAGTTCCGCTTTAATGCAAAAACTAAATGCCGGATTGAATCCAAACTTTGCAAATATATTGATTAGATACATATCGATGTTTGTAATGAGTTTTTGATGTATTAAGTAATATAAAACGGAAAAAAATTAGAGCAGTTTCAAACTTTCATTACAAAAGTAATATGCTTTCGTTTAGTTATGTTTAAATTTATTACGATAAAAAAAAAACATCGATATGTGTCTACTCAATATATTTACAAAGTTTGGATTCAATCCGGCATTTAGTTTTTGTAATAAAGCGGAATCGTGTTTGTATGGAAACTCGAGCCTCCTGGGGAACCCTTTAAACGTACCAT
Source organism: Coleophora flavipennella (assembly GCA_947284805.1). Taxonomy (NCBI): domain Eukaryota; kingdom Metazoa; phylum Arthropoda; class Insecta; order Lepidoptera; family Coleophoridae; genus Coleophora; species Coleophora flavipennella. Next base: position 9,773,861 of record OX369265.1, on the reverse strand, counting down.
TTTAAAATTGAGGTACTTGCCTACATCCTATTTATCTGCAATTGTTAAGCATCATCTCACCTAATGATAAGTTACGATGATGCCAAAGATGGAAGCGGGCTTAACAAGATACCCCCACACTTTGCTATCTACAATTGTTAAGCATCATCTTACCTAATGGTAAGTTACGATGATGCCAAAGATGGAAGCGGGCTTAACAAGATACCCCCACACTTTGCTATCTACAATTGTTAAGCATCATCTTACCTAATGGTAAGTTACGATGATGCCAAAGATGGAAGCGGGCTTAACAAGATTCCCCAACGCAATTCTGAACTGGCTATCTTATCTTCAAGCCAGAACACATCAATGCTGTTAACACGTGCGGCAAAACTTAGTTATGATGATCGTAGCGGGCTTAGAAAATGCCCTTCCACCAACCAAACTGAGTTTTACCAAGTAAGTCTCCGCTGGGAATCAAACCTGCAACCTCCTGACGTGGAGCTAATAGACTTAACCATTATGCCACTGAGGCGGTTAACGAATAACCAAACTAAACCTATCAACTCAAACATACAAAGAATAACCAAAATAAACGTATCAACTCAAAAATACAAAGATAGGTATCTAAAAGGAAAAACTGTCTTCTCCGACACTTTTTCTTATTTTCCATCCGATTTATCTTACTGCCCATTGCTACCGAGCGTAATTGTCGACAGCCCAACAAGCGTAAATTGCAAGCTCTCGCAAAAGGGCAAGACTCTTTACATTGATATTTTTGGTACTCAGTGGTGTTTCGTTATCTTTTGTTTGTTTCGCGTTTATAACCCTCAAAACTGCAGATAAGTAATTTAAATTTAAGCTCACTCTACAATAATAAAATAACACAATTTCATTGTATTATAAAGACCTAGGTCTTTTAGAAAATATTAAACTATCTTTCGATTTTAAAATAAAATATATTTAAATAATTTGTTGTGGCATTGTGAATTTAGTGTAAAGACTACTAATGTAGCTAGTACCACACCCTGGATACTTCAAACAACGGGCCAGAAATGACATTTCAAAAAAAGAATGACGGAACAAACAAAATGGCGGGGAATCCCATTCGTTCGACAACCAAACTGTAACCAATCTGTATCAATCTGAGTGACGTCGCAATCTAGAGAGCGGCAGGGAGTGTCCATACTGTATGTTAGTACTGATATGCATACTTTGCTAATACTTACGGTTTACCGGCACCTCTGGTTAGGAAGACTGAGTCGTTACCGGTTGAGCCACCGACGCTTCTAACCACCGACTAATAATAAATTATCTGTGACAAGGGACGAAAGGCCTCAAATACCAAAGGATACTATTCAGCTCAAAAGTTTTTACGACAAATGTGTTGGGAGTGTGTTCCATGATTCCGAGATGTTGCTTCGAAGTTTGTGCGTGAATGCGATGTGCGTGTCGTATTACAGTCGACAGTTTTGTCGAGATTTTAAAAGTTTATGGAATAAGAATTTATCTACAACTGAGATTCTGTTTTGTTTTTAGTTTATTCGGACTCATTAATACAATCACATAATCTTATTACTAATTGTAAAATACTAAATGTCAATGTTTTTGAAAAAAAAAGTAATGTAATCTTAAAAATTAATAAATTTATTGCATGTAAAAAAAATTATTGTAAACATTAGCCACAATTAAGTACATTTCCTTTGTTGCGTCGGTGGCATAACGGATAGGGCCGCCGCCTCCTGTCTAGGAGGTCGTGGTTCGAATCCTGCCACGTACCAATGTGATTTCGAATTTAGATTTCATATGTACGTTTATCCGATGCTCTTACGGTGTAGGAAAAGATCGTGAGGAAACCTGAACACGCCTGCGAAGAAACTCGCAGGTTGTTTGTGAAGTCGACCAACGGGCCCGCTTCGTCGACTAAGGTTCAATCGCCCTAATTCAGGTTAGGCTTGAGCTCCTCGGTGGGGACGTATATGAGCTGATATGATGATAGAATCGTTGAGAACATGACAGTAATTAAAAAGTAAAAAAAACATAATAAATTTTAAATATAAAATAGTTAAATGTTCCTTATTGCGGAATCCATCTTGTAGGGAAACTGTCCTACTTAGGACCTACTAGTATTTTTTTTAAAGTCTGAGATGAAAGCATAAATGAACACAGTATGTAAGTTTACATTCCGTGAATACGGTAGATTTTTTATTAGGGCACAGTTCTATAAAAATTGGTACGGATTGAAATAAGAATTGTTTCCAAAAAGCACTACAGAGTTTTCTGTTATCTGTATGTAAAGGGTACTTCGGGAAGGTTTTGCGTCACTCGTTCCATATTACCAAGCTTATCATGCGCATATCAATATCGGGCTCACGTAGATACCAAATTTATTCCAATTGGCTGAAAATAGTTATAAGTACGTATACTGAACGATATCTTTATTATAAAATTTAACAAGGTTTTTAAATTAGGTATTAAGTACGAAATATGTTTAATGTGTATAAATGTGAAAATGTGTTTGTTTGTTACCTTTTCATGCTTCAACATCACGACCAATCTTGATTAAATTTGGCAAGCAGGTAGCCTGTATCGCTGGATAGTTTGTATCCCGTGAAAATAGCATAGTCCGATGCAGTTCCCGAGGGAACTGAAAAAAAATCTTTTGTTGGTTAATTTCTTTAACGTCGCAACGGAACAATGGATTGTTGTTATTTTTTTGCATAGAAATGGTTGAGGAGGTGGGAAATTACATATTTTACCAATTATCATATCCTGATAAATTTTCCGAGGGATCTAGGGACAACTCATTTCCACGCTCGCGCACGTCGGCGTCACAACGGAGCAACAGATTATAGTGATTTTTTGTATAGAATTGGTTGAATAGGTTGGAAGTGATATAGACTGCTAATCAGAGTAGCCCGATAAAGTTCCTGAGAGATCTAGAGATAACTCATGTCCATGCTCGCCAGCCGCTTGCGGCTCACGCAGCAGACAGTCATAAAAACTATGTCCACGCGGGCGAATCCGCGGGAAAAGTTAGTCTGTAAATAAGTACAACACAAACGCTTCTATCGAACAAAAGTAATTAAATCACTTACAAAAGTAATTAAAATACCTTTTTAAAAATTAAAATTCATTTTCATAAAACAAAGATTAGACGAACTTAATATAGCCTTAATCATTACCACTTTGTAAAGCTTTTAGCACTAATTGAAAATTCGGGAATTGACTTTCAAATGTGGTTATTCGTCGTAAGAAACAAATCCCTGCAAAAAACTGACAGTAAAAGAAAATTAATAAAATTTTCGAAGAGGCTTTCGTGCTGCAAAAACAAATGGCATTCGTCTTGGTAGCTGTGTTTGTCTTTTTGGGGTTCCGTCCACCCAAAGGGTGACCAACGGGACCCTATTATAAAGTTCTGCTGTCCGTCCTTTCGTCTGTCTGTCTGTCTGTCTGTCTGTCTGTCTGTCAGAGAGCTGTATTTCACGAACCGTAATAGTTAGACAGTTAATTTTTTTGTTAATTATTTCGTATTCTTCTCAGCAAAACCTTTCCTTTGATACCAATGTCATGAGGGTGCATAAGTTGGGGCAGTAAAGTTCTCGAGTGGCGATCGCACACCAGAAGATGAAGCGTAAGCAGGCCTTCCACGCGGTGGACCAACGACCTGGTGAAGGTCGCGGGAAGCCCCTGGATGCGGGTAACGCAGGACCGGTCGTCGTGGAAATCGTTGGGAGGAGGCCTTTGACCAGCAGTGGACGTCTTTCAGCTGTTATGATGATATGGAGATAATCATGATGATGAGGATGATGAGGGTGCATAAAAATAACTGGTCCGCCATCTTCAGGACTCCGACATATTAGTTTTAGAATGACTAGCTTTTATTCTTTGTTTTGATTCTCAACTGGTAAGCCCTAAACTTAACTTGTAGGTATGGAAAATTTCAGCTCAGTCGGAAACCGGGAAGTGAGTCGGTCAACTTAAATACGAACATTCTAAGTTAGATAAAAGCTTGTAAAAAGCTTTCAGACAGGTTTTTGGTTTTTACTATGTATGTACATACTTATTTGATTTTATGCCAATAAAGTAATTGGTAAAGTTTAGTGCGCATCCATCACCCCGAATTAGGAAAATCGGATTGCCTATACCGGAGCTGAGGAATGAGAAGGGTGTCGAAGTAGCAGCAAAGCTTAGGTAATGTGTGAAGTAATACTCCTTGATTTTGAGTAAATTAGCCCAAAATGTTAAGTGTAGTTTGTTCATTTATTATTTATTTATTTTACATTTTAGTGTACACAGGCCAGCACATCAGGGCGAAGCCCTGTGCGTTCAACGCGACGCCGAAGGCCGGACGCCGGAGCCAAAAAAAAATATTTTCAGGAGTAAATATCTGTCGCGCGTCGGAGTCGACACGCACACTTTTTGATGTGTAACATCTTTGCTCTCGCTTTCCTGCAATTTGTGGGAGTGATTTCGTGAAATGGGACGGAAAAGTGTCCCATGGGACGGAAATGTGTCCCAGGGAGTCGCGTTTTTTCAGGCTTTAAAAGCGCGGAAAAGGCAAAGGTATCTATGACCAAACAGCCTAGTCTGCCGTATCTTTGCCGTCCTTTTATAAAGTATTTTGTCACATGTTACACATCATATGCGAGTACTGTAGGTCTCGCTCGATTTTTTTTTTAACTTGATGTTTGTTTCTCCTTTTTATATGTACAGTGGCCAGAACATCAAGCTACGAGTATACACTCGTAGTGCGATTCTGATCCATACGCGTACGGCATAAGAACGGTACAAAGTCCAAAGTGTTAAGCTTGATATGCTGGCCTCTGTACATAACAAAGACTATACTTTAATATAATAAGAACAACTGCTAGTTTACATTTGCGTCAAAAATTTAGAGTCAGAGCTTGTGGATCTGTGGGAAGATTCAGAAGCGACAGGTGAACACAATTGGGAACATATCAGAGATGAGAAAATTTCGTTTAGTTTGGCATGAATTGCAGTAGCCCTTTCACAAATCTACATTTCCTTTTACCCTCAGGCACCCAGGATGGGCAATATCCTGAGCAGTTATTGTAACATTTATTGGTCTTGAGTAAGTCAGTTTTTCTAGTGGCCGAACCGGAAATGAGGAGATCCGTAGGAGAACCAAAGTAGTACTACCTATTTTTTAACAAGCTTTTAATTAACTTGCAATGTATGTATGTGGATCTGTGGGAAGATTCAGAAGCGACAGGTGAACACAATTGGGAACATATCAGAGATGAGAAAATTTCGTTTAGTTTGGCATGAATTGCAGTAGCCCTTTCACAAATCTACATTTCCTTTTACCCTCAGGCACCCAGGATGGGCAATATCTGAGCAGTTATTGTAACATTTATAGGTCTTGAGTAAGTCAGTTTTTCTAGTGGCCGAACCGGAAATGAGGAGATCCGTAGGAGAACCAAAGTAGTACTACCTATTTTTTAACAAGCTTTTAATTAACTTGCAATGTATGTATGTTTGTTAGGGTGGAATCTTACAACTCAATTTTGAAGCAGATATCTCCAATCGATTGAGCTGAAATTTTAAATACACGTTCAGTTTGGATGACAATACATGATTAACTGTGTAACGTCATTCTAAATCCAACATGGCGACACACCCAAGATGGCGGACTAAAGTTATTTTTAATGCACTTCTACAATAAAGGTATCAAATAAAAGGGTTTGCTGAGAAGAATACGAAATAATTGATATTTTTCAAATAAAAGCTTGTACTTAAAAGTTTTTAGGTATTTCGAAAATTATTTTTAAAAAATTTGAGTGTGGTTGGCTGCACCCCACCTGATGGTAAGTGTCGATGCAGCCGAGGATGTAACACGCAAACTCAAATAGTGCCTATTCACTCTCGACTTGAAGATTCCTAAATTATACGAATCGGGGAATACAGACGCCGGCAGGGCATTCCACTCCTTGACCGTAATATGATGGTTAATTTATTGCATGCTTTCGTGTCCCGGTGAAGACCGTAGGAAGCCGCTGGATAAGGGCAGCGCTGGACCGGTCGTTTTGGAACTCCTTGTGGGAGGTCTTTGTTTAGCAGTGAATATTGTTGATATGATGATGATGTATTATCTACATACTTTGAAAAAGAACGAGATTCTAAGTCTACCGGTATATTTTTTATGCACATATTTTATAGAGTAGTCCGGTATCGATAATAGGTTATGCCTCCAGGTTGGTTCTATATCAATTTTATCAAAGTCCATTCAATAATTTCTTCTAGAAATTAGAAAAAACGTTGTGGTTTGAGTCAGTTTTAAACTGACTACATCATCATTATAATAAAATTAGTCTGGCGAACCGTAGGCGGTGGGGGTGGAGTGGAGTCCCTTTATAACAAAAGTGTTATGGAACCGTGATGCGGAAATTCAATATAGATTTATAAATGAGTACTTATAGAGATTCCGAAATTTTTGTATGGAACCTGGCATACCAACTATCACCCAAAAGATTGAGTGAAAGCACACCCCGGCGGACACTGCAGACAACGGTCGTGGAATGACATTTCTAAAAAGAAATGACGGAGCAAACAAAATCACGGCGAAATGCTGTACCTACGTTTGAGAACCAAACCAATGTATAGGTATATATATTAGTACTAACATACAGTATGGACACTCCCTGCCACTCTATAGATTCCGACCACACCCACTCGTCACACAGATTGATACAGATTGGTTATAGTTTGGTTATCGAACGTATAGGATTACGCCGTTATTTTTTTTGCTCCGTCATTTGCTTTAGAAATGTCATTTCGCGACCGTTGTATGCAGTGTCCAGGGTTTGACCAAACTATAACGAATAGTATCAATCTGGGTGACGAGGGGGTGAGGTTCGAATCTAGAGAGCGGCAGGGAGTGTTCATACTGTACGTTAGTGCTAATATATATACTTTGGTGAAAGTAAGAATGCTCAAGAAGTCGGATGCTCTTTTTTATCTTCAAGCGGGCGCGCAGTCATTTCAAACGGCAGCGGTCGCGGTTAACCTTTTCGACCTTTTTTTTTATTATTCACAATTGGTAAACCCTTGACAACATCTCACCTGGTGGTAAGTGACGATGTTGCCGAAGATGGAAGCGGGCTTACCAATATTTCCCAACGCAATGGGGAACTGGCTATATTAAATATTTATCATCATCATCATCATATCAGCCGAAGGAAGTCCACTGCTGGACATAGGCCTCCCCCAAGGATCTCCACGACGACCGGTTCTGCTAAATATATATAAATTCTGTTTAAATATTTATATAAAGATATAATTATTTATATCTAAAACTAGAACACATCATCTAAAACTAGAACACATCATCTTTGGTTAAGGAAACAATGGGTACCAAAATTTCACTTCAATCCAAAATGCAATCTATTTTACGTTTAGAACCACTGCATCGACCATTTTGCTAACACGCAATTTCCTTCCCACCCATCTTTGGCTCGGTCGAGTATGGTTCAATAACGGCATGTATTGTAATTGGTCTGGTGAACCGCACTAGCGGGAGCCGGAGTCCCTTGCTGCCGGCAGAGGACGGAAGTAGCGCCCAGTCAATATCCGCTTCTGTATCATCTATCGTCGATTCGTCGGTAAAGTTGGCTTACTAATCACTGTGCCGTACAGGATGAAATAGAAGTCATAGCTTTAAACTATTATACAGCTTTTCCATACAAACGTAGTTGCGCTTTAATACAAAAACTACATGCTGAATTGAATCAAAACTTTGCGAACATCAATATATTATATAGACAAAAATCGATGTTTGTAATTAGTTTTCGATGTACCAATATAAACGTAAAAAAGCAGTTACAAACTTTCTGTATAAAACTAATTTAAGCTTTTGTTTAGTTATGTTCCAATTTACTGCGATGAAAACTAGTTACAAATATCAATTTGTGTCAACTCAATATGTTCGCAAAGTTTGGCTTCAATCTAGTTTTTATATAAAAGCGGAACTACGTTTGTATGGAAACTCGAGCCTATTGGGGATCCTTATGGGATATTGTACCGGTAACTTGACCCTAATTCTAAGCCTAAGCCATCTGTCTGTCTATCCTTTAACACTCCAGTTGTCGCACGTTCTACCATTGTAGAACGTACATGCACTTCGTGAAATTTGAGCCGCAAATTGATGGTTAATTAGGCACACACACATAGCATTTATCTATTACTAACTAATGAATATAATTAGTGCGCCTGCGGCGATCAACGCGGCTGCACCCCAGAGAAATTTCGCGCCAAAAGTGAATTTCTACAAAAGTAGAACGCGCGATCATTCGCGTGAAATTTTTCTCGAACAAATTCACGTATGTAGCACTCCTACATCAGATGCAGAATCTGACAATGATATTTTCATAGTGGATTTGTCCGGACCATCAGGTTCTTCTATGTCCTGACTGCACGAAAAATGAAGAAATGGAGGCGAAAGACACAATTTTGTAAAAAAAAAATGGACATAGGAAGATAAAGAGTCAAAATTTTGCCATTTGCAAATTGTTGTCAGTTTTTTAGTTCGTTAAATGTTTAAACTTATATTATTTTGTCTGATTCAGTTTCCTAATAAGGGATTTTTCAATATGACACAAACATATTTTCTAATTTATGAAACTTTCCTTTAAAAACCCTTACATTAACAGTATTCTACATATGTAGAGCGCGCGATCATTCGTATACCAAATAGGGGCGCGGGTAACGGAGTATCAAAAAGGCTGTAAAGGGACTTTACGGACCTTTAAAGTGCTGCACATCTTTTAAATCGTAACAAGTAGCCAGCTGAAAATTTCACGGAAAATGTGTAATTTAAGGAAATTTAATAAAAAATAATAAAAATTACAAAAAAATCAAACTAAAGGGGTCGCCATACAAAAAACGTGTTTTTAAAGGTTTTTTGTTTTTGCTCCATTGCAAAAATGGTAAGACACACAAGATTGAAATTGATGTGGTTAAAGAAGATAATTCTAAAGCAAAAAAAAAAAGAAATAAAACCCGGTCAAGCGTGAGTCGTAGTCGCACTAAAGAGTCCAAACTGTAGATAATTATATATTTTTGTAGCTCGCGTAGATAGACGTCTTTTGTTTGAAAGGAACATATATAATTTTTGTAATTATGAAGAGAGGTGTGGTGGTACGGGACCCTCAGTGCGCGAGTACGACTCGCACTTGGCCGGTTATAGCAGATAGAAAAATAATAACTATACCTACTATAACATTTATCTGACGACAATACAAAAACATGTTTTTGGACCCATCCTGTCTTACACCGAGGACGTCATACCCCGCGCAAGTGACCTCTAAAATTCATTGAATTCACAAAAAAACTAGCACACGACTGCACAAAAACATTAACCACTTTTTCAGGAAGTCAGGTAAAATGTGTCCTATGTCACATACGAGATCAAGATGAATCCAACGATACGTCGCACTCTACAATCTATCAAGCCGTTAAAAAATATCATGGAATATAGAAACATACATAAATGCGTACATTAGACCTAAAAACAAAACACTCCTTTTTTGTGGACAGTCGTGTAATAATTTTGTACAAAAATAAACGACTACAAACAGGAAAATAAGGTTCTCTAAGATGCCATCATCAGATCCTGGTTTCCTTATCATGGTACCACCCTTGGGATATCTGCTATCCAACAAAAAAATAATAATTAAAATCGGTTCTTATACGACGAAGTTATCCGCGAACACACATAAAAAAAATACATAAGGTCGAATTGAGAAACCTCTTCCTTTTTTGAAGTCGGTTACCGACTTCAAACAGGAAAGAATAGAATAGAATAGAATTCGTTTATTTGCCCATGAGTTGAAACTAAGGTTCCCCTCGATTTCTCTGGGATGCCATCATTAGATCCTGGTTTTCTTATCATGTTACCACCCTTGGGATATCTTCTTTCCAATAAAAAAAATAATCAAAATCGGTTCATAAACGACGAAGTTATATATAGCACACACATAAAAAGAAAAAATATATAGACGGTTGAGAAACCTCCTCCGTTTTTGAAGTCGCTTAAAAAATAAGAGCGAAGAGAATACGAATCCGTGGCAATATTTTTAACATGACGTGTTTCTGAATGGAAAGTGCAGACTCGACTCAGATTCACGGCACCCCGTTGAAAAATCACATGTTTATTTTTACAGTTTGTATAAGTAAACAGCTGGCTACGTTAAAAGGAGGCGTGATGTTATTACAAACTAAATTTGACTAGTCATGGCATGGAATGTTTTGGTGTTTCAATACTGTACCAACCCGAGTTTACGACCCTGTTGGTTTATTTAATGAGTAGTGAGTAGGGACGTGATGTGGCTACTCTCTAACTATATGACATGTACGCGGTCAAAGAGTAGGGAATACTTCTACGTACTTCGTCATGGCATTGAATGTTTCGGTGTTTCAATACTGTACCGACCCGAGATTACGACCCTGTTGGTTTATTTAATGAGAAAAGAGTAGGGACGTTAATAGCCTTAATAGCTAGTATAACTCGACGCATGTATTGTAAGTAACTAGTATCTCATCTGTGGTATTGCTACCGGACAAAATAGTGAAAGACACCTTCAGACAGTGTAATAGCAATGATTTTTCTAGACAGGAATATCATTCGATGAAACAACAAACAACATAATTATTTTCCACAGGAACTAAGTCGTTTTGTTTTCATTTTAAGGAAATTGCCACACAATGTGAGAGAGATAGAGTTACATTTTTGTGCGAATATCCGTTGGCAATAGTTGCGTCCCTCTGTCACCCAACCCCCCTAAAGATCGGTCATCCGAAGGCACGCCAACCAGATTTCGGGCCACATTATTTTTGTAAACGATCAACATATATCGTTTTGACTTTTTTTGGCGCAGGAGAATCTAGGATGTAAATGACTGTCATGTTTTTCACTTTGAGGTTTAAATTTAGGTACATCGTGAGGAACCTGCACACGCCTGCGAAGAAACTCGAAGGTTATCTGTGAAGTCGACCAACCCGCGTGATCGACTAAGGCTTGATCACCCTGATTTAGGGTAGGCTCGAGCCCCTCGGTGGGGACGTATATGAGCTGATATGAATTAGGTAATAACCACTTACCTATTTCATATCAGCTCATATACGTCCCCACCGGAGTTTGGTCTTGAAATCTTATATATAAAAATGAATCGCAAAATGTGTTGGTAAGCGAATAACTCGAGAACGGCTGGACCGATTTGGCTAATTCTTTTTTTGTCGAGTTCGTTATTGTCAGGAGAAGGTTCTTATGTAGGGTAGGGTAGGGTAGGGTAGGGTAGTGTAGTGTAAGGTAGGGTAGTGTAGGGTAGGGTAGGGTAGTGTAGGGTAGGGTAGGGTAGTGTAGGATAGGGTAGGGTAGTGTAGTATAGGGTAGTGTAGTATAGGGTAGTGTAGTGTAGGGTAGTGTAGTGTAGTGTATGTAGGGTAGGGTAGGGTAGTGTAGGGTAGGGTAGTGTAGGGTAGGGTAGGGTAGGGTAGTGTAGTGTAGGGTAGTGTAGAGTAGTGTAGGGTAGTGTAGTGTAGTGTATGTAGGGTAGGGTAGGGTAGTGTAGGGTAGAGTAGTGTAGGGTAGGGTAGGGTAGGGTAGGGTAGGGCAGTGTAATGTCATGTAAGGCGGTACGTAGTTCGCCGGGACAGCTAGTTATTAATAAAATTTTGAGTGGTGGAGGCATAGATAAAATGTTTCTCTCTCTGGATGAGGAATGTATAACAATTAAATCTTCCAGCTGAGATTATGATGAACTAGCTGTTTCCCGCGGCTTTACCCGCATGCACAACGTTTCTACGACTTTTTAGGGTGAACAGTGCGCGAGCCACAAGCGGCTCGCGAGCGTAGAAAAAAGTAGCCTATGTGTTAATCCAGGTATAAATCTGTCTACCTACCAAATTTCAGCTAGATCCGTTCACTAGTTTTTGCGTGAAATAGTAACAAACATACATCCATACATTCTTACAAACTTTCGCGGGTATAATATTAGTAGGATAGGATTAGCAGTATTAATTTGAGTAGAAAAAAACCTCCGAAAGTTATAATAAATCTCCAAAAAAAGTCAAAGATGAGGTAATTTAATATTACTACTTTAAATACTATGTTAGATGTTAAATATAGAAATTGCTACCTAGCAATAAGGCCGCCTATTGTATTGTCTTTCTTGTATATTGTTAATTTCTTTTTTTTTATTGTGATGCAATAAAGAATATTGTATTGTATTGTATTGCTGTTAACTTGGCTAAAAGAAATCCCTGTTTGGGATTAGTCCGCCTTTGTGCATGCTACTGCTATTATGTATCAATAATTGTATATTTTGTTGTACAATAAAGAGTTTACAAACAAACAAACAAACAAACTTTTGTGCCTATACATAATACGGAAACTACCAAATAAAATACGTTTGCAGAACGTCAAGATAATATTATGACTCTTTGCTGAGCTGGATTGTTATGCTGGGCGATCAGTCAGATCCGCCACCCAGGGACCCAGGGGACAGTATCGTCATCAAACCTAACTAACCCATTATCGCTGGCTTCTATCGCTTAACTCACATCCGCCATCCAGGTGTCTGTCATGTCAAATCCTTTGTTCCTCGCTACTTAACCGATCTTGACAAATGTGGTGTCTTTAGATTCGTGCCATCACTCCGCTTGTCATAGGATATATTATAACGTTTTAACAAAATCAACATGGCGGATTTTTTGATTACAGATGTTGCAGTCTCAATTCAATAAGTTGCAATATCAAACTTTTTTTATATATCTGTGAATTTTGTAATCAGAATAAAAACGATTGGTTTATTTAACCTTTTATAGCTTTCAAGATCAAAGGTCATCCTATTTTCACCTTAACATCTGTTTACTTACAATGGAAACGTTTTATCGCATTTTCGCTGATGCGAAATGAACATGCGTGATGGATTTATCTCGCGCGAGAGTGGGAGGGGAGGGGGGGGGGGGGGGGGGGTACCACGGGGGTGCCGTTACGTTACGTCACCTCGAGTGAGAGATTACTTACCCCCCATACTCCGTTTATCATACACTCATCGAGTAATTTGTTACCAGAGATGAAATATTGTATTGTTATCGCACGTCCTTTAAGCTCATGACGGCAAAGCAAGGGCGTGGACTTATATTAATACAACCTTGGCATGATTGTCTTGTCTTGTAATGAGACTCCTAAAACGAACGCGTATTAATGCACAAGCTCTTATCTCAACAAACCGAGAACTTTCAGTAATCCAATTTTCCAACCGGTCTATTTTTAAAAGACCTTTGAATCGCATCAATTCCCGCGCGGCGACGTATCGCTTCAGACTTTAGACGTTTGTCATCTATTGTACAACAAAAATACAGTGTACTCAAGGTTGAAGCTCAATAAAATGGCCGAGTGATTACCGCTAAAGTTGACGAGATGAGACGTGCTAGACACTTGTCATGTCAATTAACACAGATTGTATTTGTACTTACAGTATGAACGTTGATAGGACGCGTCTCTGTCTTTGGTTCTGAACATTCACTGTATCACTAGCACAGTCACTGTTGGGCGGGCGGGTCGCGCGAGTAATTTTAGCGCTGGGCGGTTTGGGCGGCGGCGTGCTCGCTAGGCGGGCGGCGAGATGCGACTGGGGCAGAGACTCGCGACTAGCCGGCGCCTGGTATTGCCAGCCTGTAGATTTATCATTATGTTTTTAATTTTTTCATGATCGTTTTTTCATATAGAAAAATTTGCACTAAGAAGACCAGCCTATGGCAGCGTGCCTACTGTTTACACATGCGATGTTTCTTGTATCAAAAAAAAATCAAATGTATTAATATGTCGCATTCATTAGAAAACATACAACCTTTTCTCCCGTCAAAACAAAGAAACAATCTATTAGTAATATCCTTATAAGGTTTATATTATATGAAAACCGCATCAAAATCGGACTAGTAGTTTTGGAGATAAATGGCAACATTGGTTTGCAAAAACAAGCTCTCACCCCAAACTCATATACTTACTGTCTCTGTACCGTCGCGGGTAAAAATAGATATTACACAGGCTCTTCAAACAGTAAAACTTTTCATCAAAACAGTAAATCATCATCAAACAGAAAAACTTTTGTTCTACAAGTTTGCTGAAATCGCAAAAGAGAATGACTCTTCATACAAATCGATGAGCTGATTGACCAATTCTGAAAATTTTTGAATTAGTTTTTTGAGAATTCACAATGGGTTCCTCAGGGGAAGTTGCTCAGTATGATAGGTGGAAGCCCCAGTTATCGGCTTCCACACCAATTTTTGTTACACCCAGTAGTATATTTGACACTTCCGTTCGATGTTACATTAATTTGATTTGTGTTGTTAGTGTTACGCTGTGAAAATAGGGATTACGAATGCTAGTCATCTGATTTACTTTTTATCATCCGTCAAAAACGACATTTTGTTCTAAAAATGTTTAAAATACCTAAGCGTGACGTCATAGTTTTGCAACGTCATTTTTGTACTGATTTTGTGATTTTGGTAAATTAAAAATCGAAGAATCGATGGAAAACAAAACGAGTAAGGTTTTCCGAAGTTTTAGTAGAAGGGCAAAGAGTTCATAAGCCATAGTTCATATTTCTGATGCTGTCGTCATCCCTATTCACCTAGATTTATGTGGTTTTTTGTAGACCTTATTGATTTCTATTTGGTCTACCTGATAAACTTTCTCTATACTTATAATATTGTAATTTCCGAAAAACTTAAAAGCTTTTAGGCAGAAGCTTTTATTTGAATAAAGTTTTTTTGCTCAAAAAGTCAAGTGCTCATATGAATTTAAAAAAATAGACGGTTCCACATTCAAAAAAGGTGAGCACAGTAAAGTCTAATTGTTTAGTTTGAAATCAAAATACTATTTTGGCACCTTGATTCCACCTCCGAAGTTCAATATCAGATCAACTTCAAAATACCAAAAGGATGTATTGTCACCGGGAATACGGCTTCATTCCTCAGCTCAATCGGACCCCTGAAAACGTTCTAAAATCGATCGCAAAATTTGAACTAAACAAAATAACATACAAACATACATACAAACCTTGCAAGTTAAATAATAGCTTATAATAAAGAGGTAAAGCTTTTATGTTTAGGAGTTCATCTTCGAAACTACTCGTCCGTTTTAAAAAAATATTTCACCAACACTTAGACTGGAATTTCAGGATAGACATAGGCTAAAAAAAACTCCGCTCACTCTCGATATCCACGGGGGAGAAGCCGCGGGCAACATTCCCTCTCGTATATCTACCAGATACGCTAAAACTACCAGGTTTATGATATAGCGTCCCCACTTTCCTACCCTTGTGCATACAGTGAGGGCCGCTATCCCTGCCAACACCATAAGGTGAAGACAAGGACCAGTTACGGTAGGTCTTGCCGCCAAGACGCTTGTCCCGGTACTCTGCAAGGCAAGAGAACCAACAGTATAATGTTCACCATAGGAAAACCTAAATAGTGCCCAATCTGCAGGTTTGAGCGTTGGCCACCCCGCCGGCGCCCGCCATGCCGCCGCCGCGCCGCCCTCGCCTTATCGTATCGCGAATAAAATTTGTTTAATGGGCGAGCCGATAGGATAGTCCAAATTACACGTTAACTACTCGATTACTAATAATTTAACTGCTGTTCCTCATAAACTACAACTAAAACGTTAAATGAGTAGGTATCTACCATAAGCAACAAAGTTTGGTTGTGATAGGGGCTTTCTTCATCATTTATTTATTTATAGTTTATTGTACACAGGATACACAAATTACACATTTACAAAGTAAGGTCACACAAAGGGTACAGTTTATTAGGTTTTTACTTTATTTTATTTCAAAAACTTACCGTCAACAACTTAATAATTGTAGGAAAGACTTTACAGACAGGGAGCAACAAAATTGGTGTAGGACCCGCTCACTGGGGTCTACTCATACTACGTCATAGTTGCTATCTGTATGCCAAATTTCTACTCGATCTGTCTAGTGGTTTTCATAAAAAATAAAACAAAAAGTGTTGGGGTGCAACTCAAGTTAGGTTATCTACCATTTTAAATAAACAGAATTTACTAGCTGTCGAGATCACTTCGTGTGCAACTACTACAAAATAACTACAAAAAAAATAAATATATCTAGCTTTTGTTTAACTTGCAATGTATGTATGTTCGTTCGGGTGGAATCTTGCAACTCAATTTTAAAGCAGATATCTTCAACCGATTGAGATAAAACTTTTTATACACGTTCAGTTTGGATGAAAATGCATGTTTAACTGTGTAACGTCATTCTTAATCCAACATGGCGGCACAGCCAAGATGGCGGACTAGTTATTTTTAATGCACTCCTACAATATGGGTATCAAATAAAAGTGTTTTCTGAGAAGAATACGAAATATTTAAAAAAAATTCAAATACCTAATTTTTTTTAGGTTTTTGGAAAATTATTGTGAATTGATTTGGTTGTTCACACCAAACTGAAAAAATAAATTACTTACACCAACTAGGTCACATGCTCTGCTCGATTTGTTCCGGAAGCACAGTCTTACCTGTGGCGGGGAGCTTAATTGCCGTTATTCAAATATCAGTCTAAAAAAAAAGTTTTTTTGCCTTCCTCCAGACCAGGGCTTGATCTGACGAGGCCGGTCTGGAAGTCGATTAATAGACTCCGCACTCAGGTCGGCCGGAGCAAAGACAATCGGTTCAGATGGGGCTTCAAGGACGGACGGGTTGGACCTACGGTGTAGGTGTGGTGCCCCACAGACAATGGCCCATCTGATTGTATGTCCAATGTGTCCTGATACCTGCACACGGGAGAAGCTGATGGACGCCATCGATGCAAAATAAAAATCGCGCTAGTTCCGTAGACTTGAACGAAACTAGCGTGATTAAATTAAAAACTCGCATTTGTTCCACCATGGAACCTCTGCGAGGATACGGCACCGATAGGGTGGCCACATACTGGGCAGGAGGGATATGACTTATGTTGTCAATAAGATAGAAGAAGAAAAATAAATCTTTAAAAAATATCCATATGATTTTTGCACTTTCTGATTTAGATGGTTGTTCAGTATGACAATAGTAGAGGACACCAGGTCCCAATTAAATTTTGTTACACACACTGTGTAAAATAATCATGTCAAATTATACTAATATTTTCGTACTCGTTTCGCCCGCGCTTTCTATTGTTCCCCCCCACACCTTCTCTCTGGAGTCACTTCCTGGCTTTGGCCTTTATTGTTTACTATCTATGATTCCCTCCTACTAAACCATTCAATTCTTAAAATCCAGCCTGCCGCTACTACTTTATTAGAAAAGTCAAGAATACCACAGACGTGGAAGTGCACCAAAAAAAATGTTATTACCTAAAGAAATAATATTTAATAAGTAATAAGTTTTATATATTATATCCAAATTGGAGATCTATATCTGAACTATTAGATACTGAGCCAAATTTCATGCGATCCGGTTAAAAATCTAAAAGTTATGACTTTTTATGACGGATGAACAGACGGACAGGTCGTAAGGAATACAGGATCCTAAAAATCCGATGCGGTCTTGGCTCATGGTAAAAATTTTGTTCCGACAATAAACGTCTCAGGCGATTTGTATTCTTAATTCGTAACGCTTTTAAATAACAAGCGTTTAAGACATTAGACCTAAATCCGTATTTTATTGTATTTTGTGGATATACAGAGGGGTTGTGTAACACTGAGATTCCTCCGGATAGGCCATAAAATGGCTGGACCATAAAATTTTAATTTATTCGCACTCCTGGGCTGAGTGTTTAGGAATTTTCCGAACATACACGTGTTATGTAGATTTTAACCAGGCCCAAACAAACAATGGACCGATCGAAAACAATTCGCAAGTATTTCTTACTAAACTTAAAATTTCAAACGCGACTAAGTTTAATTAAAGGTATAAATAAAGGGTTAGCGATTACGAATGATAAACCGCTCATATATTCCAGGCCCAAGCATTTCATCCCGGGGTTCCAAAAAATACTAAAGGCTCCGAAAAATACTAAACTGACCTTTTCGGAGCCCCGCGATAAAATACCTAGACCTTTAACGATCTGCTAGGAATATCTGGGCAGATCAAGATCTGTTGGGTTCTAACGATCTGCAGCTGAGCTTTTCATATTAACTGGTTTTTTTTACTGATTTGATTGAAAATAATGATTCTGGGACCTTGATTTCACCTTCGTAGTTCATCATCAGATCAACTTCAAAAGACCAAAAGGATCTATTGTTACCGGGAAAACGCCAATATACCAAATTTCAGCTCAATTGGACCCCTGGTAGTCGCTAAAATCGATCGCACGCAAGATTTGAAGCGGACATAAATACGATCATAGCAAGCTTGTATAATTGGAAACACTTTCATCGCAACAACTTAGTACGTTTTGCGTTATTATTTTCGGTTTTTGTTAATTTAAAAAAAAAAAGTACTACACCTACTTTAATTTTTTTTTTAAAAAAACCTGTTCACAATCTGCGAAGATATCGCGTAAAAACATACAAAAATAAAACAACTTACCGTCGAATTGAGAAACTCCTCCTATTTGGAAGTCGGTTGAAAAAGAACCAAAATGGCAACAATCAATCAATCAAAATGCTTTATTGTACAATAAATTAAAAAAATAGAGAATAGTACAGAATATACAGTAGTAAAACAATTTAGGCGGCCTTATTGCTTAAAGCAATTTCTTCCAAGCAACACAATTAATAGTCATCATCATTATTATTAGCTCATACGTCCTCACCTAGGAGCTCGAGCCTACCCTGAAAGGGCGATCGCGCCTTAGTCGAACACGCGGGCCCAGTGCGGGTTGGTCGACTTCACACACAAACCTTAGAGTTTCTTCGCAGGCGTGTGCACGTTTCCTACCGATATTTTCCTTTACCGTAAGAGCATCGGATAAACGTACGTGTCCCAACTAGCAAAACAGTCTCAGAATGCGCACTTCATAAGTAAGGCTTATAGTGTCATTTTTTTTTATTCACAAATTATAATAATATAATAATTTTATAATAATTCTTGTTATTGTTTTGAAACATGCCATGCTCCTATGTCTCAGACAAGCAGGTATGTCAGGCAGGTCTTATTAACTAGTCTCAGTGTCTCAGTCTCTCTAAAAACATCTAACAATGCTATTGTAAGCCACTTACTCTTAAAATAGCATTTAATAAGACCAATTGCACTTGAGAAAAATTGCTCTTATATATAACATACATTTTCTAAGCTCGTTCGAATTTATAAAAGACTAGTAAATGTTATTCTAAGAATATTATATTAATATCAGCATTGAATAAAACCACTTCAAGTACGGGCTTTTCGGATCTTATTCAGAACTATTATTAGATCAACACCAGCGGATAAG
Source organism: Coleophora flavipennella (assembly GCA_947284805.1). Classification (NCBI taxonomy): domain Eukaryota; kingdom Metazoa; phylum Arthropoda; class Insecta; order Lepidoptera; family Coleophoridae; genus Coleophora; species Coleophora flavipennella. The sequence goes on along the minus strand of OX369265.1, from coordinate 9,754,482 downwards.
TTAGATATTAGAGTGATATTATAAGATCAAAGTACCTATAATACAAAATACAAGACTCTTTAATTAAACATGGAGTAACCTTTAGTACATATTTCGATTGCAAAAATTTCAAATTATTCAGGAATAATATAAATTGCATGCGAACGTTATACACAAAAAAGAAAAACAATAAATTAGTTTTCAAATATAACGTCAACTATCTTACATAGTAAGATTTAGCGCTTGAAAAATGCATTTACAGTCACTGTCACTATCAGTACAATATAACAAATAAAATAATCAAACGAGAATGAGATGATGAGGCGCATGAAATTTAAAGTGTAAAACAGTTCTAAATATAGTTAAAAAAGCTAAAAAAACCACGCTTTTAAAGCACATAAAACTAAAAAGTGAATAATAATTCTTAATATAAGCTGAAAACATTAATGAACGAAAAAAAAGCGTGGGTTGCTCGATATACGAAAAATATGGCACAAAGCGCCCCACGCTTTTTTTACAAAAATACTAGTATTCTTCGTTCATTATTGTTTTCAGCTTATATTAAGAATTATTTTTCACTATTAAGTTTGATGTGCTTTAAAAGCGTGTTATATATAACTATATTTATTTTTTAATTTTTAGTTCAGGATAATGAGCTAAACTTATGAATTTATTGTATTGTCACTGATTGTTGATAACTGTACAAAGTTTGAATTAAATTATATATAATAAGTGGGTCAAAATAGAGTGCAAAGGAGTCGGTTACAAACATACATACATACATACATACATACATACATACATACAGGTGAAGCTAATAAAAGCGTGATAATATTACATTCCAATACGAAACCTTAGCGTGAAACTTATATGTACACACTTAAAAATAAAAATTTATACATTTTAACCAATTCTTTTCTTATTCTTTAATATGTTATGAACTTCGAAATAAGCATACGACAGATTTTTATAACTTGGATTTTACGTACAACCGTGAGGCTAATAATAAGCGATATTAGCGTTAATCGGCTTAAATCAGTTTTGGCAAGATAACTGTAAGTGCAAACTGCACTCAATTAAACCGATATTAGAATGATATTAGACTAAATACGCTTATAATTGGTGCCCAAATCTAGGCATAAACAGGAGTAATATAAGAACGCAAAAATAGTAGACTAGAGACTATTACACGCCTAATTTTTGCTGGTTGGGATGAAATCGAAATTCTAAAACACATTGGTACGTGGCAGGATTCGAACTACGACCTCCCGGACAGGAGGTAACGGCCCTAACCGTTACGCCTCCGAGGCTCTGAGAATCAATAGTACCTACCTTTAATAAATCTTCGCTCCATCCCTTGAATTTACTAACATTATACGTGATTACTTTCTTTGCAGATCAAAAGGTTGTCATTTGAGTGGTTCACGACTCGTTAGGCTAAGGTTCTGATGTCATCTTTGATGTCTCGTCCCCTAAGATTCTACAAAACGGACCAGTCAGCTTACGGTTATACTGTTGAGGATCTTTGGAAGCAAATCAGTAATACGATAACTTAGTAATTGCTACGTATGCTTATTACTCAGAAATGAACAGATGTAAATATGATTAACTACATTTTGCCCACAGCTTCACCCGCGTGGGCCTCGTTTTTATGACAATCTTTGGGAGTGAGTGATGTGCAAAAAATCACAACTTTTACTTTTTTTTTTTTACTTTATTTTAACATCACTCACCCCCAAAGATTAGCCACAAATAAAAAATTTAAAAAACTTCCGACAGAAAAAAAGCCAAAAAGTAGAAAATAATAAGCCTTGGCCGTTCAATAAAAGTAGTTATATTTCGTTATAAGAGTCGTTGCGTAGGGGGACCGCTAAGTTATGAAATAATTAGTAATTAGTTGTAGTAAAGTAAAACGGTTGTATTCTGTTTTTATTTTATTAACTTGCGGCCCCCCTACGCGACTACTAAAATATTACTACTTATATTAACATATACCTTTATTAAAATTTAAGGACCAAGACATATTATTTTCTACTTATAAGCAGTTTTTTGTCGGGGGTTTTTCAAATTTTTTATTTAAGTTTTATTTCATGATTTTTATACTTAACGTATTCTTAACACGATATATTTGCTGGTCCTGATGGTATCCATCCATTATTAATAGGTAAGTGTGCTTCTTCCTTTCACGTCGCCAATTACGATCCTTTTTCGCTTGTTAAGGGCTATGTGCCAACCTTATGGAAAAAAGCGTGGGTCACCCCTATTCTAAAAAGAACTGCAACACAGAATATTATATCGTAAAAGTATCGTTCCATTTCCAAAATAGTTACAGACCAGTTTACTAATGCAGTACGTAACATAATAGTCCCTAATCAACATGGATTTATAAAGGGGCGTGGTGTCGAGTCCAATCTCCTTTGTTTCACAGAAATTACTCTGAATGCTATGAATAATAAATATCAAGTAGATGCTGTTTTTACAGATTTTGCATAAGCTTTTGACAAACTTTCACACAATAAGCTTTTAATGAGGCTATGGCACCTTGGTATTCACTGCAATCTCTTTCGCTGGGTTAAATCATACATTGAAAATCGATGTCAAGCAGTCGTATTGGGTGGATACTCGTCTCAATATAGAAATATAAGTTCTGGTGTGCCTCAAGGTTCACACATAGGTCTACTGCTATTCATACTGTATATAAATTATATAGCTAGGATTGTATCACCTGATACAAACATTTTGATGTATGCTGACGATATAAAAATATTTAGAATAATCCGTAAACCTATTGATTATGAGCTCTTGCAAAGGGATTTAATTATTTTTGAAAACTTCTGCAATGAAAACAATCTCCTCATCAACTTACAGCAGGGGCATCGTATTGGCCTCATTAGAATAGTCTTAATAAAAAGGTGATAGATAGAATATGGTAACCTTGACTTGATGCTACAATATCTCTTGGTACCTGCGGGATACCCAACTCCTTACCAACTTACAGCGGAGGTATTGTGTTTGGGTTCATTGGAAAAGTCTCAATGAATAGGTCTTACATAGAACATGGTAACCTTGACCTGATTCTGTAGCATCTCCTGGAATCGGCAGAATACCCAACTTCTCAACAACTTACAGCAGAAGTATCGTGTTAGGGCTCATTTGAATAGTCTCAATGAATAGGTATTAGATAGAATACAGTAACCTTGACCTGATACTGCAGCATCTCCTGTAATCTGCAGGGTACCCAACTTCTTACCAACTTACAGTAGAGGTATCGCGTTTGGGTTAATTGGAATGGTCTCAATGAATAGGTGTTAGATAGAACATGGTAACCTTGACATGATTTTGCAGAATACCCAACTCCTAAACAACTTACAGTAGAAGTATCGTGTTCGGGCTTATTAGAATAATCTCAATGAATAGGTGTCAGATATAATACGATAACCTTGACCTGATGCTGAAGCATATCCGGGAATCTGCTGAGGTAGGGGTAAAAAAAGTTTAAAACTTCCACAGGTCCAATTGATTTGAAGTTTACAGTTATAACATTTAATTGCAGTTTCAAACAAGGGAGGTGAGCAACTTCGGTTCGGTTTGATCGCTTTAAAATAGGCTTGATTTCGTGTCGCAATGTCGTGTTGCGTCCCGAAAACTGTTTATGTGAATTTGGGGATGGAGTTGCGATTGTATGTAATAGGCATGTAAAGTTTAAAAAGCACGAAATAAAAATTAAATTTAAAAACCCTCGACAAAAAACCCAAAAAAATTAAATATAAGGATAGTATTGGGAATGCCGTCTACGAGGCAAGATCGTCTGCGTATATAACTTACGATTTTGAATAGCTTTGCAGCTTGCAATTACGGTTGGTAAAACAGTATAAAAATTTAATTCGAATCTAGTGTCATAGATGTCGCTGGCAACAATATGGTAAGAGAAAACAAGCTGTCAATTTCTTCATAGCCTTGAAGTTCAATAACGAGTGTCGAAGGTGGCAAAATAAAAAACAAAAAGCTGTTACATCGAACAAATTGCGTAGGAGGAAGGAGTTAGGTAAGTATTTCGATTGCTCTTACTTAATCTTCGTGTATTAGATTAATCGGAAACTCCCTAGTTTTGTCACAGTTTTTAATTATAAATTTCTAACCTAAAAAGTTCATAGTTGGGAGTAACGTCTGGGTGGCGTTAGGAAAGATCGTCAAATGCCGGTCTTGCCTTATGACAGAGATCACCAACATTTTTCGTGGAATGGTTTGTTTTACCCACTGACGAAACGAAAAATTTATTTATGATGTTTGTAAACACGAAGCCACTGGCTACAGATTATAACGCAGTTTTTTGGAGTTTACTCCTTTAAAAGAGATTTGTAAGAGCCCGAAATGAAAAATTTATGAGGAGTAAAATCGACTATTGATCGATACCACATTAATGCGAGGCCGGGCCATAGAAAGACCGAACCTGGAAAGCCGGAAGGCTGGAGGCAAATACATATAATATATACATATATATACATATACCTTCAGATATCGATTTTAGAAACAATCTGTTCAGTAATTAAAAACTTCGAAATGGTTGTCCCTTTTTTATTTGGCTTTTCTTTTCAAATAATATATAGGTCTCCGAGGTCTCTGATCACAAATCCCTTGATAGACTTAAAAAAAGTGGCTGCCGTTTTGAACTTTTTATTTCTTGGGCCGATTGGACATACTACAAAACAAAAGTAAATCTCGGGAGATTGTTTTTTTTTTTTTTATATATTTCTGTTTAATTTACCAACCTAATTTATTTAATTTACCCGCACTGGGCCCGCGTGGTTGACTAAGGCCTAGTCGCCCTGATTCAGGGTAGGCTCGAGCCCCTCGGTGGGGACGTATATGAGCGGTAATGATGAGTGAATAAAATGAAAACAGAATACAACTGATTTTCTTTACTACAGCTAATTACTAATAATTTCACAATTTAGCGGTCCCCCTAAGCGACGACTCTTAATCTAATTATTACTACTAAAACTTAACTCAAAGGGCCTATAGATATTATTTTTTTTAAAGGTTTTTGTCAGGTTTTTTTTGTTTATGGCTTTGGGTACAGGTATTTCTAACAGGACCTCCCCTCTTGGTACGTCCTTGTTCAGCGTCAGCGAAATCGTTACACCAATTACATTATTAATATTTACAGTCAAACGCACTCAAATTTTTAATTTAAAAAAAAAAAAAAAAATATATTATTAACGCAAATGTTTGTATGTATGGTTGTATTAATGGATATTTGTTCCTTTTTCACGCAAAAACTACTGAATGTATCTTGCTTAAATTTGATAGGTAGACAGATTAGGACCTGAATTGACATCTAGGCTTTTTTTTCCCACGCTGCACTGCGCACCCTCGAATACAGTCATATAAACTATTTTCACGATAGCGAAGCCGCTGGCAAAAGCTAGTTACATTACATAATACAAGAATTGCTCACTTAAATGAATAAGATAAAATAGTAGGTACTTTTTGATATGTGATTTTTTTTTGCTATTGCGATGTGATGGACGGAACGCCATCCCTGTCCAGAATCGTATACAAAATCGTTAATTAAGATCCACATAACTAAATGTTAAATTCATCTAGGATTGGCGCCAGACGAACCCATAAAAACTCCTTGTTGCATGCCTATAATAATATTACAAGATTCCTGGAAAAGAACCCTTGCGACGTTGGGGATGGTGGCTTGGCTTGCGTAAAGGTTTTTTCTGTATGATTTGGATGTAAGGCAAGTGAGAAGGGAAAAGAGAGAGAAAGAACGAGCGGGGCTTGTGTGTGTGTGCGGATGCGACGAGAAGAATGTGTTCATGGGGGCTGCGTGAGAGATTGAAAGGAGGAAGGCATTGTCAGCGGAGGACGGCGGTTGTGTCCTAAGCGAGGTGTCTCTAGGACGCGATAAATGAGATTGGGGAGGGAAGTGAGTGCTGTGATGTTATCAAGGGCAAAAAAGGGTATGTTTTACGCTTGCTTGCATGATTGCAGAGTAATCCCACAGAATCGTCACAGTAAGGTTTTACTCAGTAAGGATTTTTAATGTAATTCTCGCATAACCGAAATCGCTCGCAACCTCTATAATAATTGTGGAGTATTGTGTAAATTCTGTGTGATTACCGGAACAATTTTAGTCCACGCTAAGGAATCTATAATTGTGAGTTCATTCAAATGCTGTTGGAGCGTCATAAGTAATACAGAACTTTATATCCTATTGATTTAGCCTAAAGTGACATACAGGCATTAAGATTGGCCTGGGATCGATTATGTAAACATATTAGTAGCTAACTAAACTACCTCTAGTGAGACATTGGGAGCGCAAAGGCTACTTTTGGCACATACATGTACATGTCCGTGTCTACACAATGATTGAATTTGGAATTTATTTATTTTAGTTATTATTTATTTAAATTTGTCGAATCGACAGCAAATCACCATCAGCCCATAATCCACGGCTGAAGGCCATTTGGGCTTTCACCAAAAGATATTTGTACATTATATAGACGCTCAGCTATAAAATGGTTCCTTTTGTAGAGGCAATATTTAGCTCTTAAAATTGATAAACAATGTGAACTAAATATTTTACCTAAATGTACCTAAAGAGTCGTCGAGACAACGACGGCGAAGCCTTTTTATGTAAAAATAAGACGTTACCGATTTTCCTTTGGTCGTAATTTTATCATAAATTGTTTGTGTATTTGTCAGATAAAGTCATAGGAGGGGTTTTTTAGGGAATAACATCCCTTTTCCCCCTCCTAGGAGATAATATACCTTATCAAGTTTTATCTCCAACAATGCATTTTGATTTCTCTACTACCACCCAACCACAAAGCTCCGTAATGAACATCATTATGTAGGGTCTTACAAAGGTACGCACTTTTTTTGAACTGGAGCTTGTACTCATGAAACTGAACAACTTTCCTTAACAAACCCATGGTCAATTCGCATTTATTATTTCTTAATTAAATTATCAACTGCTCAGAATACAACTCCCAGCAGCTGGTATCCGCGTATTGGCAAAGTTCAATGACCGCGCCGGCCCGCCACGCCGCCGCGGCGTATTCCGCGCAATTTAATAATTTTAATTAAGAAAACAAAAGCGAATTGACCATGGGTTTCTTGGGGAAAGTTGTTCAGTTTCATGAGTACATGCTTTAGTTAAAAAAAGTGCGTACCTTTGTTAAGACCCTGTATATAAACAAATTCAGCACTTCAGTTTGTAAGTATTATCCGTATTAGGTGTGTGGTGAACCCCCGCCCCTTGTGCCCTTTGGCCTGCTGAGGCTGCTGGGAGTGAAAGCCTCATGAGACTGAAAGCCTGTGTCTCGTGTCTATTTGATCGTCTTGATTTTTCTGAAGTGGATCCTGCATTAAGCTCCCTACTGATGGAAAGCTATACCTATCGGACAGAAAGTTTCCACGAAATGTATTGTATCTATAGCCTAGTATCATATCAGCTCATACACGTCCCCATCGAGGGGCTCAATCCTGCTCTATTTTCTATCAATTAATCTATTTCCCCACCAATCTGAAAGGTTCAAAGTGTGAGCTACAACCTTACATCTCAAATTAAGGCGAAACCAGCGTTCCTATGAAGACTTAATGATGTGTGCAATGGATGAAATAAAAATAAAAGAATGTTCGGGTTGAGTGAAAGGCAGCCTTAACTGTAATTTAAGGCTCTTGAGTGCAATTTGGATGTCCAAGAGTGGCTCAGAGAATCTAACTCGAGTAATACGGGCAATATTTATAAACTGAAGTGCTGGAGTCGTTTATATTTATGTATATAATGAGGGTCATTAAAGGACATTATAATTGAGGTGGTAGTGGAGAAATCAAAATGCATTGTTGGAGATATTTATGTATATAATGAGGTTCATTAAAGGACATTATAATTGAGGTGGTAGTGGAGAAATAAAAATGCATTGTTGGATATAAAACTTAATATGTTTATTATCTCCTAGGAGGGGAAAAGGGAGGTTATTCCCAAAAAAACCCCTCCTATGACTTTATCTGACAAATACTCGAGCAATTAAGGATAAAATTATAACCAAAATCTACTTTTACAAGGGAAAATCAGTAACGTCTTATTTTTACATTAAAACGTCGTCGTCTTGACAACTCTTTAGGTACATTTAGGTAAAATATTTAGTTCACATTGTTTATCAATTTTAAGAGCTAAACATTGCCTCTACAAAAGGAACCATTTTATAGCTGAGCGTTTATAAATGTACAAGTATCTTTTGGTGAAAGCCCAAACACATGTACATAGGTCACTAGATAAGTTTTGCAATACACAAATATGAAACAAAGAGGTGGCATATCATATATATATATTTTAAAACTATATTTCCATAGACAAAGTTTGGCGGGAAAAAGTTTTCTTTTTTTATTATTTTTTTATTAAAAAAATTGATTTAATATTTAAAGATGTCGGCGTGGTCTAGAGACGGCTTACGAGTTGTAATTCGTTACAACTTTGAGAGGGGTCTGTCGTTAGATGACTGTCTCAAGAAAATGCAATCTGTATTCAAACAAAACTGCCCTCATCGTACGACTGTTTACCGTTAGTATTGTGAGTTTAAACGTGGAAATTTTGAATTTTCTGATGCACCAAGATCGGGACGACCCAGTGACGTGTGTACTCCAGATAACGTTGCCAAAATAGAAGAAATGTTAAGAATTGATCGTCGAATGACCTATAGGCAAATAAAAGAAGCCCTGGGCATCAGTGCACCAAGTTTTCACAAAATTTTGCACGAAATTCTTGGAGTAAGAAAAGTTTGCACTCCATGGTTACCTCACGACCTAACGGAGGAGCAAAAGGACTGTCGTGTATTATGGTATAAAAAAATGTTAAAAAATTTGAAAACGGGTCAAGTGCTTATGTTAACAGCATCGTCACTGGTGTTGAAACTTGGCTTTATTATTATGATGTGCCATCTGAAAGTAAAAATAAAGTTTTGCTCTTTGAAAATGAGCCTACGCCAACACAACCCCGCAAATCAAAATCTGTTAAAAAGAGGATGATAGCTGTATTTTTACTAGCCGTGGTGTAATCGATCGAGTAGTTCTGGACAGTCAGCGTACTATAACAGCTAACTGGTACACTAATGAATGTTTACCTCAGTTGCTTGATAAACTTAAGGAAATGCGTCCCAACTCCAGACTCGGTACTTGGCATTTTTTCACCATGATAACGCACCGGCACATCGAGCAGCTCTCACAGTGAATTTTTTGACAATTGCTAGGATAAAAACGGTTGAGCATCCACCATACAGCCCCGACCTAGCCCCTTGTGACTTTGCTTTATTTCCTATTATCAAATATAAGCTGAAAGGGCGGAAATTTACCAGCGACGAGGAACTTTTGAGAGCTTGGGATCATGAGTGTGCTGTACTTCCAGAAAACAAATGGATAGATATTTTTGATGATTGGTTTTTACGCATGTCTAAATGTATTAACTGTAACGGAAATTACTTTGAACGATTGTAAAAATTAAAGTCGTTTTGCAAAATTTATCTAGTAACCTAAGTATGTGCCAAAAGTAGCCTTTGCGCTCCCAATGTCTCACTAGAGGTAGTTTAGTTAGCTACTAATATATTTACATAATCGATCTCAGGTCAATCTTAATGCCTGTATGTCACTATACGCTAAATCGACAGGATATAAAGTTTTATATTACTTACGACGTTCCGAAAGTATTATTATGAACTCATAATTGTAGATTCCTTAGCGCGGACTAAACTTATTCAGGTAATCACACAGAATCTATTTACACAATACTCCACAATTATTATAGAGGTTACGAACGATTTCGGTTACGCGAGAAATACATTAAAAATCTGTACTGAGTAAAACATTATTCAGACGATTCTGTGGGATTACCCTGCAATCATGCAAGCAAGCGTAAAACATACCCTTTCTGCTCTTGACAATGGCACAACACTAACTTCCTTCCCCAATTTCACTTACCACGCGTCTCTAGACTCCTCGCTCAGGACACAACCGTCGACCTCCGCCATCCGCGCGTTCCTCTCCATGTCTCTTACGCAGCCCCCAGAAACACATTCTTCCGTCGCATTTCGCACACACGCAAGCCCACTCGTTCTTTCTCTCTCTCTCTCTCTCTCTCGTACCACTTTCCTTTTGTTAATATCCTTAAATCATTCTTCACACAACCAAACGCATATACGGCAACATCGCAAATCACATGCACATGTTAGAATAGACAAGAGCGGCAACATACCCTATTCTTATCGAACTAATTATTTTAGGGTTCCGTGCGGTGCCTCGCAGTAGTTCTTAAATAATTTGACATAAAAGTTATGTGGGTTTTAAACACGATTCTGAAATAGGGATGGCGTTCCGGCCATCACAGGTGAGTTAGATTTTCTAAGCCACCTTGGCCGCTCAAATCGCATCCAAGCGCCTTAAATTACACTTAAGGCTGCCTTTCACTCAACCCAATATATTTTATTTACTTTACCCATTGCACGCACCATAAGTCTCCTTAGAGAACGCTGGTTTTAACGTAACTTAAGATGTAAGGTTGCAGCTCGCATTTTACAAATTTCAGATTTGATCGAAATAAAATCAAATGATAAACAATAGGGCACGCTTGAGCCCTTCGGTGGGGACTTGTATGAGCTGATATGATACTAAACGATCTTACTTATCTTATCAACTGCAGCATAACTTAATTAAAATGGGTTAAATAATATAATAGGGCAGTTATGCTTTCGCCACATTATACGTAGAGTTTTTTTAATCGTAGCCTAAATATGAATTTCGGAAAGAAAATAGATTTTGGGGTAATATGGAATACTTTTATTTAATAACATATAAAAATAGGTAAATGTGCTAACAATGGATGACCGTGAAAAATAGGGTTCGGAACAAGCTTAACATAGAATTACCTTAAGTTGACTTTCACTTGATAAAAATAATTCATTTTACAAGTTTTTTAAATAAAAAAACTGGTTCGACAACGATCGATCGTCCCCCCTGGTATAAAAATGACCGAATAAATACCTAAATCATAAAAGGAGTAAATTAATTTGCAGTCGGAATTACCCCAAAGTTGTAAGAATCACTTTGGGTATACAACACTCTTAATAATTTTAAATTAAATACTAAATTGTTGCTTGGTGGCAGGTAGTAGTATTTTGCAGGGCAGTAGTAGTGCTTGGTCACCAATGATAAGCAATATCGATGGGCTTTAAAATTAGTTAGTAGTAAGGATTCTACTTCCCTTCGGGTAAGCGGCAGGTTGCGCAGAGCGGCGAAATATATGCTGGTGGAAGACTCAGCAGTGACTCAGGGTTGTTATGATGCGGAGTACGGGCAGGGTGGAAAAACCCTACGAACATAAATAAAAATCTAGTTCGCAACAGCAACAAATAAAAACGGATAGCGGTTTCTAAACATAAATTACCTACCCCTGATAAATACAGAAGGTCGTGTTAAAAAAAAAGGAAAAATCACAGCACTTTACAACTTAAAATAATATTTTGCACAACAAACCGTTTCAACGGTCATCCTTTGTTTTGATCTCCTTGTCAAAAAAATCTCTGTTATTTCGAAATCAAATTTTATGGAAGAGCACAACCAAAAAGCATTTAATCATGAAATGCAAAGCAAGAAGAATGACTTTGAAACGAATATTTGCGTTTCACAACCCTTAGGTATAATTTTACAGCACAGTAGGTACAGCTATGAACTCTAGACTAACCCAGATTACCCTAAAATCTAGACGTCATTAAGGCTACCATGTAGTACCACCACATCAAGTCAATAAAATAATCCAGTATAGAATATTTATTTCATTAAACCCATTGATGAGTATATTATGAAATTTATGAATACACTTATTTAACGAAACTATTTTACTAAACTATTTTACATGCTCCACTCACAGACAAGGCCATTGCTTAAATACAAAGATATAATTTAAAAGATATATATTTTTTTAAAATCCTTACCTAACCTAACCATTCCGGGAGTGCCGACAGAAGTGAAAACTTAAAGGGCTTGTACCCAGAAGCGTTAACATATTCTTTAAAAAATTTGGTTACGGTAACAGTAACAGTGTAGCGAGTTCAATAGTTTTTTCCCATCTCAAAAATCGCCCAACGCTCCTAAAAAAGTTTTCACTTCAAATAACTTATTTATCCATTAGCCATAATAAATATGTCACAAAGTAAATAAGTAGGTAAGAAAGTATATCCATATCGCTGAGTCACGCGATCTTGCTAAAAGCTTCCAATTCCTGATAACTAACAACCCATAAAGCCGGCCAAAGGACCTAAATGTCAGAGGCTAAGTGCGGGTCAGTCCCTTCATCCCCTAGGACTCCGCAGGGTCTTGTTGGTTGGTCCCTTGTAGCGCGCGTTGGTAAAAACCATCCATTATTTGACAAATTAAGATTTACTTACATGAATATAAATGGATTTTAGTTTTAATTTAAAAAAATTAAAAGGTACTTTATACACAATATGTGAACGTCAACATTGCAAATTCTTTATTTCTGATTATTGAAGCCTCTGAATACAACTACGAGTAACATTATCATCATATCAGCTCATATACGTCCCCACCGAGGGGCTCGAGCCTACCCTGAATTAGGGCGATAATTAACATCATAGTTACTTAAATAATTAATATTAATAAAATAATATTTATTATTAATTTACATATTATTAGTTTCATAGTTTTTTGGTTGTTACTATGATTTGCTAACTTTCATTAACGTAAGTAGGACTGGACAGCACGAGCGGTCGGATAATAAATGAAGAAAGGCATATAAAAATACTGCTAAACCATACAAAATTAAATAACCGTCGCTTTTAAGCGCCCTCATACTCTATTGCATTGAATAAGTTGAACAGTGCGCAAAGTCTTATTACCCGATTGCGCCAGAAGTATGGTTATGTTTTACTAGTGTATGTACGTAGGGCGGTACAAAAGTTTTCGGCTAAGTGTGAAATACGTGGTTATCATTTAAAATTTTATTATTAATTTTTGACATAGTCCCCTTGAACCCGAATACACTTTTTATAGCGTTTAATTAATGCTTCGATCACATGGAGAAACCAGTTTGTATCTTCGCTCTCAAAATACTTGGTAACGGTGACATGATGAGAAAGCTTAAAGGCAAGTGATTTTCGTCCAAAGAAGAGATCATTTGACGAAAATGACTTGCCTTTTAGCTTACTCATCAGATTTGGGAAGAGGAAATCGTCACTTGAGGACAAGTTCATAAGGTGGGTTCGAAACCGCAATCTCTCAGTGCACCCATTGCAATATGTGTCTTGAAACGGGTGTGTTGTCTTGCAGAAAAAGGACACCGCGACTGACAAGTCCGCATCTTTTATCAAGGATGGTGTCACGTAACTTTCGGTGTAAATCAGCGCAGTAGACGCCCGTAACTATGGTTCCTTTTCAGCCCGCCCTAACACAATTGTGACTCTTTTTCTAAACAAGATTTCTAGGTATTTATGCATCTCTACTGAACGGGCCCAGTGTCGCACGATTGTGACTTCGATGTGATTTCTAGTGGTGTGAATGAGACGGACAGCACGCGAGCCGCGGTACAAATTTTCTCTTGTTCATTTTGCCTGTCGCGTTGCTTGAGGCCTCACCGCGGGTGAGTAAAAATATTTAGTAAACAATGCGTAATTTTGTAACGATTTATGTGTAAATCAGTTAATAATAAACTAGTTGACTTCATACAGAGTGATTCTAATGTCTAATTGAGTCTATTTCAGAAGTACGTAAAAGCAAAACTTGCAATCACAATTGTTGCACAACGGGCCGTACTATCTGGAGCATTTAGTTTGGCGCGAAGGTCAATAATCTTAAATGATAATGCCATCGGAAGTATTTGGATCAATCAGACCATTCATACCCTTGTTTTTATGGATAGAGCTGCCCACTGCTAGTGGTATATAATGTTATATTATGTAAGCTTATCTTTTTATTCCAACTACCACACAATCGCTTAATAACTCCCAGAGCGAAGCCAAGTACCACAGCTAGTAAATAATAATATAATAAAATAAAAAATAATGTGTGTCAATCTATCTTGATTTTGTGAGTATCACTTACGTAGTAAATAATGTTTATTTTTTGGTACTACATACAACGTCAAAAACAAAAACCTTCCGAGATGACTTCGAAGCATTGTCACGAGCAATGTCGATGTCACCCAAACTCCACCGAAAGCAATGATCGGCTAGTCGGCCAAAATTAATCGGTCTTTTTACAACCGACTAGTCAGCCAATCGTCATGTCGGTCAAAGTTATAGTCGGCCCATCTCTAATTAATAATTTCATTTGATTTCATTCATCTTCACCCAGTGACATAGGATACATTTTCATGTAGTGGGGTTTTTAATTTTTAATTAAATTGGTGAGGCTATTACCATCCTACTATAAGTGCGGCCGTCCAGAGAATGCTGATTTGACACTTCATGACAGCGATAGAATGTAAAATTCGATGAATCTCCGAAATTGTAAACAAATCCATCTTTAGTTTATAAGCTTAAAAAACATGAAAAAAAACCATTTTTTATACTAAATAACAGTAACGGAACACATATTTAGTTTTATGTGTTTGTGTAAGGACAACAGAATGTATATTTTGTAATTACATGAAACGTTAATAAAACGTTTACGTTCTATGGTCATTTCTTCTTAATAATAGTGATGTTACCTCATGTAACCATTGATAACGTATTTGTAACTGTTATGAATATTTTATGAATAATTCATTACCACACAAACAATAACATATTTCTTGTTGCGTTAATCAACCAACCATAAAAGTTTCAGGCATAAAAGTGATATGTTTAAGTAATAACAATAGTAGATTGTACAACAAGAAAATAAAACAAGCCATTTTACCCGAGACGTTCATTTAGCAAACCGAGCTGGTACGGCGAGGGTGGATAATAGTCACGTCGAGGGTAAAATGGGTTTCATGCTCGAGTTTTACACTCTGCTTTTCACTTTGATTACAAGGAAATAATAAATATTCAACCGCAATACAACGAGTTTGGCAAATTTTGACGAATAATTAGTTTCTCACTACACAATTTTTCTTATTTTCCACCCCCTTCACCCATTAAAACCCCTAAAATCGACGGTCCACAAAGTAAACTTTAGCCTCGGGTTGGGCAACACTATTTTGGTAATGTTTATTTTATTTCGTTATATGTTACATCTACATGATAGGTACAAAGTATTTACTATGGATGTCTATGGACACATCACTAGTTACGTCATACTAGCATATGTCAAATCAGCATTCTCTGGACGGCCTCAGTATATAATAGACGAGAAAGTTTGTATGTATGGATAGATGTTTGTTACTCTTTCACGCTTCAACCACTGGGCGGATCGGGATGAAACTTGGCACACATATAGTTTAGGTCCTGGATTAACATATAGGCTACTTTTTATCCAGATTTCTTAAGTGGTTCCCGTGGGATAGCTGTTAAATCTCTCTTTATTTGGTAATTTCTGTCACTTCGTAATGAAGCGAAGGAATGACGTGCTAATTAATACTGATTATCGAACTGACTACTAATTAGCATAGCCCGACATAGTTCCCAAGGGATCTAGAATAGACTCAGTTCCCACGCTCGACAGCACGACAGACATAAAAACTATGTTCACGCGAAAACTAACTAACTGCTGAACATATCTGACTGAAATTTGGTAGGTAGACATCTTAGGACCTGGATTAACATAAAGACTACTTTTTTCCACGCTCGCGAGTCGTTTGTGGCTCGCGCACTGCGCACTCTCGAAGCACACTCTCATAAAACTATGTTCAGGCGAGCGAAGCCGCTGGCAAAATCTAGGATATCATAATTTTGTGCCAAACCATATTAAATTGTATAACTCAATGAGATCTTTATATAGACGACGCCCATACAAATTTGCCCATTGTCCTTTGAATACGATACTAAACGCAACTACTAAGCACCCCACTCAGCACTAACAAAACACGTATTCGCCATTCAGTGTTCCGCCGGGTGCCGCTACAATTATCAACATACTAATACAACATTTAAATGCAAAGCCTGCCGATGTACCTTAACTATATAGCCTGAGCTTCGACAGCCGGTGGATATAGATAGGCCCTTATTGAACTGTTAGTGCTTTTGTTGTGGCACGTTACGGGCTTAGGTAGAAGCGATGGAAAGTAAGTAGATGGTAAATGTATATTATTTTAATAATTGAAAACGATAAACACGTAAAATAATTTTGAACAAAAAAACCGACTTCAAACAGGAAACTAAGGTTCCACTCGATTTCTCTGGGATGCCATCATCAGATCCTGGTGTCCTTATCATGGTACCACTCTTAGGATATCTCCTTTCCAACACAAAAGGAAACATCAAAATTGGTTCATAAATGACAAAGTTATCCGCGAACACATAAAAAAAAATTAAAAATATATACGGTCGAATTGAGAAACCTCCTCCTTTTTATGAAGTCGCAACAACTTACTACAATTTTGCATTATTATTTTTGGTTTTTGTTGATTTTCTAATAAAGTACCTACAACACCGATTTTGATAAAATTGTGAGTCAAGTGAGAGTCGGGGACCACGTGTAGGGTTCCGGAGTCCATTACTAGAAAACTGATTATGTCAGGATATTCTAAATCGTTTCTCTAGGTTTAATAGATTATCAACATCTGGTACACGTTTTTAATGACTTAGACGTGCAAATAATTTAATTCTAAATTTGTCGCTGTTGAACAGGTTTCGGACTCGTCACGGCGGTAATAATATTAATAAAGAGGTCGCTTTTTCCTGCTCCCTGGACCCCTTTCCCCGTAACCCCTTTTATTACTAATTTGTGACGTGCCGTCAAGTGTAGAGTCTTTGTTATGTTTATGTGAATCGTGTACTGCCATCGCGCGTGTTAAGACTACTGTAGTTGCTGTTGTTTTCATTCCTTTTTACGACACTCGCTGTGGTAACTAAACTCTGAATTTGCTTTACGACTGACCTGTGCTTGTTTTTTGGACTCCGTTTGCCTCCGACTACGACTAAATTCTGTTGATTTTGGTTATCTCTACAATGAGTTATTCACTCAATCAATACGCCGAGATGCATTATTATTATGGCGTTGCCCAAGGAAACGCATCTTTTAGCTGCATGCCTTTATAAAGATGCAATAGTGCGGCGGGGAGAAGTAGGTACTGGAGCATTATCGGGACCACTAATTTTTTTGAACACCCAGAATACTCTGATATCTGACGTGTCCCTGGTCGGAATCAATCTCGCGAGCATTAACCCCAGGATCCGGAGAGAGTAGATGCTGTCATGGAGGAAGTCCAAAAAGAGCCGTCTACAACTTCAAGGAAACTGTAAAGTCGAACTAGAATACCGCGAACTTCGGTTCTAAGAATACTTAAGAAAGGTACCTTTTTTAGTAATGCATATTGCAGTGCTCAGAACACGGTTCACACAGGGCCAGCAAAAGTCCATCTATAACCCATAATGCCTTTTTAAATTAAACACGTTTAATTATTAATCATTAAATTTAAAACAAGAATTTACGGAAGGGCCATGTTATAACATCAGTTTTACAATTTTCCAGCCTAACTTGTAATAAATAACCTAAGTCTTTTTCTTTTGCAATAGGGTAACATGCGTACAATATCCACCGCCTACGACAGCTTCAAAACCCGATCACCAAAGAAGAGTAGCTTTCTGTGAATTAATGCTACAACGATCTCAAGAAGACCCCGATTTTTTTTTAACAATATACTATGGACCGATGAATCCCGATTTGAAAGGACCGGAGTTTTTAACATCCACAACTACCATAGCTGGCAAATCGAAAATCCACATCTGGCAAGGGCTTCAAACCTCCAGCAACGTTTCAGTGTATGTGGTCGGGAGTCCTAACTGGTGAACCCATTGGACCTTTTGAGTTACCATGAGGTTAAATGGAAATGCAAATTTATATATATTTTTTTACAAAATGACCTTAATGGGTTATTAGAAGATGTGAACCTAGAGTTAAGGCGACACATAGTTCTGCAAAATGACGGTGCTCCTTAATTATTATATTTTATATTAAGAGCACCTTAATCAAACTAATCCACACAGATGAATTGGGTGTGCAGGGCTCAACCCTATCGATTTCTTTATTTGGGGGTATTACAAGGAGTTGGTCTACGCACGGGAAACCAGCAATGAAAAAGAATCACGGCAAAAATTACGAGAAGCCAAGAGAAAAATCAAAGATGAACACACTAGCTTATTTAGTACTTCTTAAAATTTACTCGAGGAATATTCCTCAAACAAATGGGATACCTTGTAGCTACTTGTCAGAAATTAAGCTCTTCTGGAGAAAGGGGCAAATTATGTAAAGAGTTCCGTTCTTTGCCATCCGTGATCCCAAAATTTTCCTGCATTAACTCCGGATCGGTCTCGTCCAAATTGGACGTAGTCTCGTTCTCCACAGAAGCTTGACGCTCAACTAATCCACTTTGAACAGCAGAAGTAGATGGAATTATTTCAGCTTCTGTCCACACTTCTTCCTATTCAGATTCCGTAGTATGAGTGGCATTTGTCGTCGGTAGTGCCCAGTGCTCCCATTCATCGTTATCATTTATTTCGTCTAGTCGCCCCTTATAACTATCATCTTTTCCAACATTTAATCGAAGTAACTGATTTTTATGCTGTTTTACAATACTATTTGTATCTGGTTAGTACACTTGATACAGACTTTTACCATTTTTCCTGTATTTTGCTCCTTATCTATTTATTACTACTCGTGTAGTTTCAATAATAGATAGTCTTTTATCTTAAATTCTAAATTTCTGTTTTCTCCGTAGTATTTAGTCCGCAAAAACTGTTTAATTTTTACAAAAATTTGAACTTCCTGTGACGAAGGTGTCGGCGAATCAGTTTTGTTTGTTTGTTTGTAAACTCTTTATTGCATTTAAAATAAATACATTAAATATTTAGACAAAAGAATATACATTTACGTTTTTTTATTTACGTTTTTTCTACTTTCAATTTAAAACAAGAGCGCAATGATCTACCAAACATTAAGAGGGTTGTGAAGCTGCGACTTTAACGATTTTTACCTCTAAAATGTTAACCGATTTGGATAAATTTTGATAGGTAGTCATGTCCAACAAAAGCTAGGCTTACCTATACGTTTTGTTTTTTAAATTACTCTTTATAAAAAAACATAAAATGGCCGAAATTACTTTTGTATGTAAAAACATGAACGACAATAAAATTAAACTTATTAACTTTATCGAAAAAACAAAAACACACAAGCCTAGCTTTTGTTCTGACTGACAAGCTATCAAAAATTGGTCCAAATCAGTTAACATTTAAGAGGTGAAAATCGTTCACGCCGTTTGTATGAAAAGTCGCAGCTTCACAATCCTCTTAGCTCGGCTAGCGAATTATCCGTACTACCATGTTTTATATTCCTATATCTAATTAAGAACTCCAACAACAGCGAGTTAATTTTCTCTAACAGAATATTTTAGTTAATAACCCCTTTAAATGTTTTTTTTTTACTATTTTTACACAAACATCAGCCTGGCCATTGCTTGTCGGTGAATACCTGCATTGGTGACGTAAACTGCGTATGCCATTCAATTGACAGAAGTTCGCAAACTGACTGGATGTGAACGAACTACCGTTGTCACTTACTATAATTCTCATTATTCCAAAACGTGACATCACTTCTCGAAGTTTGGCAATTACAGAGGTACCTACTACCATAGTTATTTGTCATCGGATAACTTCGAACCATTTGTTATATTGAAAAAGTTTTTAAATTGATCATCATTATTAGGTAGGTATTTAATATTAATCGGTGTTTAAAAGTATTTAATAAGTGTTTAAAAGTATATTTTCTTTATAATTTCATTACAAACTACCTATATCAAATAAACCCTGACTTTATTTTTAAGATCAGGCAGATCAAACAAAGTAGATGGGTGTGGAGTCGTGGAGATGGGAGGCCTGCACGAGCTGGGGAATGCCGCCTAATAACGTCCTAAATGCACGTTGAGGCCATGAGATATACCGTAAAGTTGTTCTGGGTCTGTGCTTCTGTATTGGCAAGGGCACGACGTACGGGAGGAGCAGTCATAATATTACATCTAATTACATTTATATTTTTTTTTAAAACTTAAATAGAATCGTATTCAATTTGATTCAGTTAATTAAATAATAATAATAAATTAAGAAAATAGTTGATAGGGTATGTAAAAGGTACCCTGTAAGTCATATTAAAGGCCCCTAAGCAGTCACAAAAAAGTTTGTTTGTTTGTTTGTTTGTAAACTCTTTATTGTACAAAATATACACTTAAAATAATGCATTAAAAAAAACCTTAAGTACAAAGGCGGACTTATCCCTTAGAGGGATCTCTTCCAGTCAACCTTTGCAATATTAAACAGAGGACTTAGTAGGACAAAGAAACACGTAATTACGTACAAGCTAGTTAAAAAAAAAACATCAATACAACTAATATTACGTTTAAACCTACGTAGCCTAATTTAATAAAATAAATGTAACATAAATAAATATGATACATAATATATAATATATATATATATATATATATATATATATATATAAGCTCAAGACAAATGGGAAGATCTCATATATTGTCCTTTAGACAGGCCTTGAAGGCGGTAAGGGTAGGAGACATCCTAATGTCAGCTGGCAGACTGTTCCAAAGGCGGGCTGCGTGCACCGTGAACGACTTAGTATAAGTGTCGGTGCTGTGGGTGGGAATCGCGAGAGTTAGGTTCTTGCTAGAGCGCAAACGGTTCTCCATAGCCGTACAGAAGTGAAACCTTTCACGGAGGTATTGCGGAGCAGCTGAGTTGAATAGTACGTTGTACAGGAAGAACAGGATATGGTGATTTCTCCGCTGGCGGATGAGTGGCCAACCCAGCTTACTGCGACTCTCCGTTATATGGTCGTACTTCCGAAGGCCAAATACATAACGAATGCACTGGTTCTGAAGTCGCTCTAATTTATCCAGCAGTTCAGAAGAGGGGTCGAGGTAGACAACATCGCCGTAGTCCAGCAGTGGAAGAAGAAGAGAACGGACCAAGAGAAGTTTAGTGTCGAAAGGAAGAAAATTTTGAAGCCGTTTTAATGAGTGTAGAGAGGCAAAGACTTTGCGACTCACTTCATTAATTTGTGGAGACCAGGAAAGTGTTTGGTCCAAGGTGATACCTAAATTTTTTACAGTAGAGGAGAAAGGTATAACTGTGTTATTAAATACCAAGTTGGGCACGCCTAAATCCTGAAACTTGGAAATGAAATGAGGGCTGCCTATTACAATTGCCTGGGACTTTGAAGCATTGACAAGAAGTCCGTGAAGGCTTGACCACTCAGCAATTGCAACCAGGTCAGCATTCGCAACTTCTATTGCCCGATCGAAATTTGCAAGGGGTGCGGCGGTATAAAATTGGAGATCATCTGCGTACAGATGGTAGGAAGAGGAAAGGGAAGAAGTTATGTTATTTATGAAAATGGAGAAAAGAACAGGGGAGAGAACGCCACCCTGGGGGACGCCGGCGGTAAGTGGGCACGTGTTAGAACACTTACTGTCGATCTTTACTTGCTGGTATCGATCGTAAAGGTAAGAGTGAAACCAAGAGAGAGCTGCTGAGGAGAGGTTTAGGGATTTGAGGATACCAAGCATGAGGTCAAAATCAACTGTGTTAAAAGCACTACTGAAGTCGAGTAACACTAGTAGAGTGAGAAATTTGTTCTCAATGTTTAAACGAATGTCATCAGTGATTTTGACCAGTGCCGATACGGTACTATGACCTTTGCGAAAGCCGGACTGAAAAGGGGAAAGGAGATTATGCCTGCGGAGGTGGTTGGTAAGGCGATCGTTTACAAAGTGTTCAAGAACCTTCGAGAGAACAGGAAGAATTGAAATGGGACGAAAGTCAGAAAAGGAAGAAGGGTTGGGTTTTTTGGGAAGTGGGATTATATGAGCGAGTTTCCATGAAGATGGAAAAACACCAGTAGCTAGGGAGCAGTTTAGTATATTGGTGAGGATCGGTGATATATGTTCTTGTATAGGAATTATCAAATCAAGACTCAACCCGTCGTTGCCGACAGCTTTTGTCTTGATTGATTTAAGGATTTTGAGAGTTTCTTCAGCAGTTATCTCTCCCAGCTCGAGGGTAGTGGAATTAGGGTGGGAAATATTGGCTATACGGGACAAAGCAAGTTGCTTAGAGAGCGGATCCAGGTGGAATGGTGATGAGCTGAAGTGAGCGTTCAGTGCATTGAAGTCCACGTCAGAGGAAAAACTTGACTGTAGCTTGCCCAAGCCAAGTGACTTTAGGAATTTCCAAAGCTTGTTGGGTGGGCAGTTCTCGATAGAAGAATGGATGTGGAGACGTCTGGCGTTCCTGCAAATTTTATTGCATCGATTGCGTAACTCTATAAATATGTCCCTGTTTCGGTTTGTCGGTTCACGACGTAATCTTAAGCGGGCCTTGTCCCGCTTAGCCATGAGGCGCTTAATTTCAGAGGTGAGCCAAGGAGCTGGGTAGTGCTTCAGTCGGACCGGTCTAAGTGGAGCATGTTTGTCATATAATGAAAAGATAATGTGGTTAAAGTTATTCAGTTTGGTATCTACATCAGATGCTAAAAGGACCGAGTCCCAGTCCGCTTCGTAGAAATCTTTCATAAACGCATGGTGGTTAATGGACTCGAGATTTCGCAACATTAGAACTTTATGGCGTCGCTTAGGTAGCCGAAATTTAAAAGATGCATATATTAAGTCATGGACGGAAAAGGCGCCAGCGTTGAACTGGCCATGACTCGCAACAAGATCCGGAGAAGACGTAATAATGAGGTCAAGAAGAGATGGAGGTCCATTGTGGGGAAAATGAGTTGCGCTAAGAGGGAGACAGTGTAGGTCGACTGACTGAAGAAGGGAAAGTAGCTTCTTAGACCGAAAGTCATTTCTGACCAGACAAGTATTAAAATCTCCCATGAGGATTATGTGATCGTACTGTGGTCTGAAATCAGCTAGGTTCCTTTCCAAAGAATCAAAGTAATCAATATTCCGCGAGGGACTGTAGAAAACACCTAACAAAGTTTTGCTATGATGGAAGGTCACTTCCAAAAAGAGATGCTCGGGCCCTTGAAAAACGGGGAGAGACTGAGAAACAATTTTACTGGGGATATCACTGCGAAGGTAAATTGCTACTCCACCATATCCTACCGATCTAGTCGTCCCTCCGGATTCCCTGACTTTATTTTTAAGTTAAGTTATGATATTAAATTAAATTTAAAGCAAAGAAAGCCGATGGCACTATATCATTGACTTAAAGAACAAGCCTTACGGCGGTGTTCTGCAGTGGATGTTCTTTTATGCTTTAGTATATGCGTCTCATCATATCAGCCGAAGGAAGTCCACTGCTGGACATAGGCCTCCCCCAAGGATCTCCACGACGACCGGTTCTGCGCTGCCCGCATCCAGCGGCTTCCCGCGACCTTCACCAGGTCAACGGTCCACCGAGTGGGAGGCCTGCCTACACTACGCTTTCCGGTGCGTGGTCGCCACTCGAGAACTTTACTGCCCCAACGGCCATCTGTTCTACGAGCAATGTGCCCCGCCCACTGCCACTTAAGTTTAGCAATTCTGAGAGCTATGTCGGTTACTTTGGTTCTCTTACGGATCTCCTCGTTTCTGATTCGATCACGCAGAGAAACTCCGAGCATAGCACGCTCCATTGCCCTTTGGGTGACCTTGAGCCTTCTTATGAGGCCCATAGTAAGCGACCATGTCTCAGTTCCGTACGTCATCACTGGCAACACACATTGGTCGAAGACCTTGGTCTTAAGACACTGCGGTATCTGGGACGTAAAGATATTGCGAAGCTTCCCGAACGCTGCCCAGCCGAGTTGGATTCGACGATTGATCTCTTTCTCGAAGTTGGACCTACCTAACTGGACTGTTTGTCCCAGGTATACATATTCGGTAACAACTTCGAGTGAAGAGCCTCCAACCTTCAGAGGAGTAGGTATGACACGGACGTTTGACATAATTTTCGTCTTGTCCATGTTGATTCTAAGACCCACTTGTTGAGAGGCTCTACTGAGGCCATCGAGCATTGTGCCTAAGTCGTCCATAGTCTCAGCCATGACCACGATATCGTCAGCGAATCGAAGGTGGGTGATGTACTCGCCGTTGATATTGATGCCGAGTCCATCCCAGTCCAAAAGCTTAAAAACATCTTCCAGGGCGGCGGTGAACAGTTTCGGAGATATAACGTCTCCCTGTCTCACCCTTCGCTGCAGCTGGATAGGTTCCGAGTTTTGATCCTGGAGTCGAACCGACATGGTGGCGTTTTCATACAAACACTTCAGCACTTCGATGTATCGATAGTCAATTTGGCACCTCTGGAGAGACTGTAACACAGCCCAGGTTTCGACCGAATCGAAGGCTTTCTCATAGTCCACGAACGCCAAGCATAGTGGCTGATTGTACTCTTCGGTTTTCTGTATAATCTGCCGCAGCGTATGTATGTGGTCTATGGTACTAAATCCTTTTCGGAAACCGGCTTGTTCGGGAGGCTGGAAGTCGTCAAACCTGCGTGCGAGACGATTCGTAATGACCCTCGAAAACAGTTTGTAGACATGGCTCAGAAGTGAGATGGGTCTGTAGTTCTTCAGCAGGGTATTGTCGCCCTTTTTGAAGAAAAGCACGACCACACTTCTGTGCCATGCCTTAGGCGTTTGTCCTTCAAGTATAACGGAATTAAATAATTTCTGAAGAGCTTTAAGTACCGGTGTTCCACCTGCTTTCAGAAGTTCAGCCGTAATTCCATCATCACCCGGTGCCTTATTGTTTTTAAGCTGTTTAAGAGCCATTCTAATCTCGTACAGGCTGACGTCCGGGATATCTTCGGTATAGTGTCGGGTAAGTCTAGCTCTTGGGTCTTTAGCCAGATCGCTAATATGCGTCTACCATGATTAAATAGGTACAATTCACTTTTCACTGGCCCAAAGAAATCTAAATGAATCCTGTATGATGGCCAGGGTGCGCGAGCTTCCGACTTAGATTTGTGTATGATAAATGAGTCCTGTGAAGTTTCTTAATATTTGCCCTGGCAATGGTATTACGATCCCATGTTCCCGCATGATGCAATTGTCATTCTACTGACAATTCATTACGACAGTTAAAATACGAGTAGCTTTGAATCTTTGAGTCTTTTCGTGGCAAACTATTATTTATTTTTTTACCTGTTGTGAATTATCACCTTTTAAGGTCTCAATTACGTATGTGAGTTAATGAGATTGGCAAGTCTCCATCCGCAACGAAATTAATGTAACTAGCCCAGTCTAACGCTTGATAAACCGATTCTGAATACCTAGTGTAAGCGACGTTACCGGTAACATAGTAAAAAGAAAGATAGAATAAAAAAGATTCCAAAAGAGAGTGTGTAAAAAAAATAAAAAAAAAGATTCCAAACGAAAAACTAAGGAAATTTAAACAAATCTTCTAATAAAAAAAAACGAGACCTACAGTACTCGCATATGATGTGTAACATGTGACAAAATACTTGTGAAATTAATTAATAACGCCCACACAGTGATGTTCGATGGACGATTGTAAAGAGAGTAATTATTACGTATTGTTTTACGTCATTCCTACCGTTGATTATAGTTAAAGACATGAAACACCTCCTCGCTTGAATTTAGATATTTGTGTCTACTTCACAATAAGCTCACCTAATGCAGTAGCGTAGCGTAGTGCGGAAGGGGCGGCCAGCCCCGGGAAGCACTTTTAAGGAGCGGAAAAAAATGATCACGGAATTTTTGATTACTTATTCTGTGACGAAATCGGGGGATCCCCTTTCTTTAACCCTTATGGGCTAAAATGAATTACATAACACACTAAGGCTAATAAGTGTCAATACACCAGCTTTTTATGAATATTGAAATTGTTAATTAATGTAAAGTTACTGTGGATGGCTTTACGAAGTTACTTTGGACCTTTGCTAAAAATATATGTGTTAATACAAACCCACGAATTCTAAAAAAAATGACTTCCCATACAAATTGATCGGCTGACAAGCCAAGTTCCTAAGGGAAGTCCACATTTTTTTCAGAATTGACCATAGATTTCTTGGGGAAAGTTGTTCAGTTTCGGTTTCTTATTCACCTCCTTAAAGATTTCTTGGGTTTGCATAAACACCCTGTATATAGGTATTATTAGGTAGATAGGTAGTTCTTCTTGGTTGTTACCACTTTGGACATTATCTTTATGAATGTCTTCTTCTGCAACGTCCTCTTCGTCTGTCGGCTCGTCGTCAGATACTAGTATAGCTTCGACATCCTAAAAATTACCTAAATCCTTTGGGCGTACTGCCGGAGAAACAGCGCAGCAATGAAGCCGGGTTGTGAATGGAACAGCTCCGCCTCACTCCTTTTGGGTGTACCGCCGCAGGAGCAGCGCAACTGAAGGCCGGCTGGCGGAGGGCACGGCTCCGTTCACGGTGCAGCCTTGGATTGTAGGTGGTTCGATTTTTAAAGCCCGTGGGCGGTGGATACGAACATAAGTAAAACTTGTTCGCAGCAGAACCAAAAACATATACAAAGCGGAATCCTTACACAAAACGCTTACCTCAGATAACACTTGAGAGCCTGACAATAATACACAACAATTTAAATATTTACAACTTGAAACATAAAATGCGACATCACACCGGCATCTATTTTTTCTCGCTCTTGTCAAAAGGTAACAGAATCAAAAATATATAATATGAAGCGGAAAGCAAGGAGAATGACTTTGAAACGAACATTTTGCGTTTCAGTTGGTAAAGAAGCCGTGTTTGTACAGGAAAAAATCAGCAGTTGGCCGTAGCATTGCCAAAAACCGGAGTCTTTTTCAACATCAGCCAAAAAGCACATGTCCCACACAGGAAATAACAAAACGGGCGCAAAACTTCGATGGGTGAACAGTTTGCAAACGAAATCGAAATACTTAGTAATAAATTTTTTGTCCTTCTCGATTTCGATATAACAAAGTGTGATGCAATATTTGTGATGTAACTTGGGAGAAACATCGGGATTCGGGAAATTCCCGTCCATTGATACTAACTGTTTAATAGCGCGCGTTTGGATACATGTATGTATGTAGTGGCGTTTTTTGTCAAAAATATTAGAGTTATGTGTTTTGTTATAAAGCCGTAGAATTTGCTACGGCCTTGGAATAGGCCTGCCTACGCTAGGTTTCCGGTGCGCGGTCGCCACTCGAGAACTTTACTGCTGCCAGTAACGGCCATCTGTTCTATGAGCTATGTGCCCCGCCCACTGCCACTTAAGTTTAGCAATTCTGAGAGCTATGTCGGTTACTTTGGTTCACCTACGGATCTCCTCGTTTCTGATTCGATCACGCAGAGAAATTCCGAGCATAGCAATAAAACATGCAAACTAGGTCACAGTACGGGTAGGTCCCTTCAGGGTAGTTCGTGAGTGATTCTTTGGCAATTCAAAGAAAGTTTAATTGATGGATCGTCAGTCGTCCAATTCACATTAACTTAATTGTATCGTAAACAGGGTGTAACAAAAATGTTGTAGGTTCCATTAACTGGAGCTTCTACTCATCATACTGAACAACTTTTGCTGTATGACTTTGCTGAAATCGCAGAAAACAATAAATTTACTACTCATACAAATCGATCAGCTGATCGACCAATTATGTATATTTTAGTATGGAGATCAAATTTTTTTTTTAGAATTGTCTATGGGTTCCTTGGAGAAAGTTGTTAATGAATAGAATCCCCAGTTAACGGGTCCTTCACCGATTTTATTATATAGGGTATAACAAAATTGCTGTAGGACCCGTCAACTGGATAGGTTCTGCCTACTCATCATACTGAACAACTTTACATAGTCAATTCTCAAAAAAAAAGGACCCTCCATCAGAGATATGCTATATATAAGGGGAGGTAGATAGGTTACATGCGTCCTAAAAGTGAAGCAAAAAAAAAGATGCCAATTGGCATCTCTTTTCATAGTAGCATTCGGTAGGTACCTATTTAATGTGTGTGTAAATGGATTCGATTTTCAAATGTGGTTTGTTAGTGCATAACCCATCTATGGTAACAAATCTCTGCCCTCCATACTAAAATGCACAAAATTAGTCGATCAGCTAATCGATTTTTACGAAGAGTAAAGAATTTTAAGCTATTGCATAGATTTTATCGCAGGCTTTGAGCGCGGGGACCGAATCCAGAAATTCCGTAACGAAGAAAAACCTGACGCTCGGTTGCCATGGCAACAATATCGGTTGTCAAAACAAACATATAAGAAGATTTGATCATTTTCGGAGAATAATAAAACTCTTTTCATAAACTGTATATACCTCCATATGACATAAAAGATTTGATTATTTTTTATTTATCAAATGCAAAAAGATTTTATTTAAGACACAGCTGTTTGTATTTATAGAGATAGGTACAAAAAGATTTTATTCCATATTTGGCTGTATAGTTCCAACTACCATTGCTTAAAAAAAAAGTACAAAAAGATTTTATTCCATATTTGGCTGTATAGTTCCAACTACCATTGCTTAAAAAAAACAAAGATGTAAAAAAGCGCGGTTAAGCGAAAATAAATAATAAATATGAATGAACAAAGTGCATTTATTATTAATGAAGAAAGTAATAAAAGCGCGGTTAAGCGAAAATAAATAATAAATATGAATGAACAAAGTGCATTTATTATTAATGAAGAAAGTCACGAAAAAATAGTGAAAGAAAATGAGTGAGTACTCTATATACATACATTTTATTATTATCACAAATGCAGTATTAATTTTGAATTGAAAATATAATACTGCTATAAAGGTGACCTAAATTTTTGATATTAAAATGAGCGATATTAAAAGTAGCCCTCTTTTATACACACAAACACACACACGCGTATAGTTTAAATTCTCAATTTAGATTCTCAATATGTACATAAATATATATATAAATATATATATATATATATATATATATATATATATATATATAAATAAATTCATTCTTCATTATGTATATAACAGAAACCATCAAACCAAGCACGTGTACTATTCAGTACCTTTGTTTTTGGTGTATATATAATGCACATGAATGCCGCGCAGAGAAAGTATATATGATATTATAACTTTATAAATGTACATCGCGCGAAATTCGATAATCACTTCTAAATATTGTTATTTATTTAATAAAAGAAAAAATTGTTTTCTTATCGGTCACCACGCTCAAAAAGTGTAACTTGAATTAATATCAAAGAAAAAGAAATACTGCATGAATAAAATAAATAAATAATTATAATTGCATAAGTTGATACAAAATGCTATGCAATAGCTTTACCGCGGCAGTCCCAGAGTGCCACACGTCTTTTTTTTTTCTATTTCAATAAAGTCGTAGAACAAAACTTGTTCAGTATGATGAGTAGAAGCCCCAGTTAACGGGAACTACACCCATTTTATACACCTGTATATATTGACGGTTAAGAATCAAATCCGTAACTTTTATTTTTTTTAGTTTATAAATAAAAAAGTTTATTTTTAAATGTGTTTATCCGACTAATAAGTAAAAAATTGGTAAAAATAGTTTTTTCCCATAGACATACACATGTTGCCAAACAGTTGGTACGCTTAGGTTGCCAGTATTTAATGTATAAATTCTAATATTTTAGTGAGATAGTGCAATTTTACATTTATCATCATATCAGCTGAGTCACCACTCTAGAACTTTAGTGCCCCAACGGTCATCTGGATTACATTTATACTACATGAATTTATATCAGTTGTAGCATAAATGAATTAAAATCTATTTAATAACAATGCTACATGATACGTAGAATTTTGAAAGATTACCTAATAGTTGAAACCTATGAAAGAAAAATAAAATTGCATGGTAAATATAGATATAATCAAAGAAATAGTTAAGAAGATTAAAGGAAGAATATAAAATAGGAATGTCATCGCTGATTGGTAAAAAAAGGAACTTAACAGTAAGATTTTGAATTTACAAGTTTTCAAATAATTAATATAACGAAATATTTAAATATACAGTAGCAACCACGCACGTGCCGAGTTGCTATGACAGACAGTGTACTAAGTTAACTAACTTAGAAAAATCTACGAGTACATAAAAATCAACTGCCGTGCCTTAGTTTCGAAAAAACTCAAAAATGGCTCGACCAATTACGACGAAACTTTGATGTATTGCTGTGAACACGTCCGGGAAGGTTAATAACAAAAAGTCTTCGAAATCCACGCGGGAGAAGTTTTTTTTTAATGGAACCCAAAACTACAGTACATTTTAGTAAATTAAATTAAAATAGGTACATAAATCAGAGGGCGGCGAAATTTTCCTACGCCCCTGGCGGCTGGCACCCACGCTACGCTTTGACCTAATGTCATCAAAGGGTTCCGCTTCACTGCTCAGAATATCGTATTCACCATCCCCACCTCAAACTTTTCCAGTCCAATTAATTTTTGGATTTTGTTCAAGCTTCTTAAAATGCGCAAGTTAACAAGATTGTTTCAATAAATTAGTTTGGTATCTAACAAAGCGTCCTCAAGTTTGCTAGTGTCGTCCGTTGTGGAGATACAATGATATCTTGAGTTCCGGTGACTCATCATCATCATCATATCAGCCGAAGGACGTCCACTGCTGGACATAGGCCTCCCCCAAGGATTACCACGACGACCGGTTCTGCGTTACCTGCACCCAGCGGCTTCCCGCGACCTTCACTAGTTCACCGGTCCACCGAATGGGAGGTCTGCCTATGCTACGTTTTCCGGTGCGCGGTCGCCAATCGAGAGGTTTACTGCCCCAACGGTCATCCATTCTACGAGCTATGTGCCCCGCCCAACTGACTGTAAATTGAAAAATAATAAATGTACTGGTAAAAATTTCCTTCTGCTAATAACCGCCTCCGTGGCGAAATGGTTATGTCCATTAGCTTCACATTAGGAGGTCGCGGGTTCGATTCCCGGCGGAGTCTAACCAAATCGAGACAAATATTTGTTTCGTGAAATTTCAGATAGGCCGTCAGCGTTCTGGTAAGAGCTATTTTTGAGAAAAAGTAACAAACAACTTGGATTTGTATGGGAGGTACTTAATAATCCGATTTTTATTGAAATAACGAACTACCGCGCGCTGTATGCTGTATCAAGTTACAGTAACCTACAGAGTTTCATAAAAAAATATTAGTCATTTCTGAGTAAAAGTTTTTTTAGTATACTAAAAGAGGTATTCCACTTATCCAGGTTTCACTGTATACCTAACTTCCATATTACACTTATTACGTAATGTTTGTTATTGATCTGTGTATGCCTAACTACGACAGATGGCGAAGGCTTCGCTGGAAAGTATGCACAACATGACTGCACAAATTATTTCTCCTGAAAAAAATCCCTTCAAACGTTCAACTTCGAGTTACTGCCTAAATTCCCTTTTAACCCTTTCATGAGCAACGAAACTGCGGCGAACAATGGAAAACTGAACCTTATTCGAGGTTATTACAGTTTAATATTGACACAGCATCCCTGGCAAACATATTGCCAATGCTCGTGAAAGGGTTAAAAGTTCAGTTTCTATGCGATAAATTTTCCTTCCTTATTGATAAAACGTATACTATAATATAAATGATTTCTTGAATGATAAACTTGATAAATAACGACTTTACTTTGACATTTATTATTATTATTTTATTATTTTTCTTGACATAACATACATATTTTCATTTCATCTTAATCCAAATTTTGAAAACTTTTGACCAAATTATGATTAGTAATGCAATTTGTATATAACTAAAATATTTGTATGCTATTTAGCAGAACATACAGGCACTTATATTCTTTGTAACACCTTTACACCGTATGTTTCACAAATAAATAATTTTGTATTTGTATTTGTATTTGATAATGTTAGATCATGGTGGTCCGCAATCTGCAATGTATTTAAACAGTTTTTGTGCGAAATTTTATGCAATTCGGTTCAAAATGCAAAACTAATGCCTTTGTGACTGTCTGTGACGGACGAACGGGCCGAAGGATCAAATTCAAATAACTCTTTATTGTACATCAAAATAAATACATATGCAAAATTTAAATTAAAAACTAAGAGACGTACAATATAGGCGGTCTTATCGCTGGGAGCGATTTCTACGAGACAACCCAGTGCTCGGAGAAAAAGCAAGGAGATAGGTAGGATCTTACAAGGGTTTTTTTATGGGGAAGAACGGATCCCTAAAATTACCAGAACGCTGACGGCCTATCTGAAATTTCACGAAACAAATATTTGTCTCGATTTGGTTAATCTTGTTTGATCTTATAAGGGGGACTTTAGAAAATGTATAAGTTTTTCAGGGAATTAGAAAAATAAATTACACTGAATATCTTTGTGGTTTATACAATTTAATTTAGGTATAAAAATGTAGTAGGTACAAACGGTAACTTCTTGTGAGCTCTTAGTGCAAAGAAATAAAATCCTACCTTATGTACAATAATTCATCTAACTAGTTATAAAAAAAGTCTTTTTTTGTTATAAATAGGTGTCATAATAATTTTATA
The DNA here is from genome assembly GCA_947284805.1 of Coleophora flavipennella. Classification (NCBI taxonomy): domain Eukaryota; kingdom Metazoa; phylum Arthropoda; class Insecta; order Lepidoptera; family Coleophoridae; genus Coleophora; species Coleophora flavipennella. The sequence continues at coordinate 9,721,862 of OX369265.1, read as the reverse complement.
TCTATTTATTTGACAAACGAAAAAGGCCTCGCAGGCGTTACTTTTCCATAACCAATATTATTATTATTTTGTTCATCAAACTGCTCTAGTCTAGAGCTTAAATTGTTATTTTGAGTATTCCGATCAGGTCCCAAGTTGCCCACCGACTCCTGAGCGGCCGAGTAGGAGGAAGGTCCCGTATATATCGTATTCACCTCATTCAGTTGCCCGAGAACCTGCTTTGCTGATGGATGGTCCACAGAGTAATTAATATTAGATGTCAATTCGTGGTCCTGATGATTTTGCTGACCAGCCTTTGGACTGCCGTACTGATCTATTTGGAAAGCGTTCAAAATTTTCTGTTGGTCCTTCTCATCTTCCAGCTGGTAGCTTACTGACGGCACTAACTGGAAGGTAACGACATTTTGGACATTTGGATTTTGCACTAATTTAGCGCTCTGACTCTGACCAGCATTTTGAAAATTTCCACTCGAACTGTCTAATTTCGTGTACACAAAATAAGATTGGTCTTTTTTGTAGGTGACGAATTTGTTTTCTTGCGAAGGGTGCGCTATTGTGCCAATGATTTTATCGCGCACTTGAGCGGAGATGCCGTCGCCACTGTTGATGAAATTATTGAGGGCTTGTGTCGATTGCTCTTGACTGCTGAAAGCATCTTCACTAGGAGCCTGTTGCAACTTGGCAGGGCGGACGGGAACAGATTCAGATCGAACTATTTCAACTTCAGCTGATTGTTTGTTTACGTAGTTTTGACCTCCCTCGTGTAAATGTTCAGCTTCAGTGTGCTGTGGTGTAGCTTGGACAAGGCGGGCAGGCTCCGCATTGTACACCTGATTAGTCACATCAGGGACCGGCAGCTGATACAACTGACCGCTATAAATCTGACTGTTATCCTGTACATTGGCTTTTATCTCGCCGTTCTGAACCCGTGCCGGAAAAACACCCTGATTACTTTGCGGACGTGCCGAATTAATTTGTGCAGATTGCTGTTGCGATGGGTTCTGCTGAAAGTTAGTATATTTAGCGGGTCTGTATTGATCTGTGTTGGTTGTTGTTTGTGTGGAGATAATGTTGGCATGGTTCTGGTTCTGATTGTAGTTGGAGTATTGTGCTGCCGTCAGCTGGGAGACCTGGTTAGTGAGTTGTGATATGTCTTCGTTGTTGACAGTCTGGTATTGAGTCTGAGTGTTCTGTTGCGCGAGGTTGCTGTACTCTTTTGCAGCGTTCAGTGAGTCGGTCAGAAATGAGAACACCAGAGCCTGTGAATCAGAAATATTTGTGCTTTTATCAGAAATAAGCCTGCCGATAGGAATAAAGCTGGCTCCAGGAGATTTCGCAACGAGATTATTTGTTAGAACCAAGTAGTTACTATCTGCAGTATTGAGAATTTCTAACCTATCAAAATCACTTTCGTTGTGACTCTTGAACAAATACGAAGCTACCTTTTCAGGAATGGATATTTTCAGAGACACTGTACGTTCTATGGTGTTAGTAGCTGATGGCTCTTTGTAAAATGGTAAGTTAGCTATTGGGTTACTGTTTTGAATGACGTTGTTGTCGTAAGTTTCGACTGGAGGTTCCAAATCTGTGGAAGGATTGACAATGAGACGAGCACTTTGCTGCACATTGGAGACTGTAGGTGACTGAGGTGTAAGGTTTTCGTCACTTTCTTCGTTATTATCAGGTGGAATGTAACGCTCCTCAGAATAATCCTTTTCTTGACGGAATTGTTCAAATTGAGGTGGGGACGCCGTTTGCAAAACATTACTAGTATCTTTTACGATATCGTTTACTGTTATGTCTAGTTTTTCCTTGGTTAGTATATCAGCGAATGATAGGTTATTATGATTAGTGTGTGTTCGTGAATGCTTGGTTAGTGAGAAAGAAGGGTTGTCAGGCGGAGCGGCGTAGACTGGTGTGGGGGTCGTTGGAGACGCTCGTAGTTGCTCGCTCTGATAGTACGCAGGCTGTTGGATTGCACTGGGAGCTAGATACTGCCGAGACAGTATAATATTAGACTGTGAAGGAGGTATATATAGTTTTGCAGCTGGTTTATAAGTTGTAGGAGGTAAATACAACTTTGCAGCCACAGTTGGAGGTGCAGTTGTTGGATTTAAATATAATCTAGATAGAGTTGGGGGAGGAGAAGCCGATACGGTAGGGTTCAAGTATAATCTTGAAGGAACTTTGACTGTTGTGACTATCTGCTTTGCAGCCACTGTAGGTTTATTGTATACATAGCCAGTAGGCTCAACAATAATCCTTGCTGTGCTAGGAGGGTTATAGACATAAGGAGTGGGCTCACTAACGATTTTAGCTGGAGGAGGTGGTGGGGGAGTGGTGGGCTTATTATATGTGTAAGCAGTAGGTTCAGAGATTAGTTTAGCTGCTCTTGATGGTTTTACAATCCAAGTTTTGAAGGTAATTCTAGATTTAGGCTGACCTGGCTTTGGGTCTTGAATAATTCTGTTATAAGTTAATGTTTTCGTTACTATTGTAGCCGGTATGTCCTTACTTACCAAGTTTTGTCGAGCTTCAGTGTTTATATGTCCAGTATTATCTTTGGTCGAGTAGCTCTGTTCGGCTGGGCTGGGGTAGTTGTATTGTTGTTTAGAGTATTGTGCTTCATATCCTCTTTGTTTTGCTGACTTAGAGGGTAATGTGTACTGGGCGTTTTGGGGATTCACATGAGATCTTTGACTATTGACCGTGTTTCTCAAGAAAGATTGAGTGGTTGCATAATTTGTTTGCTTTTGACTCTGAACTGTATTGTACGCTTTTTGTGGACGCGACACAGAGTTGACGTTGTTGTTTGAGAATATGACTTGATTCTGTGCGTGCTGTCTGACGTGTCCGTTGGAGATGTGTCCTAACTGTGGTGTTTGTTGTATTCTGCCAAATTGCTGGGCATTTTGCCTTTGTCTTTGAAAAATTTCTGCGTCAGACTGAGTGGGGAGAGTGTTGAAAGGCGGCGGTACATACTGTGAACTAGCGGTTGAGGCAGCTATGGCGTTATTACTAAAAGAGTTCTGATAGCCTTGCACCAGCTTTGCAGGAGCATAGAGGCTATTAGGCCTTTCTGGACTAGCCATTAATGCTCCAAACATCTGTCCTTGCGGAGGCTTGTAGTCTTGCATTACGATGAAGTTGCTCTTCATTACAGTTTTATCGTAAGGATTCCTCATAGGGTGAGTCAACATCTTCTTTATGTCCTTCATGAGCTGTGGTCCAAGCCTGAGGTTCCCAAACTTGTCGTTATTGCTGTTGAACAGTTCCTGCGTTCTCTCACAGTTGACGTTCATCCACCAATCGCACACAAAGACGGCCTGGTTGAAAAGGGTGCCGTTGGGGCAGAGAAAGGACTGAAAGCCGTACGTTGACCCTGATGTGCACACCCTGAATACTTGGCAGTTAGTTTCCAAGTCAGCGTAGTAACCTGAAATTGGAAATGAGTTTACATGATAAAATATTTTTCAAGCAGAAATAATATTTACTAAATTTATTTATAGCCAGTATCCTTAAATTTTTCAACAACCTTATTTGTATCGCTTACGTCTTAAAGTTTTGCTCAAAGTATTGCGAGATTCGACCAGCTCTCATTCGCAAGAATACTGTCCAAAGCGGTACCACAGCAAAAGGTTTTATCCCACCGCAGCAAAAGGTCTTACACACCACAGATATTTGCAAAATCATAACTATTAAGCACTCTCCCTTTTAATGGTAATCTGACAGACTTAGCGTTGAAGTATTTACCTGGTTCCTTCCCAGCACACGAAAACGAGGTCCTGGGTATGGAGCCTAGGGTTGGATAGTCAGCGCCAGGCTCCCCCGGCACCGCAAGCCGGATGTCCCATCCGTGGGCGTCAGACTGCCGTGTCTGCCGACTGCCCTGCGCTGTAGCCCACGAGGCGAGGGAAACTGGAAAGAACACATTTCAGATTTGTAGAGAAGAAAATACTTAAATCAAGCATGAATCATCTTTCGAAGCGGGACCTATAAATAATTTGTATCCAGTATCGTAGTATGATAATATGCTTATATTTTGCAAACGGATCTCTGGATTGAAAACTGGTTTTCACCAAAGATTTTAGGAAAATTACGTTTTCAGATACCCGCAATATTTTTGAATGACCCATACCATGGGACAGACGAGAAAAAAAAATTAACCCTACTTTCAAGCGTAGGCGAGGTACGAGAAACGCGTGAAAAAAATGTTTTTTCTACATTTTATTTCACTACTTTGTCGGTGTGATTAATGCCAAATTTCTAGTTATATATAGCACTAGCTTTTGCCCGCGGCTTCGCCCACGTGGACATAGCTTTTATGACTCTTTTTGAGGGTGAGTGGTGCGCGAGCCGCAATCAGCTCGCAAGTGTGGACATGAGTTTTCACCAGGTACCTTAGGTACTGTATCGGGCTATTCGGTTTAGCAGTCTTTGTCACTTCCCACCCCCTCAACAAATTCTATACAAAAAATCACTTTAATCCGTTGCTCCGTTGCGACGCCACCGACGTGCGCGAGCGTAGAAAACAGTTGTCCCCAGATCTCTCGGGAACTATGTTAGGATATACTTATTAGTAAATTATATCATTTTCCACCTCATCTCTGTGCTAAAAATCACACCAATCCATTTTTTCGTTACGATTTTAAATAAAACGAACATAGAGAATAGTTTTAGTTTCCTCAGGAACTGCATCGGACTATGATAATTTCCACAGATAAAAGGTTGACTATTTCATTCCCAGTGATACAGGGTACCTGCATGCCAAATTTCATCAAGATTGGTAGAGGTGTTGAAGTGTGAATATGTAACAAACAAACAAACACATTTTCACATTTATAATATAAAGTAAGGATTTCTAAATCTTAAATAAAATATAGAGCGTCGGTGGCAAAACGGTTAGGGCCACTACCTCCTGTCCGGAAGGCCGTGTTTCGAATCCTGCCACTTACCAATATCTATACGAATATCGATTTCATACTGGTATGTACGTTTATCCGATGCTCTTACGGTGAGAAAAACATCGTGAGGAAACCTGCACACGCCTGCGAAGAAATTCGAAGCTTATGTGTGAAGTCAATCAACCCGCAATGGACGCGCGTGATCGTCTAAGGCCAGATCGCCCTAACTCAGGGCAGGTCGAGCCCCTTGGGGAGGACGTATATAAACTGATATGATGAAATATTATCAAAAAACTAATTCAAATCATTATAGGTATCAATCTAGTAATAAAATTTCCTAACAATATTAATATGGGTCAAATCCTCGAGTCGTATCAGCTCCAAAGGAGCCCAAGACGCACTTCTCGTTGCCGCGCTGGATGGCAATAGACAACCTTAGAAGCAGGTAGGACCTCACGTCACATCTCCTCTCTCGAAGGCGAAGGCCAAACTTCTTTGTGAAGGCAAAGGCCACTGAGGGTTCAGCAGCCGGTTGTCTCACAGACCAGCGGCACAAAGCAGTAATTTGCCTCCAAGACCGAGTACTTATTATGCTTCTTTCTCACCGCAAATTGAGCAGCAGTACCGTACGGGTGAGGAGTGAGGCAGAAAAAGTGGCTTCCCAAAGCAGACACGTTCCTCTCTGCCATAGCACCTGTTTAAACCCTCCGGCCTTTTGCCATCAGATCGACTTAAGCCCGGCCGGTGGCTGCATCAAAGATGGAATATTCCATCTGGCCGAGACCAGTGCCCCCCGAGTGAGGTCATTAAGAAATTGGTGACGTGGTAATCTTCACAAACACGACTGCAACTCAGTGAGTGGTGGCCAATTGCCACCACCGAGGACCCGCAAATACATTGATGAGGTTCACAGATATTGATATTGCAGGCGGAGAGCAACTGCCACACGTCGCCGTCAGAAGATTTCCCATATCTGTGCCTCCTGTTAAAAGATGTTAAACTCGATTTATGTGTTTTTATTTTTTTACACGATTGGAATCTGTAAAAAAATACCTCTCTGTTCGTCTATGAAACACATCGCTACGTACCATAGATCCAGAGTTTAAAGTAGCGTATGCTGAAAAATACATAAAAGAAATCCACTCAAAAGTATGAAATAATATTTTAATGTTTTAATACAACTTAAGCGCGTTTTATTATCCCTGTAGTGCCATCTATTGACATTCTGCTACTATGATTATAATGTTTGGTATGTGTAGCTAATATATAGAAAAAAGTACTCTTTTGTTATTATTGTATGTATCGATAGATAATTTCCCACGGGACCTCTTTAGTTTTCCGGGATAAAGAATACCCGACTATACAATGATGGTCAAAACACCCCATCCCAATGTAAAGGTTTCATATTGTTACGTTGAGTCATTCTAAAGATACAATTTTTTGCATTCCTGTAGGAACCCTAATTTTTTCGGGATTCACAATGTCCCAGTTTTAGTTCGCGATAAGGGTATCAACGTGTAAAATTTGATTAAAATAGGTCAAGCCACATTTGCGTGGTGAGCCACTCATAAACGAATACTATTGATTTTCCCACGGGAACTCTTGAATTTTCTGGGATAAAAAGTATCCTATATGTTAACCCGGGCTATAAGGAACCACCATACAAAATTTCATCAAAATCGGCCTGGTAGTTTTTGCGTGATGCGCGAACATACAGACAGACAGACAGACAGACAGACAGACAAAAATTCCAAAAGTTGTTGTTTTGGCCTCTGTATCGTTAGTAATGTCCACCACAGTTATTATTTTCTAAAAATATTTCATGTACAGACACGGCCCCGTTACAGTTTTATTATATTATAGATATAGATGAGCTGTCCCGGCAAACTTCGTTCCACCTTACACTACACTACCCTACCCTACCCTATCCTACCCTATAACCTTCTCCTGACAATAAAGAACTCAACAAAAAAGAATTAGAAAAATCGGTCCAGCCGTTCATGAGTTATAAATGGTGTAACTAACACGACTTTCTTTTATTATATAGATATCTCTGTTTCTAGTACTAAAGAGAGTCTGAGCTAAGCCGCGGACAGACAGACTTGGCGAAACTATAATATTGACTACGGATCCCTAAAAAATTTTCTTCAAAATCGGTCGACAGTCGGCGAAGAAATCGCGTAACATACATCATCATTACAGCTTATATGCGTCCCCACCGAGGGGCTCGAGCCTACCCTGAATTAAGGTGATCGAACCTTAGTCGACCACGCGGGCCCAGTGCGGTTTGGTCGACTTCACACACAACCTTCGAGTTTCTTCGCAGGCGTGAGTAGGTTTCCTCACGATGTTTTCCTTCACCGTAAGAGCGTCAGATAAACGTACATGTGAAATCGAAATTGGTGCGTGGCAGGATTCTAACCATGAGGTATACTTCTATCTTCTTCTTCTTCTTCAAATTTAAGAGCTAATGCTTTTGTGGGTCGAGCAATCTCCAATTTTTAAACATCTTTACCTCCCGATACGACACGACAGCAAACTTCTCCTTAATTTATTCTAGTAAATTTTGCCTTGGCCTTCCTCTACTTCTCCTTCCCTCTATCTTTCCTTCTATGACTGTTCTCAGTAGACTGTCGTGTCGTACTAGGTGTCCCAGCATATTTCCTCTTCTATTTTCTATGGTCTTCAATATTGTTAAATACATACGAAAAAAATATATACAGTCAAATTGAGAACCTGCAGAATATCAGCGCTGTAGATACATAATTACCTGCAGCATATGCTGAATCGAAGCCATTTCGAAGCTAGGGCACAATGTTATGTATCTACCCTTTTTTTCAAGAAGTTTTTATTATTTTTTGTTATGTTTTTGTGTATCAACTGTAATGAAGCTTTGAATAAATGTTTTATCTATCTATCTACCTATCTAACCTCCTCCTTTTTTGAAGTCAGTTAAAAATCATGCCGACTAAAGTAGTGTAACAGGTACAAATATTAGTTATTGTATTTTACATAACAGTTATATATATTAGCCACTAGTGCTGTAAGTTGCAAAGAGGATAGAAACTACTACGTTGTCCAACCATTCCGGAGCGCTGCCTGAGTCTTCGTCTTGTCTTCGTCTGAGTTTAGTTTTTGATATGGCACTGCGTGCCTTTCGCTGTGGATATTATAATATTTAAGAACGATGGAATAAAACAATGTGAAGAGGATTCCACGACATTTATTTGAGTAAATCCCTGAAGGTTACAGTAGGTAGGTAGTAAAATTATGAAATGCACCCAAATGCACAAGTGAACTGTGTATTAACTACCCTAGAACTACCCTCAGAGTTTGCAACTTTCCAACCATAATTTATGCATTTTGAGCTGCACATTCTCGTTCGGAGTGTGTGCGCTTTGTTCATGGTACATGGTACCAACAATACGAGTACCGCCAAGTGGTGTTGCAAACCAAATGCATTTCCCATAGTTTTTGCGGCGCAATCGGGGAACGAGGCTACAAAAAGCGATTCAATGCGCGTCAGGTATATCTCTCACACCGTGAATTGGTCTTACTTTTAAAATGGAGGTTGCGGGTATACTGAGTGCCTACGTATGTCACTAATGGATGGAGCTAATGAGGGGTCTACTTATTGCTTATACAGGTCGTAACAAAATTTGGTGTAGGACACAGAGATTTGTTACCATATAGATGGGTTATGCACTAACAAACCACATTTGAAAATCGAATCCATTTACACACATATTATAATAGTACCTACCGAATGCTACTATGAAATGAGATGCCAATTGGCATCTTTTTTTTGCTTCACTTTTAGGATGCACGTAACCTATCTACCTCCCCTTATACATAGCATATCTCTGGTAGGACACGTTAACCGGGGCTTCTACTCATCTTAAACTATAACGATGAGATTTTCTATAGAATTTGATTCTTTTTAGGGGGGTTATTGTGAGAATCTTAAATAGGTTTTTTTCATACTTTTAAGATGAAAAGTTTTGAAATTATTTAAGAAAATAGGTGAAAATTGACCTTTCTCCCCCCCCCCCCCATCCCACCCCTTGTCTCCGAAACTACTGGGCCTAAAATCTTGTAAAATTAAGCATTATATGGGTTTGAATGCATAGATTACAGGAAAATCATTGAGGAAAAAAAGGTCAATGCGCCTAAAGAAGTTTTTACTTCATAAAAAGTTGACGCTCCATACAAAGAAAAAAAATTGTTAATCAGCCGATCGATTTGTAAAGTTTTCAATCGTTTTTGTGAATTGACCATTGATATACTAATGGGAAAAGTTATTTAGTTTTGAAGCCTCGATGCGCCCTCCTAATTCTTTCCGTTTCCACAGGAAAAATGAAATTTGTAAATTCCAGAATAAGTAGACCCCTATTTACCTTAGACAGGATAAAACTGTAGTGTGTAGAGCAAAGTATGTACTGAGAGGTCTTGTTTTGTTGGTAGTTAAAGTTTTGGTGCGGAACTTTGTTTGTGTGACCCCATATCGCACTTGGCCGGTTTTTCCATCCTGACTTCTGTTTCCCATTCAATTTCTTATTCTCATTTCTTCTACGTTTTTTTTCTATTTTCTATATGTTTTTGTGTATAATAAATAGCGTTGGTGGGTGTATCTCTCCAGATATATTTTTTAAAGACTCTCTCTTCAACGTGCAAGCATCGGTGCGGGGCAGGAGGGCGCGTCGAGGCTGCAATACCTAAACAACTTTTCCCATTAGTAGATCAATAGTCAATTCGCAAAAAAAAATTGAACTCTACAAATCGATCAGACGATCAGAATCATCGACTTTTTTTTCATATTTGTATGGAGCGTTATAACTTTCTTCAAGCACGTATTGAACTCGCGTCACTATTACCGTTACCGTAACCCTGTTATGAGTTTTTTTATGGATTTCTTGGGAAATGTTGTTGATATGATCAATTATTGAAAACGCTAAACACGTCAAAAACCGACTTCCATCGCAACAACGTAGTACAACTTTGCATTATTATTTATGGTTTTTGTTAATTTTCTAAAAAATTACTATACCAACACCCCCGGACACTGCATACAACGGTCATGAAATGACATTTCTAAAAACAAATGACGGAGCAAACAAATCACGTCGAAATCCTATACATTCCAGAACCAAACTATAAACAATCTGTATCAATCTGGGTGACGATCGAGGGGTTGAGGTCGCAATCGAGAGAGCGGCAGGGAGTGTCCATATTGTATGTTAGTACTAATATATATACTTTCACACTGATTTCGATAAAATGTATATGGATCCAACTCGAGAGCTTACTCTATCGAATAAAAAAAGAATCATGAAAATCGGTTCACAATCTGCGAAGACATCGCGTAACACACACACACACACACACACACACACACAACACACACCACACACACAAAAACATACAGTCGAATTGTAAACCTCCTCCTTTTGGAAGTAGGTTAAAAGTGAGTTTTATTTTACCTAACACCCTGTATACTTACTTAACAAAACACCTAATTGATTCATGACATTTTGTGGTCGGTACCTATTAACTTCTTTACCAAAAATGCCTTTGTGCCTCAATAATTAAGAAGGCCTCTTCGATTTCTCTGTCTATCCGACTGTTAAAAAGTCTGTGATATCTTGAACTGGTAATATGTGTTATTATTATTATGAAGGGTTTTCTGATGCATTTTAAAAATAAATTTAAAAAAACATGTGAAAAATTAAAGGGGGTTCCTATGAAAAAAAAAGTTTTTTTTAGGTTTTTTTTTGTTTTTGCTCTATTGTTAAGAGGACCGTGAACCCAAGGCAAAAATTCGACTTTTCATACAAACGGCGATAACGATTTCACCTCATAAATGTTAACCGATTTAAAAGGTTGAAACTTGGTCTGATTATGGAACTAATCCTAAAAAAATCTCTATGTATTTTAGTACTAATAAGGAAGTAACACAAAAAATAATAAAAGTCGACCAAGTGTGTGTTGTGTTTCCGCTATGGAGTCTTAACCGAATGAAAAATTACAGATTTTTTTTTCGCTTTTATTGATGGCTATTGTTTGAATTAATAGGTGTCATTGTTATAGTTGTGTGCAGAGGTGTGAGGGACTCTCACTTGGCCGATTTTGAGAACTTTTTTTTTCTTACAAATGATGTAATTACCCGAAGGTCTTGTTTTTATCAGCAAATGATTTCAGGGCCATATCAAAAGAACAAGGATTTAAAAAAACGGTCAAGTGGGAGTCGGATTTAAGCACTAAGGGTCCGTACCACCACACCTCTCCACACTATTATAACAATATATTACAAATTCATTAAAAAACAATGGCATTAACGCCAGCGACATAAAAATGTTCTTTTTTATTCAATTCCATTAGCGCGGGTACAAATCACTCTTGGCCTTTTTATATTATTTTTTTGTTTTACTTTATGACTAGTACACCTACTATAGTCACCACAAGTATGACGCTTGTATCAAAGTATATATATTAGCTTGTATGAATTACTGGTTTTACGATAAAACAAAACGAAAACAAATCTTTTAAAAAAAATTGTCTTAATTTATTTTTTTAATTTCTAGTATTTGTTAGTTAATACCTCGTTATAACACATAATATACTGTAAAAATTCAGTCAGCTTCATAACCGTTTAAAAGCCTACAGCCTTAAATCAGGGTACACCTTTGTACATGTCCTTTCTAATTGTTTTTCATGTAAATATCTGTGTGCAATAAAGAATATATATATATATAAAAATAACCAACATTTTTTTATCCACAATTTGTATGCCCTTGGCACCATCTCACCTCGTACCTGTTGGTACGTAACTGAAGCTGAAGATGAAAGCGAGTTTACCAAGATCCTCCAACGCAATGAGGAACTGGCTATCTTATCTTCAATCCGGAATTAATGAATAAATATTTAATGTAAAGAAAGATTTACGATTAAATGAGATTAAAGATTACGGTGATTTCCTTCACATCGTGAGGAAACCTGCACACATCTGCGAAGAAACTCGCAGGTTGTGTGTGAATTTGACCAAACCGCACTGGGCCCGCATGTTCGACTAAGGCCAGATCGCCCTAATTCAGGGTAGGCTCGAGCCCGTCGGTGGGGACGTATATAAGAGCTTATGTGATGAAAGAAAGATTTAAGTTGTTAACATTGATATTTGGAGGCAAGACTAAGATAAGATAGTGGTTGGTGGCTAGCCAGGCGGGCTAGGAAAATATTCTTCCACCAACCAAACCAAGTCTTACAAAGTTAGACTGCCGGAAATCGACCCCGCGATCTCCTGATGTGAAGCTAGTGGACTTAGACATAACGCCGTGAGGTGATAATTAAATACGTCACGGAGGCGGTATCTCATATTTGTTTCCCGAAAAATGCACTAAAACAACCATCACTAGTTGGAACAAGAGAGAATCGAACCCACATTCTTCCTGTAGAGAGACCAGTGACCTTATCACTATGCCTTATCAAAACATCATTGAGGCGTAGTAAGTTAATATCTAACTTTGACCTTTATCGACTACATCCAACTTTCAAACTACTAACGTAACTTATACGTGACATAACATTATAGATAAGGATTTGACAGAAAAAAAATACTAAAGCGATAAGTTTAACCTATGACTAACATTCGACGGGTATCGAACACCATAGTAAAATACAATAGACGACTATCGTATTAAATAAGGTCGGGATAAAGTTTCTTCGTATTTTGTATACAATTTCAGACCATTTTTAGGGTTCCGAAGTCAATAAGGAACCTTTACAAATTCGCCATGTCTGTCTGTCTGTCTGTCCGCGGCTTAGCTCAGACACTATAAGTACTAGAAAGCTGTAATTTAGTATGGGTACACATATTAATCACGCCGACAAAGTAATATAATAAAACCTTGGAAAAAAAAGTTATAGTGGCGATAGGTGGTGAATTTTTTTTCGTTGACGTATCCTATCGTGTGGGGTGTCGTTAAATAGGTCTTTTAAAACTGCTGAGGGTTTGCTAGAAGCATTTTCCGATCCAGAGATCTGTTTGCAAAATATTAAGCTTTAAAGTGCAATTTTTTGTTAAAGTCAAGTGCTCCCCCACCCCCCGCTATTTCAGGACATCTGAAAAAAAATGATAATAGTAAGACATAATATAATCAATTTAAAAGGAATAATATCACGGCTAAGTAGGCTTTCTGTATTTAGGAGTATAGTCGACCAACTTAAGGTGAGCAGTTGGATTTATAAAAAGTTCATAGATTTTCCATTCTTTTTATCTTCAATTGGTAAGCCCTTGACATCATCTCACCTGATGGTAGATGAGGATGATGCCGAAGTTAGAAACGGGCTAACCATGATTCTCCACCGCAATGGGGAACTGGCTATCTTATCTTCAAGCCGGAACACATCAATGTTGTTAACATTGGTGCTTGGCGGCAAGATTTAGATAAGATAGTAGCTAGCCAGGCGGGCTAAGAAAAATGCCGTTCCAACCCATCAAAATACAAATAAAATTTAAAACAAAATTCCACACAAAATGTTCTATTACCAACTGCAAATATTATTATTATTTTTAAATATATACATTTATTTTTTGATTAACAACGGAACCCTACTGAGCGCGAGTCTGACTCGCACTTAACCGTTCCTTTTTTATTTGGTAACATTTTCACCATACAGCCGAATTCGGGGCTCAGTGTGTGTTGGTCGACTTCACACACAACCTTCGAGTTTCTTCACGGTGTTTCCGTCATCTAAGCGTCGGATAAACGTACATTATGAAATCGAAATTTGAAAACACATTGGTACGTAGCAGGATTTTTTCATTGTCGGACGTAACGACGACAAGAAAAGTAGGTAAAATTGAAAGGTGCTGTTACGTCCATTCGGACGAATACTTTTTGTACGTAACGACGAACGACTCATTCGAAAAACCACCTCCGGACAGGAGGTAGAGGCCCTAGCCGTTACGACACCGACTTTCTAATAACGACATTTATTTATCCTTACTTAATATTATAAATGTGAAAATGTGTTTGTTTCTTTGTTACATTTTTACGCTTCAGCACCTCAACCGATCTTGATGAAATTTGGCACACAGGTAGCCCGTGTCACTGGAAAGAACATAGACTACTTTTTATCGCGTGCAAATAGCGTATCTAGTCCGATGCAGTTACTGACATAATTGAAAAAAAGTATCTTTTTTGGTGAATTTTTTAACATTGCAACGGAACAATGGATTGTTGTGATTTTTTGCACAGAGATGGTTGAGAGGGTGGGAAAGGACATAATTTACTCATTAGCATATACTGACATAGCTCCCGAGGGAACTCGTGAAATTAACTCATTTCCACGCTCGGGCACGCCGGCGTCGCAACGAAGCAACGGATTGAAGTGTTTTTTTGCACAGAGATGGTTGAGGTGGTGAGAAACGACATTTATTATTAATTATCATAGCCCGAGATAGCTCCCGAGGGATCTGGGCTAAAACTCATTTCCAGTCTCGCGCACGTCGACGTCGCATCGGACAAACGACGTATTGACGTGGTTTTTTCATAGAAGTAGTTGCGGAGTAGCACGGGACCTCCTCGTGTAATACTATTTACCATTATCTTGTTGTCATCTTTGGAGGTAGTGACGTGATACCGTTTCTGTAAAAATTTGGGACATTTTATCAAAAAAAAATTGACAAGCAGATTTGACAGCCTTCTCTTGAAGTCAACCTTACACTGCTCAAAGAATTTTGAATTGATCGAAACAATTGAAAATCTTAGCATAAAGGTTCAGACTATACGGCGAATTTATCTATATCTTCTTCCCAGGATAGATCTCCTAATTTTTGCTGCGCGAATAAAGATCTGTGTGGTTTGGCGTTATCATGATAGAATACCACATCTTTTCTGTACAATTCCAGCTGTTTTGTCTTAATTTTTTGCTTTAGTCATATCAGTTGTTGAGAGTAAAGTTCAGTATCGATAGTTTTGCCCAGTGGTAAAGGCTCATAATGAACGATGCCCTTCCAATCCCACCATTTACATAGCATCAACTCATCATATCAGCTCATATACGTCACTACCGAGGGGCTCAAGCCTACCCTGAATTAGGGCGATCGGGCCTTAGTCGACCACGCGGGCCCAGTGCGGGTTAGTCGACTTCACACACAAACTTAGAGTTTCTTCGCAGGCGTGTGCAGGTTTCCTCACGATGTTTTCCTTCACCGTAACATAACATCATCTTATTCCACGTCAATCCCAATTCCGCTACAGACTTTGGAGCTTGTCCGTACTTTGACCATGATCTTTTTACACGACTGCGCCAGAATGAGGGTTATTTTTTCGAGTGTATGTATGTATGTTTATTTCTTTGGCACGCCCTAAATCCTAAACGGCTTGATGGATTTTGGAGTTCGAGGTGTCGTTAGATTTGTCTTTGTCCCGTTAGTGACATAGGATATATTTTTACCCGATTGGCTAAAAAAAAGGTTTTTTTTTCTTTGGTATGCGGATTGATAGATTTCGGAGTTGCGAGGTATCGTTAGATTGGTCATAATCCCGCGAGTGACACACATTTTTAACTGACCTGCCAACAAATAAGGGTTAAGTTGAAAATACGTAAATGACCATAAATTTGACTTTTGGCCTTTTGCGACAACGGTAGTTTGCTGATTTGGCAATTTGCTTATAAAATAATTAAAATACGCGAATAGCCAAAAATGTGTGCTTTGGCCTTTTGCGTTTTTGGCACCTTGCGTCGAAACCGTTAAGTTTTTATTCAGTCGTGTATTTAATTTTTAAATAATTTCCTGAAGTTACGTTATTGTCGTAAGTGATCCAATTATCATCACCCGTGATATATTTTTTTAAAAAAAACGGTTCGTTTTGAAAGAATCGCAAATGAAAACACGGTTCATCAGGTTCCTTTCAGTGAGCCAAGCATGGAGCTTTCTCGTACCCAGACCTTTTTAAATGTGTCAAAACTATTTCGCGGTCAATATTTAGTTAGTTTAGTTAGCGGTTTTAACTGCTGATATGGCGATTTTACTACGCTTTTTCAAAAATATCATCGACTTTATCTGTAACACGATGACCAGAGCGAGCTGCATCTTGAACGTTAAAATTTCCAGCCTGGAAACGCTTGAACCAAGTTTGTGCTATTTTGACTGATACTGAATTAGGTCAGTAACTACGAGTAGGACAAATTTTATTTGCGGACTGTATATTGCATTTATACCAATTTAAAATAAAATTTAAAAATATAGCGAATTTCTTCGTTACTTTCACTCATTTTTGTAGATAGAAAAAACAATTGCATAATGACGGGAAATAGTTTATTTTTATTTTTTATAAAATATGCAATTTTTCAATTTTTTATTTTATCCAGCCATGTAGAAATAATACAAGCAAAGAGATTTGATTACAAATTAATACTTACAAAGGGGATGTCACTTTTTCCCCTGACCTATTATTAGCGAAGGTAAACTCCTATATTTTGTATCTCAAACTCTTATATCTAGGCTTTACCACATAATACTTAGGTTGCAGCCCCCTAATTCTAAGCGCCTTATGTACGATTCATGTGGCAACCTCATTAATAAACAGAATATAATCACTCTCGTTTCTTAGTCGAAACAGTCGAATTCGTTAAAACTTTTTGCCGGTCCCATGAGACGAATCGAACTCGAAGTATTTACAACAAGGGGCTATTACAAGATTCCAGTTTTTAATTCATTTTTTTTATATTTGGCGACTACTGGTGCTGGTGCAACTAGAGGTAGAGTAGGTACAGTCGAGTTCATTAATATATGAACATTTCCAAGGCTTCAAATATAAATGTACGTGGAAATGTACTTATATAACTGAGCAGATACATCCATCAAATATACAGGGTGTAACATAAAGGTGTGGTAATACTTTAAGGTGGGCTTGTACTCATCAAACTGAACAACTTTCTCCATGGAACCCATAGTCAAATCGCAAAAAAAAATTTGAACTTCCCATACTAAGTTGGCTGATCAGCTGATCAAGTTAGTATGGGAGAGCCAAATTTTTTTTTGTGATTTGACTATGGGTTCCATGGAGAAAGTTGTTCAGTTTCATGGGTACAAGCCCACCTTAAAGTATCACCACACCTTTATGTTACATCCTGTATATACACATATCACCTGTCATATTAATCTGAGCAAGCCTTTCAGTAATATCGAAACAACTGAAAACGAATAAATATCTGTACTAATAATACGCAAAGGTTTTTTTCAAATATTATGTACATGTGGCACAAAAATATCTGTACTAACGAATTCCAACTACATGTGAACAAGTAGGAATTCATAAATATCTGCACAAACGCAATACTTCGAATTTTAAAAATGACAATCACCGAAAAGAGTACCGTACTGTCAAAAGATACATTTGTCTCTTTCATTTAGAGTGTGACGTCATTACTGTTTTCTTGCGGCTTGTTACCTATTTTTGCTACTTTCCATTTACAATCGACTTAAAGAGGTTATTATCAACATTTTTGACTGGCCACTATTTTTAAATGATAAGCTATTCTATTCTTGAAGTTAAATCATGTCCAATTTATATTCGAAGCCTTGGTAATGCTCATATATTAATGAACTCGACTGTACTTACTTCTGTTAATGTCAGGTGAATAGAGAAGCACTTATTAAAATAGTAGATAACAAGTTAGCGTTTAACCGTCTTTGTCGCGTAATGTTTAAGTCCGTTAGCGACACATTAGGAGGTCGCGGGTTCCATTCCCGGCGTAGTCTAACTTTGTAAGATTCAGTTTGGTTAGTGGAAGAACATTTTCTAAGCCGGCCTGGCTAGCTACCACGATATTATCAAGTCTTGCCGCCAAACATCAATGTTAACAGCATTGATGTGTTCCGGCTTGCAGATAGCCAGTTCCCCATTGCGTTGGGGAATCTTGGTAAGCCCACATCCATCTTCGGCATAATCGTCACTTACCATCAGGTGACATAATGCCAAAGGCTTACCAATTGTGGATAAAAAAAATATCAAAGTATAGTTCCTTCGGTGAATTAGCCGCATTACACTTGAACAGAGTTCTGGAAATGTGATAAATGATAAAACAATTTAAAAAAATAAATAATTATGTATCTTTCTATTTAGAAGTTATCGTTCATTTTAATCATTTTCACTGCTAGACAAAGTATCTTCAGAATCTTCGCCTACAGTAATAATTAAAGACTGAACAAGATACGTGCGAACCCGTGCGGGAGTTACCTCAGCTGCGTCGCGATTGAACTCAGAGCGGCCCCTTTGTCGGTACCGTTTAACGTGAGCCGGCAGCGCGAGCGGCATTTATCAAAGGTGCGGTTAATTCATTTCGGACAGTGTGCTCAAGAACTTCATGACCTAATTTCCCCAGCTCCATTCCACCTGCGGTCAAAGAGACGCAGGGGGAGGTTCTACCCCTTTGTTGTTGATATTCAGCCAATACGCACGAAGCGTTACGCTTCCTCATTTATTATGCGGACAGCGATGGAGTGGAACTCCTTGCCTGCGTCTGTGTTTCCCGACTCCTCCAATTTGGGGATTTCAAGGCGAGAGTGAATAGGCATTATTTGAGTTTGTGTGTACCATCCTCGACTACATTGTCACTTACCATCAGGTGAGATATAGTCAAACGCACTCAAATTTATAATAAAAAAATAAAAAAAATGAGCCAGCGAACTATAATCAGTCGATGAGTACCTATAACAAGGTCGTGAAGTGGATTCCAGTTTTATAGACATTTAATAGACACACAAACTAAAATTTACTAACACCTTTTGACACCTAACATCTCTCCTAAACTAGTTCGTGTCACACGTTACCTAAGACCTCACTTTCCATTTCCTATGGTCTCCCGATCGATCGATAAACAACGGCTCATTAGTTATTGTAATCTATTCACAAATGCGGACCAAATACCGGAGTTGGGGTATAAATTGGTTGTATAGTGATGTAAAGGCTCGTTTCAAAGGTTTTAAAACTTATTGGGTTCACGTTACGTCGTCGACAGCAGAGAGTGAAATTGATAGTAAAATGGCATTAAATTATTACAAAAAGAAAAAAAAGAAGTTATTACTAATGTATTGAGTCCCACAGAAAAATTTACCAACTTATTGAGTAAAGTTATCCACAATAGGGGATCGGACTGCTAGTCATTTGAATAACTTTTTATGATCTGTCAAAAACGAAATTTTGTTCTAAAAATGTTTGAAATACCCACAAGTGACGTCATTGACGAACTTATTTTGTGAATTTGATCAATTAAAAGTTTAAGACTTAATAGAAAAACAAAACGAGTAATGTTTTTTGAAACTTCAAGAGGAGAGCAATTTAGGAAATCATTTTTCAGAATTTATTTTTGATGCAGTCCGATCCCCAATTGTCATTTTTAAAAATATAAAGGTACTTTTTAAGAAACCAATCTCAATATTTTTTTAATCAGTGGTAATTTTTTCACCATTTTCAAATGTTAAAAAGTGCTGACGTCACACACCAAATACTGTAAAGAAAATGGCCCCAATACTAATTTCAATTAACGATAATGAATTGATTTTAAGTGATTATTTAGTGTTCATCATATCAGCTCATATACGTCCCCACCGAGGGGCTTAAGCCTACCCCAATTAGGAAGATTGGGCCTTAGTCGACTGCCCGAGTTTCTTCGCAGGCGTGTGCTGGTTTCCTCACGATGTGTCCCTTCACCTTTAGAGCGTCGAATAAACGTAAAAATAAAATCTAAATTCGAAAACACATTGGAACGAGGCCGGATCAAACCGCGACCTCCCGGACAGGAGGTAGCTGCCCTAACCATTACGCCACCGACTTACCACGTGTTTAAATATTTTTTTCATTTTAAAAATCTTTATGTATATCCCTTTTTTTATTTTATTTACAGGCCATATAAACAACTGACTACGGCCCGATCGCCCTAATTCAGGGTAGGCTCGAGCCCCTCGGTTGGAACGTATATGAGCTGATATGACGATGATGATAAACAACTGAGCAATGCACAGAGCTTGTGACTATGTACCTGTACATAGAATATGAGAAAAAAAGGTGTACCAACATACATATAATAATAGGTTTTTACTTATGAAATTTCCGATTCAGTTTTTGAAGTTCAATGCCAATTTTTATTGAAAATAAAAAAGTTATTGTTTTTTATTAATGACCTTATGGTGACACTACTTATATTCTTTTATTAGTAACTAGTGGCATGTTTTTCATGTTCCAATCTCCCGAGATATGTGCCATTGAATGGAATAAAGGCGTTTTCTTAGTGGTCAGATGGGGCAATTTTTTAGACTAGTTAATTTTATTGAATTTTTCTGAAAGTGACGAAATCTTATCCAGGGTATTCCCAAATATGACATTAGTAACGAAGAAACTGCTGCGGTAACTCTAGAGCTTTAAAATTAAAAATGTGTATTTACTGCCTCAATAAAAGCTATTTTTTCAGGTGAAAAAACTGACTTAAATGTTAAACCAATGGGTTAAACCCATTGTTCTCTCAAAATATCTAAACAATAGGCATATGTTTACCACCATTTAATTTTTAGTAGTCTATTGATATTTTGAGAATAAATTTTGTTTTAATAACTATTGTTCTTAATATTAATTTTCACCTTTAAACTTTTTTATACAATCGGCAATTTCATAGGTAGAGGCCTACTCGTAATATATAATTAATGACGATTTGTTCGTTTGTTATATAAGTTTGATTTTTGTGTTAGATAATGAATATTGTTGTCTAACGCCATAACAACGAACCTCTGACATGTTCGATTGGCCCCAATTAATTAATGAGTGTCGTTTGATGTCATGCCGATGTCCGGTCCCCGCTAGAGATGTCTCAGCTGTGACACTGTGATATATTGGATACAATATTGTTATTTATGTCCATATACATAACAATGATTGTGATATAATCAACTCCGCGAGGAATGTTGTAAACAAGATGACATTACCTGTGATTTATAAGTTAATTGATTACGCCGGACGGACCACGCGTGAAAGTGTTAAAGGAAACAATTGACAACATTGAATACGTTCAATTTCAATTCAATTCAATATATTTATTCAAAATAGGTGCAAATTACACTCTTTTTGATAGCCATAAAACAATAATAACAATGTCATTTGTGAAGAATCAAGAATTATACAATTATTAGTTAATAACGTCAAAATTAAATCCTTGATATAAACCAGAGTATGTCATTAGAACATGAAAACAATATGACACAAAAATGTATACATGGAAATCATTGATTGCATTTAACAAGATTAGGCTACACACGGACAGCACCCGGTCACGGGTATAAAGCGAGAGTCAGCCATATATATATATATATATATATCCTTTATTGTACACAAACATTTAAATGACAAGAACTTAGAGAGGACATGTACAAAGGTGGACTTATCTCTATAAGAGATCTCTTCCAGCCAACCTTACCGGGTGTTAGGAGACTTTAAAGTATGGGAGGTAAACCTGTGTGTACTTATTAATCATAATTATAAACTAAATAAAATACAATCAAATATAAACTAACCTAATGTACGTACATAAATAACACGTACTTATAATATATAAATTAATAACATATATAATACATAACTAAAATATAATAATTAATGTTCTTACTAAAATAAATACTATACTAACAAACGTACATGTTCTGTAGGGAAAAAAGATGCTCTTTAAGTTTAGTTTTGAAAGTATTAACAGTCGCGAATGTTTGCGGGCAACTTGTTCCAGAGGTTCGCAGCTTCAATAGTGAAGGAATTGGAGAAAAATTTAGTATTGGAGCGGGGAACTACCAGAGTTTTGGTGACACATTTACGTCTGGGTGGGGAAGGTACAGGTAGTACCTGGAAACGGGAGCAGAGATATTCAGGAAAGGAAGGATTTTTGAGGATTTTGTAGAGGAGTGTGAGGATGTGTAAATTACGACGCTGGCGGACAGGGAGCCAATTAAGCCGAGACCGATATTCTGATACATGGTCGAACTTTCGCAAGCCGAACACAAACCTGATAGCGAGGTTTTGTAGGCGCTCGAGCTTATTGAGGAGCTCCTCAGTGGCGTCCAAGTAGCAGACATCTGCATAATCGAGCAGCGGCAACAGAAGGGTTTGGGCGAGCATAATTTTAGTTTTAAAAGGCAAAATGAACTGGAGTCGCTTAAGGGAGTGGTAAGAAAAATGCATACGCCTGCTGACGTCATTGATGTGAGAGGACCACGAGAGGTTGGAGTCCATGATAAGACCCAAATTTCGGGTCTTCTCAGTGAAAGGAATCGCAACGCCATCGTAGCATATTGAGGGTAAGCACTGATCCATGCCACCCCTCAAGCGACTACTGCCGATAATAATCGACTGTGATTTGGAAGGGTTGATCAGGAGTCCGAATGATTTAGCCCATATCTGTACCGCTGCTAGATCAGCGTTCATAGAGTTGATGGCAGCTGAGGCTTCAGAAACAGGGAAGTGAATATAGATCTGAAGATCATCGGCGTAAAGATGAAATTGACAGGTGAGCACTTTAGTGATCTGGTTAATAAATATCGAGAAAAGTAGAGGAGATAAGACTCCGCCCTGAGGTACACCAGCAGAGAGCCATCGCTCCCATCAACCATATTAGAGGGAAAGGAACGACCCGGCTCCCGATGCGAACCAACTTTAATCACATAATTGTGGAACCGTCGACATGTTTTTTCCAGTGAATTCTGTATTTGACTTGTCCATACTATCTTCATTTGTTGTTGATATTCTGCCTATCCGCAGGAAGCGGACAACGATGGAGTGGAACTCCTTTGCCTGCGTCTGTGTTTCCCGACTCTTTCAATCTGGGGATCTTTAAGGCGAGAGTGAATAGCCATTATTTGAGTTTGCGTGAACCATCCTCGACTACATCGTCACTTTCCATCAGATGAGATGTAGTCAAACGCACTTAAATTTTTAGTATAATAAAAGAAAAAACTACTGAACCAATTTTGATGAAACTTGCACTTTTCCCTAATTTGAAAGATACTTAATCTTATAAAAAAGAGTTATGGCATTTTTATTCTCATTACTTATAATACATAGATACATACATACATACACTTAGGAAATTTGGCACATCTGTATAGAAGCTCATAGAGTCAAACATATAAGAATACTAGCTGTTTCCCGCGGCTTCACCCGCGTGGACAACGTTTCTATGACTTTTCGAGGGTACGCAGTGCGCGAGCGAGCGTGGAAAATAAGATGTGATAATCCTGATCCTAATCTGTCTGCCTACAAAATTTCAGCCAAATCCGTTCAGTATTTTTTGCGTGAAAGAGTAACAAACATACATCCATACATTCTTACAAAATTTCGCATTTATAATATTAGTAGGAGGATTGTGCAATTCAAACAATAATACATGTAGGTTCAAGTCGATAACCTACTTTTCTTGAAGTAGGTTTAAAACCGTAAAGCAGCTGTGTGGCTTACCATGTGCTCGCTCACGCACGCCGCGAATCTTGGTTTGACCCATGGACGACATTTACGACAACATAAGGTTCCATTATGGTATCTTCCACGAGTTTTAATTTATGTTATCTTATAACCACTGTCTGAACCTAAAGAAATATGTATTATTATGGTTGACCCGTAACCATATCCGATCAGCCACCAACGCCTTTCTACGCCTACTTAAAAATGGTGAGTAGAATATTCGTTTTTTTTTTCTATAAGACGAATGCGCGTTTTAAAACCAAAATACAAGATTTCCTAAAGAAAAATCCTGAAATTTACGAATAGTAAAAAAAAGGAATTAAAAAAAACCAGCCAAGTGCGAGTCAGAACCGCACACATAAGGGTTCCGTACCATCATACTAGATGGCGCAAGTTTCTTCCTTGTTTAAAAAAAACACGTTTTTTGTATGGATACCCCTTATTTTTCTACTTTTCTAATTTTTTTGTATTTAATATTGTTGTTATAGCGGCAACAGAAAGAAAGAAAGAAATGTTTATTTGCCAGAATACATACATGTAAAGATCTTAATGTTAAAATGGTAAATGTCATAAAGATGGCATGCAAATTTTAACAGGTTAAAATATTATACCTACGCTAATAACATTATAAAGGTAAATTAATTTTGTTATTATAGTTCATATATTCACTAATACCGGGTGGGTAATTAGGGTTCCGGTTTATATATCAATAACCACTAATGACCTGTGTGAATAATTTCTGAGCTTCACTGCTCACTGAATCGACGATGAATTTGTTCTCCAGCATAGAGTCTGCATAGAATAGTAAATGAAACATTCTAAGATGCCCCATACAGGCAACAATATATTCGGTCCAAATTATCAGATTTATCTTCAACCTGATGGGAGATTGATTCATTATTTTTTCATATACAGTAATTTTTTTGTATTTAAATGTAGTAAAAATAGTAGAAATAAAACCGGTCAAGTGCGAGTCGGACTAGACAAAAGTAGGGTTCCGTAGACTTTTCATAAAATAAATGTATAATTTAAAAAACAAAAATGTTTTTGCAGTTGGGAGTAGAATATTTTGTATGGAAAATCTATGAACTTTTTACAAATACAACTGCATATCTAGTTGTTCGGATATTACTCCTAAACTAAGAAAGCCTACTTAGCCGTGATTGTTTTCTTTTTAAATTAATTATGTCCTACTATTTAATTATTATTTTTGGTGTCCTGAAATAGCGGTTTAGCTGGTACACTTGACTCGAACAAAAATTAGCACTTTAAAGCTTAACATTTAGCCAACCAATCACTGCATCGCGGCTTAGTTAGCTCAGAGATTATTTATCATCATATCAGCAGAAAAAACGTCCACTGCTGGACAAAGGCCTTCCTAAGGATTCCCAACGTTTGTTGTATGGAAGCCCCCCTTAAATTTTTGTCTTGTTTTAATTTAATAATTAATTTTTAAAGTGAATATATAACTAAATATTCTGTAAACATTTTAAGCGTCGACCTGTTGCCGTTATCAATATCGAGCAAAAACGAGCGAAAAAATCACGTTTCTTGTATGGGACCCTCTCCCCCTTAAATATTTGTTTTATTTTAATTTAATTATTTATTTTAAAGTGAATAATACAAATCAATATTCTGTGAAAATTTCAAACGTTGTTGCCGTTATCAATATCGAGCGAAAATATTACGTTTGTTATACGGAAGCCCCACTTAAATATTTGTTTTATTTTAATTTAATTATTACTTTTAAAGTTAATGTACAACTAAATATTCTGTGAATACTGTTGCCATTATCAAAATCGAGAAAAAAAAAGTCACGTTTGTTGTATGGGCCCCTTTAATATTTATTTTATTCGGTTTTTTAGTATTTGTTGTTATAGCGGCAACAAAAATATATCATCTGTGAAAATTTCAACTATCTAGGTATTACGGTTCATGAAATACAGCCTGGTGACAGACGGACGGACGGGCAGACAGACAGACAGACTGACAGCGAAGTCTCAGTAATAGGGTCCCGTTTTTATGTTATTTGGGTACGGAACCCTAAAAAATGGGTCCCCATGAAAACGTGTTTTTTTTTTGTACGATTTTGACCGGTTTTTGTGGAAGGCTCAATAATTTGCCACTGTCGACATAAAAGAACAAATCACAGTTTTTAGGTTTGCGTACCCAAAGGCTAAAACGGGACCCTAAGACTCCGCTGTCTGTCCGTCTGTAACCTGGCTGTATTTCATGACATATAATAGGTAGACAGTTGTAATTTTCACATATTGTGTTTTTTTTGTTGCCGCTATAGCAAGAAATACTAAAATTAGAAAAAATAAAAAAATAAGGAGGGTCTCCATACAAAAAAAAGTATTTTGTTTTTAAACGTGAAGAACTTAGCGCCATCTAGTATGATGGTACAAAACCATTTGTGTGCGTACCCTCGGACTTGGCCAGTATAAAATGATTGGTAACAAATAAACTTTCCTGAGATGTAAGCAATTACAAAAATTTTGATTGTATTTGGTGTAAGAAACAATAGAAAACCTAGATAACAAACAAATAGTGTAATCTGGTTTGCTTACGCTCCGTATTATTCACCCAAACAAACTAATGTGAAACCAACTAATAATAGGGATGACAAATACTAGTCATCTGATTTACTTTTTATCATCTGTCAAAAACGATATTTTGTTCAAAAAATGTTTGACATACCTAGACGTGACGTCATAGTTTTGCAGCGTCATTTATGTACTCATTTTGTCATTTAGGTGAATTAAAAATCGAACACTTGATGGAAAACAAAACGAGTTAGGCTTTCCGAAGTTTCAGTAGGAGGGAAATTTAATGATCAAGAGTGCATAATTTATTCCTGTTGCTGTCGTCATCCGTATTGGTAGGGTAAAGTTGTATTTCATTGCGATAGGAGCGCTAATCCGTAGTCGGCACTGGAAATCCGAGTTGGCCTGAGTCGGTGCCGACCGACCCAGGCATAACGTACTTGCGTCAAAATAAAGCTTCGCGTCGTCGCGTCGGTCAGTTCAATATAGCTGTCAGGATTAAAAATTAGTAACTGGGCGACCGAGATTTGCTCGGAGCATAGTACTGTACCCAGAGCTGTCAAAAACATTTAAAAGACGCTACCTATGATACACATAGCGCGGCATATTTTGTTTCGCGCCCGACTCCGGCGCGAAAATCACGGAAAATAACGTTTTTTCCAGAGATAAGACCTGTCTAAATCGATTTTTCTCCCCAAAAAACTCCCCGTATACTAATTTTCAAGCAACTCATTGGAGTCGTTTCCGAGATTCAGATTCAAGAACGTTGAACTTTAACCCCTCACGCGACAAACTACAAGATCTGGCTGTTTAACGAACATCGCTCACACGACCAACAACCAAATTTGGTTGATTTTTACGTACTTTAAGGCGCCCCGATCGCGTTGAAATAGTATACAAAAGTTGGTAATCTTTGGCAAAATTGTACGCGAACTATAGGTCCGGCCATTAGGCCAGTATTATCAGGCCTCAAACCCAGAGCCAGTAAAATAAGAAGTGTAAAAAAGAGACATGTTTACAAAACAAAAATCGGCCTCATTTAAATTGATTATTTACGCGATTTATGTGCGTTCATTACCGATTGCTTTAACGGTGAAGGAAAACATCGTGAGGAAACCTGCACAGGCCTGCGAAGAAACTCGAAGGTTGTGTGTGAAGTCGACCAACCCGCACTAGGCCCGCGTGGTCGACTAAGGCCTAATCACCCTGATTCAGGGTAGGCTCGAGCCCCTCGGTGGGGACGTATATGAGCTGATATAATAATGTGCGTTTTAGACTCAATTTTGATGAAATTAGCACGAAATTCTCAGTAAATTGAATTTATTCATATAGTAAGGTGTTATTGCGTTACTGTGAAGTGATTTTTACATAGTTTCCTTTTCGAAAAAACTCTTGTGAAAAATTATCAACAAATTAGAGTTCCGTGACCAGTTTGTATCAATTCTGAGGTATTAAAAGATGGAATGGTAAGTAAATTGCATGTATTTCTATTCTAAGGTATTACTGCTTTACTGTGTAGTGATTTTATCACCGTATCTTGTTCGAAAACACTCTTAGAAAAATTATAAAAACATTGTTTGCAGCGGCAAGGAAAACAAATGAAAATCACAATGTAGCAATATTTTTTTAAATTGTTTTTGCACTAGGCTATCTCTTTTTTGTTTTGTATCATGTAGATACACTACCGAGTCATTAGAAAAACATCATTTTAAACTGTATTTATGTAGATTAGAAAAAGAAATAGTAAAAAAAACAAAAAAAAAAAACTTTCAAATAAACAATTTTAAACACCTCCGTGGCGTAACTGTTTGTCCATTCCCATCACACCCGGTCGTGGGTTTGATTCCCGGATGAGTCTAACTTTGTAAAACCAAACGGGTTGGTGGTAAGGCATTTCTTACGCCTTTGCCTGGCTAGCTACCACTATAGATAGGTACTAAGTTTTGCCGCCTTAAATCAATGTTAACAGCATTGTTGTGCTCCGTTTAGAAGATAGGATAGCCAGTTTCCCATAAAAAATGCCTTTTTTATTACTGTAATGCAAAAAACCCTGTTGTTGCTATGCGCGCGCTATAAAAAGGCTATGTCGTCGCACGCAATTAAGCTATATGAAAGTGCAACTAGAGGGCAATTACATTACGTACTATGTGCGCTCTGTTTTTAGAGTTCCGTACGCAAAGGGTAAAAACTGGACCCTATTAATGAGACTTCGCTATCCGTCTGTCTGTCTGTCTGTCCATCTGTCACCAGGCTGTATTTCATGAACCGTGATAGCCAGACAGCTGAAATTTTCACAGATGATGTATTTCTGTTGCCGCTATAACAACAAATACTAAAAATTAAAAGAGTGAAAGTCGCCATACAAAAAACGGGTTTTTTAAACGTGAAGAAACTATAGTGCCATCTAGATGATGGTTTTTGAAACATGAAACTAACGCATTCTGACTCGCACTTAGCCTGTTTTAAGTGACGTTTTAAGCGCAATACGTCACCAGCATCACACAAATAATATAATAATACTAGTTTTTGCTCACGACTTCGCCCGCGTGGACATCGTTGGTGGAGTCGCAAGCGGCTCGCGAGCGTGATTTCTCCAGATCCCTCAGGAACTATATCAAGCTATTCTGATTAGCAGTCTATGTCACTTCCCACCCCCTCAACCAATTCTATACAAAATATCACTTTAATCTGTTGTTCCTTTGCGACGCCGACGTGCACGAGCGTAGAAATGAGTTTTCCCCAGACCCCTTGGGAACTATGTCAAGATATGCTAATTAGTAAATTATGTTATTCCCAACCCCCCTGATCATCTCTGTACAAAAAATCACAACAATCTATTGTTCCGTTGCGACGTTAAAGAAAATAACCCAAAAAGAGTATTTTATCAGTTCCCTCAGGAACTGCATCGGACTATGCTATTGTCACTGGATAAAAAGTAGCCTATTTCCTTGCACGTGACACAGGCTACCTGTATGCCAAATTTTATCAAGATTGGTCAAGGTTTTGAAGCGTGAAAAGGCAACAAACAAGCAAACACACACATTTTTACATTTATAATAGTAGGTAAGGGTATTTTTCTATTACGATTTCAGCGAAGTCATAGAACAAAAGTTGTTCAGTATGATGAGTAGAAGCCCCAGTTAACGGGTCCTACAAAATTTTTGTTACACCCTGTATATTCTCCAGTTTACTTTTAATATGCAACTAAATAGGTACATCACACACATCACATCAGCTCATATACGTCCCCACCGAGAGGCTCGAGCCTACCCTGAATTAGGGCGATCAGGCCTTAGTCGATCACGCGGGCCCAGTGCGGGTTGGTCAACCTGCGAGTTTCTCCACAGGCGTGTGCAGGTTTCCTCACGATGTTTTCCTTCACCGTTACAGCGTCGGATAAACGTACATATGAAATCTAAATTCGAA
Organism: Coleophora flavipennella; assembly: GCA_947284805.1. NCBI lineage: Eukaryota > Metazoa > Arthropoda > Insecta > Lepidoptera > Coleophoridae > Coleophora > Coleophora flavipennella. The sequence goes on along the minus strand of OX369265.1, from coordinate 9,692,489 downwards.
ATCACATTGGTACGTGGCAGGATTCGAACCACGACCTCCTGGACAGGAGGCGGCGACCCCAGCCGTTACGCCACGGACGCTCTTTTAAATAGGTACACAGCTTTATATACCAGGAACGAAATAGGTACTAACCACACGAGATATAGCACGAGATGTATAAGTACCACATCAATCTTACTTTAGTGTAGGTATGGCGACTAAGTCAACTTATGAATCATTTAGCTTGCTGTGATACGTTGCTGCATAGTGTATGACTGTGTAACAGGGACATTTAGAAAACAGGTAGGACTCATTTTCTTGACAATCATACTAATATTATAAAGGCGAAAGTTTGTAAGTGTGTGAGTGTGTATGTTTGTTACTTCTTCACGCAAAAACTACTGAACGGATCTGGCTGAAATTTGGTAGGTAGACAGATTAGGACCTGGATTAACACATAGGCTACTTTTCTTCACGCTAGCGAGCCGCTTGCTGCTCGCGCACTGCGCACCCTCGAAAATTCATAGAAACTTTGTCCACGCGCGTGAAGCCACGGGAAACAGCTATAGTTCACAATATATACAATACATATATCGTATATAGGTCGGTGACATGGCTAGGGCCGCTTTCCCTGTCCGGAAGGTTGTGGTTCAAGTCCTGCCACGTACCAATGTGTTTTCGAATTTCGATTTTATATGTCAGTTACTTATATATTCTGTGTTAAATGTACGTTTATCCGATGCTCTTACGGTGAAGAAAAACATCGTGAGGAAACCTGCCCCCGCCTGCGAAGAAACTCGAAGGGTGTGTGTGAAGTCGACCAACCCTTACTGGGCACGCGTGGTCGACTAAGGCCCGATCGCCCTAATTCAGGGTATACTCGAGCCTCCCGGTGGGGACGTATAGGAGCTGATATGACGATGATGATTATATATATATATATATATATATATATATATATATATATATATATATATATATATATATATATATATATATATATATATATATGTATATTGATGTAGGTCCCGTTAACTGGGGCTTCTATACCCATCATAATGAACAACTTTAGTTTTATGACTGCTGATATCGCAATTTTTTTTTACTTTCCATACTAATCGATCAGTTGATCGACCAATTTTGTGCATTTTTGTATGGAGGGCCCAATTTTTACACCTAGTATATAAAAATTGGTTTCTCATAAACAGATCTAACGATTTGAATGAAATTTGGTGATAAGGTATGTTTTATATTTAAAGTATGTTTAGATAGGTGTCATCCCTGAGAAAATCCGTTTTCACACAAGCGAATAATATTTTTAGTTTATTTTAGTTACTCAACAGTAGGTTGCGCTACATGCCTAGGCCTCAGACTCCGAGCAATGCTCGGTCACCTAGATTCTGACAAGTTCTATTGCAAGAAATAATAAAAAAAAACAATTTAGCTAATCGGTAATCGAAACGACCTGGTGAAGGTCGCGGGAAGCCGCTGGATGCGGGCAGCGCAGGGCCGGTCGTCGTGGAAATCCTTGGGGGAGGCCTTTGTCCAGCAGTGGACGTCTTTCGGCTGATATGATGATGATGATAATATACAATTGGGCGTTATTTTAGCCGACTGCTTAAGAAAGAGGTTATTATGTCTGTTTATTTGTAGTGATGAGTAAAATTGGTCTTGGTCTTGCAGTCTTGGTCTTGGTCTTGCAAAAAAGCAAGACCAAGACCAAGACCAATACTATCCTTAGTCTAGCAAGACCAAGACCAAGACAGAATAAACAAGAACAAGACCAATACCAAGACCGATTGTGCAAGACCAAGACCAAATACGCAAGACTCAATCGAAAATTTTTACTAACAGTGTATAAATGAGATAAAATATTTGTAACAGCGTTAACATATGCTTTTCTCGGAACATATAGTTGGCGTGTCGAAATGTCAGTTTTTTTTCTACATTTTAACGTTATACATAAAAAAAAACAAAGAAACTTTACCACTGATAAAAAAAAATTAAAAAAAAATTCCAAGAGTAAGTATTCCTTGTCCCAACGTCTGGATAACACATGGATAAAGTACAAAGGAAATTTAATTTTTCTTCAATATTTTCACTTTTCTCAAGGACTTTTTTTCTCGCTAAAAGGTCAATTTATGCGTAGGTGGAAGGGTAGGTTCTCGAGTTTTCATAACTGAAACGTAAACATCGCAATCGATTAAATAACGAGTCAGCTCGATGGCTGCTATGCATTAATTCGTGGGCATCAATAAAAAATAAACAATAATAAGTTAATTATAAGCTAATTAATGTAATTATAATATTTTCAAACTGCAATAAAATATAGTACTTTAGTAGTTAATAATTAATTTTAAACTATTTATTTATAATTTATGATTAGATAACAATAAGCAATAACGTTTTAACAATATTTTTTTTAATTTATAGACAGTGAATTTATATTTTATATTTAGAAATGTTTGTCGATATAAAACGGAATGTTGAAAAAATTTGTTGAAAAATGTTTGTTAAGACCTTATTGCAAGACCAAGACCAAAACCAAGACTAAACGTATTTCAGCAAGACCAAGACCAAGACCGAGTGAGCAAGACCAAGACCGAGACCAAGACCAAGACTAGACGAATTTGAGCAAGACCAAGACCAAGACTGAATAAGCAAGACCAAGACCAAGACCAAGACTGTCCAAGTCTTGGTCTTGGTCTTGCTTTGCTCATCACTATTTATTTGGCTGAGTCTATAGACTCAAAAAAAAGGCTAGAGCCTAAACGGCTTGATTAATTTTGTAGTGTGAGGTATCGTAAAACTCGTCTTGATCGCTGTGAGTGACAATACGATACAATTTAAACAGCCAGGTTTTTAATTATAGGTATTTAAAAACTTTAATTAAGTTTTAATTTTCAAACTGTTTTCAGCTAACGTTCACGAATAGCAGTCAGTACAATTTTTTGTGTCGATGACTATTTCAATTTTACAGTGACACGTTGTGGTCTTGATTAAACCAAAAGAAGGAATTTACTGCCGTATTCGATTTTTAAATCTACGTTAACGTCTCTGGGTACAAGACCTTTTTGAGACAATGTTGATTTAATCATCTTCATTTCGTTTTTGATTTGCGAGACTGGTGCCGGTGCTTCATAAATCATCTTTGGAGTTCATGATGACATTTTGCAGCAGCCTTTGACCTTTGCAGTAGTAAAACTGCACCCTGTGCAAGTCGATGCAAAATTCTAGCCGAAAACAATGCAAGAACATAAAAAACAAATCTCGCCAAAAAGCTTGTACTACATCGCCGTTGCGGAGTTGTTTCCATAATAAATAATGAAAATTTGGTCAGAATGAGAACTGCCCGATCCCAGCACTTTGCCTGCAACTCATAGAGCTCGACATAAGCGAGCCTCACTATTTTTGATATAGTTATACTTCCTTACTACAATATTACAAATCCGAAAGTATGTCTGTCTGTTTGTTACTCTTTCACACTAAAACTACAAAACCAATTTCGTTACATTTGGCACCGATCCAAAATAAATGGTGATTTAAAAGGATTCTTTTTATCCCCAAAAATGTATAAATCCTGAAAGATATGGGGAACTCAAGTCTGCGCTCATCAGCCGCTTGCCGCTTGCGCACCTTTAAATACAGTCATTATAATTGACAACGCTTAGTTTCTGAAAAACAACCGACTTCAATCGCAACAACTAAGTAAATAAATATTTTGTTAGTGTATTTTTTTAAAGCAGCTACTAAATCGATTTTCATACAATTTGTATGGGACCACCTTGGAAGCAAAATCTACAAAACAAATAAAGAATCCTTAAAATCGGTCAATTGAGGAGCTCCTCCGTTTTTGAAGTCGGCTGAAAACTATATTTTTAAAGCAACCTAGTATTTTATATCTTACAAATATAAAACTCACTGATCTATCAACGCACAGCTCAAACCACTGGACGAATCGGGTTGAAATTTGGCATATTTCTTATCAGCTCATATACGTCACCCACCACCGTGGGGCTCGATCCTACCTTGAATTAGGGCGATCGGCCTTAGTGGACCGCGCGGGCCCAGTGCAGGTTGGTCGACTTCAAACACAGCCTTCGAGTTTCTTCGCAGGCGTGTGCAGGTTTCCTCACGATATTTTCCTTCACCGTAAGAGCGTCGGATAAACGTACATATGAATCAAAATTCGAAAACACAATGGTACGTGGCAGGATTCGAACCACGGCCTCCCGGATAGGAGGTAGCGGCCGTAACCGTTACGCCACCGACGCTAAGAAAATGTTTTGGGAAATTACCACGGGAACGGCTATAAACGGGATCTGAGCGGGCGGAGCCGCGGGCAACAGCTAGTCACAATATGTGGTGCACTGTTAGTGCGGTACGGTGCGGGGATACCAATTCCTTGGAGCCTGGGACATAATTCAAGCAGTCATTGTCATGTTTTTGGGGAGAAAATGTTTTACAAAATTTGGAGAAGGAAAGTTTTGATATTTCAAGGAAAAAACAAACCTATCAGCTTTAGAAATGTTTTCTTATCCTTTTCTTTATACTTACTATCATGTAATCAGTAGATAGTATATGAATTGATTTTGCACCATTAGCACAGTCTGGCTTTATATGCTGAGTATTTGTTTACAGCTTGCACCATTATAAGAGTGTTTTTAATGTACTTTTTTTTAATTTATTCATATTTTCAGTTATAAAAAAGCAGACAGACTTTAGCAGTTTGCACTATTGTAAGAGTATTTTCATTATGCTTCTTTAAATTTTATTTATATCTTCAGTTATTAAAAAGCTGACAAAAGCTGACGGATTAGCAGTTTGCACCATTGTAAGAGTATTTTAATATACTTCTTTAAATTTTATTCATAATATTTTCAGTTTTGAAAAATCGTCAGACTTTAGCAGTTTGCACCATTGTAAGAGTATTTTTAACTAACTTCTTTAAATTTTATTTATATTTTCAGTTATTAAAAGGCTGACAAAAACTGACGAACTAGCAGTTTGCACCATTGTAAGAGTATTGGCAGTGGGTGGGGCACATTGCTCGTAGAACAGATGGCCGTTGGGGCAGTAAATTTCTCGAGTGGCGACCACGCACCGGAAAGCGTAGTGTAGACAGGCCTCCCACTCGGTGGACCGATGACCTGGTGAAGGTCGCGGGAAGCCGCTGGATGCGGGCAGCGCAGAACCGGTCTTCGTGGAGATCCTTGGGGGAGGCCTATGTCCAGCAGTGGACTTCCTTCGGCTGATATGATGATGATGATGAAGAGTATTTAAATATGCTTCTTTAAATTTTTTTTATATTTTCAGTTATTGAAAAGCTGACAGACTTTAACAGCTTGCACCTCGTTGAACATACTCGTACTTAATGAATGACGATGCCGAGTAAGTTTCTATTTCCAAAATTTCGGACGAGGAATTGGCGTCTTAAGTCATTACTAACTTTAGTACGCATTCGCTTTATTACCAAACTTGTCACACGATTGTGTACTATCTGCCAACACAAACTATGGTTAACTATTCAAATTGGGTCTTGGCCTTCTAAGCACACCTTGTTTGCGAAGCTCCTATCCAGAGATCTTCCGACATTTACTAATTGCCTTCAGTCTTGAGTCAACCTGTACGAGGATTGTTATATAGATTTCAAATTTCAAAATTTTTATTCAAAATAGGTGCATGTTACACTCTTTCTGATGGCCATAAGCATAAGATAGCGATTACATTACAAAATGTCAGATTGAGAAAAAAAAATTCGAAGAATCTAAAATCTTTTAGGTACAGCTTTAAATATTGCATTGTCACGCGATATACATATGCATGCAAAATTTCAGCTCAATCGGAAACCGGGAAATGGGTCAAATTTAACTTGCAAGATTTCACCCGAACAAACATACATACATTGGAAGTTAAATAAAATCTTTTAATATAAACAAACAATCATCAGTTAATAACGTCAATAAAATCATTGATATAAAACAAATAATGTCATTTGGACATGAAAACAATATGACACGACAAGTAGTACATAAAAATTATTGAATTTGTCGTTAATGCCTTTGACAAGAGCAGGCCAGTTCATCCGGACAGCACCCGTTCACGAGTATAACGCGAGAGTCAGTCATCGCTCCCCTCGACCATTGAAGTAAAACTTCTCTAACTCCATCTATACTTATATGTATGAAAGTAAATACTTAGTTTTCAGAAAATAATCAAATGCTTTTTGTCATATGGAGATGTTTCCTTATCAGTACCCTTGGGATATCTCCTTTCTAACAAAAAAAGAGTCATCAAAATCGGTTCATAAACGACGAAGTTATCCGCGAACACAGATAAAAAAAATATATATATACGGTCGAATTGAGAAACCTTCTCCTTTTTTGAAGTCGATTAAAAAGAAGACCTGTTTATTTTTCCCGTTGGATTCCATGTAAAGTTTTAAAAGTATTGACGAGTTTTGGACATTGACTATAAGAGGTGAGGACAAATACGTTTTTTACCCGATTGCGCCAGAAGGATGGTTATGTTTTTTTAATGTATGTATGTTTATTTATTTATTTGGCACTCTCTGCAGCCTCAACGGCTTAATGGACTTTGGAGTGCGAGGTGTCGTTACATTTGTTTTGATCCCGTGAGAGACATAGCATACAAAAAGAGGGGTTCAGTTCTCATGCTGTCGGGTCTGTAATTTTTAATTATTGTGCTAGCAAATACCATTGAAATGTCTTAACTCCTTGAGACGTAAAATCCACTACCTTTACAGCCCATACAATAAGTAAGTGACATACTCGTACATAATTAATATACGACATATACAGACGACTGTGGTCCACTCCGGCCACTGTAGGATATTAATTAACTAAAACCGCCCAGTGGTCCGGACTTAATTGGAATCCGACATGAAATGGAATGGACTTCGCTTTGGTCATGTTTTGTTTTTAGGTGGGATGGGACGGGGATGTGATCTAGAGTCTGCGATCGAATCATTTAGTACGTAAGTAGTCTGATATTACCTACATATTTTAATCAATTTAAATTGAGGAAATGACATGTTTACAGTATGTAACTTGATAGAATGTGTTCTTTTTAACACGCTTATATTAGCTTCACCTGTATGTATTATGTTTATAACCGACTCCTTTGCACTCGATTTTGACCCACTTTAAACGGACAGATTTTATTTAAACTTTGTACATTTATCAAGAATCAGTGTCAATACAATAATTTCGTAAGTTTATCTCATTATCCTGAACTAAAAACTGAAAAATAAATATAGTTTAAAAAAACTAAAAAAAAACACGCTTTTAAATCACATCAACTTAAAAAGTGAAAAATAATTAAAGTGAAACTTTTATTACATCGTCTCACATTTTTTCGTCTGTGTGTTGCATGTCGCGTGACGGTAGCTTTCGTCTGACGGTATGATCGTTTCGTCCTCTGTACCGTAGCGACAGCAGCCATGATCGTTTCGCCCTCTGTAAAGTTTTACTTTTACCGTGGTTTAATAAAACCACACACTTACTTTTTCTATTGACATGCCTTGTAAAAATTGCATGAGATTTGATAACGCTGAACACGTATTTAATATAAAAAATCTAACTTCAATCGCAACAAATACGCACAAATTTTATTTTTTCTTAATATAAGCTGAAAACAATAATGAACGAAAAATACTACTATTATTGTAATAAAAAGCGTGGGTAGCTCGTTAAACGAAAAATATGGCACAAAGCGCCCCACGCTTTTTTCACAATAATACTAGTATTTTTCATTCATTATTGTTTTTAGCTTAAATTAAGAATTATTTTTCACTTTTTTAGTTTGTTTTCATTCATTAGCGTTTTCAGCTTATATTACCAATTATTTTTCACTTTCTAGTTTGATGTGCTTTAAAAGCGTGTTTTTTAGTTTTTTTAAACTATATTTATTTTGTCAAATTTTGTAAATATTTACAAAATAAATATAGTTTAAAAAAACTAAAAAACACGCTTTTGTACATATGTTGTCGTCTTATAACTGATGTGTGTTTTTTTTTCAGTTGACATATTCGAGTTGGAGAATTACATACCTATGCAGGGAAAACATTTCAAATAACACGACTTGCACAAGACGGTGATAAAGTTTCTCGTTCACAATATAAATTTTTTTATTATTCACAATTGGTAAGCCCTTGGCATCGTCTCACCTGATGGTAAGTCACGTAAATGCCGAAGATGGAAGCGGGCTTACAAAGATTCCTTGAACGAAATTGAAGAAGAGCTTGAAGATAAGGTAGCCATTACGTAAGCGTAATGGCTACCTTATCTTCAAGCTCTTCTTCAATTTCGTTGCCATCATTTTTGGCGGCAAGATTTAGATAAGGTGGTAGCAGCTCGCCAGGCGGGCTTAGAAAATGCCCTTCCACCAACCAAACCGAGTCTTACAAAGTTAGAATCTGCCGGGAGTGTAACCCGCGACCTCCTGATGTGAAGCTAATGGACTTAACCACTACGCCACTGAGGTGGTTGAGGACTTAGTTGTATGTATATAATTAAGTGGAAAATACCCTATTGACGTCATGGAAGCTACGCAGCGTGTCTCCGACTGCACCACCAAAGTAAAACGCCAATAACGACACTAGTGTATTTTCCACATAGCCAAATCGGTTACTTTTATCATCTGTCGAAAACGCTATTGTGTTCTATAATTATTCTTTTCACAGAAATATGACGTCACAAATATATAATGCTTTTTGGCGAAGTAATTTTGATATTAGATTCATAAATATAAAATTTAAAATTAATGAAAAAATCATACAAATAAAGTTTCAAGAGATTTTAGAAGTTAGGTACCATTTGCTTAATAATATTTTATAATTTATTTTTGATGGAAAATATTTTTATTCTCTACTTGTAGAAAAGCTATTGTAGCCAGAAGATGAAAAAGAGGTCACACAGACGCAGAGGTAACAAACATTTCATTCAGGTGAATTGACAGGAGTCTTTTATTATTTTCTACGATTCCTTAAGAAATTTACTGAATACAAGCTGTTCATGTGAGATACATAATGGTGAAAATCAGAAAGAAGTGACATGATAGTGTTCTAAATGTTGCATATTTCTTCTTTTTAGGTATTTTGCTTATGCATTTTAATTAATTTTGTCCATAAGATTATATGTGTATTCATACATATATATTGATGTAAAACATCTATAGCCGCACGTAAAACCGATTTCTGGCGTGGCGACGCGTCACCACGCTATATGAAGGTATATATGTAGTAGTGTGTGTTTCACATCTGTCAGGCGTCCCGTGACGGCTCATTTAAAAAAAATAGTTTGAGTTTGTTTGCTTAGACTTGCGGTTCTCCTGTCAACTATCGATATGTTTCAAATCGATATCGTTTCATTAGTCTGGGCTCCATAGTAAGTATTCTTTATCTATAATATATTAGTATTCTTCGTCCATAATAGCTTAGACTTGCCTCCCTCCGGGTAGTGACTTGCCATGGTCTATTTAAAAATCTTTGAATGGACTGCGGACTCAAGTTGGCCGATGTATGGAGAATATTTGTCGGTGGGGTTTATGTGATGGAGAAGAATATCCATGTGGAGTCAGTTCACAAACTATGGACACTTATTGACTTGCCCCGAGTGCCCGGACACCTGCACAATAGAAGACCTCTGGGGGGCCACTGATAGTGGCATACGCGTGGCTACTTATTGGATATTGGGCCAGTAATATATAAAATAACAAAGTGACCGTATATTCAAACATCGATTCGAAAAGAAGAACAAAAATAATATATTGCTGTCTGGATACACCACAACAGCACGAGCTAGCAACTTCAGCACAACGTTTTCGGATAGAAACTCTTGAACTTTTAATGGCTTAAGACGCGGTCGGTTTAGTCTAATAATGATGCAGAGTGCTACTAAGTCACAACTAACGCAGCTGTATATCTTATAACTTTTTAAAAGATAAAACTCTTTGGTTTATTGTACTCCAATAACTTAAGTGGTTGTGTTCGGGGCTAGTAATCATTGATACATATTCCTGAACAATGGAACGATGGAATGCCCAAATCGTAAGACCATTTATTTTGGTGATATCATATAAAAATAAATTAAAGCTTATAACGCCACCAACGACCAACTTTGTAACCATTTTAAATTTAAATTAAGGATTTTTTTTTATCAAAAGCAAATTTGTTTTGTAGTTTACAGGATATGAGGAGTAATTTTGATTTCCTCGAATTCTATTTTAATACACAGAACTAAACAAAAAAATATCCTAATGAACCCTTTTTTTCTAGTTGTACCGTAGACCGGGGCTACTTTGACTTTGTGGGTAACATTGACAGCTTTTAAGGCTACTTTAACATTAGGCTATTCTCGCCGTTTGCCGCGCTTTTATCAACAGTCGCGTGATACCTACTTGATTACGTAATCAAAAAAAATTGAAAAGTTCTTTTAGAACTACAGGGATTAATCCATTTGAGCAAGAAGCTGTTTTACGAAAGCTTCCATCAGAAAATACACAAAATGCGGCACGCATTGTTGACGAAATTTTCCTTGTATATCTGAAAGAGACAAGAGGCTTTAATTTAGACAGATTGCAACGCAAAAGCGGGAAGAAAGTCCTCCACAAACCAGGAGCTCAAATAATGCCCGATGAGTCTTCTGACCCCATCCAGCCTATCCAAATAGCGGATAGCGTGCCCACGGACAACGATAACAATCTGCCTTCTTGTTTTGATCCTGTGATTGATGTACTTGTTTTAGATGAACTTCATGGGTCTTCTGAGTCAGATCTAAGAAATATCCAAGATCTTGAGTGTAGTCATCCTTCAACATCTGGGTTGATGGAAACGCCAGAACCACGTCGAAATAAAAGGTTTAAACGCAAACCTAAACACTTCTACTCTTCTTCAGATGAAGACGACTTGCCTCTGATGGCATTGAAACAAGAGAAGACAAGAGATGAAGACGATGGAAATCTGTGCACCATTTGCAAATGCGACTATCAACACTACACACTAACGAGGGATTGGATCTGCTGCGTGACTTCCCACAAGTGGGTTTGTGGTCAATGTAATAAAGGGTCCAAAAAAAGTCATATGAATGTGTAAGTTTTGAGATTAAGACTGAAATTTTGAGAATTTTAATATGTTTAATATGTTGATTACCTAGTCTCTTAAAAATCTTTAATTATTGTTAACGTCATGACTGATTTTATGTGATTTTAAGATCTAAAGTTCCTATTAATAAGAATAATTAAAATGAATAATGAAAAATAATTAGATACAATTAAAATACTTATTACCTAACCATAGAACTGCTGCAATTTTAATCGAAACATTATGATAATTTATGAACTTCTTAAAAAACAATATATTATTTTAGAAAAACTTAAAAGCTTTTTGGTACATATAATATACAGGATGACTGGTAAGTAGTGCAAATCCTTTTAAAGGGATAAACTACATCTAATTTACAACACTAAAAGTCATACTAACTGGGGGTTGGAAATCAATGGTTGTCGAGTTAAAGCCCATTTCATTTTTAAATTTTGTATGAAAAACGCATTTGTTCAAATATATTTTACAAATAAAAGTTATAATACGGTTGGCGTGAAAAATACGGTCAAAACTTTCTCATTTTATCAGCGTTCCAAAAAAGTAAAATAGTTAAAAAATACAAATTGATTTCAACAAAAAAGAATGATTGTTGTCAAAAGGGTGCATCAAATCCCATACAAATTTTCAATAAACATTATTTTCATGTTTTTTTAAGTTTCATAATTTATCATGTTTTACGCATAAACAAAAATCTTTGACCCTCTAGCATCATGACTAACTTTAATTCACAAGCTCATCCAAAAAATTCGAACTTTGTTGGATAAATTAGTATGGGATTTTAGGCCCCCTTTTGACAACAATCATTGTTTTTTGTTGCAATTAATTTTGTACATTTTTTACTTTTTTACTTTGTTCAAAATCGTGATAAAATGAGGTTTTACCGTATTTTGCATGCCAACTGTATTATAACAAAATAATTTTTCATACAGAATTAAAAAGTTAAATAGGCTTTAACTCGAAAACCGTTGATTTCCGACCCCCAGTTAGTATGACTTTTTCTGTTGCAAATTAGATGTAGTTTATCCCCTTAAAAGGATTTGCACTATTTACCAGTCACCCTGTATATATAATAGCTCCCGATATCTGGGATTCACCTAACTACAACTCGTTTTTTAAAATAATCCAAAAAATTCATAAATCACACGCGTTCTACACAGTAGACGAGTTCACTGACCCTCCCCAGGAGCATACTTATGGAATAATAAACATACTAAGTACATACTTGTACCTTCACTTGCAATAATATAAAAAATTAGAATGTCCAATTATAAATGTAATGTAATAATTTAATTACATAATATTTTTTTATTTTTATTTTACAGAAACATATTATTTTATCTACACTCATGTCGTAAATCCTACATTTACTTATCAGAAACTCTAAGCAAATGATATACCTTTCGATGGAGCCGTGACTAAGGATCCATACAAATTTCATTTCGTTATCGCAAAGTTGTAACAAAATGAAGTTTTTTTTTTAATTTTTACGCAGATGCTTGCTATTTGAGCACACTAGCGTGTTTCGGAACGCAACCTTGGCGGCGCGCATGCGCGGTGCGATATTACTGCAAATTTATTTTCGCGCCATTAACGTTTGTATTTTTCCTTATGCAGTTTGTATATAAACAATGATTACTTTATTTTGTCTTTAATTTAAATTTGTTGTATGAGTGTAGATAAACTATTGTATGCAACTGTACATAATTAGTATTTAACACTCGTGTATACTTATATGAAACTCGCTGCGCTCGTTTCATAAACCACACTCGTGTTAAATACCCCTCATTATGCAACAGTTGCTTATATAGCTATTTACTTTCTACCCCTTATTACGGTACGTACGTAGACTAGATAAGTATTGTTATCGCGAAAAAAAGTTTTTCTAATTTTCGTGTAAATATGTTCTATTTTTCAACCGACTTCAAAAAGGAGGAGGTTCTCAATTCGACTGTATGTTTTTTTTGTATGTTTGTTACGCGATATCTCCGCCGATTGTGAACCGATTTTCAAAATTCTTTTTTTATTTAAAAGAGTATACTCCCGAGGGGGCCCATTGTCAGCAAGTCAGGATCTGATGATGGGATCCCAGGGAAATAGATAACAACCCTCAAATTTTATAGGCACATATTACGTGTTTCTAACTATCCAAGTTTTGGCGTCTGGTAGTCATCATCTCATCATCATCATCATCAGATGAGCTGATGAAGGAAGGTAGAACTCCTTAACGGTTAGGATTTGGAGGATAATTCTTTAAAAATTTTACGTAGACCGATAGTTGTATTCTTTTAGGTTATTCTATTAGCTGATGATGGAAGATTTAACTCCTTAACTTTCATGCTGTTTAGATGATGATAATGGAAGCCACAGGAATCTGTAACTGTTAATAAAACACATGAATTATGAATTATGATTTGATGGTTCCTGTTGGCGAGTGGGTGATTGGGTATATATAACACTAGCTGTTTCCCGCGGTTTCACCCGCGTGGACAACGTTTCTATGACTTTTTGAGGGTGCGCAGTGCGCGAGCCGCAAGCGGCTCGCGAGCGTGGTAACAAGTAGTCTATGTCTGAATCCAGGTCCTATTCTGTCTACCTACCAAATTTCAGCCAAATCCGTTCAGTAGTTTTTGCGGGAAAGTGTAACAGACAGACAGAGTTACTTTCACATTTATAATATTAGTAGGGATTGTTAGATAGATAGCATTTTATCACTAAAAATAAATAAAATAAACATAAAAGTTTAAAAAACTTAAAAGCCGACTTCAAAATGAATTTCACTCAAAAGTATGAAATAATATTTATCTACACTCATGTCGTAAATCCTTCATTTACTTATCAGAAACGCTAAGCAAATGATATACCTTTCGATGGAGCCGTGACTAAGGATCCATACAAATTTCATTTCGTTATCGCAAAGTTGTAACAAAATGAAGTTTTTTTTTTAATTTTTACGCAGATGCTTGCTATTTGAGCACACTAGCGTGTTTCGGAACGCAACCTTGGCGGCGCGCATGCGCGGTGCGATATTACTGCAAATTTATTTTCGCGCCATTAACGTTTGTATTTTTCCTTATGCAGTTTGTATAATATGTAATTCGTTATTCGTTGTAATAAGTAAGTCGTTATTACAAGTTTCTTTACTAAAAACCCAGTAAAATGTCTGAAACTGATAGTGATATAGACGAAAAATTGACACCCCCGGATATTCTTGAAACAGCAACTAAAATAACCTTTAATAATTGTACCATACAAAATGTCAATAATTATTACAATAAACAATGATTACTTTATTTTGTCTTTAATTTAAATTTGTTGTATGAGTGTAGATAAACTATTGTATGCAACTGTACATAATTAGTATTTAACACTCGTGTATACTTTTATGAAACTCGCTGCGCTCGTTTCATAAACCACACTCGTGTTAAATACCCCTCATTATGCAACAGTTGCATAAATAGCTATTTTGTTATTTGATAAATAATAAATATATTTGAATTGAATGAACATTATGAGGTGTAAACCATTCATTTTATCAATAAATAATTTGTATTTTTACAAGCTTTTCTTTGAAAAGAGTTTTTATGCTCAAAAGCCAAATGCTCAAATTAATATAAAAACACGTTCCAATTTTAAAATTAGAACCGTGTTTTATATTAATTTGAGCTAAGGCTGTATTTCCTACGATTCTATTGAAAATAAAAGACGACTCTAAGACCACGCTTCCACCTCCAAATTTCATTATCAGATCAACTTATTAATATCAAAATAAAAGTTTAAAAATAAAACTAAAATCCGACCTCAAAATGAAATTCAATCAAAAATTTTAAATAATATTAATTTAAATACACGACATCAACCAACAATAACGAAATCAAAGGTGGGTACGAATGAAATTAGGGGCTTAATTTTTTTTGAGGTCTGTACCAGCTCACAGTTACTTACGTATTAAATGTTTGAGATTCGATAGTTTGCTGACACCAACCTCAAAAAAAAATTTTGGTCCCTAATTGAATTCGTTATTGTTTGGTTAATGTCGTGTATATAAGTATAATAACAATATTACTTCATACTTTTTGAGTGAATTTCATTTTAAAGTCGGTTTTTAGTTCTTCAAACTTTTATTTTTATTTACCTATCTAACAACGTTAAACCTAATCACATACTCGCCAATAGGAATCATCAAATCATAATGCATGTGTTTCATTGACAGATAAAACTTCCATCATCATCTCATAAGAATGAAAGTTAAGGAGTTAAATCTTTCATCATCAGCAGTATCGGTCAATATGTACCTTCGTTAAATATTTAAAGAATTATCCTCCAACTTCTAACCATTAAGGAGTTGTACCTTCTTCATCAGCTCATCAACATGAGATGATGACTACCAGACGCAAATACTTAATAGCTGTCGAAAACATATGAAACACGTAATGCGTTCCTATAAATTTTGAGAGTTGCCCTCGATTTCCCTGGGATGCCATCATCAGATCCTGACTTGGTGTCAACGTAACCCTCTCAGGAGTATACTCTTTCGATTATAAAAAGAATTTTGAAAATCGATTTACAATCTGTGGAGATATCACGTAACAAACATACAAAAAACAATTTTCAAACCGCCTCCGTGGCGTAATGGTTAGCCCATTCGCTTCACACCAGGAGGTCGCGGGTTCGATTCCCGGTGGGGTCAACTTGAGAGACTCGGTTTGGTTGGTGGTAGGGCATTTTCTAAGCCCGCCTGGCTAGCTACCACCATCTTATCTAAGTCTTGCCGCCAAACATCAGTGTTAACAACATTGATATGTTCCAGCTTGAAGATAAGATAACCAGTTCTCCATTTCGTTGGAGAATCTTGGTAAGCCCGCTTCCATCTTCGGCATCATCGTCACTTACCATCAGGTGAGATGATGCCAAGGGCTTACCAATTGTGAATAAAAAAAAAAAAAAACATACAGTCGAATTGAGAACCTCCTCCTTTTTTGAAGACGGTTGAAAAGTATCTATTGTCTACGAGAATACGGCTCCATTCCAAATTTCAGATCAATCGGACCCCTGGAAGTCGCTCTAAAATCGATCGCAAGATTTGAACTAAAAAAAATTAAATAAAACTTTTAATAAAAATGATTTCCTTTTCTTAATTTTTGGAAATTCTTCTTAATTTATTCATAACTAGCTCTCCCGGCGAACTTCATACACTACACTGCACTGCAATACACTACACTGCGCTGCACTAAACATTTTTGATTATGAAATGATTTTTTTGGATAAGGGTTAATATTAAGGAATGGTTATCATTGTCTGATTTTGGTAATTTTTTATTAACTTTTAAATTGTAAAAAGTGGTTATAGTGAAATAACTACAATAGTTGGGCATACAGTATCGCGATGTTTTTTGTAGTTATTGATATGTTCTCTAATATTGTTCTCTAACATTTTATTGTTCTATCATCAATCATCAATAGCGTATGCGTTGAAAGAAATTTTTTACACCTTGATTCACGTAACTGAAGTTTTAGCAAGGATCCCTTATTTTTCTAGTAATAAATATAGCCTATGTTACTCAGCAATAATGTAGCATTCTAATGGTGAAAGAATTTTTTAAATCGGTTCAGTAGTTTTTGAATTTATTCGTTACAAACATACAAAAATATACAGCTTTCCTCTTTGTAATATATAAAAACTCGTATATAAGAAAGTAGTGTTAGTTACACCATTTATAACTCAAGAATGGCTGGACCGATTTTATTGTTTTTTTTTTGTTTTTACATTTGTCTTCATCCGGAATCTACACAAAGTATTTTGTTAATGGAATAAAATTGAATTGAATTGAATTGAATTGAATATTTTTAATACTTATTATTAGAATAATAATTAGAATAATAAGTATTAAAAATATTCAATTCAATTCAATTCAATTCAATTTTATTCCATTAACAAAATACTTTGTGTAGGAAAACAATATTAAAAATTATCACACATAACGCAATATCACATTTCAATAAATCATAAAACAATCACAAAAGTATAAAATAACAATACAGTCACTTACTCTCACAAAACTCATCAATACTATAATAGCATTTTTCCAACAAAAAGCGCTTTAAAAGTCTTTGGAATACATGCACATTACTAATCGCCTTCAAGTTGGATGGGAGACAATTGAACATCTTTACCGCCTGATGTCGGGTACAGTTTGTTACTATTCTCAGATATTAGAATAGAATAGAATATAATAGATAGAATATGATATTCAGCAATAAAAAAAAATGTTATTGTCAAAAAATAATTGGTTTTAGGTTAGGGTAGGGTAGTATAGTGTAGTGTAGTGTAGGTGTAGTGTAGTGTACTGTAGGTGTAGTGTCGTTAGGGTAGGGTAGGCTAGTTTAGTATAGTGTATGTAGGATAGGGTAGTGTAGTGTAGTGTATTGTATGGTAGTGTAGTGTAGTGTAGTGTAAGGTGGAACGAAGTTCGCCGGCACAGCTAGTATTAGTATAGATATAGATGAATATAAAACCATAATTTTCGCACTATTCGTCCGCAGCGATTGACGTAACAGCCACGTTCCAGTACGAGCTGACAAGAACTTTATTTCCAAGCTATTTCGTGCTATGTTTAAAACATCTTGAATCGAAATGTTAATTTTAGGGACGGTGGAGCCATAACACCTACAACTCTTATACCTCACTATTCGTCGACAAATTTTAGTGACATAGTTACTTAAAAATCGACATCAATCGCATTTTTTTTTAAATAATTTCCTCAAAAAGAACGAAACCGAAGTCTCTTCTGGTGCAGTCGAGAAAAAAAGGATAATTCAATTCGGTCAACATTTGGAGAAGAATCGAAAAACAAGCGTACTAAACTATACCACACCCTGGACACTTCATACAACGGGCCAGAAATTACATTTCAAAATACGAATGATGGAACAAACAAAATAGCGGTGAAATCCTATACGTTTGACAACCAAACTGTAACCAATCTGTATTAATCTTGGTGACGAGGGGGTGAGGTCGGAATCTAGAGAGCTACAGGGAGTGTCCATACTGTATGTTAGTACTAATATATAAACTTTGACTATACACTCGAAAAGGGACGTTGGCTGTTAGCTAAGTTACTTTTTGTCACCTGTCAATAACGACATTATGTTGTAATAATTTTCGAAAAACCTCAAAGCTTTTAGGCACAAGCTTTTTACAATCAAAGCACTCGTCAATACAAATCAAACGACCCGAAACTCGATGAGGTTGTGTCGTTTCATTGCGAAGTTCATATGGCCAACTTCCAGCTCATAATTCAGATCAGCACCATGTCATCATAATAATGCATTGTCACGCAATTTACACATGTATGCAATATTTCTGCTCATCCCTAAACGGGAAGTGGATTAAATTTAATTTGCAAGATTTGATGACAAACGTCGGGACAGATGAAACTGAAATAAAAGCTTGTAAAAATGTTTAAAATACCTATAGGCGTGACGTCATAGTTTTGCTGCGTCATTGATAGACTTAATGGAAAACAAAGCAAGTAAGAACTACAGGGAATTTTCAATGTTTCAGTCAAAAATTCAAAATTCAAAATTCTACAGGTGTTTACACACACTTTTAAATAGTCAAAACAAAAAAAAATACAATAAAAATAAAATTACAAATAATGTCATGATTTAGATTACAGTCTCAGGTAATGGTATTTGTTATAGAATCAACATATATATATATATATATATCTTTGTCATTTACATAATCTATTATTTTATAATTTCCTCTAGAGCACAAAACTTTTTTGACATGAGTCTTGAATTTATTCTCTGACAAACTAATTACATTTTCTGGAATTTTATTTTAGAATCTTATACACTGCCCCACAAATGACTTTTTAACCTTACTCAGTCTCGAAAAGGCTATATCTATTTTATTTTCATTTCTTAAATTCAAATTATGCCTGTCACTGTTTTTAGGAAATAAATGCAAATTCTTGCAGTAGGAGGGCAATTTAATGATCAAGAGTTCATAGTTTATTTTTGATGCTGTCATCTTTCCATCGAAAACCTAAGCTGCTCCATTTTTTTAAGTTCGGTCCAAAAGTGAAAACAGGTAATAGAATATTGGAAATAGTTATTTATGATACACGGGTAGTAAAAAGGTCAATAACAAACGAGTGACATTTGTGAGCCCGAGCCGCAGGCGAGGGTTTACCATCGTCACGAGTTTGTTATTTTCTTTTACACCCAAGTATCATATATCATGTTTCAATACAGTTGTGAGAAAAAATAAAAAAACACCGCGACAGAAAAAAATATATATAGGTAATACCTCTCAAGGTTTCGCCAACCAAAGTTATTTTTACACGACTTTTGGTTCGTTTTGAATTCCGGAGAGTAATCTCACTTTGTTTTTTTTTCATTATATAAGGTCTAACAAAATTAGCTGACTCTATTTTAACTGGTGCTTCTACCCATGAAACTGAACAACTTTCCCCATGAAACCCATAGTCAAATCTCAAAAAAAAATTGAACTTCCCATACTTAATTGGCTGATCAGCTGATCGAGTTAGTATGGGAGAGCCAAATTTTTTTGTAATTTGACTATGGGTTCCATGGGGAAAGTTGTTCAGTTTCATGGGTAGAAGCACCAGTTAAAATAGTCTCAGCTAATTTTGTAAGACCTTATACATACACATGCACACCTGCACACGCCTGCGATGAAACTCGAAGGTTGTGTGTGAAGTTGACCGACTAAGGCCTGATCGCCCTAGTTCAGGATAGGCTCGAGCCCCTCGGTGGGAACGTATATGAGCTGATATGATGCTACATACACATAAGTATATTTTTAATTACACGTATATTCATAATTTTGTTTGTACCACACAATTCAATTTACGAAAATTGCGCCATATTTAATTTAGCTAGGCACACGTACGCATGTGTAAGTTTTTTTTAATATTACCATTAATAGATTACATTAAGAACATTGGAACAATATTAATGTAAGCATTAAAACCTCCTTGGAAAAGTGACCTATTCCTTCCTGTAACTTAAGCGCTTCATTCATATTTATTCTCCTTTCTTCACAAAGATATAACCCAAAGAGAATCTTATCAGCTAGCGTTATGTACTAACCTCACGGAGTTGCAACCAATCTTTTTTTAAATTCTCCATTCAAAAGTCTTAAAGAAGAATCTGTATCTTTGGTTATTAATTTTTTTATTTGCTAGAAATGTCTTGTTCCTCCGAGCTACAAATGAAAAAAAAAGTGGTAAAGTAAAAGCACGTGTGCGATAAAATCAATTTTGCGCACACTTGATTGGCATATAAAGTACCACTTTTCGAGCAACTGTATTGAAAAGATTTTTTTACAATCGCCACAAAGGTAACGGACACCACACCTTATATGGTTAGTTCAATTAATGATCCTTGATAATAAGGCTCTTTTCTAGCGCCTAGTTCTTTTTATCACTTATCCATTATAGAGCGACTTAATGGAGCTAAGAGTATACTACTGAGAACGAACGTTCAAGTCCGAACTTGAAGGTAATGTACTTCTTAAATGAACTTTATTGCCACAGTACACCTATACATAACACAGCACTGCAGTCATAATCATAACATACAAAATTAAACAAAACGAATGAAATAAAGTTTAAAAAACCTAAATGTCTTTTTATTTCTTAAAAAATAATTTTCGAAAAACCTAAAATCTTTTAGGTACAAGCTTATACTTCATTGTCATGCGATATACATACGCATGCAAAATTTCAGCTCAATCGGAAACCGGGAAGTGGGTCAAATTAAACTTGCAAGATTCCACCCGAACAAACATATTATACACATTGCAAGTTAACTAAAAGGTTGTAATAATTTTGAACAAAAAACCGACCTCAAACAGGAAACTAAGGTTCCCCTCGATTTCTCTGGGATTCCATCATCAGATCCTGGTTTCCTTATCATGGTACCACCCTTGGGATATCTCCTTTCCAACAAAATAAGAATCATCAAAATCCGTTCATAAACGACGAAATATATACGGTCGAATTGAGAAACCCTCCCTTTTTTGAAGTCGGTTAAAAAGAATGTTAATACAAGACAAGTAATTTGTAGATTTCTGTAGATATACTAAGTGTATAATTGCGTTATTGTATTTTGTAGGCACGATCGAACTTACAGCAATTAACTTAAACTAAGAAATTCTGTCAACACAAGCCCTCAAATTGAAAAATACTTACCGAAAATAAGGGCACTCCACATTTTTAATGTCCAAAAGCACTATAGTCTTAAAAAACCCACTTAACTCTAAATTTCAGCACTACCTATAGGCGTTGTTTCCTTGGTCCAGCTAGAGCTGGAAAATTAAAAAGCTACACACGAGGATGCGGCATGGCAGCCGCGCGACTGACGCTGAATGGTGGTAACACAGTTGCATGGTGGGACCTTCTGTCTTTGTGGTGGTAAATGGTAGGGTTACCGCTAATTTAAAAGCAAACATTGGGGATAGAAAACGCCTTCTGAGTTAATCAGTAGGTATGCTCACTTTGGTAGAGTTTTAGGTATTTAAATTACTTTTTATCAAATACATACTCACTTAATTAAAAAAATAAGAATTTTCCAAAGTTAAGCAGGTACTAAAGGAATGTTTTAAAAATTTCGTAAAAAAGACATCATGTACCTGCAACCAAATAGTTAGGTATCTTTTTTAACTACTGAAACTGTTATGATAATCTATATCTATCTATATAATATACAAAAGAAAGTCGTGTTAGTTACACCATTTATAACTCAAGAACGGCTGGACCAATTTTTATGATTTTTGTGTTTTTGCATTTGTCTTTGTCGGGAATAGGATAATAAGTATTAAAATATGATATTCATCAATATAAAAAAATATCAGTCAAAAAATAATTGGTTTTAGGGTAGGGTAGTGTAGCGTAGTTCGGGTAGGGTAGGGTAGTGTAGTGTAGTTAGGGTAGGGTAGGGTAGTGTAGAGTAGGGTAGGGTAGTGTAGAGTAGCGTAGGGTAGGGTAGTGTAGTGTAGGGTAGCGTAGGGTAGTGTAGTGTAGTGTATGTAGGATAGGGTAGTGTAGTGTAGTGTAAGGTGGAACGAAGTTCGCCGGGACAGCTAGTATATGTATAAAAGAAAGTCATGTTTAGTTACACCATACAAAACTCAAGAACGGTTGGACCGATTTCGTTAATTATTTGTTTGTTGAGTTCGATATTGTCTGGAGAAGGTTTTAGGGTAGAGTAGGTTAGGGTAAGGTAAGGTGGGGTAGTGTAGTGTAGTATAGGGTAACGTAGGGTAGTGCAGTGTAGTGTAAGGTGGAACGAAGTTCGCCGGGACAGCTAGTTATTTATAAATAGCGAGTGCCAAGTTAAGCTTTGTTCTATTAACAATTCTTTCGCACTGGCCTGACTGAAAATCAATGAATGGTACACAATGGCAATTCCGCTGTTTTAATTGCCGTATTGTAGGAGTATTTCTGAGTTTATTGCTCATTTGTTTAATATGAATGTAACTGTTGCGCCAACGCATAATGGTACTGCAATGGAGGCTGTTTGCGAACTTTAAGTAGATGAAACTTTTATAAGGCCATCATTTACTTAAATCGAGCGTAAAATTTGTGTGGTAAATGATCTAAATGAAATCATTGATTATTAATATTTTTGGACGGCTGGACCAATTGCGCTTATTCTTTTTTTGTTGAATTCGTTATTGTCAGCAAAAGGTTCTTATGTAGGGTGGGTAGGGTAGTGTAGTGTAGTGTAGGGTAGGGTGGGGTAGGGTAGGGTAGTGTAGTGTAGTGTAGTGTAAGGTAGGGTAGGGCAGTGTAGTATAGAATAGGGTAGTGTAGTGTAGTGTAGGGTAGGGTAGTGTAGTGTAGTGTAAGGTGGTACGAAGTTCGCCGGGACAGCTAGTCGTTAATAAATAATAACACTTTAGTAAATAATATCCAGAAGCGGTCGCAGCTTAGTGCGACTTGAGTGGTGTGTCGATCACGCAGGTTAACTGACCCGAAGCACGGTCATTACTTGGATGGATTTGACTGTTAGCAGTCAACACCTAACAGTTAAGTGAGGAAGCGTAATGCTTCGCGCGTATTGGCTGAATATTGAATATCAACAACAAAGGGGTGGAACGGTTAACTTGAGCGCGGACGGGAGGCAACTGCCGGCTCTGTATGTGTATGTGTCGCAGGATAATAGCAAAATCCGTCGTTTCGCGAAAATCCTAGGAATATTGCACACTGTGGAGTAGAAAACTCCGAATAAAACCAAATAGAACGGATAGCGGGGCTCCTTTTTACGGTAGAAAAAGACATGCTAACAAAACCTAACTTATTTAACGAAGCGGGGCTCCATCCGACTTGGTTTTATTAGGAGTTATCTACTCCATAGTATGCAATATTCCTAGTATTTTCGCGAAACGACGGATTTTGCGATTATCCTGCGACATATGTAAGACAGGCGAGCTTCGCCGTGTCCTACTACTACTACTACTGTGTCCCTACAAATTTAATAGTAATTAATCAATAGTCTATAATGATACATCGTTTCGAAGAAACCTACGAGTAATAAACCTTTTAAGTAGGTAATTAGATATCCAGCTGGCCCCGTTAGAAACAGAGGCTAAAGAAACATGGCCATGCTGCCTAATGCTAGGCCGGAGGCTGGTTGGTTTTCTGCTTACCTATGTTCTATGTTACACTCGTTTTTATTAATCACACAGAATAAAAAGTTGAGTCCTAACTCAATACCTACATATGTCACCTGTATCTTCGTACACCATAACTTTCATTGGTTACAGCCGGTTGCGTGACCCGCCTAGCCTAGTTAACCCAGCTGACATTACCCTACAAAAACTTATCGATAGACAAGCCAATACGTATCTTATTACTTCATAGTGAGTGCAAGCGATGTTTGGCAGAAAAAAAATGATTGTCATGAGAATAGCGAGCGGGTGGCGAAAGAGTTGTACTAACTACGCTTCTTGTATTCTAGTCTTAGCAACTGTATTTAAAATAAGGGCCCTTGCACACGGCGTATTTTTAACGCGCCGAAGACGCACTTTTTGCGAACGCGCGCTCACTGCGCTGCAGCTTACCACAAAGCAGATTGTTGCATTTGTATCGTTTTAAACGTTTGTACACAGCGACGTGGATGAGATACTATAGTTACTGCAATATTTTTTTATTTTTTTTATTAAAAATTTGCGTGCGTTTGACTGCAACTCACCTGATGGTAAGTGATGATGCAGTCGAGCATGGTACACGCAAACTCAAATAAAACCTATTCACTCTTGCCTTGAAGGTCCCCAAACTATAGTAATCGGGGAATTCCACTCCTGCGCTGTAAGCATAATAAATAAATGAAGCGTAACGATTCGTGCGAAAAGGTGGAACATCAACAACAAAGGGGTGCAACCCATCCCTGCGTCTCGTTGACCGACGGTGGAATGGAACCGGGGGAATGAGTTCGTGAAGTTCTTGCGCGCACTCTCCGAAATGAATTCGGTAGAATACCGATAGGCAGGCTATTTCGCGGCGATGTTCTAGGCTTTGGAGCTTGTCATTGACTAGCTCGTCGTCACCAATGAGTCTCCGTGTGCTGCAATATGATAGTGTACTGCAATATGACAGCGTGTAAGAAGCGCGTTTACGGCGCCAATATTTTTTTAATATTTTGGTTAAAGCGCGTAAATCTGTTCGTCGTCGGTGCGTTAAAAATACGCTGGCACTTAGGTCCCTTGCAGACGACATTAATTTAAACGCACAGACCGCCAGTTGTTTCGTAAAAAATAAAATGTAAATTAATGGTGTGGTAATTTTTTTGGATCTGCCCTTTAATTTGATTACCCCACTTGAAAGGTTTCTGAAGAAAAATAATATTTTTCATACAATAAAATTTTGACGTCATAGCTGGAAAATGTACCAGGTGGCGGATGTCCACCCAAGTCTCAAATACTTACTAAGACTCCTTATAGTAAACGTTCCTGATTAAAACTTTCCCACATGCCTGTAATCAGGTCTAGGTCTATCGCATTTCATAAATTTTTACATTTAAAAATATATTTTTCATACAAAAAATTGATGACGTCATAGCTGGAAAATGTACCAGGTGGCGGATATCCACCCAAGTCTCAAATAATTACTAAGACTCCTAGTAAACTTTCCTGATTAAAACTTTCCCACAGGCCTGTAATCAGGTTCAGGACTATCGCAACTATCATTATAAATTTTTACATTTGAAGAAATATTTTTCATATTAAAAAAATATCAAAAGTCATAGAAACGTTGTCCACGCGGGTGAAGCCGCGGGAAACAGCTAGTAATGATTACAGTCTCAGATTATGGTATTTGTTGGAGAACTGATACTAATCCATATATCTTTGTCATTTACATATTTTTTTATGTTATATCTACCACTGCTGCAGATCTGATGGAGTACATGAAGGTGAAGACCAAGTGCGCCATAAGGGTAAAGCCATTGGAGTCGCGCCACATCGTCAACTTCAAGTCGTTTGTGATGCGAGTCCCGACTGGGCAGCTGGAGTTCTTCATTAGGGAGGAGTTCTGGTCAAAGGGTGTGGTGTTTCGGAGATTCCTCGGGAGCTTGCCGATCACTAACGCCGATACAGCACTAAGGTCACCTCGTGATAATTATTTTAAGTGATTAATAATTTTTCGCATGGTACGAAGTACTAGGTGGGGGTAATATAATCGATCGCAGCGCTCATAGTGGCCAAAAGTAAAAGTAATGTTGGCGCAGTCATCTGTCATATCTCATAGTGATCTAATTAGACTTGGTTACCTAATTTTAATAAAACTCGGTACTCATTTCGATCTGAAAACGATATTTAATTTATCACTAGCGATAAAGGAACAATTATATATGTTAATTATTATTGAATGAAACCATTGTTTTACAGTAAAACTACAACTGAAAATGAAGTAATCAAACCCTGACATATTCAAAATAAAACACACTCTTTGAATAAATTTCACTTACCTCATTTGATTTGAATGACCAAAAATGATTCAACAACCCTTTCCACCCAAATCATGGTATCACAGTTATTTTGGAAATAAGATAGTACATAATTTTGGATTATAATAATATTTTGTCACAATGTCGTGATTAAATATCAAAACGTCAGAGCCAACAAAGTTGCGGACGCTAGGTGGCGCTGAACTCGTGCACAGAGCCATATTGTTTTTTGTTTTACAATTGTATATTAGTTTTTTCTGTATAATACTGGTCTGTACGTTCCTGATATAAATAAATAAATAAAATAAAAATAATATCCTCTAGAACACAGGCATTTTTTGACACGAGTCTTGAATTTATTCTCTGGCAGACTAATTACATTTTCTGGAATTTTATTGCAGAATCATATGCACTGCCCCACAAATGACTTTTTAACCTCACTTAGCATTAATGACTACTATACTACAGCAGTATTGTTAAAAACCTAAACCGATCAACTGGCTTTTTAAGAGAACTTGGATTTAAACTGACTTCTTTGGACTTCAAGTGACAGTCGATATACTGCACGCAATCAATTTTAGCTCTTATAGCTTTAGGCATATAATTTTTCTGTCGCTCGGGTTGTTGTCCTTTGTTTGTAATGTGAATAAGGTATCATTGTCATAGTTGTGTCACAGATTAGATAATCGTATTGTTGTGTGACGAGGTGTGGTGGTACGGAACCCTCGGAGCGCGAGTCCGTCTCGCACTTGGCCAGTTTTTTCGTGATGTGCAGTGTACTTAGAGGTACGCATGATTACAAAGGACAACAAAAAACCTTATACATTTAATCTTTTATTGTTTGAACTAAAACAACGAATTTTTGTTAAGAATTTCCTATATTTGTAACTAATCGATCAGTACAAAGAAAAGCAATCTAAAAATTTATCTATTGATTTTTTTATTTTTTTTATTCACAATTGGTAAACCCTTGACAACATCTCACCTGGTGGTAAGTGAAGATGTTGCCGAAGATGGAAGCGGGCTTACCAAGATTCCCCAACGCAATGGGGAAAAAAAAAGATTTTCAAAAGAAAAGTCAATCTTATTTCTCCCACTTCAAACACTTTGACTTTATTTTCAAACATAAATACATACTCGAGAAGGCCCTGATTACGAGAAGATATAGATTTTTCAATAAAAAGTCAATCTTATTTTTACAAGCTTTTAATTAACTTGCAATGTATGTACCTATGTTTGTTCGGGTGAAATCATGCAAGTTAAATTTGATCCACTTCCCGGTTTCCGATTGAGCTGAAATTTTGCATGCATATGTATATCGCGTGACAATGCAATATTAAAAGCTTGTACCAAAAATGTTTTTTTGGTTTTTTGAAAATTATTCACCACTTTAAACACTTTGACTTTTTTTCTAATACCTCTATATCTACATACTCGAGAAGGGCCTGATTACGAGAAGATATTGATTGTTATTTCCCACGAGCTTGATAATATAATTGCTAAGAGCTCTTGCAAAAACTGTCTCATTTGCATTCGCAATGCA
Organism: Coleophora flavipennella; assembly: GCA_947284805.1. Taxonomy (NCBI): domain Eukaryota; kingdom Metazoa; phylum Arthropoda; class Insecta; order Lepidoptera; family Coleophoridae; genus Coleophora; species Coleophora flavipennella. Next base: position 9,664,867 of record OX369265.1, on the reverse strand, counting down.
CGCAATATGAGGGATATTTTAATGAAATCTTAGTGACACCTGGTGGGATTAGGTACATTTTTCATCACACTTATCGAAAAACGACTCTTGGTGCGAGCGACTATTGAAGTGCGAACAAAATTCTACTTTGTTTCCTAGGGAGTTTTAGTTTCTCTCTTCTGATTGGTCCGCGTTCGTGCTTGGAGTTTGAGCTTTCTCTTCTGATTGGTCCGTTGAATTCTTGTTCATACGAGTTTCTTTCGTATTTCTCATATAAGTTTTAATGAAAAGTGTGTGTGAGCGTCGGTGTCGCAACGGCAACGGCCGCTATCTCTTATCCGGGAGGTCGTGATTCGAGTCCTGCCACGTACGCGTTTTCGAATTTCGATCTCATATGTACATTTGCGAAGGAAAACATCGTGAGGAAACCTGCACACAACTCGAAGGTTGTGTGTGAACTTGACCAACCCGCACTGGGCCCGCGTGGTCGACTAAGGCCCGACCGCCCTAATTCAGGGTAGGCTCGAGCTCCTCGGTGGGGATGTAACTATTTAAGAGCTGATGTGATGAAAAATTGTATCACTCGGGCTCAACATATTTTGTTCTCGGGCGGCGTATATTGAATTCCTCATGAAGCTCACGATTCAAACTAACGCCCTCGAGAAAAAAAAAACATTACCTACTTTGGTCCCTTATAAAATAAAAAACGGCCAAGTGCGAGTTGGACTCGCGGTATGAGGGTTCCGTACCACCACACCTCTCCACACAACTATGACAATGATACCTATTCACATGACAAACAGAAGACACAAACGCGAGCAACAGAAAATACTACTAGCGTCATCTAGTGGTGTTTTAGTGAACTATTTTCCGTAAGTGAACATATTATATTGGTTTACCACTTTATTTTCAATTGATAGAATTCTTATAGGTTTTCCTGTAATCTACAAGCAATCAACTATATGTTGTATTTTTTTCCAAAGTTTTAGGCTCAGTAGTTTCGGAGATCCGGGGGGCGGATGGTCAATTTTCATCTTCTTTCATGAATAAAATCAAAACTATTTATATTATATCAGCTCATATACGTCCCCACCGAGGGGCTCAAGCCTACCCTGAATCAGGGCGATTAGGCCTTACTCGACCACGCGGGCCCAGTGCGGGTTGGTCGACTTCACACACAACCTTCGAGTTTCTTCGCAGGCCTGTGCAGGTTTCCTCACGATGTTTTCCTTCACCGTTAAAGCAATCGGTAATGATATGTACGTAAGTTTTTGAAAAACTCATTGGTACATTGGCCGTCCAGATTTGAACCCGGTACCTCTGGTTAGATGGACCGAGTCGTTACCGGTTGAGCCACCGACGCTTTTACCGGTTGAGCCACCGACGCTTTTACCGGTTGAGCCACCGACGCTTAAAACTATTTATTTTACAATAATAAAAAAAATATTTGAGATTTTCATAACAAGCCCTTTCATTTGATATAGGTATGATACAGTAAGGTTTGAATTTTTTCTTTAATTTCTTAATTTTTTTCTCCGAAAATTACAATTATATTAAAAAAGAATTTATTTACTCATAGAATTACACCATACTACCAAATAGATTCGGAGCAAATTGGCTGTGACAGACGGACGGACGGACAGACAGACAGACGCACGAGTGATCCTATAAAGGTTCCGTTTTTTTGTTGTACGGAACCCTAATAACTATTGTAAACTAAAAGCCGCGTGGACATCGGATTTTTCCTGTCTAACAATGTGTGTATAGCGCCAGTCGCAAGCGGCTTTCGAGCGTGGAAATGATTTTTCTTCATATCCCTCGAGACCTATGGTGGTATATGCAATATAGTAACCATGTCATTTTTCACCCTCTTATATTATGCTAACAAGCACCTCAATTCACTTCCCCCACGATACAGGCCTAGTGTGGGGACCACTACTTACTGTATATTATCGTATAACTGTGTTTTGGTAATGAAATTAATTTATTACAAATTTATTACTATGAAATGAGTTATCTCCTGAGCTCTCGGGAACTATGTCAGGCTATGTTTATTAGTAGTCTATGTTAATCCCCCCCCCCCCCCCCCCTAAGCTCCGTTGTGTGACGTGAAAGAAAAATTCAATCAATGGAATTTATGATTTCAACCATAGTGTCAATAAATTGAGGAATTAATTAAAAATTAAAAACCCGACTGTCTGAAAACTGAAACCCTATTTTTTGTAAAGTGGGGTAAAATATCACTCACGAGATTAAGACGAATCTAACGACACCTCTCACTCTAAAATACATCAAGCCGTAAAGGCCACAGAGCGAACCAAATAATTAAATGACCTCTTTTTTTGACTAGTCGGGTAAAAATGTATCCTATATCACTCACGGGATCACTACGAATCGAACCACCATGCACTTCAAAATCCATCAAGCCGTAAAAGCTACAGAGCGAACCAAATAATTAAATGACCTCTTTTTTTGACTAGTCGGGTAAAAATGTATCCTATATCACTCACGGGATCACTACGAATCGCACCACCACGCACTTCAAAATCCATCAAGCCGTATAGGCTACAGAGCGAACCAAACAATTAAATGACCTCCTTTTTTGGCTAGCCGGGTAAAAATGTATCCTATATCACTCACGGGATCACTACGAATCGCACCACCACGCACTTCAAAATCCATCAAGCCGTATAGGCTACAGAGCGAACCAAACAATTAAATGACCTCCTTTTTTGGCTAGCCGGGTTAAAATGTATCCTATATCACTCACGGGATCACTACGAATCGAACCACCATGCACTTCAAATTCCATCAAGCCGTATAGGCCACAGAGCGAACCAAATAATTAAATGACCTCCTTTTTTGGCTAGCCGGGTAAAAATGTATCCTATATCACTCACGGGATCACTACGAATCGAACCACCATGCACTTCAAATTCCATCAAGCCGTATAGGCCACAGAGCGAACCAAATAATTAAATGACCTCCTTTTTTGACTAATCGGGTAAAAATGTATCCTATATCACTCACGGGATCACTACGAATCGAACCACCGCGCACTTCAAAATCCATCAAGCCGTATAGGCCACAGAGCGAACCAAATAATTAAATGACCTCCTTTTTTGAATAGTTGGCTAAAAATGTATCCTATATCACTCACGGGATCACTACGAATCGAACCACCACGCACTTCAAAATCCATCAAGCCGTATAGGCCACAGAGCGAACCAAATAATTAAATGACCTCTTTTTTGGCTAGCCGGGTAAAAATGTATCCTATGCGACTCACGGGATCAAGACAAATCGAACCACCTCGCTCTTCAAAATCCATCAAACCGTTGAGGATACAGAGCGTGCCAAAAAATAAATAAATAAACATACATACATATAAATAAAATTAATAAATAAACATACACTCGAAAAACATAGCCCTCCTTCTGTAAGGGTAAAAACGCGAAAGGTAGGTATTATAGTAGTTATACTTAAGGTAGTAGCGTAGGCAGGCCTCCCACGCGGTGGACCGACGACCTGGTGAAGATCGTGGGAAGCTGATGGATGCGGGCAGCGCAGGAACGGTCGTCGTGGATTTCTTGGGGGAGGCCTTTGTCCAGAAGTGGACGTTTTTCGGCTGATATGTTAATGATGATGATGAGGTATTATAACAAATGCGTTCATCGTGAAATTACAAATGAGGATTTTTTTTTTATTATTCACAATTGGTAAGCCCTTGGCATCATCTCAATTATTTAGGTAAGTTAACTATCAGATGGTTAATTAGTATGGGAATTCCATTTTTTGCGAATTGAGTACCATTGGAGATAGTCCACAACACCATCCTGAGGGTGCTGGCAGACAGAGCCGACAGTGTGCTGCAGAAGCACTGGGTGTCAGCCCTGATTCACCCACACGATGGGCAGATTTATTATATTAATTGATTTCTTTATTTTTCATGTTTTACTAACTTAGTCAGTGAGTTTCTTACTAACATATCATGGGCCCATGTTGTCTGGTAAATAAATCATCATTACAGCTCATATACGTCCCCACCGAGGGGCTCGAGCCTACCCTGAATCAGGGCGACTAGGCCTTAGTCAACCACGCGGGCCCAGTGCGGGTTGGTCGACTTCACACACAACCTTCGAGTTTCTTCGCAGGCGTGTGCAGGTTTCCTCACGATGTTTTCCTTCACCGTTAAAGCAATCGGTAAGTAGGTATGTACGTAAGTTTTTTAAAAACTCATTGGTACATTGGCCGTCCAGATTTGAACCCGGTACCTCTGGTTAGATGGACCGAGTCGTTACCGGTTGAGCCACCGACGCTCATGGACTGTTCATGGACACCCTGTAAGTATCCCCATTGCGTTGGGATATCTTGGTAAGCCCGCTTCCATCTTCGGCATCATCGTCACTTACTATCAGGTGAGATGATGCCAAGGGCTTGCGAATAATAAAAAAAATATTGGTATTTTTAGGGTTCCGTACTTCAAACGTTAAAAACGGAACTCTTATAGGATCACTCGTGTGTCTGTCTGTCCGTCCATCCGTCTGTCACAGCCAATTTTCTCCGAAACTACTACTACTGGACTACTACTAAATCGCCGACCCAAAGATAGACCTGCAACGTAAATAAGTGAATTTTAAACACGGAGGCCACTTTGGAGGGTAAATTAAAAAAAAAGTTTTGCAAACTATATTGTATAAAACAAAAGAGCTTGTTGGGAAAATCCGAAATATATTTTTTTAAGTTATTTAAGAAAATAGGCAAAAATTGATCCTTACCGCCGAAGGTGCGTGGCCTCAAATCTTGAAAAAACCGATATATCAGGTTCAATGCATAGATTACAGGAAAAATAACATTTTTTAAGTCCAGTATAAGTGGACCCCTATTTACCTAGAGCAAAACACCTACTGCGAGGTCTTATTCTGTTTGTAGTTAAAATTTTGATACGGAACCCTGTTTGTACGGCCCCGGTTTTTTTAAATTTAAATTTATTGTTAGAATATAGGCACAACATAATCTAATCAATTTAATTAAGAATTTAAAACCCGACTGAGAAAAACATTACCTCGCACGCCAACATCCATCAAGCCGTTTAGATACAGCTTCATCTAAATATATATAACTCAAAGGTGACTGACTGACACAGTGATCTATCAACGCACAGCCCAATCCACTGGACGGATTGGGCTGAAATTTTGCATTCAGGTAGATGTTATGACGTAGGCATCCGCTAAGAAAGGATTTTGGGAAATTCCCACGGGAACCGCAAAAATCGGGATCTGCGCGGGCGAAGCTTCGGACATCCACTAGTGCCAAATAAGTGTCATTCACAGGATCAAGACGAATCTAACGATATCTCGCACTCCAACATCCATCAAGCCGTTTAGATACAGCTTCATCTAAATATATATAACTCAAAGGTGACTGACTGACACAGTGATCTATCAACGCACAGCCCAATCCACTGGACGGATTGGGCTGAAATTTTGCATTCAGTTAGATGTTATGACGTAGGCATCCGCTAAGAAAGGATTTTGGGAAATTCCCACGGGAACCGCAAAAATCGGGATCTGCGCGGGCGAAGCTTCGGACATCCACTAATTAATTTTTTATTCACTAGTGCCAAATAAGTGTCATTCACAGGATCAAGACGAATCTAACGATACCTCGCACTCCAACGTCCATCAAGCCGTTCAGACTACAGGCTCATGCCAAATAAGTGTCATTCACAAGATCAAGACGAATCTAACGATACCTCGCACTCCAACGTCCATCAAGCCGTTCAGACTACAGGCTCATGCCAAATAAGTGTCATTCACAAGATCAAGACGAATCTAACGATACCTCGCACTCCAACGTCCATCAAGCCGTTTAGACTACAGGCTCATGCCAAATAACATACACCCAAAAACATCACCCTCCTATTACGACACTCGGTTAAAAAGTAACACAAGCGCAGCTGGAAGGTAGAATATACCTTAACATATTATACCATTTTGGAAAAAGCGCAGACGTCGGAATAATATTCCGATTTCTGTAGGAAAAGGTATGTTAACAGTCCATTCAGAACTCACGACAGGTGTTTAACCTACAAACGTAAATTATTGTAATTTAAATATATTATACCTAAATGCGCTCCATAAAAGTTGATCTTTGTGTTCACGCCTGCATAATAAAATCGATAAATTTTATTGGATAGAATTCTCAAATTTAAACCTTTACCTCCATGTAAGTTAAACTATGCAAAAAGTATCACTTTACTGAACCGCCGAATCATCTATTACCATCGTCTTACTGCCAAACATCAGTTGTCCAATTCCTCATTGTGTCGGGTCGGGGAATCTTGGTAGATAAGCCATTTATATAAGATGAATTAATGTTAAAGGCTTATTTTGGACAGAAATAAGGATACTTATATTCTAATTCAGGAAGATCTAATCTGTAAACTAAATAATTATGGCATGAAAGCAATAAAAAAAGCATTTACATAAATAAAAACGGTAAAGTGCGAGTCAGAACCGCGCACAAAGGGGACCGTACGATCATACTAGATGTCGCTAGTTTCTTCACGTTTCATAAAAAGACATGTTTTTTGTATGGAGAACCCTCTTATTTTTCAGTTTTTCTAATTTTTAGTAATTTGTTGTTTTAACGGCCACAGAAATGCATCATCTGTGAAAAAACGCACTTATTATCGTGCGCGGCGTGTCCCTACGCCTGCATATGCAAGGAACCGCTTGCAGCAACTCAAGGTGTCGAAGAGTACTGGTGAAACGAAATATAAAATAAATCTAAATATATATAACTCAAAGGTGACTGACTGACTGTCTGACATAGTGATATCAACGCACAGTCCAAACCACTGGACGGATCGGGCTAAAATTTGGCATGCAGGTAGATGTTATGACGTAGGCATCCGCTAAGAAAGGATTTTGGGAAATTCCGACAGGAACCGCAAAAATCAGGATCTGCGCGGGCGAAGCTGCGGGCATCCACTAGTTACACATATAATGTCGAAGCTCAGACTAAATACACTTTTTATTTAGTCTGAGTGTCGAAGCGTCATTGTAAACGCAGCCAATCCAATCTTAGTGATTAACGCCATCTACCGAGTCGTGTAGGAACGTCAAGATACAGCTTGGGGCTGGTTGGTGCGGAGAAATGGCAACACTCAATGAACGAGTTCGTTTCGTGATGTTGGTGCTTCGTGCGGTATGGGCAGGTTGTCAAACCGGAAAACCGGAAGGAGAGGTGGGCGCGCAATACGTTCACCGAATATTTTTTAATCTTTGACCGTTCGTGGCGCGCATTCTGGATTGGTCGGGCCTACCGAGTGGTTTTCCATTGCTCCGCACCAAACTTCCCGCGTTCTTATTTTCAATCAGTTTATATCCTAGGTATCCTAAGTTATTTTGGGACCTAAGTTTGTTAAGTGTTTAGTACAAGCCTCTATTGAAGATTTGCTCGTATTATTTCGGAATTACAACCATACGTGAGCCTATTGACACCGAGACTCTGACATATAAATTATCATCGACACGATAGAATAAGAACATACCACCTCTAAACTTTCGCTTTATATTAGTAAGATAGTAAGTTGACAATCATTTGAGATAACAAAAGACGTAGACACGACAAAAAAAAACATAAACAGTACCTTGTACAATAACATTAGTAGGTACAATAAAATGGCTAAAAGTCAGTAGAAGTATTTCTCACCTTTTTACTGCTCTTGCCATTTCGCTGCGCATAGTTAAGAGTTAATGAACTTTAAACACGTATCATACGAGAAAGCCTTCCCTAACAATTTCTGTTTTCATTTTGCAGAAATTTTACAGAAATTACTATAAAGTGAAGTTTCCCAATAACAAAATTTCTTCTAAATCAATCACTGCATAATGGAGAAATAAGTTTTAGGTATGTTTACCTATGTTCAGAAAGTCCTTAAATATCTTTGAAATTGAGATAGTTCAAAAAAATAAGTTTTTTTTATTATAAAATAAAGACCATTTTAAGAAACTCATTTAGAATGTCGATTTTTTAATCAGTTATTTTTAATGATTTTTCCAATTCTTAAAAGTGATTACGTCACTGGCGTAAAAACAAAATAAATTGTACAGCCACGCTGTGCATAATTTTTCGCAAAGCCTTCACCGTCTGGCGTAGTCGTACATATATACATCAACAGTAAATAATTATATAAATAAAGTTAGAAAAATCAGACTTGATACAAAAATTGTGAATAAAAAAAATACAAATAAATAGGGTTTGTATGGAAGGTACCTTATTCCGATTTTTTTTTTGAACAACGAGCTACCGCGTAACTGTAGACCATAAACAGTTATAGTAACGCACCGAATTTCATCAAAATCTTTTGAGCCGTTCTGAGTAAAAAAATAATTAGTGATTTTCAATACCCGGAAAAATCTTTCTTGGGAAATTTGAAAAAATATGCCTGGAGATTAAAAATAAAATTGCCTTATCCCAAATTTGCAGATTGATTTTAACAGGATGAGGCACCAGCCGAGGTTATTAGTCGACGAGTCAAGGCTCTCGGTTATTTTGAGTGGAACATTTGTAGAGAAAGATTCAAATTATTCTGTTACTTCCGAGGTTTCAGAAATGAGACCACGATCAGTTTGCAAGACGTGTTGTTTCTCTCTCGGCTTCGTTTTCCCCGTCTCTTTAATAATTACGATCCAAACAGCTTTTATTTTATTTTCAGAATATTTAATTTTCTTAGAGATGAAGTTGACTTTAGCTGCCAAACAAACTCTATAGGTACCTATATTATTATGAATAACTTTTAACATACTTAACAAACTTAAGATCAAAGTTGTATTTCTTTTGTTTTTAAAGCGAAATCAAATTTTCTCTACTCTTGTATATACCTACAGTCGCCCAGTCACTAAAGTTGAATTTTTGATTTACGTTGTGTTCAATTTGAATATATTTTCAAACTCTGTACTGAGCACTTCAAAAAATAAGTTAAAGAAACTATTCGAGTCTTGTTGATCTAACATTGAGATCTGTAGCTTTTGGACAACTACATTTTGTACATCTCTAATCTTAAAGTAGTGACAGGTCTTGTTTGGACTGCAATTATTTCTCTACTTCTTTCACATGGAAATGGTACAAGCTGACCACTGTGATCAGATTTTAAACAGTTTATAATACTTTTTTGTCTGTGTTCGCAATAATAGAAAACATTATCTAAACATGTAGCTGATGTTGCTGTCACGCTAGTAGGCTCGTGAAACGAAAAATCTAGATCAAACCACTTAAATAAGCTTATTAATCTTGTTGTTAAACTTGTCTTTTCCAGGATATTTACATTGAAATCGCCGCAAACAATGATAGATTTGTTACCTTTGCTTAATATGCTTAAGGCATCTTCTAATACATTTTCGTAAACTAAGAAATTTTCATCCCTTGGGGTCTGTAATCTGTACACACATAATATGACATGTTTCTCCAATTCAACACATGATAATTCAAAATTTTTTTTAACCGAAAGCTTGACCATGTCTTTACGTTCTTTGGCTTTTAAATTATTACTTACGTTCGATATTATTTTAACACATATCAACCTTCTCGGAATAAGGCATCTTAAAGCCTTAAAAGCCATTTTCGAGTAAGTGTGAGAAAAAAATTTTGTTTACTGTTTTTTTTCCTATAAGAGAGGTAATATTTGTTTTATCAACCTAATGTATTGACATAACTATGTATGTAACAATAAATCTAAGTTAGGTTGTGTATTTCATACTTAATATGCACTTTACTTTTATTATTATTCAAACATCTTTAGGTTTCAAAGAAAAGTAGGTTATTCCATAATCATACTGCGTAAACCCAGCTTTTCTATACAAGTTACAAGCGGAAACATTTCCTTTGACACAAAAGGCAAGCACATCCTTCCCATTTTGGAGCAAAATATTAGAGACCAGCTTCAGTAGCATCTCTCCGAATCCCTTCTTACGTTCATTTTCTAAGGTGAACATGTGTCTAAGAACTCCAACTTCATTGACGAAGACCCAGGAGATGAGCTGATGGTCTCGGAAGAGGCCGTAGCCACTCTTGGCTTTAATGAAGAACTGGAAGTTCCAGACCGAGCCAGGGTACTTGTGGGGCCAGTAACTGTTTACTACGTCTGCATGTTCCGGTGAGAGAAGACCAAAAGTTAAATCCGGTGGAAGGCTGTGAACAAGTTAATATGTGTTTAGTGTTTTGTAGTCCACAACGTCGATATCTGAGGGTCTCTGAAGTCCCTAACCACGAATCCGTCGTTGTCAGAATTGAAAAAAATGGCCGCCATTTTGAACTTTTTAGTTATTGGACAAATTGCTTCCAAAATCGATATCTCGTCTTGAGGTCCCTAATCACGAATCCGTTGTCATAATTTAAAAAAATGTCCGCCATCCCCCAGCACATTTGTTATCGTTAGTAAGGAGTAAACTCCAGTCGTGCGTCGGAGCTGACACACACACATTTTCTTTAACTTTCTGAAACAAAGGGTGTATGAATACTGGCATGGTTTTTAAATTGAAGCCAAGTACTTAAGTCACTTGAAATAAATATTAAATCGTGACTACATTAGAATTCATCTAAGATCTTTTATTCCAAATTCTTCCGCAAGCAATTTGGCCTTTATTTAACTTTCGATACAAATCAATCGATTGACCAGCCTAAGTTTGTATAAAAAATCCGTTTTTTTGCGTCTTCACCATTTTCACAAACTTATTTGACGTGATAATAACGTCTTATAAATTGATGACACGGGCTGCATACACGAAAAAGTGTGACGTCTTTGTCACGTTACGCCAGTGTGACGTCACTGTCACGTTACGTTAGTGTGATGTCATTGTCACGTTACGCTTGAGCGGAGCGTGCAAGCGAGAGTTGTACTTGTACTTGTACTTGTAATTGGACTTGGACGGACGGACGGACGGACAGACGAATCGTCAAATAAGTGTGTCAATCTAGTGTCAATGGATTAAAAGTACTAGGCTTCTAGGAGCTTACAAAAGGTGTACCAATATAGTCGATTCTCTGTGAGGAAACACAAAAGGGGACTTGGACGGGGACCTGGACGAGGCCTTGGACGGGCACTTGGACAGGGACTCGGACGGGGAATAGGACGCATACTTGTTATCACGTAAAAGTATTGTCCGTAAACCGACTTTACAGACAACCGGTTTTTTAACTTGCCGTGTTAGTTAGCAAATCTTGGAAGCTAAATTAGAACCACTTTTCGGTTTCCGATTTAGCTAAAATTTGCATACACGTTTATTTTGGATGGCAATACATGGTTAGCTAAGTGTCGTCATTTTAAATAAAATATGGCGGACTCCAAAAGATAGCGGACCAGTTATTTTTATGTACCCCCATTATGTGGATATGCAATGAAAGAGTAAGCTAAACAGAAAACGAAATAATTAAAATAATTAGCAAATAAAAGCTTGTACTTTAAAGTTTTTAAATATGAATATTTTTTTATTCTGTTCGGGATCCGTGTACTACTCAAACACCTTTAGGAACAGAAAGTTGAATTCCTAAAATGTTGAACTCCCAAAATGTTGAATTCCCAGAAAGTTGACTATTTTTAGTTTCACAAAATGTTGAATTCCCAGAAAGTTGAATATTTTTAGTTTCGCAAAATGATGAATTCTTATAATGTTGAATTCCCACAAAGTTGAATATTTTTAGTTTCGCAAAATGTTGAATTCTTATAATGTTGAATTCCCAGAAAGTTGAATATTTTTAGTTTCGCAAAATGTTGAATTCTTATAATGTTGAATTCCCAAAATGTTGACATGGCCGCTTTTTATTATTTGTTTTAACTTAACGGGTTTGTACTTAATCAAACCAAATTTGACGCTATAATATTACCTTTTTTACAATAGAGCAAAAACCTTTTTTTTTACTAAATACGTTTGTTGTATTGGGACTTAATTATTTTTTCCTTTCAATTTTATTATTTATTAGTAAATCCGCCATTATAACACATATTCTGGAAAATTTCAAACACCTCTGAAAATTACGTTAAAAAGAACAGACTTGATTATGATAGAGTCTTCTTAGCACCCTTTTGATCATATTATCGACCTATCAGCCAAAAGAGGTCCACTGCTTGACATAGGCCTCACCCAAGAACTTCCACAACGACCGGTGTTGCGCTACCCGCATCCAGTAGCTTTCCGCAACCTTCACCTGGTCACACCCTGGTCACACCCTGGACACTTCATAGAATAGGCCAGAAATGACATTTCAAAAAAGGAATGACGGAACAAACAAAATGCCCGCGAAATCCTATACGTTCGACAACCGAACTTTAACCACTCTGTATCAATCTGGGTGACGAGGGGGGTGAGGTCGCAATCTAGAGAGCGGCAGGGAGTGTCCAAACTGTATGTTAATACTAATATATATACTTTGACCTGGTGTTCGGTCTACTTAGTAGGGGACCTAGGCCAACCAACGCTACGCATTCTGGTCTGCGGTCGCCACTCAAGAATTTTACCATCCCAATGACTGTACTCTATGTTTTGGTCACTGAAATAAATAAAAACAATCGTCCGTCTCCGTCGCGTAATCGTAGTCTATTAGCTTCATATCTGGAGGTCGCGCTTTCGATTCCAGGCAGAGTCTAACTTTGTAAGACTCGGTTTGATTGGTGGAAGGGCATTTTCTCAGCCCGCCTGGCGAGCTGCTACCACCTTATCTAAGTCTTGCTGCCAAACATCAATGTTAACAGCATTGATGTATTCTGGCTTGAAGATAGCCAGTTTTCCATTGCGTTGGGGAGTCTTGTTAAGTTCGCTTCCATCTTCGGCATTATCGTCACTCACCATCAGGTGAGATGATGCCAAGGGCTTACCAATCATCGCATCACGCGTGAACGGCTGGACCGATTTCGCAAATTCTTTTTTTTTTGAGTTCGTTTCTGTCCGGAGAAGGTTCTTATGTAGAGTAGGGTAAGGTAGTGTAAGGTAAGATAATGTAGTGTAGTTTAAGGTGGTACGAAGTTCGCCGGGACAGCTAGTTGCGTATAAAAAACCGTTGTACGAGCTGTGCCCAGCCTACACCACCACTTTAGTTTAGCGATACTTGTAAGCTCTATTTCAGTTATTTAGGCTCCTCAGGGATTTGATCATTTCTGATTGATCACGTAGGAAAACAACTTGGTAACTGCCTTTAGTAACTAAACCCTAAAATCGTGACTTACCTCACTTTGTAGAGATCGCTAGTTTTCTCGAGAAAAAAACTTTCGGACGGAGAAAATTCATCTATTTCCACTTTGTTACTGATTTCGATACTGCGACTTACGCACTCAATCACGTGGGATGGAGCAAAAGGAACATTTATATTCTTTTTCCAATCGATCAACTTAGTCCTTTTCAGTGCTTCCTCTAATTCTTTTGTATCGTCATTAGGACACTGCACTATAATTTCATAAAATTTGTCCTGCAATTAAAATAAAAACATTATGGTATACGTACTTTCATCTGTTTTAATTCTTAGAATTCAAGAATGTATCAATAAAGTCACTTTTTAATGCTTTTAAAGTTATTCGCTGTTTTAATTTGTTTTTCGTTTACTTACATACTAAATAGACCAATGATTTTTAGTTATCACTACATAGTATAAAACAAAGTCGCTTTCTCTGTCCCTATGTCCCTTTGTATGCTTAAATCTTTGAAACTACGCAACGGATTTTGATGCGGTTTTTTTTAATAGATAGAGTGATTCAAGAGGAAGGTTTATATGTATAATTACATCCATTAAATAGTGGAGAAGTACTGTTATTTTTGAGGTTTCTAATGTGATGTCGTAAATAATTACATTTTTTCCGCTTACATTGCAAACGCAGGCTGAACCTTACGAGTTTTATCAAAATAATGTACTAAGTATTGTACACATTGAAAAGGTCTACAGAAAAGTCCGTGATGGTATATGTCTATCTCTTATGGATAACCCACAATAACTTTTTTTTGTCATTTACTTTTTACGACAAATAATGGCTAATTTTCGAAGCGATTTTAACCAATACAGCATTAATCTTTAACCAATTAAATACCTATGTTTTTATATACAACGTTCTCAGTTTTTCTGTAGTGTATTTAGTATCAGCATTGCACCCGTGCGAAGCCGGGGCGGGTCGCTAGTTATAAATATAATTCTACTGTACTTGTGTATGTCACTGAACTCCTCCTAAACGGCAGAACCGATTTGAATGAATTTTTTTGTAAGCGTTTGGGTGGCGCCCTGGATGGTTTAGATACACAAATCAGCCCGGCAGATGGCGCTGGTAGTGTAGTGTAGTGTAAGGTGGAACGAAGTTCGCCGGTACAGCTACTTAATCTATAAATAAGTTAGGGACACAAGTGAAAATTCGTACCAGTAGATATTAAATGTAATTTTTATTAAGAGTAATCTTGTCAAGTTTTTTTTGTATTGTTAGGTGGAGAAACGTAAGTAAAAAGTAAAAAATATTTTTATTTATGTTTTATTCACAATTGGTAGGCCCTTGGCATCATCTAACCTGATGGTAAGTGACGGTGATGCCGAAGATGTAAGCGGGCCTTCCAAGATTCCCCAACGCAATGGAGAACTGGCTATCTTATTTTCAAGCCGTAACACATCACTGTTGTTAACACTGATGTTTGGCGGCAAGACTAAGATAAGATCCTGGTAGCTAGCCAGGCGGGCTTAGAAATACCCTACCACCAACCAAACCTAGTCTTACAAGTTGACCCCACCGGAAATCGAACCCGAAACCTCGTGGTGTGAAGCGAACGGACTAACCATTACGCCACGGAGGCAGTTAAAAATTTTACCACAATATTTAAAACGACATCGTAGCAAGCATCGGGGGCTCAACCGGTAACGACTCGGTCCTTCTAACCTGAGGTACCGGGTTCAAATCTGGTCGGCCAATGTACCAATGAGTTTTTCAAAACTTACGTACATACTTACCGATTGTTTTAACGGTGAAGGAAAACATCGTGAGGAAACCTGCACACGCCTGCAAAGAAACTCGAAGGTTGAATTTGAAGTCGACCAACCCGCACTGGGCCCGCGTGGTCGACTAAGGCCTGATCGCCCTAATTCAGGGTAGGCTCGAGCCCCTCGGTGGGAACGTATACGAGCTGAGCAGCAACTTAAAACGAAAAAATAAACGTGTCTTTTTCTTATAATCTTTACAATTTTATAAATGTGAAAAAATCTGATGCATCACGTGTCTGTCTGTCCGTCCGTCTTAAAGTTGAAAATTTTATATATTTTTTCAAGTATATCATGTGACATACCCATATCAAATAAAAGTGTGAAGTTGTGAAGATTACAAACGTTTTATTTTTTAATATTAAAGTGTATATTTTAGAAGATATTAAAAAAAATTGAAATATAGTATTCCCCCTAAGTTTGCGTTTCCACAAAAGCGGAGCGAAGTGGAGCGGTGAAAAGAAGTAGCTGTTTTCACTGGAGCGGAGCGGAGCAGAGTGACGCCGAACTGATCTGAGCCAATACAATTTGTATGTCATACTTACGAAGTAACTAGTATCTAGTGAAACTGTGTCTGATAGAGAAGACGCAATGTTGCCGCTAAACAAGAAGAAAGCCCAAGTTAATTAACAGGGTAAAGTTAACAGGGTGTAACAAAATTGGTGTAGATCCCGTTAACTGGGGCTTCCACTCATCCTACTGATCAACATTTGTTCTACGAGTTTGCTGAAATCGCAAAAAAAAATGTTTACTCTTCATACAAATCGATCAGCTAATCGACCAATTTCGTGCATTTTAGTATGGAGGGCCCAATTTTTTTTTTTGAGAATTGACCATGGGTTCCTTGGGGAAAGTTGTTCAGTATGATGAGGAGAACCCCCACTAACGGTTTCTTCACCATTTTTTTAAACCCTGTATACTAGAAAACGAACCTCCAACCAACCCTTCCCGCTCCGCTCTGCCCGCTACACCCACGCCTATGCCCACGCCGCTCTGCCCCGTGTAACTCGAGCCATATATTTAAACAATTCTTCTTATCTCCGCTACCACTGTTTCCACTAAAGCGGAGCGGAGGCGAGACGTGTATTTTGAGCAATGTGATTACTAAATCGTACATCCTTTCCAGTTCCGCTTATGTGAAAACGCAGCCTTATCTCGATTTAAAAAAAACAAAGATTATAGAAGCTTATCTAAATATTACCGTAAAACCTAAATGAAATCATGTGTCTGTAAGTTACGTCTGTCTAAAAATATAAAATAAAAAAAGTTTTTCCAAACACACAGTGTTACACCGGTGAAAGTGCGCATTGCAAGGATTTCAAATACAGGGTTATGGTGTAACAAAATTGGTGTAGGACCCGTTAAATGGAGAGTTATATCTACTCATCATACTAAACCACTTTCGCCAATTCCAACCCATAGACAATTCTCAAAAAAAATGTAAACCCTTCATACAAAAATATACAAAATAGGCAGATCAGCAGATCGATTTGTTTGAAAAGTTGTTATTTTTTTTGCGATTTCAGCAAAGTCATAGTACAAAGGATGTCCAGTGTGAAGAGTAGAAGTACCAGTTAACAGGATTAACACAAAGTTTGTTACTTCCTACATTTTTTTTTATAATTTGAAAGTGTATATTTTAGAAGATATTAACCGTAGATCACTAAACATTAGTCTCACAGGCAACATGACTGACGCATTCGCTGTCTAGGTATGTTCCCGTTACCGCACCCCTCCCGGCCACTTAGTACCTTTTTCATTCGGCCAATCAGTAACCCGTGCAAACCCTTCCTGGTTCTGGAGATTTTACGAAATAATAGTCTCTCAGGCTAATTTTTAGTGATTACGCCACAAAAATTATAAAGGGAAGTTATAATGACATTTTTTTTACGATTTTACTGTAATAACTAATTATTCGATTGATTTTAATCCTTACTAATATAATAAATGTGAAAATGTGTTTGTTTGTTTATTTGTTTGTTTGTTACCTTTTCACGCTTTAACGCCTTGAATTTAGCATGCAGGTAGCCTGTGTCACGGGGAAGGACATAGGCTACTTTTTATCCCGGGAAAATAGCATAATCGGATGCAGTTCCTAAGTGAACTAAAAAACTACTCGATTTTTGTATTTTTTGTACAGAGATGGCTGAGTAGGTGGGAAACGACATAATTTACTAATCACCCTTAAAGACAGTCATAAAAACGATGTACACGTGGGCAAAGCCGCGGGAAAAAGCTAGTTAATAATAAATGACTGACTCGGTGGCTCAGTGGTTAGTGCTCTTGACTACTGATCCGAGAGTTGTGGGTTCGATCCCCACCCAGGGCAAACATTTGTGTGATGAGCAGATTTGTTTGCTCTGTGTCTGGGTGTTAAATATCTATATATGTATGTATTTAAACTTATGTATGTATATCAGTCTCTGGTTCCCATAACACAGGGAATCCTACTTTGGGGCCAGGTGACCATGTGTGATTTGTCCCAGAATATTTATTTATTATATTATAAATATGTGTAATAATATGTCCACCAGTGGACGTCCTTCGGCTGATATGATGATGTTTGATACTAATGTTGGCTTTCACCAAGCAGTTAGAGGACCGCTAAATCTTAGAGACTTCTCTGCCGCTGCAAGACGGCGATTTGCGGGGAACATACGGTTCCAGTGTGTGCCGACGGCCAAGAATATTTTTTTTGAACTTCTTGTTTAGTTAAGTGTTAATTTAGTCGACGTTCCATACTTTATGTAGATTTTTTTCTAAATAAATGCTTCGATTTTGAAAAATACTGAGGTTTCAATTTGTTAGTTTGCAGGACTAATATTTAGTGACAGTGTTACTCGAAAATAAGTTTGGTGATCTAGGGTTGAAGTAAATGTACGAATGCATTTGAAAAATAGAGAATGTAGGGTATCTCTTAATCTAAACTAAATAGTTTACCTAAAGAACGTTCTTATGGAAAACGGGATGGTACCTAGTTACCTACTGAGCACTCGACTCTCACTTGACCGGCTTTTAAAAAATATGTATATACAGTTGTTTTTAAAAACTAACGGAAACCTACTTTGCGCGTGTTACAGTAGGCGCTTGGTCACTTTTTAGGGTTCCGTACAACAACAAAAAACGGAACCCTTATAGATCACTCGTGCGTCTGTCTGTCTGTCCGTGCGTCTGTCACAGCCAATTTTCTCCGAATCCACTAGTCCAAATCAAGTGAAATTTGGTAGAATGGTATAATCCTATGACTCAAACACAGATGTGCAAAGTAAATATTTTTTTTAATAAGGTTCATTTTTAGGGGGAAAAACTAGGAAATTTAAAAAATAATAATAATAATATAATAATATCTCAAATATATTTTTGTTATTATTTTAAAATAAATAGTTTTGATTTTATTCATGAAAGAAGACGAAGATTGACCATTCCCCCCCTCCCTGGTCTTCGAAACTCTAAGCGTAACATTTAAAAAAAGCAAAATATAGTTCATTGCTTGTAGATTACGGGAAAACCTATAAGAATTAGAATATTTTCACTTACGGAAAATAGTTCACTAAAACACCACTAGGTAGCGCTAGTAGTATTTTTCTGTTGCTCGCGTTTGTCTTTTGTTTGTCATGTGAAAAGGTATCATTGTCACAGTTGTGCGGAGAGGTGTGGTGGTACGGAACCCTCATACCGCGAGTCCAACTCGCACTTGGCTGGTTTTTATTTTACAAGGGACCAAAGTAGGTAAAGTTTTTTTTTCCTCGACGGCGTTAGTTTGAATCCTGAACTTCATGAGGAATTCAATATACGCCGCCTATATAGGGTGACTTTTAATTAGTTCTTGATAGCAAAGGATATTAATGTACTCGTGATTACAAACAATTTTCCCAAAGAAACTATATGTCAAATATGAAAAAAAATTTATGGTGCTTCATACATTTTTGCCGATTTAATAACTTGTAATGTATCGAGGACCAAAAACTTTTTTTCTGATTTGACATATAGTTTCTTTGGGAAAGTTGTTTGTAATCACGAGTACATGCATATCTTTTGTTATCAAGAACTAATTAAAAGTCATTCTGTATATGTATATAGGGTGACTTTTAATTAGTCCTTGATAACAAAAGATATGAATGTACTCGTGATTACAAACAACTTTCCCAAAGAAATTATATGTCAAATCAGAAAAAAATCGGTCCTCGATACATAACAAGTTATCTAATCGGAAAAAACGTATGAAGCACCAAATTTTTTTTCATATTTGACATATAGTTTCTTTGGGAAAGTTGTTTGTAATCACGAGTACATTCATATCCTTTGCTATCAAGAACTAATTAAAAGTCACTCTATATATTGTGTGGAGAGGTGTAGTGGTAGGGAAACCCTCATACCGCGAGTCCAACTCGTTCAGTTCAGTTGCTAAAAATGAGATAAAGAAAAGTTTTGTACCTTTTCATTGAACGCCACCATACCACTCGAAGCTCTTCCAAAGGGACAGAACACTTTGAAACCGTATCCGAAGCCTTTCTCCGCTAATTCCCTTTGGGCCCCCAATACGGCGAAGCCCGACACTCCTCTCGGCCAGTCTAGTTTGAATATGTTTTGTATGTCTGCCCACTTGTTCATAGGAAATTCTACCAATGGTTCACCGTTATTTTCCTCCCCCAAGGATTTCCACGAAGATCGGTTCTACGCTGCCCGCATTAAAAGTATTAAATATTTACCAGTATTGATATGCAGTAGACCTATCGATATAGTAGATGATTTTCAATGTCAACTATCGATATGCGCACTATTGATATTTTGCCAACACCACTATCAGGACGCTTCTAGTAAATACAGATAACCACACAAAGAGAGAGAGAGAGAAGATAAAAGAGCACGCCCCAATTCTGTAAGTATGAAACAATCATTCATTTAGCAAAGTAGAGCGATACCTAGTCTAGACAGACCGGTTAATCCTCATTATATAGAACGTGTTCTCATTGTTCGTTTACAAAACACTTGCGACTTTAAACTCCTTTTAAAAATGACGTCATCCGTTTACAAATTATCTGTCTAGGCATTTGGCTGCGCTGCATACAAACGTAGTTTGTTAATTAAATTTTGCAAAACCGCTCAAACACTTGTATCTATATGGAAGTCGGTGGTTTGACAGATTTCCGTAAAAATAACATATCTTTTTTTTTAAATCGGCCAAATGCGACTCATGGTCACACAAATAGGGTTCAGCTAAAGTATATATCAGCTCCAAAACTAATACCAACGAAACAAGGTAAATTAGGGGTCTACTTACTTATTGTCGACTTTAGACATTTTATGTTTCCTGTGGAAACGGAAGGATTTCAGACTTTCTCATAGGTTTTCCTGTAACCTATGCATTCAACCTTATAATCTGTGATTATTTCAATACTTAAGGATCAGTAATTTCGGAGATGGTTAATTTGCGCCTTCGAAGCATATTTTAATATATAAGTACACGAAATTTACCAACAATAATGAAATCAAAGGTAGGTACGAATCAAATTAGGGTTCTACAAATTTTTTTGAGGTCGGTGCCAGCAAAGCCATGAAATCTAAAACATTTGATAGTGTTATTTAGGTATTTTAGGGCCAGATTTTGGATAAGAGAAAGACACGCGACTTGCTTTCACAATCGTGTAATGCCAACTGACTTTTCGTAAACTACCCACATAACATCCCTCCACCAGTATTTTAAAGAACCAAAAATAGTTAGAAGAATAAACTTATTTTAAATTTTCTTCAAATAACCTAATTTAAATATCATAAAACTTATAATCTATATGTTTACGCGGACGTAATGTAGGCCCTGTTGTTGAGGTGGTGCCTGGAGTAGGTTCATCCTGAGCGAGGGCCACCGACGGGGGTGGAGCCTTGGCAACGGCCTCGGGTACTTCGGAATCTCTTGGAGGTTTTTCAACCTGTGCCAACAAGGCTTCATCAGATGGTGGTGAGGTTTCGATTATGCCCTCTAGAGGGTCGGGATCTCCTTGAGGTTCTTCGCCTTCCATCAACAAGGACGGTGGTGGTATAAGTGCCTCAGGCTCCGAGGGTGAAGCTCCATTTAAATCGAAAACAATGGGTGGTAAGATCATTTCATTAGTTACATCGATATCATCTTTGGGTATAGGAACTTTTTGTGCTACATTAGTGGTAGGAACTGAAATCACCTCACTTTCCTCCCCCTTGTATTCATAAATCTGATTTTTATGGCGTTTAATAATTCGTTCACTGTCCAATAGTTTGACAAGATAAGCGGTTTTCCCCACTTTCTTTAATACTAGTCCTTTTTGCCATGGGCTGTTATTACTATAATTAACTTTTACTAATACCGTTTGTCCTACGGTAAAATCTATATTTCTTTTTCCACAAAAATATCTACTCTGTGAGGACTGATTTCTTTTTACATTATCTGTTAGTTGAGAGTCCGATGAGGGCGACGATAATGGGTTGATAAGATCTAATCGATCGCAAGTTTTTTCCAAACAAAACCTGTGCAGGCGATCGATTAGTGGTGGAATGAATCGAATTCCTATAGTTGAAAGGAAATTCATTCAACTTAACATTTATATCTCTAGTTTGAGTGCCTGCTAGCAAAATTGTTTTAATAGCTCTTTTTACAATTTTTACGTAACTTTCGGCTTGACCATTACTAGCAGGATGGTAAGTAGGGGAAGTTAAATGTATGATCCCGTTAGACCTGCAAAAGTTTTCAAACTCACTAGACACGAAAGACGTACCGTTGTCAGTGCAAATTGTATTTATCAATCCAAATCTAGACATCAATTCGCATAACTTTTCAATTACAACCCTCGAGCTGTAACTATTGCTTACATCATATACCTCCACCCATTTGGAGTAAGCGTCAACCGCTATCAAATAAACCTTGTTATTTATTGGACCTAAAAAATCTAAGTGTACCCTATGCCACGGAGCTGCCGGGTATGGCCAGGGCGTGAGCGGGGCGCGTGGCGGTGCGGGGCGCAGCTGCGCGCACACGGAGCACACGGAGCACGCGGCCGCGGCACGCTCCAGCTGCGTGCACAGGCCTGGCCACCAGAACCTGCTGCGAGCTGCCGCTTTCATCTTCACGACTCCCAAGTGACCCCGGTGTAACTCATCAATCACTGTCTGCCTTAGACTGGACGGAACTACAACCTTAGAACCCCTCATCAAACAACCGTTCTCTAACGCCAATTCGTACCTACAATCATAAAAAATCTTTAAAGATTTGTCTGCCAATCTATGAGGCCAGCCAGTTTTAACAAAGTTTGAAACCTGTGACAAGATACAGTCGGATTGTGTTTCCCTGCTAACATCTTTAATTGATAACGGCGTCGAACCGGTTTGCCATATAAAATTCACGTACACAGCTGACTCGCACTGTGACTGCAGCTGGGGCGCGGCGGGGGCAGGGTGCGCAACAGCTGTGCCTGCATTGTAAGCACGGTGATTGCTTATCTATTTATTAACATCTGCGCAAGGTACATAATCTACAGAGCGGCTGAGAAAATCTGCGGAGTTATGCGCACTGCTAACGTACTCAATCCTGTAGTTATAGGCGGATAAAAATAATGCATATCTTTGCAACCGATTTGCTGAAACTTGAGGGATGCCTTTTCCGGGACAGAATATAGAAAGAAGAGGCTTATGGTCGGTTCTTAGGATGAATGGGTCCTGCCTGCCGTAGAGATATTGGTGAAACTTATTTACACCAAATATTATTGCCGTGGCCTCCTTTTGGATTCGGCTGTATTGCTTTTCAGCCGTGTTTAGTGATCGGGACATAAAAGACACAGGTCTTTCTATACTGTCCTCACCTATTTGTGAGAGAATAGCTCCCAAACCGAAAGGTGACATGTCCACGGTCAAAATTGTCTTGGCGTCGGGGTCGAAATGCGCTAAGGTATTTTCCGAAGCTAATTGTTTTTTATAGTTTCAAATGCCAATTCATGTTCGTTTTCCCACAGCCATTTTTTATCTTTTTCAAGTAAGCTATGCAGAGGGCATAAAATACGAGATGCGTTTTTTACAAAATTTCTGTAATAGTTTACCAGCCCTAAAAACGACTTAAGCTCTGTAACGTTTTCAGGTTTTTTTGCTTTTAGTATGGCTTTAACTTTATCCTGAGATTTGTGCAAACCATCTTTATTTATGATGAAACCCAGATAGGAGACGGAATCCTGAAAAAAACTGCACTTATCTTTTCGCAAATCAAAGCCGGCACTCTCTAATCTCCTGAAAACTTCCTGAAGCCTTGATATGTGCTGCTCATGTGTTTCTCCAGTTATTAAAATATCATCCAAAAATTGTAAGACGCCATCTATACCCGCAAGTATACTTTCAAGTGTACGCTGAAATATCGCCGGTGCGCTTGACAAACCGAATACTAAGCGTTTATATTTATATAAACCTTTGTGGGTGTTTATACAAGTAAGCATCTGAGAATCTTCATGTAAAATCAGCTGATTATACGCACTAGAAAGATCTTACTTTGTGAACTGAACCCCACCATGTAGTTTAGAGAACAGTTCCTCAATTCGCGGAAGAGGATACTTGTCAACCAATAATTGCTTATTCAATGTTACTGAATAATCAGCGCACAGTCGAATACTGCCGTCTTTTTTTAATACTGGAACTACGGGACTCGCATATTCTGAAAAGGTTACCGGTTCGATTATGCCTAATTCCGTCAACCGATCTAGTTCCTTGCCCAACTTATCGCGTAATGCAAAGGGATAGGAAGGTCTTGCTTTGTAAAAGATAGGTAATGAATCTGGTTTTCAATTAAGTTTTACTTCCACATTCTTGCAACAACCTAAATTATCCGAAAATAGCTGAGGGTATAGCCGTGTTAGATCCTCTAATTGACATAAATAATTGCATGAATTTATTTGACATATTTGCATTTTAAACTTGGCCATAAAGTCACGTCCTAAAAGAGGAGGGCCACCTTTTTTTACTACAAAGACCTCTATTTTATTCGTCAAGCCTTTATACGAGAACGAAAGGAAAATAGTACCTAAAGTCTCAATCGGAGTACCATTGTAACTCTGTAAACATTTATTGCTAAACCTTAAGGGCTGACTAACAAAATATTTTTTGTAAATATCCTCAGATATAGCCGTTACTGCCGACCCTGTATCTAATTCA
Source organism: Coleophora flavipennella (assembly GCA_947284805.1). Lineage (NCBI taxonomy): Eukaryota > Metazoa > Arthropoda > Insecta > Lepidoptera > Coleophoridae > Coleophora > Coleophora flavipennella. The sequence continues at coordinate 9,640,726 of OX369265.1, read as the reverse complement.
AAACATAAACCAACATTATCGACCATTATCGATTCCTGCATAGGTTCCCCGGACCACGTTCTAGTATTAAATATTAAACGCTTACCATCATCGCCGTCATCCGAACAACATTGAAGAAAATGCTGATCGGTACCAATTTTCTTACACGCGCGCTTTAAGTGACCTTGTACTCCGCACTTACGACACTCATATCTTTTAAAACGGCACACTTTGCTACTATGACCGGGATAACCACACACATCGCACTGATTACTGTCTCGAGGTGTCGATGAAAACCGTGAGTGTTGCTGACGAGCCGCCATCTTGTGTACATCCATGAGCTGGGGGCTGGGGCGCCGCGGCCGGCCCGACCAGGGAGGCCAGCGGTGCCGCCGCCGCCGCCGCTGTCTGTCGAGCGCCTTCTCGTGCACAGCGCACGCTTTCAGCCAGTTGCAATGCCTTTTCCAATGAAAGGCCCTCCATTGGTTCTTCAAACAGACGGTCGCGCACAGGACCACCCGCCATGCCCAGTACAAAACGGTCGCGCAACGCTTCATTCAAATCCTTAAAATCGCAGTACATTGCCAAGCCGCGAACTCTCGCTGCCCATTGTGATAACGATTCGCCAGGTTCCTGGATAGCACTGTGAAATTTGTGTCTTTCAGCGAAACCACTGACTTTGATTTTAAAGTGACCGTCTAACAGCGCGATAACTGCCGAGTATTCCAATGCACCCACATCACTCGGGAGTGCTAGGTCCCTGATGAGTTTGTAGGTTTTTTCCGCCAAACTACTCAACAGGATAGCCCGACGTTTTGCACCACTTTTATCATTATTATCCGTTATTTCATTTGCGAGATACCATTGTTCCAACCGACCCTTGTATAATGACCATTCTTGACACTCGTGATTAAATTGGTTTAAGACACCAAATGACACTTTTGCCATAATTTTAGTAATTAAAGCAGTTTAATTTCACTGATTCCGCGTTGTTCGCTCGTCGCCAGTTGTTATTTAGGTATTTTAGGGCCAGATTTTGGATAAGAGAAAGACACGCGACTTGCTTTCACAATCGTGTAATGCCAACTGACTTTTCGTAAACTACCCACATAACAGATAGGTAAGTAGCTGTGTGCTGTTACTTTAAGTGAAATTACCTATAAATTCTTTTAAATAATGCAGAAAATGAGAATTTCGCGTGAAAAGGTTATATCATTAAAGTCTTTATGATTTCATCATGTTAAGTAGATACCTTCTTCTGTTAGATGAATTTATTTTTGAAGTCGGTTTTCAGATTTCTAAACTTATATTTTTCATATAACTTCAAAACAGCTTATCTTAAAATTATTAGAAAAATACTTTGATATTCTCACATTTGATATGTCACACGATATAGTTTGCAATTTAATTTTAGTATTCTAATTTACCCCTAAAAGTGATCCCCATGTTTAAAATTCATTTATTCAAGTTATACACCTCCATCTTTGGGTCAGCGACTTACATATTATGTTAAATTTTAACTCCATCGATCTATAGTTTCGGAGAAAATTGGCTGTGACAGACGAACGGATAGACAAACAGACACGCCATATTGATCCTATAATGGTTCCGTTTTTACCTTTTTAGGTACAGAACCCTTAAAAAACGTAATGATTAATATGCACTGTTGCTGTATAATTTTTTTGGACTCTCTTAGTATAATCTATTTAAAAGAAAGTCGTGTTAGTTACACCATTTATAACTAAAGAACGGCTGGACCAATGGTAGGGTAGTGTAGGGTAGGATAGTGTAGGGTAGGGTAGTGTAGTTTAAGGTGGATCCTCATCAAAATTTCAATTACTTTCTCACTCCTTTGTCTCTCGCTATCGCTCACTTCTTAATTGTTCGAAACGAAAGCAAAAGGGAATATTTTGAGGATGCAACTATAAAAAGGACGGACGGATGCAAATAGACACTTTCTTCTTAATAAACTTATAACAACAGATACAATCTGACACCGCTTTGCAAAACATTTGTCAGATTACCGCAAGTCGACTAATGGTATGGTAATGTTCTTTCGCTGAGTTAGCTGCACCTTTGATAAATGCCGCTCGTCGCTGCCGGCTCGCGTCAAACGGTTCCGTCAAAGGGGCAAATTGCATTGCATCCCCATATAAATACACTTTTAAGAGTTTCATAATTAACTTTCAGAAGGTTAATTTAATTAGGCATATTACTAAGGGCCGGTTTTACAATGCTCAGAAGATAGTGTTTATTCGAGATATAGCAAGATTTTGAATTTTTTAATAGTCGGATAAGACTTATCTGTCGATACATCGAATACATCTATCAGATGCTTTGACCGCCAGATAAATGCATTATTTGATAGATAGTTTTAATTTCAGTATAGACGTCGTAGTAGTATGTTCTCTTTGAAATTATGTCCTGCTCTAACGCATTAGTATGCAATATATCTGTTTCGGCTCTCTGAAGTTTGAGTTACCAGAATTAAAATATCCGGTCAGATAGTCATTCATTGAATAATGACAATTGAAAAATAGGCGACAGATAAACAGCTAGATAACTCTAATCGTTAGGTACGAGTACTTATTCGACCTTTTAACTGAGCATTGAAAAACTGGCCCTAAATATATTAATGAGCCAATGATCGATCCCCATCAAAATCTCAATAAATTACTTTCTCACTCCTTTGTCTCTCGCTACCGCTCACTCCTAAATTGCTCGAAACGAAAAGCAAAAGGGAATATTTTGAGGATGCAACGAATAGTTGCATCCCCATATAAATATACACTTTGTCACACGACTTGTAGGTGCGGTAGGTAGATAGGACGTGGGTTTCGAAATATACACTTTGTCACACGACTTGTAGGTGCGTTAGGTAGATGGGACGTGGGTTTCGAAATATACACTTTGTCACACGACTTGTAGATGCGGTAGGTAGATATGGACGTGGTTTTCGAAATAAATGCGTGCTTACAGGTAATTTGAATTTAATAATGAAGTTAAAGATGAAATATAAGACCTAAAAAGAAATAAATAAGAATTATAAAAGGATTACACACGTTATTAATTTATATCACAAATCTTAAAAAACTTAATATAACTTACCCGAAATGGGTCTTAGGAAAGTATTAACTTCGTATATTTTATTTTATTTAAATGATAGATGATAGATATAATAATAATTATGGATGAATGGATCGGAAGAATTTTGTTTTTTTTTAAATAATAATGTCAGATAGATACGTGAAAAAGAAATAGATGGAATGAAAAAGTTCGAATGAAAGGAGAATGAATAACAACGCATGCTACAACTTTTAAGAGTTTTATAATATACTTTCAAAAGGATAATTAAATCAGGCATAATCTAATATTACTCAACTAGTTTATACCCTGTACTTTGCTGCCGCAGAAAATAATTTGAAATTTAAAAGATTTGTTTTGTTTAATTATCATACCATACTATACCTTGATTACCAATTTTTTTATTTTAAAATACTTACTTTTATTGTTATTGTATGTCACTTGTGACTAAATGTGCTGATCTTGGTTCTCTTTAATATAATGTAATTTAAGTGTTTTAATGTTTTTAAATGACTTTGATTTCCAATATTTTGATTTTAAAATACTTACTTTTATTGTTATTGTTATTGTATGTCACTTGTGACCAAATGTGCTGATTTTGTTCTCTTTGTTTTTTAAAACATCATAATTGTACCACATTTATTGCAATAAAGGAATTGAATTGAATTATCGTTGGAACAGACGCAGACAAAATTGCAATAATCAACATTTCTTCTTCATCAAAACCCAGTGATCGTGTCCCACCACTTCAAACCCCAATTTTACAAACAATTTCCTTGATTTTTCATTATCCTCTATCGTATAAGCCACCACATCTCTGTCTTTCGCCAGAAAATCGTTTGTCGCCGTTTTAGTGATGAACTCTGCATATCCCTTCCGCCTTTGTTCTTCTAAACAGTAAAGATGTGTTAAAGTTCCTTCAGGGTTAACAGCTACCCAGGCCAGAGGTTTGTGGTCAGAAGAGTATAGCACATAAAATAGCTCGTTTTTCATCAAAGTTTCGAAGTATATGTGGGAGACATTACTGTGGAACTCCCAGCTTTTGTCTATTAAAGGTAGGTGTTCAGGTTGAAGTGGACCGACGTAGGTGTCTGAAGGGCAACTGTTAACAGAAATCCAGTTGCATTATTAAATTTCAATTTCAATTTTTTTATGTTCATTTAAATTATGTGCATATTACACTCTGTCTGATAGTCATAAAATATACTTAAAAACAATTAAAAACAAACATAATCATCAGTTAATTTATGGCAATAAGCAATGCGGCGGTAAAGTTCTCGAGTAGCGAGCGCGCACCGGGACACGTAGCGTAGGCAGGCCTCCCGCTCAGTGAACCGACGACCTGGTGAATTTATAATTGAATTTGTCATGAATGCATGGTCACGAAAATAACGCGAGAGTCAGAAAAGAAGCGACCCGGCTCCCGATACGCCACCATCCTATATCCATACTATACATTTTTCATCCACGATTGGTAATCCCTTGGCATCACCACACCTTATGCTAAATGACGATGGTGGGGAATATGGCAGTGGGCTTACCAAGACAAGATTCCCCAAAGCAATGGGAAACTGGCTATCTCATCTTCAAGCTCCCTCTTGTGATATTTCGTGACTCTTTCTGTACCCTTTCCCCCTACTTCGAGCCTCACGTGATTAATGGATGATCACTAAGGGTAGGTACCTACTTCAATGATTATACTCGAATTTTGAAAAAAAATATTTTCACCAATATACCTCATTAAAATTGAGCGAAGTTTACTCGGGCAAGTGTTACACAATGAATTTTTCACTCACGATTGCTCTCGAAGCAAATTCCAAGAAATAAGCAACGGGCATGGAACCACTTACCTCAAATTTTCAAACATTTTACTTTGTCTCATTAACACGTGTTTTAAAGTTTTGGTACTTATACAGAATTGGAGGCCTTTATTGATTTTTATTATTTCCAAAAGTTTTATTACATGACTGTCTGCTGACGCTAATATTGGCCTGTCCCAGTCAATGCGTTTAGTTTTCAATAAAGCTTTTTCGGTTACATCATTCATATTACAAAGCGGATGTATCATTAGCTCAAGATGCTCCTAAAGAGAAAATAAACCTTAATTAGAAATTAGTTAAAAATTACAATGCATAAAAACTTATCTCCTATTTTGTGACGTGATAAAGTCTAATAAATTGATGACACGGACTGCATTCACGAAAAAGTGTGACTTCATTATCACGTTACGCCAGTGTGACGTCATTGTCGCGTTACGCCTGAGCCGAGCGTGCAAGAGAGAGTTGTACTTGTACTTGTATGGATGGACGGACGGACGGACGAACCGTCAAACAAGTGTATCAATGGATTAAAAGTACTAGGCTTCCAGGATCTTACAAGAGGTGTTCTAATGCGGTCGATTCACTGTGAGAAAGACACGTATCTGTCTGTGTCAATGGAATAAAAGTACTAGGCTTCCAGGACCATACAAGTGGTGTTCCGATGCGGTCGAGTCTCTGTGAGAAAATGCCAAAGAGTTAAATCACCCGACTATGGGCGGTATTTTACATCTCCTTAAAGATCGAGCTAAACAAGGTTTTACTTCAGTCGTGTGGTCTAAAGCACACAAGCGTTCGGCTTGTGACACGTTATCTATCACGTAAAATTATCGTCCGTAAACCGACTTTACAGACAACATCCGTTGTTTTTGGTCAGTCAGTTAAAAATGTATCCTATGTCACTCACGGTACTAACGTCACCTTGTACTCCAAAATCCATTAGGCCGTTTAGGCTACAGAGCGTGCCAAAGAAAAAATAACCTTTTTTTGGCTAGTCGGGTAAAAATTATGTATTCTATGTCACTCAGGGGATTAAGACAAATCTAACAACATCTCGCACTCCAAAATCCATCAAACCGTTTAGGCTAGGTACAGGGCGTGCCAAAGAAATAAACATACATACATACACTCGACAAACATAACCCTCCTTCTATCGCAGTCGGATAAAACCATCGGACTTGCGCACAAAGTGTTCCGTGCCGCCACACGAGTACCTACATCAGTGACTTATATATTTCTATTCAAATCTGTGACCTACATACTGTTGTATATTTTTTTTAATTTATGCTTCAAAATATTAGTCATTACTAGAGTTGAAAGTAACGGTGTAAACATCTTTTAGATATTATTTTCTATCGAGCCAAAACGGCTCAATCGTGTTTCTAATACCTATTATAGCTTTTGAATTTAAGGAACATCATCAAAAATAAGGGTTTTTTTCAACCTTGGGTTTTGTATCGTTTGGGAGTAATTGACGTCAAAAATAACGAAAATCTGTAATATTATCGCCTTAAGGTAAAATCTACAATTCAACAAAATCAAATCAATAATAACTTCATGAAGATATGTGTTTTAAAAATTTTGCCAATGACAAAATTGGACTGGGAACTAGTTAGGTACCTACCTATTGTACCTACGCACACGTGCAGAATTATGGATAACAAGTAACATCTACCTAAGCAAAGTATATATATTAGTACTAAATAAAAATAAATATAAAAAAAAAAAAGCGTCGGTGGCTCAACCGGTAACGACTCGGTTCTTCTAACCAGAGGTACCGGGTTCAAATCTGGACGGCCAATGTACCAATGAGTTTTTCAAAACTTTCGTACATACTTACAAACATCGTGAGGAAACCTGCACACGCCTGCGAAGAAACTCGCAGGTTGTGTGTGAAGTCGACCAACCCGCACTGGGCCCGCGTGGTCGATTAAGGCCTGATCGCCCTAATTCAGGGTAGGTTCGAGCCCCTCGGTGGGGACCTTTATGAGCTGACATGATATAATTAGTACTAACGTACAGTATGGACACTCCCTGCCGCTCTCTAGATTGCGACCTCACCCCCTCGTTAACCAGATTGATACAGATTGGTTACAGTTTGGTTGTCGAACGTATAGGATTTCGCCGCCATTTTGTTTGTTCCGTCATTCGTTTTTTGAAATGTCATTTCTGGCCCGTTGTATGAAGTGTCCAGGATGTGACCTAACCTTGTTACTATCAGTCCATCCAACCATCCCGTTGTTCATTTCTCCGTCAGGGCAGTATACTTTGAAGCCGAAAGCATTAGTGAGGGCTGGACAGCAAATATGCGCCTGCAGGATGCAGGAAGCCACCACGCCTTCTGGCCAGCTGGCTCTGTATAGATCTCTGAGCTGCGGCCAAAGGTTCTTCGGCAATTCTTTGAGGGGCTCCATTCTGAGTAAAGTAAATCATTTTGAAAGTTTAGTGGTACAGTCGAGTTCATTAATAATATGAGCACTAGCTGTCCCGGCGAACTTCGTACCGCCTTACATTACATTACACTGCCCTGCCCTACCCTACCCTACACTACACTACACTACCCTACCCTACACTACCCTACCCTACCCTACATACACTACACTACACTACCCTACCCTACACTACACTACCCTACACTACTCTACCCTACCCTACCCTACCCTACACTACCCTACCCTACCCTACACTACCCTACCCTACCCTACACTACCCTACCCTACCCTATCCTATCTCTCAAGTTGGATCGAACTGCACATGGTGTGCTAATTTTATTATAATCGGTTAAGTGGTTTAGGAATCCATTGAGGACAAACATTGTGACACGAGATTTATATATATTAAAAGATTACCAGGGCTTCAAATATAAATTACTTGGAATGGTACTTAATATCTGAGCAGATTAATCAATCAAATCAAATATTTGATTGATTCTTCGTTCCGCCCAGTGGGAGGCCATGACTAAGCTACGTCTTCCAGTGCGCGGTGGCAACTCGAGAACTTTATCCTCTTTTGCGATTCGATCGCGTAGGGAAACTTCGAGCATAGCACAGTCTATATCTTAAAAAATACTGACCGGTTATAATTAAACTTACACTGTTCCCTAAGTTGAAAGATAACTTAATCCAATTGAAAAATAGTTATTGCACTTCAATGTCTAGTTTCTACGAAATACGTGGAGAAACATACATACAAATAGGTACACATGCATAACCTACACGTATGAAATTTGGCACACATAGACTAACATTTATGGATATTGAGCAATTCCAACAAATATTAGACATAAGTACATACGGATCGAATTGATAACCTCCTTTTTTTAAATCGTTTAAAACGGGAAGAACAAAAAATAACTACCTACAAAACTCTTCGTATTTCACACAGAAAGTAAATCTCGATTCAAAGCGACGTTATTTCAAGTTAGTGTTTACACGTTTTCATTTCAACACTTAATATTAAGCCGCGTATCGACTGCGCGCGGCTGCCGCGCCGAAGTAACTATTTAGTAATCTGTGGCCGCGCGAGCCATGTTCGACCGCGGCAAACCTGCGTTTTGGTGCGCGAGCCAATTTAAAGCTCACATTTTCATATAGCGCGACAGCCGCGCGCGGCAGGCGATCCGTGAACAAACATTCATTTTGTGCGCGGTAACCATGGACGTATCATCTGGCACGGGCAGGCCCATTTCTACGCATTTCATTCCATGCATCCTTTCTTAGAGATTTATTATGATATTTAGAGCATTTACTATTCCATACATAAGTAAGGTTTTAAGCCTTATAATCTAATCAAATGCCGACAATTCTCGTTATCCATCTTGCCGCTCGTCTCTTAAGTAAAAGGTCCGTCCCAATTGCGCACGCACAACACACTGACGCTCTTTTGAGTTTTGCCGCGCCACCAGGCGTCCGTCACTTGCTCAAGGCCACACGTTATATGCCTACCGCTAAGCCTAAGCGTATCGGAGACGATACAACGGACAGTAGGTTGACGCCTGAGTGCTCGCACGTCACATTTACCGCTCTGACTATCGAAATGCCGAAACCACGCAATTATTGTGCAGTGGATGGGTGTCACAGTCAAAAGACAAATGAAAATTTGTCATTTTTTCATTGCCGAGAGACGAACAAATAGTATTTTAAATCTTTTGTTTTTTTCAAATTCCCTTTTCTCATTCCTTTACAAATTATCATCATTTATTCCTTAAACTTAGAAAAATGGTAGGTAGGTACCTACTATGTTAATCGTCGTAAATTAAGGATTTCAGGTACTATTTATGTGTTTTTTTTATATAAATAAAAATTACCTACTTAATGTCAGAACATAGTAGGTACATGGCGTCGTCGACGTGATTTGGGTAGGTAGGTATGTCATAGAATAGAAGTACTAATGCGCCGGCCACTCGGTAGCTGGGGGGCACTTCTATAGCTGTAAATAGGGTTGCCAGGTCTTAAAACTAAATAGCCGGACATACCTGCCAGTTTAGCCGGACTTTTGGGTAAAAAAGCCGGACTCCCTAAATTATTAGACACCCCTAAATCAATCAGGCATGTTTACTGGCCTTTAGCGAGGTCCTAATCAGACTAAGAAACGCCGCCATAGTCTCATAAATACGACAGCGCTCACCCGAATGTCCAGGTGACGGGAAAAATCATTACACCTAAAAAGCCGGACAGGCCGGACACTTTCTAATTTGGCCGGACACGCATCCAAAAAGCCTAACACTGTCCGGCTTTATCCGGACGCCTGGCAACGCTAGCTGTAAATAAACCGTTTAAAACCAAAATCCAAGGTTTAACTTGTCAAGTACCATTACGTCATCGAAATAACTCCATCAAGCCCCGCCCCCCCCCCCCTCGCGCGCCGCCGACTTTTATTACCAGGACGAATGTAAACGAAAAAGCCGTTTTTTGTTATGACTTGTAGATAGTAACAGAAAAACTATTTTCGTTACGTTTTTACCTAGCTTTCACTTAAAATAACAATAATTCAAGCTCACAATGAGGCCCTCTTGGGGATTTTTTTGTATGAATAGTAGGTATGAAATTCTCCGTCAACTCAAGTAAAAAGCCAACTTTGATTGATTTTTCTCCGCTTTGCTTCTGTTTCCCTTTTGATTATATGTTCAAATTATTTAATAAAGAGTAATTTGAATTTGAATTTACGAGGTTTCGAATATTTTCGACATTAAAATTTATTAATCGGGAATTCAGGGAAGGGGAAAAATGCATCTATCATTTTATTAAACTCAAACATATTATAATTGATTTTCTACAACATTCGTTTCATTACCAAAATCATCATAGGTACTACCCTAGCACATTCGCTCGATGACGCGCTCGCACGTGAGTCGCGCGGTGGGCAAAACAATCTCAACTCTCTGTATGCGTTGTTATGGCACATTTCTTCTCGCTGCAAACAGCTGGTATTATTATCAAGATTTTGTAGGCTAATATAGCGTAAGTATTTAAGCTTTTGTATGGGAGTGATGTATCTGTTACGAAGTAACTATTTAGTAATCTGTGGCGCCACCAAAAACCGACACGAACGGGTTCGCCGCGCGGCACTCCCCATATTGCGCGGCCGCCGCGCGAGCCAATGTTCGATGGCTTGCCGCGCGCAGTCGATACGCGGCTTTAGATGAGCTCTTAGTTCGCTAAAGCAACGTGTTCAAGTCTTGAATACTGTTACAAAATTTGTTTTAACTGAAATTTTGGATCAAGTAAAGGATCTTGTTATCTCTGGAATAAACGCTATCTGTCTGTTTATCCGAGCATTGAAAAACCGGCCGGCCCTGTCCAAACCTGTCATGTGTTAAGCCACGACCACCAACTTAATCAAAATAATTTTTCAAGAAACCTAAAAACTTTTGGAAACAAGCTTTCAATATTGCATTGTCACGCAATATACATATGCATGCAAAATTTCAGCTTAATCGGAAACCGGGAAGTGGGTCAAATTTAACTTGCAAGATTCCACCCGAACAAACATACATACATTGCAAGTTTATTAAAAGCTTGTAAAATAGACAAAATCCTAATCTACTATAAAGCTAGACACAACTAAATTGTAAGTTAAAATTTAGTTAACTACTATCATCATCATCATATCAGCCGAAGGAAGTCCACTGCTGGACATAATAGGCCTAACTACTATATTACTCACTTAATACGTGTAAACGTTCGACTACTTATAATTAACTAACTTTTAAGTTAAAATTTAGTTATCTACTATACTACTCACTTAATGCGAGTAAACGTTCGATAATTACTTCGCTCCCACGCATAAACTACGTATTAGTTGTGAAATTTGATACTTTTTAAATATTCTGTGTAAACTAGGCATAGAACTAGTTCTTCGAGCAAGTAGAATATTTTTAAAACTTTGGTTACTTCCGGATTACTGTGATGTTATGCTGTTCTCTGCTTTTCCATTAAAGTGCTTAAAACATGTAGGTATCGAGCTGAACCAGTCTGATATCAATTCCACGTTCATCTTACGTGGGCTGAGTATTTTGTGTCACAATTACTTTTGCCATGGTAAAAAATATACAATAACGTAAATATAAGTATTAAAATTTTAAATTTCTTGTTTATATATATATCGAGGCCCCATACATGGTAATTATTTATTAAATATGTATAGATAAGTTACAAAAACACAATATAAACCAAAGAGAATATTAAGTCACTACGTATATAAACAAACACAATTTTTTTAAATTGACATTGACAAAATAGGCAAAGCGATTATATTATAATAACGACCTGAAATCTGTCAAAAACAACTTCAAAACAATCATTGAATTACTACTACTACCACAGATGAGATACTAGTTACTTCGTATGGAACCGACGCCGCTAACTAGTTTTTTGCGCCGTGTGTTATTGACAATTGTCAACAAAGCGTTTAGTCTCTCGCCTAACGCTCAAGCCATCGCCCGCGTGCTGATACCTAAGAACAATCCAAAAATGCCGGCTTGCGTGTTAAAAACTTGTAAAAATCGATCCACTGCAAAGAAAAAAGATAGTGGTGTGACATACCATCGGTAAGTAAACACAATATTAATTAAAACCAAACAAAACTCGTTTTATTTTCTACATTATTTTCAACCACATGCCGACATTTTGTTTGAAAATCATAGATTATGAAAAGTGAACCATACAGATATGACGCGTAGGTAAGGTACTAATGGTTGGTGAACTATATGACTGCTTCCGTGGCGCAGTCGAGCTGGGTCACACTTTACTGTGACAGTAACGTGGAGGTCATGAGTTCAATCCCCGGGTCGGACCAAAAAAGTGTAACTTAAAAAAGAGCTTAATAACTAGATGTGTAATGTATGTTTTTTTTTCCGATTACAACTGTATTCCATGCATGCACCCCTCGATTTATTTAGCGAAAGCGAAAGTGTGTATTTTAGTGCCAATTACATGCACATACATACTAACATTGAAAGTTATATAAAGCTTTTAAAAATAGTTTTAAATCAGGAGTAAGAATACCCCTTACTTTAACAAATTAACAAAATACCTTAAACCTGACTGCATAAAATCACAACGCTCTTTTTGTTTCATCTGTAGTCGGCGAAAAAAATTCTTGTTAATCTGTACAAATCTAACGACACCTCGCATTCCAAAATCCAACAAGCCGTTTTGATTACATGCGGTAACAATGAAACGGACAACACACACACGCGCGCACGCAAACACCCACACGCACACACACATACATACCCGAAAAAGGTCTTGGTGAGCAGTCGGGTTGCTCAAGTGTTAGTGCTCATTAGGCAGACAACTCCGTTACAGTGAATTTAGCATCTGTTTATTTATTCTCCATAAACGTCACGCGATAGTCCCGCCCCCGCGCACTCCTCGCGGTCCCCGAACAGAGCAAGATATTTGTTTTGACTAGCTGTTCTATACGTAGTAGTAGTAGTAGTAATTCAATGAAAACAATACCTAGTACTAATATGTAAGTAGGTAGGTATTGTTTTAATTATAATATTATTACATTTATAATATCAGTAAGAATATTACTGACTGTATGTATAAAGACAGTACTATCCTTACTAATATTATAAATGTAAAAAATGTGTTTATTTGTATGTGACCTCTACACACTTCATACCTCAACCAATCTTGACGAAATTTGACATGCTTTGTAGCCTGTGTCATGGAGAAGGATATAGGCTAATGATAATGATTTATAGGTATTATGCCTGCACAAATAAAGATTTTATATTGTTTATTTATTTATTTTATTTATTGTACGCTACCTACTTTTTATCCCTTGCAAATAGCATAGTCCGATACAGTTCCTGAAGGAACTGAAAAAAAAACTTTTTTGGTTGATTTCCTTAAAATGGCAGCGGAGCAATGGATTGTTGTAATTTTTTGCACAAAAATAGTTAAGGGGGTGGGATATGACAAAGACTACTAATTAGCATAGCCTGACATAGTTCCCGAGAGAAATCAGGGGAAAACTCAGGCACCTAGGGTATGATCAAATATTAAAGGTATGTCTCATATGGAATATTACGCACATATAGATAATTGAAAACGCTAAACACGTTAAAAAACCGACATCCATCGCAACAACTTAGTACATATTTGCATTATTATTTTTGGTTTTTGTTAATTTTCTTATAAAGTACTACATCGATTTTGATATAATTTATATGGGACCACACGGAATGCACTAGCTTTCAAATAAAAAAAGGATCATAAAAATCGGTTCACCCAATCAAAAGTTCTGAGGTAACACATTAAAAAAACCATACAGTCGAATTGAGAACCTCCTCCTTTTTGGAAGTCGGTTGAAAAAAATAATAATCATCATTATAACAGCCGTATGACGTCCAATGCTGGACAAAGGCCTCACCCAAGGATTTCCACAACCGCCGGTCCTGTGCTGCCCGCATCCAGAGGCTTCCGATGACCTTCACCAGATCGTCGGTCCTGCGAGTGGGAGGCATGCCTTACGGTACGTCTTCCGGTGCGCAGTCGCAACTTTAGTTTCCCATCGGCTTTCTGTTTTATGAGCTATGTGCCCCGCCCACTGCCACTTAAGTTCAGAGATTCAGTGAGCTATGTCGGTGATCATGCTTCTCCTATGGATCTCCTCATTTCTGGTTCCATCGCGTAGGGTGTAATCGAAAACTCCCAGACTACTATCAAATGCTTAATTCTCGGAACAAAATAACAAAATCAAATTTGATTAACATTTTTTAATGAACAGCCAAAAATCGAATCCTATATTTTCAAAGCCTAATTTGTTGAAAAGTTTACTAGCTTTTACGTTTTGTGCTATCGTATAGGCTAAGACATCTCTCTCCTTCGATAGTAAGTCGTTACACGCTACTTTGGTTACAAATTCAGCGTAACCCATTCTTCTGTGTTCTTCTAAGCAGAATAAATGAGTCAACCCACCTTCAGGGTTGACTGTAGTCCACGCAAGGGGCTTTTCGCTCTCGGAGTATAGGACATATGTTAGGTCAAACTTCAACAATGTTTCAAAGAATTTGTGAGACGAGTTACTGTGGTAAGACCAGGTTCTGTCCACGATAGGAATGTGATGAGACTTCAGTGGGCCGATGTATGTGTGCGGTGGGCAACTGTAAAACACAATTTAAAAAAATAAAATTGCCTCCTGTAAAATGAAAGGACAAATTATTTTCACTAATATTTCATCCTAGCATTATTACCTATTTCTACTTGCCTACAATGGATGAATACAGTTTTTGTAGCTGAAAATAATAAAATTACTAGCTTTTCCAGCGTCTTCGCTCGCGTTAACATAGTTTCTATGACTGTCTTCAAAGGTTCGCAGTGCACGAACCGCAAGCGGCTCGCGGACGTGGAAATTGAGTTTTTTCTGGATCCCTCATGAACTATGTCGGGCTATGCTAATAAGTAGTCTGTGTCATTTTCCAACCCCACAATTATCATAGTGTAAAATAGCACATCAATTCTTCGCTTCATTGCAACGTGACAGTAATTAACAAAAAAGAGAGAGTTAACAGCTATCCCACGAGGACTACTTAAGAAATCGGGTTAAAAAGTAGCCTGTATGTTAACACAGGTCCTAGTCTATCTACCTACCAAATTTCATCGAGCTCCGTTCATTTGCTCTGGCGTGATTAACAAGTTCATGGACGGAAACGCTATTGCGTCCGACTTTTCTCCCTTACTGTGATGCGGATGCTATAGCGTTCCAACTTCTTTGTAATATATCTGACACAAATGCTAAAGCAGACATACTTCTATAGTGAATATAAGAAGCTCACGTCTGGTGTCACATTTTACACTATTACAGGGGGGTGACTAATCACACTAATATTATAAAGGCGAATGTTTGTGAGTGTGTGAGTGTGTATGTTTGTTACTTCTTCACACAAAAACTAATGAACGGATCTGGCTGAAATTTGGTAGGTAGACAGATTAGGACCTGGATTAACACGTAGGGTACTCATAGAAACGCTATCCACGCGGGTGAAGCCGCGGGAAACAGCTGTCCTATAAAGGGGATTTATGCACAAACATAAAAACAGCTTTCAATGGGAGTGACACGGATGCTATGGCAGTTCCGTATGTATGAAATTTTGTTCAATCCTAAGGGAAGTGACTGTAAAGTAGTTTTGTGAACATATCCAAACTTTTCATACAATTTTTGTATCGTTTTGACGCGAACGTGTTAAATAACAAACATCCATCTATCCAAAAAATTTTACTTTCACATTTATAATATTAGTATTATTATATGTTTATTGTTTCAATTTTTTTTAAACAATATACGTGTTTTAGATGGTTTCTAATCTACTAAGCTGTATTTTACTTACATACCCGAGATTTTCAAAAGGTCTAGATTGTCTTCTCAAGACGTGCTTCACAGCTTTACTGGATTCGTCGTACATCACGGAGACTCCAATATTATCCTTTATTCCTTCTAAAATAGTAATGACTTCACTGCTTGCTGAAGCAACTAAAATAGGTCTGTTCCAGTCTATGATTGAGGTATGGAGGAGAGCACTCTCTATTGCAGTTATGCCATTTGGAAGAGGATGTATCATCAACTCCAGGTGCTCCTGAAATTAGAATGCAAAGGTATAAGGCGGTATATTGGCAAATAAGCAGTGACAAGCGCTTAGAAAAAAAAAACAGGAAAATTATTCCCGCATAATTTATCAGCCTGGAAAAAAGATATGTTATATTCAAGGATATTACCAAGGGCACTTGTAAGTTCATTACACGATTAGATTAACTTGACTCGATCATAAAAAATCCCAAAAATAGCATAAATTGAAGCAAAGCCTGTAAACATTTGTAGGAAAAAATATTTCTATTAAATTTGAAATTATTTTCATAATTTTTTTCTTTTCAAACTACGTTATCTATGTATATTCAAATTTCATTTAGTTCACTTTTTCGAAACTTTTCAACAAAATAACATTGAAAAAGTGTGGTTATTTTTTTTACTTTATACACGTAAAGAAAAAGACAGAGTTTTGTTGATTATGTTATGTTTGATTGTTCAAACAACGTTGCTCCCCGATATGGAGGGTGCACGATGCGCGCGTAGCAAGTGGCTCGCAATCTTTTCTTTAGCCAGTGTGCAGTGTTGATTTCTAAATAATGGTCTAAGATAATTTGAATCAGGATGAGTACTTTAGATTACCTCTTATATCCAAACTACATGTATACCTACTTACAAACTTTACATCTTTATACTCGTAATATTAATGTAGATGTGTGAGATGGTACGTAGTAAAAGAATTGTTTTAGCGTTTTTTAATAAATTGTTATTTACCTGACATTCATTGATCCACTTATTGTTCAGGTCAAAAGCAACAATTATTGTTCTACTACTTTTTAAATAAACTTAAAAAAATTGGACGCTCCATACAAATATCGTCAAGTATAGGTAGCTGATCTATACAGTTTTTCGACGTAAATGTATTTGAAAAGTGGCAGGTAGGACAAATGTTGTTACTTCGACCATCATGTCAGATCAAATAGAATAACTTTGTATAGGCTGAAATTTTTATCAATTCGTGTCTATTCTTTTCGTTTCTTTCCTTGTTTCTTTTACGCAATGAATATTATATCAAAAAATTCCTCTCTAAAATCGGCACGAAATTTTTTTTCGTGTTTCCTTTTATAAAGTGTGGTGTTATTCTAACTGTGCTATGTAATGTCGAAAAATTTGACTCTATTAATTGTTTAATTTGTAATGTTTTTGTATGTTTGTTTAGGTCAAATGTTGCATACGATTTTCTTAACTTCCAGGGGTCTGCTTGAGCTAAGATTTAGTACGTATGGAGCCGTATTCCAATAATTCGCGACCCGGTAATGCGCGACTTGTGAATGTACAGCACTATTACTCGCGTCATGAACTTCGGTACAAATAATGCGCGACCCGGTAATACACGACCTGTGAATGTACAGCCCTGACTGGGCACCTGTATATGCGAAAGTGATTTACCCAATGAGTTTCTAATATCTCCAGTTCAGTGGCAGATTTTATGTCAAGTACCTACATGTCCCCTCGTTAAGTATGCCATACGGTTGTGAGACTGAGGCAATAAAGTGTGATATTGTGTACGTTTATTTTTCTCAAAACTGCGTGTTTGAATCTGTTACTTGACTCCACTTCTCCTTCCAGCCGTAAATAACATTGCTCCTCGGGAGATCATTGAATATAGGTACCTACATTAGGCGACGCATTCGAAAAACAGTTGCTTTTTTCCACGTGTAAAGAGTAAAGAAAGTTACTACAATTTTGACCTTTTTTCAATGTTATTCGTTGTTAAAAAAAAGCTTTACCATAGATTTTAAAAAATCCAACTGGCCGAATTAAATTGTATGTTAAAAATATTCGACTAAAAAAAATTTTGAGTTTGAATCGGCCTGGTTTACTTACATGTAGAATGCAATCTCAGTTTTACGAGAGGTTTCTTTGATATATTTTTCTGTTATAAAAATGAACGAATAATGTTTCTGCAAATAACAAAATGAAGTCATTGGAAAGAAGAATCAGGTTACATCAATTCCATTTGTTTTGTAATTGTAGAGAAAAATCGAGATTCCTGCCACCAAAATTTTTAATGCGTCGTCATAACTTAATACACTGGTCGCAAAGAAAACGGGTCGGTTATAAAAAATGCGATATCTTTTAAAATGTTTAGAAATCCTTTCAAAATAAATACTAAATTAAATTTTATTTCATCACGAATAAATGAAGGAGTAAAACCTTTTTATTTATTTTTTTTGATTGTTAAAACCGTAAATAAAAAATAAAGACGATTTGCAAAATTTGCACATCAAATTTGGAACCATTTCTTTTACTTTTGATTCTCTTCTGTCACATAAATAGGGTATTTCTTGTGCATAAATTCATTATTTTGATAAAATTCAGTTAAAAACATGTCACTAACCCCTGAAGAGTGTACCCGAATTCTGACAATGCTTGAAGACGGGTGCAGTCAGTGTTATACAGCGATAACTGTTGGTGTATCGCTATCAACCGTTCAAAGAGTGCTCCAGTGATTTGAAGAGATTGACTCCAATATTCGCAGACCAGGTACAGGCCGAACAATGTTCCTGACAGCGCGGGAGGATCGATATATGGTGTCTACAAGATTGAGAAATCGATTTCAAACGGCTGTTGAAGTTAAAATCACCATCTACGTGCTGGAGGGAGCAATACGAGCACGTGTAGAGTGAGGCGGCGTCTTGCTGAAGCAAACTTGAAGCCATTTAGACCCACCAATGGTCCAAAACTCGAAAGGCAGCATCGAAATTCAAGGCTGTTACGCTAAAGAACACATGAATTGGACTCTCGATGACTGGTCAACAGTTATATTTTCGGACGAGTCGAGATTCATGCTATACTAGCACGATGGGAGGCAAAGAGTCTACTGAAGACCAGGAGAGCTCTATAACCAAGCTAGCATTGAAGAGAAAGTGTCATACGGCGGAGGCTCCATACACGTGTTGGCTGGAATTTATTCCGAAAGCCGCACGAACTAAAAAAATGATCGAAAATGTAACTTTAACTGCAGAGAGATATCAGAATAAAATCTTAAATGAGTATATTGGTCCATTTTTAGTAAACATGGACGAGAACGCCAACTTTATGCAAGATAACGCTCGTCCTCATCCAGTAGTGTTTGACTACCTTCATGATGTCGCTATCACACGCATGGAGTGGCCAGCACGCAGCCCAGATTTTAACTCCATTAAGCATGCCTGGGATGAACTGGGACGACGTGTACGCCAGCGAAATTCCCCTCCAATCATGCTTCGTGAACTAAAAAAGTTCTGGTAGAGGAAAGGGAGAAAATTCCTCAGCATCGGCTCAGAAAGCTAATGGAAAGCATGCCAAACCATGTAACAGCTGTTTTAATAGCTCTTGGTGGTAATACAAAATACTGAAATGTGTGAAAACTGCACATTTGACACCTTAGCACATTTTTCGAAATCTAGTGAAAAGACTTATTTTTGTTTTTATTTAATCACTATAAAATTATCTATAATACAGTCTTTATTTTATAAAGCTAATTACAATGTTTTGGAAGTTATTGAGGTTTTTGTTAGGTACCGACCCGTTTTCTTTGTTGTCGAGTGTAGTTTACCTATATTATATTACTTTTAGACGTTTATCTGATTACTAGAATCATATTGATTGGTATGCACATATGATAAGTGTAGATCGCAGACTACTTAGTTTTTATTTCATTCCCTCTTAGTTTCCTATAGGTAAAACATAATATGAGCAACTTCGTTTTAATCATACCTTACTTATGTAATATTATTTGTTACGTCCCGGCCAAAATACGTAAAATATCATTGATCTCGCCCCAAAATGAATATAACTACACTAATAGGTAAAATATATAATATCTCCAACTGTTTTAATTGAACACACTGTTTTACACTCGTTCACATTATCAAGGTTTACGCACCTTAATGTTATCACTCATGGCGACCATGCCTTTACTGATATCCCCGCCCGGGCAGTACACCTTGAAGTTAAACGCTTGTTGAAGACCCGGACAGCTTATGTGGGACTCCAGTATACAGGTGGCCACCACGCCCTGGGGCCAGAACTCTCGGTACAAGCGCAGTAGCTGGTGCCAGCGGGGTCGCGGCACTTCTATTAGAGGCTCCATCCTGGAATTGATAGTAAAAAAAAGGATTATGCCATGACTTTGACTACATTAAGTTTGTGTCTTGCCGAGTTATTCTGCTGATGATTAAGCCGAGAATGAGTATTGTTTAATAAACCTTTTCATATATGTAATAAGAAAATCATAGCGATAGAATGTACCGCCTCTGTAGCGTAGTGGTTCGCCTATAGGGGGTCGCGGGTTTGATTCCCAGCGGAGTCTAACTTTGTAAGACTCGGTTTGGTTGGTAAAGGGACGTATTTTCCAAGCCCGCCTGGCTAGCTACCACCATCTTAAGTCTTGCCGACAAACATTAAAAGCCAGATAAGATAGCCAGTTTCCCATTGCGTTGGGGAATTTTAGTAAGCCCAATCTTAGGATCAGGTGAAATGATGCCAAGGGCTTACCAATTGCAGATAAAAAAGTACGTTTAACTCAATATTAAAACATCTTACCTATAAAAGATGTAACAAAATTGGTGTAGGTCACGTTAACTGAGGCGTCTCTCATCATACTAAACAACTGCCGGTGTGCTCATAGGATTTCCATACTCGCCTTTAAAAAGTGAGTTCTATTTTCCCTAACAAGTAGGTTAGCTTAGGATACATAAACAGCTTTAAGTTACACCGACAATAGGTACAAATTCTGTAGAAAGTCTACTCATATTGTATATTCTGAACGGTTATGACAATCTGGCCATAGATGGACGAGCTTGCTCGCCGTACTTGGGCTCCATTACCTTTTTCGTTCGCGTAATAATTAGGGTGACACACAGGCGGAAAAGGTAATGAAGCCCTAAGTACGGCGAGCAAGCTCGCCCATCTATCGCCAGCTTATCATCACCGTTCAGAATATGCAAATCAAGTAGACTCTACGCGCTGCGCTATGTCCTTGAAACCAACTTCCTATATCCCAAGAATGCTATACTTAAAAATTCAAGAATAACTTAGAAATTAAAATGTATACATATTTCAATTAAACATATCAAGTAATCAGTCATTAATTATGTACCTATTAACGTACCTGTTACTAAATCACAAAGATCCGGAACACACTGTACTTATTGGAAATACGGAAATCATCAAACCAAGCTGTAATTTTATCATAAAAACCTAGAGTTTTATCATATGTGGTGTTTGAATAACATAATTGTAGTGATTCACAGTTTTTATGAGGTTTTTATCAACGCGCTAAACGTGTGTCCCACACTACGGTACAAACAGGTCTGTTCTCTGCTCTGCTGACTAGTCTGACTCGATTAGCTATTTATAAAGATATACTACTCCGTAACTAAGCCGGTGGCCGGTACCTACTGGGACTGGGGCCGTGTATGTATCTACCTACTATATACATACATATAGAACCGGTCTCTTATATGTCGCGATTACACTTCACTACATGACTGTAGTGCATTAGTTAGTGGCACTACATACAGGGCGTTTTGTTTACACTGCACTACATAGGAGCTCTAACTCAGTCAGAGACCAAACACAGAACATGGCGGCCGTGCTTTCTAGAATGCATAAAATCGACATTGCCCTTGACGTAACTGCGGGTATTACTAGGTCTAAACAGAAAAGAAAATGTTGGGTGAAGCAGTATCTGCTACTAAGAAACAAATTGAGCAACATATGAACATTTTAGACATTTTAGATCCAGAAGATTTCATAAATTACCTCAGAATGAATACTACACAACACAAGCTATTAAATTTAGTGACAGGCTATATTCAGAACATATTATATAATACACAGGCACTCGCATCGGATGCCGCGGCAAGACTGAGCATCCTATGTAGACGCTCTACCTCCCTATCTGTGATTGATTACTGATTACAATGCACTACATGTAATGCAATAGGCCATGTAGGACGGTCGGGCTCTTCCTATCGTCCTAAGTTAGGATCCTACATTCCTACACAAGCATTTACACTCACTATGTCCTACATGATGTAGTGCACTACATGTAGTGAAGTGTAATCGCAGCTTTAATTAACATTCTCCCTACTAATATTATAAACGCGAAAGTTTGTAAGAATGTAATTGATGTATGTTTGTTAGTCTTTCACGCAAAAACTACTGAACGGATCTGGCTGAAATTTGGTAAGTAGACAGATTAGAACCTGGATTAACACATAGCCTACTTTTTTCACGCTCGCTAGCCGCTTGCGGCTTGCGCAATGTGCACCCTCGAAAAGTCGTGGAAACGTTGTTCACGCGGGTAAAGCCGCGGGAAACAGCTAGTATCAATATAATTGTAGAAATGTAGGATACTAACTTAGGACAATAGGAAGAGCCCGACCGTCCTACATGGCCTAGTGCACTAAACACTAGGCGTAAACTTTAGACGTGGCAGAAGGTAGGTAAGTTGCACGTCTGTGTTTGGGTCATAGGATTACACCATCCTACCAAATTTCACCTGATTTGGTCCAGTAGATTCTAGCCAAAAAACAGGTTAATGGATTTTGGAGTGCGAGGTGTAGTTAGATTCGACTTAAGTGACATAGGATACATTTTTACCCAACTAGCCAAAAATAGGGTTTATATTTTTATGCAGTAGGGTTTTTAATTTTTAATTAGTCCCTTAAGTTATTTTCATCCTTTATTTTGCATTTAGCGCATTATATTACTTACGTACCTATTGTTTAATTAAATAGTAAAAGAGGAGAACCCATGCTGTTCCGCAGCATTATTTATTTTATTTTTTATTATGGACATCGAGAGTGCGCGGCGGGCGATCCGCAACCCGCACAAGCGGCTCGCCGTCGACGTTGCGCGGTGTGCCAGAATGTTCACACGTTTACACCTAGCTGTCCTTCAACCCAACCAATTTAAGTAGGCAAATGAAAGAACTCCTTCCAGCGAGTGTTCTTAGAACAAAATGAACCGCTTATTGTGGTTCGACTCCTGCCACGTACCAATGTGATTTCGAATTTTAATTTCATATGTACGTTTATCCGACGCTCTTACGGTGAAGGAAAACATCGTAAGGAAACCTGCACACGCCTGCGGAGAAACTCGCAGGTTGTGTGTGAAGTCGACCAACCCGCACTGGGCCCGCGTAGTCGACTAAGGCCCGATCGTCCTAATTCAGGGAAGGCTCGAACCCCTCGGTGGGGACGTATATGAGCTGATATGATGATGATCAATCATCATTATTTCAGCCGAAAGACGTCCACTGCTGGACAAAGTAGTAGCTATTGTATAAATCATAAAGCTTTAAACTTTTGTAGGTACATAAATTCTCTAACACATCTTGAAAATTGTAAGACGCTACGTCGAAACCTAACAGAGACTATTTCAAAATTTGTAATTTTGTAACTGACTCACTGACTAATATGAAAATTTTAAGGCACTTACCTACCGACTAGCTACAAAACAAACAGTCTAAAAAGCTTAACGTTTAGGTACACGTTTGTATGTGAATTTCGTAGACACACGGACTATTTGTAATTCTACTAGACGTCCAGCCAGGTTCTGATGTTTCATCACAGATGAAACGGTCAATTGAGTCATTAGACATACAAAGATTGGACGTACAGGTAATTAGACAAATATGTTAACACGTCATGGGCTAAAGGCCCAAGAGGAGGAAGGTGCGAAGGAAGGAGGTGCGGGTGGCGGGGCATTGGACGCACGGGGACTGGGCATTTGGAAAATTGGACATTCGAGGCCAGAACCGTTTAGTTTAGTAGAACCACAGAATAGAAGAATTAAATAGAACGCTGATGTTTATTTTTTAGTACTAGCACCGAGCGAGCCATTACACATACAGCACACTACAAACAGGTTGATGCTATTGGGTATTTTTTTAAAGTAACCTCCCCCAAAAACAAAAAAACAAACCTTTAAAATCATTTAATAAAAATAGACTTAAAACTGTATTAAATAAGATTGAGTTTATGAAAATTGACAGAATGACAACGGTAAGGTGATACCAGAATAGTAAAACTGCCCAGTTTAATTGATGAACACTAAAAGTTTAAAAAATAATGTGATTGTTTAGAACTAAATAAATAATATGTAATGTTGTGCAATTCATTAAAAAACATTTATTTCGAACAAAATTTCAGATCGTAATACTAGAAGTAAGGTTATTCAATTGAAACTTTCCGTGCAATAATTTTTCCAAAAATGGTATCATTTTCATGGTGTTGTGGTTATATTAAGGCATTTTTTTAAATATCGATAGATTATATTAGGAATGCGAGGTATGGTAGGTTTTTCAGTTACTGCGTCGATTGCTACGAAAGTGACCACGGATCCGTCGTCAGAGACCTCAAGGACCGTCAGATATCGATTAGGTGTTTATTACACGTACTATAATATTACACGTACGTACACTTTACTATAATATAGTGTCACAGTTCTGTGCAATGCGCGCTGCGATGCGGTCGATTTACCGAGTCAGGGAATTAATAGTGATACATTTTACGTGTCCTGCTCGCGTCATCAAGAGCACCTCCGACGCGCCACTCATCGTCAAATAGCTCCTGGCGTTCCTGCAGCAGAAGCTGGACGTGATGGATGAGCTGTCTGCCATCCACATCTGTTCCAGCAACTTCAGCGTGAGTGACATCTGCAGCGCCAAAGAGGTGCTCTACCGGTCACTGAAGATCTGTGGCACCTTCGCTCCCCATAGAAGGGGTGATGAACATGGAAAGAAGTCCCTTTAAGACATCATTAAGGTCCTGAAGGAGACGGACTCTGACGATATGCCGTCGTTTGTGGCGAAGGAGCTGGCCAAACTACCGCCTGTCAGGTTCGACCACGTCGACGTCACCAGCCTGCTGAAGGACATCGTGTTCCTAAAAAAGAGTCTGCCCGACATGCAATGAAGTACGTTCGCTACACAGCACTGAAACTAGGCCAGCTTACATCGACGCGCTACGTGGAGCCCTCGATAAACAACCGACGTCGAGCTCCGTCGTGTCAGCGATTTCGTCGCAGCCTGTGTCGCCGCCTGTGAGCGCTGCCCGCGCGGCCGTTCAGCCCCCGCCGCGGGCGCCTATGTCCGACAACCCAACGCCACTGGTTCGTGCGAGCTGCCGTGACTTCACCGCCACCGCACGCCACCGCACGCCACCGCACGCCACCGCCGGCGACCCGCACCACCTAAGTCGTCCGGAAAACCGAGGTCGCCGCCTACATCGAGCGACCCCTCTCGTGCCAGGGTGGATGAGGAGGGTTTCACCTTGGTACAAAGGAGGTGCAAATTCCGAAGACAACCTCGCAGAAGCTTGTGTGGTACGACCGCACCGGAAGAGGGCTCCGTGCTGCGTGCCGCCACACCGAACGTCGCGCTCTACGTGTCGTGGCTGCACCACTCGGTCACGGCTAAGGACGTGACGGAGTGCGTCCACCAGAAGTCCTGCTACGGTCTGCGGGTGTTCCCGCTGGAGTCGCGCCACTACGTGCACTTCACGTCGTACGTGGTGCGCGTGCCGAAGCCTCTGCTGGAGACCGTCGCCAGCACCGACTTCTGGCCGAAAGATGTCGTGTTTCGGCGGTTCCGAGGCACCATGCCTATCAACGCGTCACCGAAACTACTAACATCTTGGTTAAGTTACACACTGACATACATATAATGTATTATATTTATAGTATCTATTTAATGTTATTTTTATAAGTTTTTTTATATATCTATGGGTCTGTACTTTTAGTACTAAGTACCCTGAGAATAAATGAATAATAATAATTATATAGTAATTGAACCTAGCGGATCGAGTTCGGTACATATTACGCTCGAACATCTTTAGCGTGACCGAAACATTGTCTACTTTTATTGGACTTGTATCAAACTGAAAAAAAATCGAAGTACCTATATAGGATGTTAATAGAACACATTTTTTTAAGAAAGCTACTCATGAAACTGAACAACTTCTGTTTTAAAACATTACTGCAATTTCAGAATTTATACAAAGTTAGAATACAACAACAACCTAACAACCTGTACATAGAACAGATTGTTGGTGCAGTCAAATTCTTGAGTGGCGACCGCGTAACGAAAAACGTAGATTAGGCAGGCCTCCAACTCGGTGGACCGACAACTGCTGCTTGCAGGCAGCGTAAGAGCGGTCGTTGTGGATAACCTTGGGGGAGGCCTCTGTCCAGCAGTGGACGTCCCTTGGCTAGTAAAATGATGTACCTAAAGCGGGTTCCGATGCGAAGATAATAAAACCCTTAGTTACTATTTTTAAACAATGTAATGATTACTATACATAAATACTTCGTACTTACAAAAAGTAAACCTAATAATTTACTACCCTAATATTTAATATTTACCGTAGTCCGCGGACTGCTTAGTCGTGCCACTGTAAATAGGTACTTATTGCTGTTTATAACTGTCAACATATGCGTTGCTTAGCAACCTTTTTCTGTTGACTTCGAATTTTGTGTTTTTACGAATAGGTAAGAAACTATTACGTTTTTTCAAGCCACGAAATACTTTGTTGCTTACCTGTACTAATGATTTATTTCAAGGAAAACTAAACTAAAGCTTTATTAAAACTATAATTTTTGCTACTTAAAGATGCTTACTAGATACTTACCTACTTACAGTAAAAATATTCATGAACAAATCAAACACTTTCATCTAGCCCCAAACTATGTTTCCCAGTACTATGGGGTTGTAAATTTGTAAAAAGTAAAGAAAATATTAGAACGACCGATACGTACTGAAGTCAGTATGCAAACGTCTACATGAGGCAGAGCAAAACATTTTATGTATTTTTTGTTTGGTGTAACCACAAAGTCATCATCGTTAAAATGCTTTGAGCAAACAGTGCTTGTTTTTGTGGGAAAACAATTACTGTTACGCCCTGTACTTGTGATCCACTTTTCCTTCAATTCAGGATTTTTTGGAAAACTGAAAGTAAAAATAAAAATATATCGTTGAAAAATATCGACAACACCCTCGCACTAAATAACAAAGACCCAAAAACAAATATTCATATTTTTATATAACTATTGATTTTCATTAATGTTTTTCACTTACACATGGTAAGAAACTCCTCCATTTTTTAAATTCACTTTACTACTTGCATTTTTGCAGCTTATTATAGCACATTTCGGCATTTTGTCACAAAAATACTCGGAGCTCAGCTTGTCATGAAGTTGTGCAATTTCTGCGCAGTACAATCATTTACGAATGACAGTAACATACCCGTTTATGCATGAAGGCGACGCGTGTGCCACGCCTCCTTACGCAATCTATCGGAGCGGAAAAAAATTTTCTTATCTGTGAGTAGAACCATAGTAAAACAAAGTCCTCCTTTGACGACAGAGTCATCTGTCGAGATGTTGATGTAAAAACCATATAGCTTGACGAATGGTTCAGTCACAGGTTCAGTGTTTAGTCTTGAGTTGTGGGATGCGTAGTTGTTTGTGGCGCGTCACTGCAGATGCCGCCACAGATTTCATTGCTGGTACTGACATGTAGAATTTCTTTGGAGTATATCCGAACAAGAAAATAACCGGCCAAGTGCGAGTCAGAACCGCACACATAGGATTCCGTGCCATCATACTAGGTGGCGCTAGTACAAAGGGTTCCGTACCATTACACTAGATGGCTCTAGTTTCTTCACATTTTAAAAAATAACACGTTTTTTTGTATGGAGACCCCCTTATTTTTTCCACTTTTCTAATTTTTTGTATTTGTTGTTATAGCGGCAACAGAAATAACTAGGAATCTGTGAAAATTTCAACTGTCTAGCTAACACGGTTCATGAAATTCAGCCTGGTGACAGACGGACAGACAGACAGACAGACGGACGGACAGCGATGTCTTTGTGACGGGTCCTGTTTTTACCCTTTTGGTACGGAACCCTAAAAATTAACGCAACTATTTTGGCGGGCTTTGTGGTAAACGTATATTTATTATAGTTTTAGATTTTTAATTGTTTTTTGATAGCATTTTGTTCAAGTAGTGGTGCATCATCATTATCATAGCAGCCGAAGACGTCCACTGCTGGACAAAGGCCTCCCCAAGGATTTCCACGACGACCGTGGCTGCGCTGCCCGCATCCAGCAGCTTACAGCGACCCTCAACAGGCCATCGGTCCACCGAGTGGGAGGACTTTCTATGCTAAGTTTTCCGGTGCGTGGTCGCCTTTAGATAACTTCACTGCCCCAACGGCTGTTCTGAGAGCTATGTCGGTTACTTTGGTTTGGTTTTGGTCCTCGTTTCTGATTCGATCAGGCAGAGAAACTCCGAGCAGAGCACGCTCCATTGCCCTTTGGGTGACCTCTAGCCTTCTTATGAGGCCCATAGTAAGCGACTGGCAACTCACACTAGTCGAAGACCGTGGTCTTAAGACATTGCGGTATTTGGGACGTGAAGATATTACGAAGCTTCTCGAACGCTGCCCAACAAATTATATTCGACTATTGATCTCTATCTCGAAGTTGGACCTACCTAACTAGACTGTTTGTCCCAGGTACACATATTCAGCAACAACTTCGAGTTTAAAGCCTCCAACCTTCAAAGGAGTAGGTGCCACATTGATGTTTGACGTAATTTTCGTCTTGTCCATGTTCATTCTAAGAGCTACTTGTTGAGAGGCTACTGTGGCCATCGAGCATGGCCACGATATCGTCAGCGAATCGAAGGTGGGTGATGTAGTCGCCGTTGATATTGATGCCGTTTCCACCCCAGTCCAAAATTTTAATAACATCTTCCAGGGCGGCGGTGAACAGTTTCGGAGATATAACGTCTCTCTGTCTCACCCTTCGCTGCAGGCGGATAGGTTCCGAATTTTGGTCCTGGAGGCGAACTGACATGGTGGCGTTTTCATACAAACACTTCAGTACCTCAGTATATCGATAGTCAATTTGGCACTGCTGAAGAGACTGTAACATAGTCTGTTTCGACCGAATAAAAGGCTTTCTCACAGTCTACGAACGCTACGCATAGTGGCTGATTATACTCTTCGGTCTTCTGTATAAGCTGTCGCAGCGTATGTACGTGGTCTATGGTACTAAAGCCTTTTCGGAAACCGGCTGGTTCGGGATGCTGGAAGTCGTCAAACCTGCGTGCGAGACTATTCGTAATGACTCTCGAAAACAGCTTGTAGACATGGCTTAGAAGTGAGATGGGTCTGTACTAGTATATTTTTTTTTATTAATAGATCGCATACAAAATACATTTTGTGTTCGATTCAATTGTACATTGTAAATCTTATAATAACATAATATCAAAACTCTAAACAAAAACAAAAAAGTCCAATACATTTCAGAACAGTTATACATTTCAGAATTTCATTAATCAAAACTCTAAACAAAAACAAAAAAGTCCAATACATTTCAGAACAGTTATACATTTCAGAATTTCATTAATAAGTAGGTGTATATTGATTTGATTAGAAATCGTCCAGTGTATAACAGCACTTTTTTAGCAAAAGATCTTTGATCTTTGTTTTAAAAATGTTAAGGGATTTCACCGTTTTTAGGTCATTAGGAAGTTTATTAAAGAATTTAACTTCCTGATATTTTGCACTGTGAGACACTACATTTAATTTTGGAATCAATTTGTTGTCTAAGTCTTTTCTTCTGGTTCCCAGTCTCTTACCTGTTTCCTTTTCGGTTTCATAAAAAATATTTTTAAATAAATTAGTAAGAACTACCATTATGTAGAGACTTGGTACTGTCAAAATTTTTAACTCCTTGAAGTATGGCTTACACGACTCCCAAGGTGGTATACGTTTTATAATGCGAACAGCCCTTTTCTGTGCAACAAAAGCTTTTTGTAAATTATATTTGTAGCTAGCCCCCCATGTTGCAATGCTATACCTAAGTCTGGATTCCACTAGGGAGTAATACACCGTAATCAGTTGTTCAGTAGTCAATTCATCCCTTAAACTAGTCAACGCATAGCATGCGGAACTCAAACTGCCCTCAACAGACTCCACTTCCAGCCTCCAGTTTAAGTCACAATCAATTATTAATCCTAGGAATCGTGTCATGTTCGCCTGTGGAATTACAATTCCATTCAAATACGCTTCCAGCTTATCCTTATTCCTGGCTGTTGTTCTGAACAGTATTAAGTTTGTCTTATCGGCATTTATACTTAGGTTGTTTGCATTAAACCATATTTGAAATAGACTAAAAGCATGATTAATCTTGTGGTTTATATCCGTTAAGTTTTTGCTGGAGATAATAGCGTTCGTATCGTCCGCGAAGAGGGACAAAGTAGTATTTGAAATAGAATTAGTCATGAAATTGATGAGGTCATTTATAAAAACAATAAAAAGTAAGGGGCCCAAAATTGAGCCCTGGGGTACACCTCTGGATACACCGATAAAACTTGATTTAATGCTTAACTCGTTTGCATCTTCATCCCTGTGTTTAATTTCAACAAATTGTTTACGGTTGGTGAGGTAAGATCGAAAAAGGTCAAGGGGTTTATTTCTAACTCCATAGTAATCGAGTTTCTCAATCAATATATTATGGTCCACCGAGTCGAAAGCAGAACTTAGATCAAGGAATATGCCAGCCACCTTTTCTTTGTCGTTTATTTTCTGCATCAGATCATGCATCAAGGTATGTATGGCTTCGTTAGTACCAACTCCTTTCCGATAACCGAACTGTCGCCAGTGTAATGCTCTTTGTGAGTTCAAATGTGTAGTTAATCTTAATTTTAGGAGCTTCTCAAATATTTTGGACAGCACAGGCAAGATAGAAATTGGTCTATAGTTTTTTGGGTCAGTTTTCACCGATTTTTTATGGACAGGCATAACCTTAGCTATTTTTAACTGATCTGGAAAAATGGCTTCATTAATGCAAGCATTGTAAAAATAAACCAAAGGCTCCGCCAGGATATCAACATTGTTTTTTATTAAGAATGTGGGCACTTCATCAAATCCACTAGCTTTTTTGCCGTTCATTTTGTTAACTATATTAATTATTTCATTCCGGTTTGTGAAGCTTAAATTCATGTTATCACAAATACGACAAGTGTAGGTTTTTAGTAGATTTCCAGCCATCTCCTTATCTCCAATATTATCCAGTTTGCTATGATCAAACTTTCTACTAAAGTTCTTTAGGAGGGTATTTTCACCCTTTTTATAGAAAAACTCGACCACACTTTTGTGCCATGCCTTAGGTGTTTGTCCCTCGAGTATAACGGAATTAAATAACTTCTGAAAAACTTTACGTACCGGTGTTCCATCTGCTTTCAAAAGTTCAGCCGTAATGCGATCTTCACCCGGTGCTAAGGCAACAAACAATTAGTTGTTCTTGAGATGTTTTTAGAGCCATTCTTAGGCTGACATCCGGGATATCTTCAGTATATAGTGTCGGGTTAGTCTGGCTCTAGGGTCTTTAGCCAGTTTGCTGACATGCAGACGTGTGGTCGTGTACAATTATTGTCCTTAGAACTTCTTAACCCATATAGATCTACCGTACCCTATGCGGTACAGTAACTTCGTAAAAATATTTTGAAATACCTACAAATTAACCACTTTATTATTTACTTGTCACAATATGCTCAGAGTATTTGTTTTAGGTTAAAAGTGTTGAAAATACGTTCAAGCCCGTAAATTTGAATTTTTTTGAGAAATTATCGGTCTTCATCGAAAGATTATTGTAACGATGTCTTCAAGAAGGTAAGTCTTATGTTATTTATTACAAATTGCATAAATTATAAGAATTGTTTTGAAGATAAGGGTACCTCTGATGTTACGGCTACAAAAAAAATTACTTAGGTTATTTGGATAAGATATACTCAACAATAAACTAGATGTACCGCATACGGTACAGTAGGACTATGTATTAGCAAATTGAATTTATAGTGATATCTAATGTTGTGTTTTGTTTTTGTTTTGGGTCACTGGCGCTGCACGATATTGCGACATATTTAGAAGATGATGATGACTCCAGCAAACAGGGTCAAGATTTAGTTTTTTTTTAATTACCACTTGATACCGCCAACAATGACCAGACAGACGAAGACTCAGGCAAAGAAGATGCTGTAAACATAAATAATTTGCCTTCAAGTTTGCTACGAGCACCAACAGAGCTTTCTACGTCCACAAATGAACCAGGAACTGAAGGCCAAGAGGCACATGAATCTCGGGAACCCCTGAAAAAGCGCATTATGAAGTACTCTTGGAGGAAATGAGATTAACAGCCCAAAACTTCTACTTTGCACCCTCTTTTTCATGTTTCTCTTCTCTTGTTTCAAAACGGTCTTCTCAAGAGGAACATGAAAAAGAGGTTGCAAGAGTGGTTTTCGTTATTCCTTTCCGAAGACGTATTTGAGTGGCTAATAGAGGAAACCAATAGATACCTAGCACGTAACCGTCCTCCAGTTGATGTCAAAATTGAGGAGATAAAATGTTTGGTTGGAATTTTGTTAGTCAGCGGCTATTCTCATGTAAGCAGAAGAAGAATGTATTGAAAAAATGCACCAGATTCAAGAAATGCTATGACTGCTTCAGCTTTGTCTAGAGATAGATTCATACTGATATACTCCAACATCCACGTTGTTGATAATCTAAATTTAGATGGATCTGATTAATTCGCCAAAATTCATCCATTTTTAAAACTCTTAGCTGCGAAATTTCTTGTGCACTGTCCACATAAACAGAATCATAGGGTGGATGAAGCAATGGTCCCGTATTTCGGTCACCATGGCTGCAAACAAAGCGACCTGGCTTTGTTTGCAGCTAGTCGGCTATCTTCAATAACTTAACTTGTGGTTCTCGATATGATGGCAAAGAACATTGTCACAAAGCAAGAGAAAAGAACCAGGTGTGTACAGTGCCATCAACAATGTCCTACAAGTGCAATGTTGGTGTCCACGTAGAAGTTTTTTTTATGAATCACACTAAAAATAAAATAAAAAGTTTATTTTGAAAAAGGAGTAGTTTTTGCTTACTTGTAGTCCTACTGTAGTCTGTACCCTATACGGTACGGCCCCCCATTAATTTGATATTATTTATAATATTTTTTTATGATTTTTGGGGTTAATTAAATATGTTATTACTAAAAAAACTCAATTTTTGCATAAAAATAATTATCGGTCTAAATGGGTTAACTTCTACCAGCAACAGACGATATGATCCTGGCATCCTGGATTTAACCGCCTCCGTAGCTCAGAGGCAAAGTTCACTGACTTTACACAGGAGGTCGCGGGTTCGATTCCCGGCGGGGTCAATGGTAAGACTCGGTTTGGTTGGTGGTAGGGCATTTTCTAAGCCCGCCTGGCTAGCTACCACCATCTTATCAATGTTGATATCATTGGTGTGTTCCGGCATGGAGATAAGATAGCCAGTTCCCCATTGCGTTAGGGAATCTTGGTAAGCCCGCTTCCATCTTCGGCATCACTTACCACCAGGTGAGATGTTGTCAAGGGTTTACCAATTGTGAATAATAAAAAAAAAACCTCAGTCATCAGCTTGGTCTTTTGGACAACAGAGAGATCTCTCGCGAACACTTTTGAGTCTCTTTCAATCGCCTCTGTTTAATACAATTTGTATTATACTATCGCAAATGGCGAGTCAGTGCTTAGATCTGCCTGTTTAGTTGCCGTTATTGAGTAAGTAGGTATAGCGTCTTCTAAGGACCGCAAAACCAATCTGCGTCTTACTTCCATGAGGTTACTGTAGGGTTGCCACCCCCAAATTCGTAATACCAGGACATTTCTGTTAAAAAACAGGACGCAATATAAGAACAATAGTTAATAGCAATTATGCCATGAATATAAGATCAATGAAACTCAACTAATAGCAAAAATTAAACTGCAGCCCCTTCATAAGCTAAGTACTGTTTTCTCATTTATTTAGAAGTCCCTGCCTAAGACTGTAATCTTGTGTTTGGCCTTTTTTTGATGCTCTTCAATGTCTATCGCACCTCTACTGGGTATAGATATACTCGATTCTCAAATAAGACATTCACCTAAAACCCAGGACACTACTAAAAAACTATCCAGGACACCCCAAAAGCAGGACAAGTCCTGGGAAAACAGGACGCTTGGCAACCCTAGGTTACTGGTGAAGTCCGAGAATTGTTTGGCTCTGTTCGAACGCGAGTTTTAAAAATCTTGCAGTCGACCATTTGGACCATTTCCACTAACCTGTCGAATTAATGGTGGGTTTTGGAGAAAATCACGTGAGCAATATGGAGAACGTGAAATGAACTATGACGTGATAACCCAACTTGCACTATATACCACTGCTGCTATGGGTGTGCCACCTTAGAACGAGACTGCTGCAAATGCTGTCAAGAACTACAGATAAGACTTGTAGTGCAGTGGCACTAGCATAGGGATGACGAATGATAGTCACATGATTTACTTTTTTTCATCTGTCAAAAACGACATTTTGTTCTAAAAATGTTTGAAATACCTAGGCGTGACGCCATAGTTTTGTAGCGTCATTTATATACTCAATTTGTGATTTTGGTAAAATAAAAATGGAATAGGTACTTGATGGAAAACAAAACGAGTAAGGTTTTCCGAAGTTTAAGTAGGAGGGAAATTTAATGATCAAGAGTTTATAATTTATTTCTGATGCTGGCGTCATCCCTATTGCAAATCAAAAAAGTAAATAGGATGAATAAAATTAAGTCTGTGTCGTACGGACTTGTACCTAGAGACATTAATATATTATTTTAAAAAAAAACGCTGGGCGCAAATTTTCAAACTGTTGTCAGGGAAAGCTGTTACTATGGCAGCGTGAAATGTTTAGCAACTTTTCATTTGTTTTGTTTACTTACCTACGTATTTGTTTTCTTGGATACGGGTTATTTAGAAATAATGCCTAGTTGCTAATACAAATACCTAATTGAAATGTATGCAGACACCTGTTTAATGTAGTAACTACATAGAGTAGGTAACATACCTACCAGAAATTACTAACTAGTTCTGCTCCCTTTCAGGAACTTTTTGTAAGTTTCGTTCAAGCCTTTTATGTGTTTTAGTGAGTTAAGAAGGAGGTAAGTCTGGTAAGTGGTATTTTCATGTAATTTGCTTAAGATCCCAAGCGCCTATCTCTCATAAGTGAATTTTTACTTTACCCCGACTGAACCTTTGACAATGCTACCTGACGCAATACGCATACGAACCGCAGGACCTTTTAGAGTCCTTTGTCGGTTTTGTGGTGTTGCCTTTTGTCACGGTAATTACCTCAATCACCGAAAATTTAAATAAAAACCACAAATACAACCACTATTATTTACAAGCTCCTAACATTAACAACAAAATATAATCCGTTTGTCACCGCGCGCAGACATCTGGCGAGCACTCTACAACAAACTTTCGTTATCCACAGACTCCAAAATCATGTCGGACATATCATTCTCCTTAACCGACGTGTCCCCGGCGCCCACGAAATCTACGATCGAGTTAGACGTCGATGTCGACTTTCACACGGACCCCCGCGCGTTATGGCTCAAGGAGCGCATTTTGACCTTCATAGGCATGAATGATGATGAACTCTTCCACAACATGTTGGATGAAGAAGACACCAAACAGTGGCTGGCTAAGTTTTTAGCAGCACCCCTGAAGCAGAATGAATTGGAATTGAAAAAAAGAACTTTTTTTGTCTCGAAGATCATTGTGGATAAACTGATACATGAGGATAAAGAGTTTACGGAATGGAGTGAGTTGTTTTCTTGTGTTATTTCTAAAAAAATAAACTATTGCTTTCTTTAGAAAAACTGATTCAACTCTCTAATGGACTGCATACCTACCTATCAAATTTTTCCTACTTAAAGCTCTAAATTATATTGGCCAAAAGATGCCCAGTGCTTGTCATAGGCCTTGCACAACAACCAGCCCTATGCTGCCGGCCCTATGCTGACATACCTAGTGTTAAATTGGTCAGCAATGCAAAATGACTAGGTTCCTTGGAAAACATTGTTTGGATTCATGAGTGACTGAGTCACTGCTACAGTAGTTGTTAAATGGCCAAAAGCATGCTCTGTTTGTTTCTTATCATAAGAAAAACACACATAAATACACAGTTTCCAGTGATCCAACATTAGTTAGGCTTTCTTGTAGTGGTGTAAAAAATACATTTTAAAATTTAAGTAATGAAAAGTTTTATGTTCCTTTGCAATTGCCTTTTTACGAAGGGATCGTCCCTCCTCCACCACCCCCGCCCTTGCCACCACCGAAGCTGAAAAAGGGGAAGAAAGGGAAGGCTGCACTTGAACAAATTAAAGAGGCTCCCCCTAAGAAAGGAAAAGAGAAGAAGGGAAAAGGCAAAGGTAACTTTTAATTATTTTATATCTTATTGACCCTGGTTTTATAATACTTTTTGCCATGCATATTTTTATTTTCACAATGCAAAGTGATTAGTTAAAGTCAATTTCATGTAGGAAGATACAGCTGACACATAAAATTCAGTATATTTTCCTGTTGAATTCATTGTAAATATATCTAAAAAAACACATAAGTTATCCCTGATTACATTTTTATAGTACACTAGTCGATGCCCCTTTCTGCTTTAATCCTCCTATTCCATAGGAATTGAAAAAAATGGCCTTATTATATATACAGGTTGTAACAATATTGGTGTAGATCCCGTTAACTGAGGCTTCTACTCATCATACTGAACAACTTTTGTTCTATGACTTTGCTGAAAACGTAATTTTTTCTTACCCTTCATAAAAATCGATCAGCTGATCGACCGATTTTGTGCAATTTTTGTATGGAGGGTCCAAATTTTTTTTAAAAAATTGACTTAAGGGTTCGTTGGGGAAAGTTGTTTAGTATGATGAGTAGAACCCCAGTTAACAGGACCTACACGAATTTTGTTACAGCCTGTATATACCTTGTGCAAAATTTCAGCTTTGGTTTTACACTGCGCATTGTTGAGTCAGTCAGGACTTTTTATTTGTGATATTGGTAATAGTTTGAGCCCCTTTTTGGCAAAAAAACTAAGCAAGTGAGAATCGAATTCTTGCACCGAGGGTTCTATACCACTACACCTCTTCAAAGAGTACATCAACAATACCTCTTAATTTCAGAAGAAAGACTTCAAGGAGAGTGACAGAAGAAATGACTTTTTTTCCATTTGTTTTGGACTCCTTATCGAGAGTACAACTCACACTTGACCGGTTTTTATTCTTTGTTTTTTTTACAATTAGTACTTCAATCACACTAAGTGTCACGTTTGTATTGTATGACAAAGCAAAAATAAATTTTTTGTATGGGGTCCCCTTTAATTTTTTATTTTTTGAAATTATTTGTTAGTAAGTCCCTCATATTTTAAAAAAACCGGCCAAGTGCGACTCAGGGTTCCACACCAAAACTTTAACCACCAACAGAACAAGCCCTCTTAGTACATACTTTGCTCTAGGTCCATAGGGTCTACTTATTCTGGACTTGGGAAGATTTATTTTTCCTGTGGGAACGGAAAGACTTTAGATTTTCTCTTATAGGTTTTCCTATAATTCAACCTCATATACTATGGTTTTTCAAGATTTTAAGCCCAGTAATTTCGGAGATAAGGGTAGTGGGAATGTACGCAAATACCCTTCCGTTGCTCTGCGTAAGTACATTCGTTGCGCTACTGTAAGCCGCTATATTGTAATACCACTGTATTTAATAATAGGGTCCGGTTACCTGACACGGACCCTAAAAGTGTTCAAGTGCTTGTCAGTCGAACCACGCGCAGTGTTCCGTAGCCTTTAAAAAAATAAATCTATATTTTTAAATACAATGATATTTTTGCAGTAAAGTTCGTGCATAACATTTTGTACGGAATATCTATGCAATTTTACAAATCCTACTGCACATCTTAAGATGGAAGAATAGCACACACTCTCCTTACAAAAAAACGTTTTCCCTCCTCTGAATATTATCTTATAATAATGATTTTGAAGTATAATGTTATTGACACAATAAAAACTAGGTTTATATAGGTTTTTTTCCAACCCAATTAATAACTTCAATTTTATTTGTCGTTCAGTGTTTTCATACAAAACTAATTTTGGTCATTATTTGTTTACGTTTAATCATTAATTTAAATAACAAAACATATAAAACAAAAATATATTTAATCATTATGATCGAATAATATTCAGAGGTGGAAAATTAATAAAACACGAAAATATTAATAAATAAATAAATAAATAAATAAATATTCTGGGACAAATCACACATGGTCATCTGGCCCCAAAGTAGGATTCCCTGTGTTATGGGTTACCAGAGACTGATATACATACTTATATACGTTTAAATACATACATATATAGATATAAATAACACCCATACACAGAGCAAACAAATCTGCTCATCACACAAATGCTTGCCCTGGGTGGGGATCGAACCCACGACTCTCGGATCAGTAGTCAAGGGCACTAACCACTGAGCCACAGAGTCAGTCAAACTTTATAGCTTCCGCCCTCGTGGACATCGTTTTTATGACTGTCTTTGAGGGTGAGTGGTGCGCGAGACGCAAGCGGCTCGCTAGCGTGGAGATGAGTTTTATCCAGTTCCCTCAGGAACTATATCTGGCAATTCTGATTTGCAGTCTTTGTCACTTCTCACCCATTCCAACCTATTCTATACACAAAATCACTTCAATCCGTTGCTCCGTTACGACGACGCCCGCCGACGTGAGCAAGCGTGGAAATGAGTTTTCCCCAGTTATGTTATATGCTATGTTAGCATATGCTAATTAGTAAATAATGTATTTTCCCACACCCTCAACCATCTCTGCAAAAAATCAGAACAATCCATTCTTCCGTTAGTTCTCTTCCACGAGGTACTCGCCTTGCAGAGTACCAGAAAAAGCGTCTTGGCGGCAAGACCTACCGCAACTGGTCCTTGCCTTCGCCTTATGGTGTTGACAGGAATAGTCATTCAGTGGGGACGCTATATCTTAAACCTTATAGCAAGTAACTAGTATCGCATCTGTGCTTATAGTTTATTGTACCTGTAGATATGCGAGAGCTAATGTTCCGTGGCGATGTTGAAGAAATTACCAAAAAAAAGAGATTTTTTTTTCAGTTCCCTCAGGAACTGCATCGGACTATGCTATTTTCACGGGATAAAAAGTAGCCTATGTCCTTTCCAGTGACACAGGCTACCTGCATGGCAAATTTTATGAAGATTGGTCGTGGTGCTTAAGCGTGAGAAGGTAACAAACAAACAAACACATTTTCACATTTATAATATTAAGTAAGGATATCTAGACATGGCTGAATGCTGGGATTTGAAAACGTACGGTTTTTGGGATTTTTGCCCTCAAAATCTAAATACCCTCTTTTAGTTGGTCGGCTATTATTCCTAAGCTAATAAAGCTTACCAATTTTACTTTTAATTAAATAACCCTACTATTTCCAACAATATTCAGAATTATTGAAATAGGTAGTAAATAGTTTACATATGGTATGGTATCTCTCAAAAAACTTAATATTTCATAAACGAATTATGTATAGAACAAACAACCGGCCAAGTGCGAGTCAGAATCGCGCTAAGTAGGGTTCCGTAGTCTTTTAAAAAATTTAAATGTGTATTTTGAAAAACAAAATTATTTTTACAGTTGGTAATAGAACATTTTGTATGGAAAATCTATGAACTTTTTACAAATCCAACCTCACATATCTAAAGTTGGTCGATATTTTGCTCCTTAACTAAAAAACTTGATAGTTTTCCTTTTAAATTGATTATATCACTTTTTTTCAGATGTCCTAAGGTATAGCTGGTAAATGAGGACACACATTTTTTTTATTATTCACAGTTGGTAAACCCTTGACAACATCTCACCTGGTGGTAAGTGACGATGTACTCTTATAAAAAATGTCACTTTAAAGCTTAAAATGGTATAAGTAAACCCTCAATAGTTTTGTAATACCTATTCAACGAGATCCAAAAATAGGGTACGTCAACGAAAAAAAAAACCTCTTTACATGAGGAGGTACCATTTTTTCAAAGTTTTATTTTACTACTTTGTCGGCGTAATTAATGTGTATACCCATGCCAAATTACGACTTTCGAATACTAATAGTGTCTGAGCTAAGCCACCGATAGACATGGCGAAACTATAAGGGTTCCATGTTGACTACGGAACCCTCAAAATTCCTAAAAGAGGATGAAAAAAATGCGTACCGCCTCGTCTTTCAAAACACTTAGTATACCGCGCGTAACGTAAAAAGAACGCTGACCGTTGGACGCGCGCAATCAATTTTAACTCTAATGTACAACGCTTTAAGGATGCAACAACCCTCCCCCACCACCGCGCCCAGCGTTATTTTTACAATACGCGAGCTGTACTTAGTAAATTTTTCTTTACATATTCGTATACCTACCTAATATTTTTTTTACATATTGACTGATTTTTAGGGTTCCGTACCCAAAGGGTAAAAACGGGACCCTATTACTAAGACTTCGCTGTCCGTCCGTCCGTCTGTCTGTCTGTCTGTCCGTCTGTCGCCAGGCTGTATTTCATGAACCGTGATAGCTAGACAGTTGAAATTTTCACAGATGATGTACCTATTTCTGTTGCCGCTATAACAACAAGTACTAAAAATTAGAAAAAGTGAAAAATAAGGGTGTCTCCATACAAAAAACGTGTTTTATTTAAACTAGGGATGCATCCGATACCGATACCGATATATCGGCGTTACTTCGGGTTTGCCGATATATCGGTATCGGCGATATTTTTATGGCAGATACAACGATACTTTTCAAATTTCGCGCTTTAAAAATGTAATGTAAACGCGCGTGTTGTCCCATCTATTTCGTTGCAAACGAGGCATCTGTCGCATCTGAGAGACTATTTTCCACCGCAGGTCTTATTCAAACAGACATGCGAAATCGCCTTTGCCCGCAAAACTTAAGAATGCTTTGTTTTTTAAATAAAAATCTTATAAATATTAATTTTGATTACTAAAACTATTAATTAATTGTGTTTTATTTATTCTACCTTCCTTTTTGAATTCAATAAGCGTATCGGTATCGGTATCGCCGATATTTTTATAAGAATATCGGTATCGGTATCGTATCGGCAAAAAGGCGTATCGATGCATCCCTAATTTAAACGTGAATAGCTAGCGCCGTCGAGTATGATGGTGCAAAACACTATGTGTGCGGTTTTTTCTATTTCTGGCCGTAAGTTTACATTGACTATGACAGATGGACAGATAGACAGACAGAAGGACGGACGGACATGAAGTTATTGTAAGAGTTGCGTTTTTTGCTATTTTGCTTCTATAAAGCTCTGTAAAACGGGTGTGACATACCGGCTGACAGAGAGACAGACGGATATTTGTAGTATGACTATGGAACCCTAAAAAAACCATAACTGTCACATCTGTGACTACCTTCCTTCGAATTCAATGAGAACATAAGATGACATAAGTATTTATTTCGTTAGATAGGTACCTATCAATAACCATACTGTAATATGAAGTTTCCAAACACTTCTCACTCCTATTATTTCTCTTTTACAGCAGAGCCAATAGAGGAAAAAGATGAAGGTAACTACATTACTTGACTTCATTTTAACATTTACTTATTTCTATATAATTTGAGCGTCGGTGGTGTCAAGACTAGGGCCGCTACCTCCTTTCCGGGACGTCGTAGTTTGAATCCTGTCACTTACCAATGCGTTTTCAAATTTCTATTTCATATGTACGTTTATCCCACGCTCTCATTACTTGACTTCATTTTAACATTTACTTATTTCTATATAATTTGAGCGTCGGTGGTGTCAAGACTAGGGCCGCTACCTCCTTTCCGGGACGTCGTAGTTCGAATCCTGCCACGTACCAATGCGTTTTCAAATTTCTATTTCATATGTACGTTTATCCGACGATCATCACTCTCAAGATTAATTGAAATGTATCAATCACAGGTTATGTAATAGAATGTCACAGCTATTCATTCAAATCAATCAGTGTTTTCTTAGAAAACTGATATTAAAATCGCACACACACTGTCGTTTGTAATCTCGTAAACCACAGTTTTTTTTTCAAGAAAACATTCACACAACACTGTCTCGAGTTGAAATTTAGATATTTTATTTATAAACTGTATTTTAATGCACTGTTTATTTTTGTAATTGATTTAATTGCGGAGCCGATGTAATCCGTGACACTAGCGCCACCTACTTACTCAAATCAATCTACAAAAATCAATCGACGAATATTTACAAGATATACAGAGCGTAACAAAATTGGTGTAGGTCCCGTTAACTGGGGCTTCTACTCATCATACTGAACAACTTTTGTTCTACGACTTTGCTGAAAACGTAAAACAATGTTTTTACTCTTCATACAAATCGATCAGCTGATCGACCGTTTTGTGCATTTTAGTATGGTGGGTCCAATTTTTTTTTTAGAATTGACTATGGGTTCCTTGGAGAAAGTTGTTCAGTATGACGAGTAGAATCCCCAGTTAACGGGACCTATACCAATTTTGTTACACTCTGTATTACTTAATCCTCCCTGACCCAAACGACTCCATCACACTGGCGGCATTGCGTCTGACAGTCACCAAGAGGCGTTGGACCAGGAAGGATCTACGTACCTTTATTTTGTATCTTGTTTGGTACCCGGGCTACGTTAGTATTCTATATTCTTGTTGTTTGTACAGAGGCCAGCACATCAAGCTAGAAACTCGTAGTGCTGTTTTGATCCATACGCATATTATGGCATAAGAACGGTACAAAGTCTAAAGTGTCTGTCTAGCTTGATGTGCTCT
This sequence comes from Coleophora flavipennella, assembly GCA_947284805.1. NCBI lineage: Eukaryota > Metazoa > Arthropoda > Insecta > Lepidoptera > Coleophoridae > Coleophora > Coleophora flavipennella. The sequence continues at coordinate 9,598,024 of OX369265.1, read as the reverse complement.
CCGATAGATAGTGAGAGCAAAGATAAAAGAAAGAAAGAAAGTTATTAGCAGGAGCGTGTTGAAAATGACTACATATATATTTTCCAGTTGAAGACGAGATAGAAACGGTGGCAGCCGAGGTAAAAGACGTCGCCGAGGAAGAACCCAAGTTGGAGAAGCCGCCGGGCGAGGAGGCCGCTGTGGGAGACGGCGGCGTGTACTCATTTCCGCCACGTGAGTTCATAAATACAATTCAAACAATAAAAAAAAGATATATGTTAAGTAGGTGTATGATTTGTTTTACACATTGTTATAATAGTCAATAAGAAAACATTAATGTTTATAACTAAATTAGAACGCTTAACACGTTAAAACAACCAAGTACTTTTTTTTGTTTTCTTTAAAAAGCGGCTCGTTAGCGCGGTCATGAGTTTTCCTCAGATCCCTCAGGAACGATATCGGGCGATTCTGATTAGAAGGTTGTAGGTATGTAAGTAGGTATAATACCAATAAGTACTCACTCAGCAGAAGGAGGGTAGGAAATCCACAAAGCCAGTTTATGCACAGCACATATGTATATTTGAGCAACAGCCAAAATCACAGATAGCCAAAAGCACAGATTAAAGTTCAAGGCAAAAGAAGAAGAAATTATGGAAATAGAGAAATTAGAAGCTACGTAATATTAATAGGTATTTAGCTAAAGCGGCGGCGTGCGTTCCGCGTCGATGTTAGATCAGGACTGGCTGTACTCCTTGCACTTACTGCAACTCTGCGTATGCGCCGAAGACAATAGGCGAGCCGGGAGGCGGTATATAAAAATGCGCGTTTCCACTACACGATATTATTTTTATCGGGGAAAGTATTAAATTTATTTTTATGCTAAGGAATGTTGAATGTGTTTTAATAATATAATGTAGGTAGCCTACATCACTCCCCTCCAGAGGCCGTCACTACGGTCGATAAAATTCCGGGAAGCGGACGCGTCGACCAGAGCGAGTGATGATTTCTTTTTGAGCATGATCAACTGAAGATGATCTGTCAGAAAGTGGAACGTTCGAAGTATTTATAGTATTTTCGTTTGAGGGCATCTCAGGACGAAGTATGTAGGCCGGCTTCAGGCGATCTACTGATACTGTCATAGGCTTGCCCTTCACGAATATTTTAAATACTTTGTCGCCCCTTTCAAGAACTTTGTACGGACCAGTATACGCTGGCTGTAACGCGCCGCGTAAAGCATCATCACGCAAGAAAACATGACTGGTAGTGGCTAAATCTTTAAAAATGAAGATTTTGTTTCTACAGTTTCGCGAAGCTGGTTGTGGTTGAAGGTTCTCTGCAAAAGATCGTAACCGTGCAGTAAAATCGGTTATGTCAGTAGTTCCTTCAACGCTGCTTTGGAAGAACTCACCAGGCAGTCGGAGAGGCTCACCATAAATAAGTTCAGCTGGTGAGGTCTGAATGCTCTCTTTAAAGGAGCTACGTATGCCGAGGAGGACTAAGGGCAGAGATTCTGTCCATTTTCCTTTAGAGTGACATACAATAGCAGCCTTTAACTGCCTGTGAAATCTTTCCACCATACCGTTACTGGCGGGGTGATATGCCGTAGTTCTATTGTGACGAAATCCTACCATCTCTGACAAAAACTTGAAGAGCGCGGATTCAAATTGTCTGCCTCGGTCAGTAACAATATTAATGGGGCAACCAAATCTAGAAATCCAGCCAGATAGTAAAGCTTTCGCGACAGTTTCGGCAGTCATATCGGGTATTGGAATTGCCTCAGGCCAACGGGAAAATCTGTCGACGGCTGTGAGGCAATATCTACATCCATCCGATATAGGCAGGGGCCCAATTAGATCGATATGAATAACTTTGAACCTAGCGCGTGGTAAATCGAACGTCCCTAATGGAGCAGACACGTGTCGATGGACTTTAGCGCGCTGACAAAATAAACATGCTTTTGACCACTTCCTACAATCTTTACGCACACCTGGCCATACATAGCGTTGTGCTACGAGTTTTGCCGTGGCGTTTGAACCAGAGTGGCTCAATGAGTGTAATGTCTCAAAAACTTTGCGTCTCATCATTTTGGTGATGAATGGCCTGGGAGTCGGTGTACTGACATCGCAGTACAATTCAATATGACTTTCAGGTAATTTCATCTTTTCGAAGCGAAGTGATGAGCCTTCTTCGAGTAAAGTTTTGAGCTCTGTATCCGACTCTTGTGCTTTGGCAAGAGACTCATAGTCAATATTCATTTCTAATTCTTCGACACGTGATAGTGTATCTGCGACAACATTATCTTTTCCAGATATGTGTTTAATGTCTGTCGAAAATTGAGAAATGAAATCGAGATATCTATACTGACGTGGTGAGCAATTTGATTTTTGCGAATGAAATGCAAATGTTATTGGTTTATGGTCAGTATAAATAGTAAAATCTCTTGCCTCAAGCATGTGTCGGAAATACTTGATCGACTCATAAATTGACAAAAGTTCCCTATCATATGGTGAGTATTTTTGTTGAGACGGGCTTAATTTGCGGGAGAAGTAAGCAAGAGGTTCCCATACATCATACTTGCGTTGTTGAAGGACAGCGCCTATTCCGGTGTCGGAGGCATCTGTAACAACAGCAAGACTGGCTTTACAGTCTGGGTATGCTAATAAGGCTGCTTGGCAAAGACTGTCTTTGGAGTTCTGAAAAGCCTTAAGTGAATCTCCTGCCAACTTGATGGGGTGGTTACCTTTCACAGCGCCAGTCAATAGTGCATTTAGGGGAGCTTGATTCTGGGCTGCTTGCGGAATGAATCTTCTGTAAAAATTAAGCATGCCCAGGAATCTTCTAAGCTGCTTGACGGTCACTGGTTCTGGGAATTCTCTGATTGCTTGTACTTTTTCTTCCAACGGTTTAATGCCATCAGTGGAAATCGTGTATCCCAAAAAAGTTACTTCGGAGGCACCGAACACACACTTAGATGTGTTGATCAGTATGCCATAGTCAGACATTTTCTGAAACAACAGCCTCAGGTGTTTTTCATGTGTCAATTCGTCAGGAGAGAAGACAAGAAAATCGTCTAAATACGGATAAACGAATTCCATACCTCTTGTCAACTCATCTACAAACCGCTGAAAGGTTTGTCCGGCATTTCTGAGCCCGAAGGTCATAAATGGGAACTCGTAGAGTCCGAATGGTGTGGTGATGCTGGTTTTGGGAATGTCTTCTTCACTGACAGGTATCTGGTTGTATGCCTTCACTAAATCGATTGTGGAGAAGACTTTACAACCAGCAATGTTGTGAGTGAAGTCGTGAATGTGTCTAACCGGATACCTGTCAGGAATAGTCCTAGCATTCAACATTCTGTAATCACCACACGGACGCCAACCTTGGTCTTTTTTAGGCACGAGGTGTAGGGGAGAAGCCCAGGGGCTATCTGAAGGCCTCGCAGTTCCATTTTGTAACATGACCTCAAATTCCTGTTTGGCAATTTTAAGTTTGTCTGGAGCCAATCGTCGCGGTGGACAAGCTACTGGAGGTCCAGGAGTCGTTTTTATATGGTGTACGGTATTATGTGTGACAACGCGTTGTATGCCTGCGGGGCGGGTCAAAATAGGGTATTCATTGAGGATGTCATGATATCGAGAGCAACCAGTCATGACCTTTACAGAGGATATAGTACATGCGGTGTTGGCTAGAGAAGCTTGAGCAGAAAGCGTGGTGCAATTATCCACTAAGCGTTTATGGCGACAATCTACCATTAAATTATAATAGGAAAGAAAGTCTACACCAATAATAGCTTTGTTAACATCTGCAATAATAAATCGCCAGCAAAAATCTCTTCGTAGGCCTAAGTCTAGGTTAAACTGTATGTACCCATATGTGTCGATAACGGTCCCATTTGCTGCACACAACTGATAGTCTGTCTTAGGTCGTCGTTCTTTAAGAGCGAATCGAGGGAAAACACATAAGTCACTGCCGGTGTCGACAAGGAACTGTATTTTGGATCTCCGATCGGTGACGAACAGGCGACCTTTTGGTGTTGGGCAATCGTCTGTCGCCATTATCGACCGCCCTGGAAGTTTCCCGATGACGGTGTATAGTCACATGACTTCTGGCAAATGTCAGCCTTGCTGCCGAACTTCGAGTGGTACCAGCACATGGGATACTTGCGATAGCTCGAATCAGATCTGGTGCGACTGTGCGAGCGCCCACGTCTGCGCCCATGTCCGTTGCCTCGGGTCCTCAATCTTGATCGTGAGTTCTGGGAGCTTAAAGCTCGAACTTGTTTTGTGAGCTCTGCAATTTGCCTTGCCATCTCGTCCATAGCTGATGATGAAGCTCCAGCTGAAGTAGAAGCTACTTGTGGTGAGGCAGGGACGATTTCATGGACTTGGTCTGCGAGCTCTGCCAGTTTCTCTAATGTCGATGATCCTTGTGACACTATGATTGGCTGCAGGTTACTTGGTAAGCGACTGACCCAGATTGTACGTAAAAATTCCTCAGGAACGCCAGGTCCAGCTAGATTCAGCAAATGGCGCAGAAACTGCGACGGTTTTCTGTCGCCAAGTTCTTCGTGCATCAATAATTGTTTGACTTTCTTTTCTCTAGATGCGGAAAGTCTCTTAATTAATTCGGTTTTTAATTTTTCATATTTGTTTGTCGCCGGAGGCGATGCAATAATATCTTCGACTTCAGAAGAGTACCGAGAATCCAGTTGTCCGATGACATAATAAAATTTAGTGGAGTCAGCAGTGATGTTTGATAGCGCAAATTGTGCTTCCATTTGTGCAAACCATAGTACTGGTTTCTCGGGCCAGAACGGAGAAGATCTTACACCAACTCGAAAAATATCGTACGCTGCGTTCGGATCGACAATGGACACGGGCAATCCGCCAGTGCCGTGGTGTAACATTCCGAGAGGCATGTTTTGCGTACCGCCATCGCCAATGCCGTCTTGGCTTTTTCCATTAGTAGGTGGATTATCTTCAGACATATTGTGTTCTTAGTAGGTCACCAGTTGTAGGTATGTAAGTAGGTATAATACCAATAAGTACTCACTCAGCAGAAGGAGGGTAGGAAATCCACAAAGCCAGTTTATGCACAGCACATATGTATATTTGAGCAACAGCCAAAATCACAGATAGCCAAAAGCACAGATTAAAGTTCAAGGCAAAAGAAGAAGAAATTATGGAAATAGAGAAATTAGAAGCTACGTAATATTAATAGGTATTTAGCTAAAGCGGCGGCGTGCGTTCCGCGTCGATGTTAGATCAGGACTGGCTGTACTCCTTGCACTTACTGCAACTCTGCGTATGCGCCGAAGACAATAGGCGAGCCGGGAGGCGGTATATAAAAATGCGCGTTTCCACTACACGATATTATTTTTATCGGGGAAAGTATTAAATTTATTTTTATGCTAAGGAATGTTGAATGTGTTTTAATAATATAATGTAGGTAGCCTACAAGTCTACGTCACTTCCCACCCCCTCAACCAATTCTATACAAAAAACTACTTCAATCCGTAGTTACGTTGCGACGCTGACGTGCGCGAGCGCGGAAATGAGTTTTCCCTATCCCTCGGGAACCATGTTAGTATATGCTAATTAGTAAATTATGTCGTTTCCCACCCCCTCAGCCATCTCTGTGCAAAAAATCACAGCAATCCACTGTTCCGTTGCGTCTCGGCGGCAAGACCTACCGTAACTGGTCCTTGTCTTCACCTTATGGTGTTGGCAGGAATAGCGGCCCTCACTATATGACCTAGCTGTCGGTGAGTGAGGACGCTATATCATAAACCTGGTAGATATACGAGAGGGAATGTTCCGTTGCAATGTTATAGAAACTAACGAAAAAAAGAGTATATTTTCAGTTCCCCCAGGAACTGCATCGAACTATGCTATTTTAACGGGATAAAAAATAGCCTATGTCCTTCCCAGTGACACAGGCTACCTGCATGCCAAATTTCATCAAGATTGGTTAAGGTGATGAAGCGTGAAAAGGTAACAAACAATCAAACACATTTTCACATTATAATATTATAATTTTAGTAAGGACAAGGATATTACTATCTGAAGTTAACTAAATGATTGTTTACAGCTCCCGAGGATCTTGATCCAGAAGTAGATGGCACACTGGAATACTATACTGTTATTGTGAGTATTATGTCAACATCATCATATCAGCTCATATATGACCCCACCGAGGGGCTCGAGCCTACCCTGAATTCATACACAACCTTCGAGTCGCTCCGAGTATTATGTATTTTATTTAAAATTTGTTTATTGTATCCCCAGAGAATGTTAGAAAGAGATCATTAGTTAGTCTAAACTAAAATATAGACTGAAATATTGACTGTAAAAGATGTTCAAAGTGTAAACATTGATATCATTACAGCTCATATACGTCCCCACCGAGGGGCTCGAGCCTACCCTGAATCAGGGCGGAAACATTGATATATTATATTATAATGTTTCTCAGCAAGTAAATATGAAAAATGAATGATCTTTACGACCGATTTCGGTCATGGCGACCACTTCGACTCCTAGTCAACAAATAAATGCAGTGATACTTCAGGGTGGGCTTGTACTCATCAAACTAAATAACTTTTGTTCTACAACGTTGCTGAAGTCGCGAATTTTTTAAATGTATTTTTCTTACAATGCCGGCCAATCTGACCGATTTGTATATAAAATCCAAAAAAAAAATTACTTCAGAAAATTGAACAAAAGTTGTTCTGAGTACTAGCCCACCTTAAAGTATCATTGCACCCTTATGTTACACCTGTATAATACGGATCTCTTTAAAAAATCAATTACAGAAACTGTTTGCATTACGTTGAGAACGTATTCACAGAATCGTTTCCCAAACAACCTAAAATTACTACTACTTAAAAATGTATGGGCCGATTCTAATGAAACTCTATACACTTAATCAAGTCACAAAATTGTAGTTTGTGGAGATAAAACATTTTTTAAATACTTAATTTAATAAAAAAACACGAATTTAAGATAACTATGAAAATTATTTAATTTTAGTAACAATACAATATTTTTTTAATGTAATCTATCCACAAACTAGAGTTTCGTGACTTGCTTATGTTTATAAAGTTTCATTATAATCGGCCCAAGAATAGTAATTTTGAGTTTGTATGGGAAATGAATCTGTGTATGAAGTTTGCAAAAAAAAATTCTATTTTTTTAAAACATGGTCATTCAAAACGGCCTAGGCTTTTATTTGCCTGAACACTTTTAAAGAGTGAAGTTTGCAAAGAATTTTCAGTTTTTTTAGAACATAGTCATTCAAAACGGCCTAGACTTTTATTTGTCTGAACACTTTTAAAGAGCTGACACTCTTTCTACTTGGAGTATAAAAATTCTTTGAGTGTAAGACAACACAAACTTACTTAAATCTCGTGTTACCTCCCACAGCGACCAGTACCAAAAATCATCCAATACCCAAAACTAATCCCAGTCTTCGGCGCCTTCACGCCTCAAGTCACGCACCGCAATCGCCGCTACCTGTACTTCCTGCGGACTACGGAGGAAGAGATCCCGCTAGGAGATGACCCCTTGGTGACCAGGGCAAAGATGCCGGAGTATGTGATGACTGGTTCCATTACGGGGAGAGTGCTGATTAGTCTTGGATTACTACTAAAAGAGGTAAATCGGTCTAAACGTTAAGATTACTTGCTGTAATGCATGTCGGAACAAATGACGAGATTCTGAGATCATATTTACCTACTTTTTAGGGTTCTGTAGTACAACAAGGAACCCTTACAGTTTCGTCATGTCTGTCTGTCCGCGGCCTAGCTCCTAGACTAAGTAGTTAAGAGCTGAAATTTGGCAAAGATATATATAATAATAACGCGGAGAGAACTGTAAAAAAACTTTGGAAAAGAAACTTTTTAAGGGTACCTCCCTTACAAGTGAAGTGGGGATTTTTTTTTCTCGTCAAACCCAGTCGTGTGGGGTTGAAATTTGGCAAAGATATATATAATAATAACGCGGAGAGAACTGTAAAAAAACTTTGGAAAAAAACTTTTTAAGGGTTACCTCCCCTACAAGTAAAGTGGGGATTTTTTTTTCTCGTCAAACCCAGTCGTGTGGGGTATCGTTAGTTAGAACTTAAAAAATAGTTGTTCTAAGACCATTTTACAACTAGGGGTTCCGTTTTCGAAAAAATAGGCTTGAAATTGCTAAATTTTGTTGGAGTCGAGTGTCCCTAACTAAACAACTAAACCACTGTATTTGGAAATTTGAAAATAAGATATGGACCCGATAATGGCAACCACGAAACCCTACATTGCGCGTGGCCCGACACGCACTTGGGCTGTTTTTTTTTTTAATGGATGAGTCGATTTTAATGAAATTTTATACACATATACAAATCATGAAATCCTAGTTTGTAAATACTATATTTTTAAAAAGATTAACATTTTTTTTTAGATTGCATGAAAACCTTAAACTACTTATATTTAGTAACATGACAACACTATTGAAAATGTAGCTGTCCACAAACTAGAATTTCGTGACTTGCTTATATGTATAAAGTTTCATTAGAATCGGCCCATAAATTTTCAAAACGTAGTAATTTTAAGTTTATATGGGAAACGATTTAGATAACGCTCTTAAAGAGGTAAGCCAGTAAAATGCGACTCGGTTTCATAGTGAGTGGCTTGGCTTGAAAAGTTCTGTTAGTGGTAAGACATACAATGAGGCGTCGAATTTCTATCAATCTGGACTGGGTCCACTAGCTTGGATTACAACCCCACCTTTCTGCAGTTTAGAATCTACTTTAGCACTTGCAGTGGGGATGATAAGGCTTTTATTTAATGTGATATTTTGTTAATTAGAACAAAGGTTTTTGATGTGTAACATCTTTGCTCTCGCTTTCCTGCAATTTGTGGGAGTGATTTCGTGAAATGGGACGGAAAAGTGTTCCATGTGACGGAAATGTGTAACAGGGAGTCGCGTTTTTTCAGGCTTTAAAAGCGCGGAAAATATGACCATACAGCCTAGTCTGCCGTATCTTTGCCGTCCTTTTTTCAGGCTTTAAAAGCGCGGAAAAGGCAAAGGTATCTATGACCATACAGCCTAGTCTGCCGTATCTTTGCCGTCCTTTTATAAAGTATTTTGTCACATGTTACACATCATATGCGAGTAATGTAGGTCTCGCTCGAATTTTTTTTTTCAAGGTATTTATTTAACATAGGTGCATATTACACTCTTTATATAGTCATAAAATAATAATAACATAATTTTATTTTTGAAAAATCAAGAAATAAACAATCATTAGTTAAAAATGACAATATGCAATCCTTGAAATAAACCAGATTATGTCATTAGAACATGAAAACAATATGACTCGAAAAGTTCTACATAAAAATCAATGAATGTCATTGATACCCTTAGCAAGAGTAGGTCAGTTCACATGAAAGCACCCGGTCACGAGTATAATGCGAGAGTCAGCCATCGCTCCCATCAACCATATTAGAGGGAAAGGAACGACCCGGCTCCCAAAGCGCCACCATCTGCACAAACATTTAAGCGAGCATACACCAAGGATTTCAAGGAGGTCTCTCCCAAGGATTTCCACAACGACCCGTCCTGCGCTGCCCGCATCCAGCCAGTTCCCGCGACCTTCACCAGGTCGTCAGTCCACCGAGTTGAAGGCCTACCTACGCTACGACTTACGGTGCGCGGTCGTCACTTGAGAACTTTACTGCCCCAAAGGCCGTCCAGTTATGTGGCCCGCCCACTACCATCAAAGCTCAGCGATTTTCTGAGCTACGTCGTCGGTTTCTCTAGTGGATCTTCTTATTTCTGATACGATCGTGTAGGGAAACTTAGTGATTTTTTTGTTTATTTTCGATTTGTTTTTCATTATATTTTAATATGTTTATGTCATTATGTTTTCCTAATTTTCGACTTTTCGACTGTCATCTTTTTCCTATTAACTTCATGTCTCATAATTTTTTAATTTATTTTACCTGGCATAATTTTTATTTCATTAAAGCTAGTGGTAAAAGTAGATTGTATTCATACGGACCCTGACCCTCAAGTCTTCTCATTTTACTTCGTGCTGGCTTAGACGTGAGTTGGAGGGCGCGTCGAGGCTGCAACTTGTAGCATAACTCGCTCATTTTAGGTCGCGTTTGTTTTATTTACACGATGAAGTAGTTGTGCCCTTATATTAAACTAGCCGTTTCCCGCGTGGACAACGTTTCTATGACTTTTCGAGGGTGCGCAGTGCGCGAGCCGCAAGTGGCTCGCGGGCGTGAAAAAAAGTTGCCTATGTGTTAATCAAGGTCCTAATCTGTCTACCTACCAAATTTCAGCCAGATCCGTTCAGTAATTTTTGCATAAAAGAGTAACAAACATACATTCTTACAAACTTAATAGGGTTCGGACTAAGTAATCATACTTACCTTCTTCCTTACAGGCCCACATCCCACTATTCAAGCGGCAATTTCGTGAAGTAACCAACTTGGCTGTGGAAGAAAGTGGTGGCTCGGGCGGTAACCTCCTGTCGAGGCAGATGTCCTACGCCGGGTATCATCATGCTATGGACGAGACCACCTCACAGGTAATCTTATCCACTGTACAGGAAACTACAGCAGCATGGTGAAACTCAAACGCAGCAAGCTCAATTCGCAACAAAACAAAATTTGTATGGAAAGTCCAAATTGTCGTTTAAAATGGGCTTGGAACATTTTTCTATGAAGCGTGGTATAATGACAATATTATAGTGTCATTTTAAAATATCTAAAAATAATTTAAGGGGATGTTCAGCTCATGAAACTAAAACTTTCCCATAAAACCTATTACTCAGTTCGAAAAAAATGTTTGGTATTGCCATACCAAGTTGTTCGGCTGATAGCGAAGTTTTTATTAAATGGCAGGTCCATTTTGTTTTTGCGAATTCAGTATAGAATCCTTAGTGAAAGTTTTTCAGTTTCATGGGGTGAATTCAGCCTTATATACATACTAGCTGTCCCGGCGAACTTCGTTCCGCCTTACACTACACTACCAGCGCCATCTGCCGGGCTGACTTGTGAATCTAAACCATCCTCAAACCCCCTGGAATACACACAAAAAATTTCATCAAAATCGGTCCAGCCGTTTAGGAGGAGTTCAATGACTAACACACGGACAGAAGATTTATATATATATATAAAGATACAGAGTGTAACATAATTGGTGTAGTTCCCATTAACTGGGGCTTCTGCTGATCATACTGAACAACTTTCCCCAAGGAGCCCATAGTCAATTCTTAAAAAAAAAATAGAACCCTCCATACTAAAATGCTCAAAATTGGTCGATCAGCTGATCTATTTTTATGTAGTTTTTTTTCGCGATTTTAACAAAGCAATATATCAAGATGCGGCAGATTATACAGAAGACCGAAGAGTACAATCAGCCACTATGCTTGGCGTTTGTGGACTATGAGAAGGCCTTTGATTCAGTCGAAACCTGGGCTGTGCTACAGTCTCTCCAGCGGTGCCAAATTGACCATCGATACATCGAGGTGTTGAAGTGTCTGTATGAAAACGCCACCATGTCGGTTCGCCTCCAGGACCAGAACTCGAAACGTATCCAGTTGCAGCAAGGGGTGAGACAGGGAGACGTTATATATCCGAAACTGTTCACCGCCGCCCTGGAAGATGTTTTTAAGCTTCTGGACTGGGGTGGACTCGGCATCAATATCAACGGCGAGTACATATCCCACCTCCGATTCGCTGACGATATCGTGGTCATGGCTGAGACTATGGAAGACCTAAGCACAATGCTCGATGGCCTCAGTAAGGTCTCTCAACAAGTGGGTCTTAAAATGAACATGGACAAGACGAAAATAATGTTAAATGTCCGTGTCGCACCCACTCCTCTAAAGGTTGGAGACTCTACACTGGAAGTTGTTGACAAATATGTATACCTGGGACAAACAGTCCAGCTAGGTAGTTCCAACTTCAAGAAAGAGATCAATCGACGAATCCAACTCGGCTGGGCAGCGTTCGGGAAGCTTCGCAATATCTTCACGTCCCAAATACCGCAGTGTCTCAAGACTAAGGTCTTTGACCAGTGTGTGTTGCCAGTGATGACTTACGGAACTGAGACATGGTCGCTTACTATGGGCCTCATAAGAAGGCTCAAGGTCACCCAAAGGGCAATGGAGCGTGCTATGCTCGGAGTTTCTCTGCGTGATCTTATTAGAAACGAGGAGATCCGCAGGAGAACTAAAGTAACCGACATAGCTCACAGAATCGCCAAACTGAAGTGGCAGTGGGCAGGGCACATAGCTCGTAGAACAGATGGCCGATGGGGCAGTAAAGTTCTCGAGTGGCGACCGCGCACCGGAAAACGTAGCGTAGGCAGGCCTCCCACGCGGTGGACCGATGACCTGGTGAAGGTTGCGGGAAGCCGATGGATGCGGGCAGCGCAGGACCGGTCGTCGTGGAAATCCTTGGGGGAGGCCTTTGTCCAGCAGTGGACGATTTGTGGCTGATATGATGATGATGAATATATCAAAAGTTGTTCAGTATGATGAGTAGAAGCCCCAGTTAACGGGACCTACACCAATTTTGTTACACTCTGTATCGGTTGGGGAAACAGTCTCTTCGTATTTTGTATGTAATTCAAACTAAGTGAGCTGCAACTTGAAAGTTAATATTTCCAGACTAGACACGCTTGAACTAAGTTTGTGCTACTGACTGATAATGCATTAGGTCCATAAACAGCACAAATTTTATTCGCGGCCTCTGTTGCATTTTTACCTTTTTATCCGGCTGCGCCAGAAGAAAGGTTTCTTTTTCAGGTCAAGTGTAGAGCGTAGACAGGAATTTACTCCACATCCCTCGGAAACTGATTTGGGCTATGCTTATTAGTAATTCGTGTCATTTCCCACCCGCTCAGCTCAATCATCTCTGTGCAAAAAATTACAACAATCCATTGCTTCGTTGCGATGCCAAAAAAGAATATTTTTTAACCGTCATCAAAAAAAGGAGGAGGTTTCTCAATTCGACCGTATATTTTTTTATGTATGTTCGCGGATAACTTCGTCGTTTATGAACCGATTTTGATGATTCTTTTTTTATTGGAAGAAGATATCCCAAGGGTGGTACCATGGTTATGAAACCTGGATCTGATGATGGCATCCCTGAGAAATCGAGGGGAACCTTAGTTACCTGTTTGAAGTCGGTTTTTTTTATTCAAAATTATTTCAGTTACCTCAGGAACTGTATAGGACTATGTTATTTTCTCGAAATAAAAAGTTAATTATATCCTTCTCCATGATACGGGCTACCTGCATGCCAAATTTCGTCAAGATTGGTATTGAAGCGTGAAGAGGTAACAAACAAACACATTTGCACATTTATAATAATTAGTAAGGATAAGATCGATTTCGAACAAAAGTGTCAAATTGTTAGATTAATAATTTTACTATACGACCTACTTTGTATTTTTTTTTATTAAATATTATACTAATAATATAAATGTGAAAGTTTGTATGTATGGATGTTTGTTACTCTTTCACGAATCAACTACTGGACGGATCGGGATGAAACTTGACACACATATAGGTTAGGTCTTGAAATAGGACATACGCTACTTTTTACCCCAGGAAAACGTCTTGTTCCCACGGAAAAATTGAAAACAATGCGGGCGTAGCCGCGGGCGAAAGGCTAGTTAAAATACTAAAAATATAAAAAAAACTGTATATTTGGCAGATTCATTTTCAATGTACCCGAAGGTGGCGGCAGACACGAGATCTGTTGATTTTTTATTTTTATAAAAATAATTTCCTTTAAAATAAGCCCAATATCTTTAAACCGCTTGTAAAATACTTGTACTTACTCCGCTGGCTCAACGACCCAAAATGTGTCCTGACCTACGATACGAGAACTCTTACAATCGTTATCCTTACTTGTACAATGTGAAAATGTGTTTGTTTGTTACCTTTTCACGCTTTAACTTCTTGACCAATCTTGATGAAATCTAGCATGCAGGTTGCCTATGTCACGAGGAAGGACCTAGGCTAATTTTTATCCCGTGAAAATAGCATATTCCGATGCAGTTCCTGAGGGAACTGAAAAAATAGTCTTTTTTGGTTCATTTATTTAACATAGCGACGGAACAATGGGTTGTTGTGTTTTTTTTTTACTTCACGGAGATAGTTGAGGGAGTGGGAAATGAAATATATATTTCTATTCAAATCTGTGACCTACATACTGTTGTATATTTTTTTTAATTTATGCTTCAAAATATTAGTCATTACTAGAGTTGAAAGTAACGGTGTAAACATCTTTTAGATATTATTTTCTATCGAGCCAAAACGGCTCAATCGTGTTTCTAATACCTATTATAGCTTTTGAATTTAAGGAACATCATCAAAAATAAGGGTTTTTTTCAACCTTGGGTTTTGTATCGTTTGGGAGTAATTGACGTCAAAAATAACGAAAATCTGTAATATTATCGCCTTAAGGTAAAATCTACAATTCAACAAAATCAAATCAATAATAACTTCATGAAGATATGTGTTTTAAAAATTTTGCCAATGACAAAATTGGACTGGGAACTAGTTAGGTACCTACCTATTGTACCTACGCACACGTGCAGAATTATGGATAACAAGTAACATCTACCTAAGCAAAGTATATATATTAGTACTAAATAAAAATAAATATAAAAAAAAAAAAGCGTCGGTGGCTCAACCGGTAACGACTCGGTTCTTCTAACCAGAGGTACCGGGTTCAAATCTGGACGGCCAATGTACCAATGAGTTTTTCAAAACTTTCGTACATACTTACAAACATCGTGAGGAAACCTGCACACGCCTGCGAAGAAACTCGCAGGTTGTGTGTGAAGTCGACCAACCCGCACTGGGCCCGCGTGGTCGATTAAGGCCTGATCGCCCTAATTCAGGGTAGGTTCGAGCCCCTCGGTGGGGACCTTTATGAGCTGACATGATATAATTAGTACTAACGTACAGTATGGACACTCCCTGCCGCTCTCTAGATTGCGACCTCACCCCCTCGTTAACCAGATTGATACAGATTGGTTACAGTTTGGTTGTCGAACGTATAGGATTTCGCCGCCATTTTGTTTGTTCCGTCATTCGTTTTTTGAAATGTCATTTCTGGCCCGTTGTATGAAGTGTCCAGGATGTGACCTAACCTTGTTACTATCAGTCCATCCAACCATCCCGTTGTTCATTTCTCCGTCA
Source organism: Coleophora flavipennella (assembly GCA_947284805.1). Taxonomy (NCBI): domain Eukaryota; kingdom Metazoa; phylum Arthropoda; class Insecta; order Lepidoptera; family Coleophoridae; genus Coleophora; species Coleophora flavipennella. The sequence goes on along the minus strand of OX369265.1, from coordinate 9,582,832 downwards.
GGGCAGTATACTTTGAAGCCGAAAGCATTAGTGAGGGCTGGACAGCAAATATGCGCCTGCAGGATGCAGGAAGCCACCACGCCTTCTGGCCAGCTGGCTCTGTATAGATCTCTGAGCTGCGGCCAAAGGTTCTTCGGCAATTCTTTGAGGGGCTCCATTCTGAGTAAAGTAAATCATTTTGAAAGTTTAGTGGTACAGTCGAGTTCATTAATAATATGAGCACTAGCTGTCCCGGCGAACTTCGTACCGCCTTACATTACATTACACTGCCCTGCCCTACCCTACCCTACACTACACTACACTACCCTACCCTACACTACCCTACCCTACCCTACATACACTACACTACACTACCCTACCCTACACTACACTACCCTACACTACTCTACCCTACCCTACCCTACCCTACACTACCCTACCCTACCCTACACTACCCTACCCTACCCTACACTACCCTACCCTACCCTATCCTATCTCTCAAGTTGGATCGAACTGCACATGGTGTGCTAATTTTATTATAATCGGTTAAGTGGTTTAGGAATCCATTGAGGACAAACATTGTGACACGAGATTTATATATATTAAAAGATTACCAGGGCTTCAAATATAAATTACTTGGAATGGTACTTAATATCTGAGCAGATTAATCAATCAAATCAAATATTTGATTGATTCTTCGTTCCGCCCAGTGGGAGGCCATGACTAAGCTACGTCTTCCAGTGCGCGGTGGCAACTCGAGAACTTTATCCTCTTTTGCGATTCGATCGCGTAGGGAAACTTCGAGCATAGCACAGTCTATATCTTAAAAAATACTGACCGGTTATAATTAAACTTACACTGTTCCCTAAGTTGAAAGATAACTTAATCCAATTGAAAAATAGTTATTGCACTTCAATGTCTAGTTTCTACGAAATACGTGGAGAAACATACATACAAATAGGTACACATGCATAACCTACACGTATGAAATTTGGCACACATAGACTAACATTTATGGATATTGAGCAATTCCAACAAATATTAGACATAAGTACATACGGATCGAATTGATAACCTCCTTTTTTTAAATCGTTTAAAACGGGAAGAACAAAAAATAACTACCTACAAAACTCTTCGTATTTCACACAGAAAGTAAATCTCGATTCAAAGCGACGTTATTTCAAGTTAGTGTTTACACGTTTTCATTTCAACACTTAATATTAAGCCGCGTATCGACTGCGCGCGGCTGCCGCGCCGAAGTAACTATTTAGTAATCTGTGGCCGCGCGAGCCATGTTCGACCGCGGCAAACCTGCGTTTTGGTGCGCGAGCCAATTTAAAGCTCACATTTTCATATAGCGCGACAGCCGCGCGCGGCAGGCGATCCGTGAACAAACATTCATTTTGTGCGCGGTAACCATGGACGTATCATCTGGCACGGGCAGGCCCATTTCTACGCATTTCATTCCATGCATCCTTTCTTAGAGATTTATTATGATATTTAGAGCATTTACTATTCCATACATAAGTAAGGTTTTAAGCCTTATAATCTAATCAAATGCCGACAATTCTCGTTATCCATCTTGCCGCTCGTCTCTTAAGTAAAAGGTCCGTCCCAATTGCGCACGCACAACACACTGACGCTCTTTTGAGTTTTGCCGCGCCACCAGGCGTCCGTCACTTGCTCAAGGCCACACGTTATATGCCTACCGCTAAGCCTAAGCGTATCGGAGACGATACAACGGACAGTAGGTTGACGCCTGAGTGCTCGCACGTCACATTTACCGCTCTGACTATCGAAATGCCGAAACCACGCAATTATTGTGCAGTGGATGGGTGTCACAGTCAAAAGACAAATGAAAATTTGTCATTTTTTCATTGCCGAGAGACGAACAAATAGTATTTTAAATCTTTTGTTTTTTTCAAATTCCCTTTTCTCATTCCTTTACAAATTATCATCATTTATTCCTTAAACTTAGAAAAATGGTAGGTAGGTACCTACTATGTTAATCGTCGTAAATTAAGGATTTCAGGTACTATTTATGTGTTTTTTTTATATAAATAAAAATTACCTACTTAATGTCAGAACATAGTAGGTACATGGCGTCGTCGACGTGATTTGGGTAGGTAGGTATGTCATAGAATAGAAGTACTAATGCGCCGGCCACTCGGTAGCTGGGGGGCACTTCTATAGCTGTAAATAGGGTTGCCAGGTCTTAAAACTAAATAGCCGGACATACCTGCCAGTTTAGCCGGACTTTTGGGTAAAAAAGCCGGACTCCCTAAATTATTAGACACCCCTAAATCAATCAGGCATGTTTACTGGCCTTTAGCGAGGTCCTAATCAGACTAAGAAACGCCGCCATAGTCTCATAAATACGACAGCGCTCACCCGAATGTCCAGGTGACGGGAAAAATCATTACACCTAAAAAGCCGGACAGGCCGGACACTTTCTAATTTGGCCGGACACGCATCCAAAAAGCCTAACACTGTCCGGCTTTATCCGGACGCCTGGCAACGCTAGCTGTAAATAAACCGTTTAAAACCAAAATCCAAGGTTTAACTTGTCAAGTACCATTACGTCATCGAAATAACTCCATCAAGCCCCGCCCCCCCCCCCCTCGCGCGCCGCCGACTTTTATTACCAGGACGAATGTAAACGAAAAAGCCGTTTTTTGTTATGACTTGTAGATAGTAACAGAAAAACTATTTTCGTTACGTTTTTACCTAGCTTTCACTTAAAATAACAATAATTCAAGCTCACAATGAGGCCCTCTTGGGGATTTTTTTGTATGAATAGTAGGTATGAAATTCTCCGTCAACTCAAGTAAAAAGCCAACTTTGATTGATTTTTCTCCGCTTTGCTTCTGTTTCCCTTTTGATTATATGTTCAAATTATTTAATAAAGAGTAATTTGAATTTGAATTTACGAGGTTTCGAATATTTTCGACATTAAAATTTATTAATCGGGAATTCAGGGAAGGGGAAAAATGCATCTATCATTTTATTAAACTCAAACATATTATAATTGATTTTCTACAACATTCGTTTCATTACCAAAATCATCATAGGTACTACCCTAGCACATTCGCTCGATGACGCGCTCGCACGTGAGTCGCGCGGTGGGCAAAACAATCTCAACTCTCTGTATGCGTTGTTATGGCACATTTCTTCTCGCTGCAAACAGCTGGTATTATTATCAAGATTTTGTAGGCTAATATAGCGTAAGTATTTAAGCTTTTGTATGGGAGTGATGTATCTGTTACGAAGTAACTATTTAGTAATCTGTGGCGCCACCAAAAACCGACACGAACGGGTTCGCCGCGCGGCACTCCCCATATTGCGCGGCCGCCGCGCGAGCCAATGTTCGATGGCTTGCCGCGCGCAGTCGATACGCGGCTTTAGATGAGCTCTTAGTTCGCTAAAGCAACGTGTTCAAGTCTTGAATACTGTTACAAAATTTGTTTTAACTGAAATTTTGGATCAAGTAAAGGATCTTGTTATCTCTGGAATAAACGCTATCTGTCTGTTTATCCGAGCATTGAAAAACCGGCCGGCCCTGTCCAAACCTGTCATGTGTTAAGCCACGACCACCAACTTAATCAAAATAATTTTTCAAGAAACCTAAAAACTTTTGGAAACAAGCTTTCAATATTGCATTGTCACGCAATATACATATGCATGCAAAATTTCAGCTTAATCGGAAACCGGGAAGTGGGTCAAATTTAACTTGCAAGATTCCACCCGAACAAACATACATACATTGCAAGTTTATTAAAAGCTTGTAAAATAGACAAAATCCTAATCTACTATAAAGCTAGACACAACTAAATTGTAAGTTAAAATTTAGTTAACTACTATCATCATCATCATATCAGCCGAAGGAAGTCCACTGCTGGACATAATAGGCCTAACTACTATATTACTCACTTAATACGTGTAAACGTTCGACTACTTATAATTAACTAACTTTTAAGTTAAAATTTAGTTATCTACTATACTACTCACTTAATGCGAGTAAACGTTCGATAATTACTTCGCTCCCACGCATAAACTACGTATTAGTTGTGAAATTTGATACTTTTTAAATATTCTGTGTAAACTAGGCATAGAACTAGTTCTTCGAGCAAGTAGAATATTTTTAAAACTTTGGTTACTTCCGGATTACTGTGATGTTATGCTGTTCTCTGCTTTTCCATTAAAGTGCTTAAAACATGTAGGTATCGAGCTGAACCAGTCTGATATCAATTCCACGTTCATCTTACGTGGGCTGAGTATTTTGTGTCACAATTACTTTTGCCATGGTAAAAAATATACAATAACGTAAATATAAGTATTAAAATTTTAAATTTCTTGTTTATATATATATCGAGGCCCCATACATGGTAATTATTTATTAAATATGTATAGATAAGTTACAAAAACACAATATAAACCAAAGAGAATATTAAGTCACTACGTATATAAACAAACACAATTTTTTTAAATTGACATTGACAAAATAGGCAAAGCGATTATATTATAATAACGACCTGAAATCTGTCAAAAACAACTTCAAAACAATCATTGAATTACTACTACTACCACAGATGAGATACTAGTTACTTCGTATGGAACCGACGCCGCTAACTAGTTTTTTGCGCCGTGTGTTATTGACAATTGTCAACAAAGCGTTTAGTCTCTCGCCTAACGCTCAAGCCATCGCCCGCGTGCTGATACCTAAGAACAATCCAAAAATGCCGGCTTGCGTGTTAAAAACTTGTAAAAATCGATCCACTGCAAAGAAAAAAGATAGTGGTGTGACATACCATCGGTAAGTAAACACAATATTAATTAAAACCAAACAAAACTCGTTTTATTTTCTACATTATTTTCAACCACATGCCGACATTTTGTTTGAAAATCATAGATTATGAAAAGTGAACCATACAGATATGACGCGTAGGTAAGGTACTAATGGTTGGTGAACTATATGACTGCTTCCGTGGCGCAGTCGAGCTGGGTCACACTTTACTGTGACAGTAACGTGGAGGTCATGAGTTCAATCCCCGGGTCGGACCAAAAAAGTGTAACTTAAAAAAGAGCTTAATAACTAGATGTGTAATGTATGTTTTTTTTTCCGATTACAACTGTATTCCATGCATGCACCCCTCGATTTATTTAGCGAAAGCGAAAGTGTGTATTTTAGTGCCAATTACATGCACATACATACTAACATTGAAAGTTATATAAAGCTTTTAAAAATAGTTTTAAATCAGGAGTAAGAATACCCCTTACTTTAACAAATTAACAAAATACCTTAAACCTGACTGCATAAAATCACAACGCTCTTTTTGTTTCATCTGTAGTCGGCGAAAAAAATTCTTGTTAATCTGTACAAATCTAACGACACCTCGCATTCCAAAATCCAACAAGCCGTTTTGATTACATGCGGTAACAATGAAACGGACAACACACACACGCGCGCACGCAAACACCCACACGCACACACACATACATACCCGAAAAAGGTCTTGGTGAGCAGTCGGGTTGCTCAAGTGTTAGTGCTCATTAGGCAGACAACTCCGTTACAGTGAATTTAGCATCTGTTTATTTATTCTCCATAAACGTCACGCGATAGTCCCGCCCCCGCGCACTCCTCGCGGTCCCCGAACAGAGCAAGATATTTGTTTTGACTAGCTGTTCTATACGTAGTAGTAGTAGTAGTAATTCAATGAAAACAATACCTAGTACTAATATGTAAGTAGGTAGGTATTGTTTTAATTATAATATTATTACATTTATAATATCAGTAAGAATATTACTGACTGTATGTATAAAGACAGTACTATCCTTACTAATATTATAAATGTAAAAAATGTGTTTATTTGTATGTGACCTCTACACACTTCATACCTCAACCAATCTTGACGAAATTTGACATGCTTTGTAGCCTGTGTCATGGAGAAGGATATAGGCTAATGATAATGATTTATAGGTATTATGCCTGCACAAATAAAGATTTTATATTGTTTATTTATTTATTTTATTTATTGTACGCTACCTACTTTTTATCCCTTGCAAATAGCATAGTCCGATACAGTTCCTGAAGGAACTGAAAAAAAAACTTTTTTGGTTGATTTCCTTAAAATGGCAGCGGAGCAATGGATTGTTGTAATTTTTTGCACAAAAATAGTTAAGGGGGTGGGATATGACAAAGACTACTAATTAGCATAGCCTGACATAGTTCCCGAGAGAAATCAGGGGAAAACTCAGGCACCTAGGGTATGATCAAATATTAAAGGTATGTCTCATATGGAATATTACGCACATATAGATAATTGAAAACGCTAAACACGTTAAAAAACCGACATCCATCGCAACAACTTAGTACATATTTGCATTATTATTTTTGGTTTTTGTTAATTTTCTTATAAAGTACTACATCGATTTTGATATAATTTATATGGGACCACACGGAATGCACTAGCTTTCAAATAAAAAAAGGATCATAAAAATCGGTTCACCCAATCAAAAGTTCTGAGGTAACACATTAAAAAAACCATACAGTCGAATTGAGAACCTCCTCCTTTTTGGAAGTCGGTTGAAAAAAATAATAATCATCATTATAACAGCCGTATGACGTCCAATGCTGGACAAAGGCCTCACCCAAGGATTTCCACAACCGCCGGTCCTGTGCTGCCCGCATCCAGAGGCTTCCGATGACCTTCACCAGATCGTCGGTCCTGCGAGTGGGAGGCATGCCTTACGGTACGTCTTCCGGTGCGCAGTCGCAACTTTAGTTTCCCATCGGCTTTCTGTTTTATGAGCTATGTGCCCCGCCCACTGCCACTTAAGTTCAGAGATTCAGTGAGCTATGTCGGTGATCATGCTTCTCCTATGGATCTCCTCATTTCTGGTTCCATCGCGTAGGGTGTAATCGAAAACTCCCAGACTACTATCAAATGCTTAATTCTCGGAACAAAATAACAAAATCAAATTTGATTAACATTTTTTAATGAACAGCCAAAAATCGAATCCTATATTTTCAAAGCCTAATTTGTTGAAAAGTTTACTAGCTTTTACGTTTTGTGCTATCGTATAGGCTAAGACATCTCTCTCCTTCGATAGTAAGTCGTTACACGCTACTTTGGTTACAAATTCAGCGTAACCCATTCTTCTGTGTTCTTCTAAGCAGAATAAATGAGTCAACCCACCTTCAGGGTTGACTGTAGTCCACGCAAGGGGCTTTTCGCTCTCGGAGTATAGGACATATGTTAGGTCAAACTTCAACAATGTTTCAAAGAATTTGTGAGACGAGTTACTGTGGTAAGACCAGGTTCTGTCCACGATAGGAATGTGATGAGACTTCAGTGGGCCGATGTATGTGTGCGGTGGGCAACTGTAAAACACAATTTAAAAAAATAAAATTGCCTCCTGTAAAATGAAAGGACAAATTATTTTCACTAATATTTCATCCTAGCATTATTACCTATTTCTACTTGCCTACAATGGATGAATACAGTTTTTGTAGCTGAAAATAATAAAATTACTAGCTTTTCCAGCGTCTTCGCTCGCGTTAACATAGTTTCTATGACTGTCTTCAAAGGTTCGCAGTGCACGAACCGCAAGCGGCTCGCGGACGTGGAAATTGAGTTTTTTCTGGATCCCTCATGAACTATGTCGGGCTATGCTAATAAGTAGTCTGTGTCATTTTCCAACCCCACAATTATCATAGTGTAAAATAGCACATCAATTCTTCGCTTCATTGCAACGTGACAGTAATTAACAAAAAAGAGAGAGTTAACAGCTATCCCACGAGGACTACTTAAGAAATCGGGTTAAAAAGTAGCCTGTATGTTAACACAGGTCCTAGTCTATCTACCTACCAAATTTCATCGAGCTCCGTTCATTTGCTCTGGCGTGATTAACAAGTTCATGGACGGAAACGCTATTGCGTCCGACTTTTCTCCCTTACTGTGATGCGGATGCTATAGCGTTCCAACTTCTTTGTAATATATCTGACACAAATGCTAAAGCAGACATACTTCTATAGTGAATATAAGAAGCTCACGTCTGGTGTCACATTTTACACTATTACAGGGGGGTGACTAATCACACTAATATTATAAAGGCGAATGTTTGTGAGTGTGTGAGTGTGTATGTTTGTTACTTCTTCACACAAAAACTAATGAACGGATCTGGCTGAAATTTGGTAGGTAGACAGATTAGGACCTGGATTAACACGTAGGGTACTCATAGAAACGCTATCCACGCGGGTGAAGCCGCGGGAAACAGCTGTCCTATAAAGGGGATTTATGCACAAACATAAAAACAGCTTTCAATGGGAGTGACACGGATGCTATGGCAGTTCCGTATGTATGAAATTTTGTTCAATCCTAAGGGAAGTGACTGTAAAGTAGTTTTGTGAACATATCCAAACTTTTCATACAATTTTTGTATCGTTTTGACGCGAACGTGTTAAATAACAAACATCCATCTATCCAAAAAATTTTACTTTCACATTTATAATATTAGTATTATTATATGTTTATTGTTTCAATTTTTTTTAAACAATATACGTGTTTTAGATGGTTTCTAATCTACTAAGCTGTATTTTACTTACATACCCGAGATTTTCAAAAGGTCTAGATTGTCTTCTCAAGACGTGCTTCACAGCTTTACTGGATTCGTCGTACATCACGGAGACTCCAATATTATCCTTTATTCCTTCTAAAATAGTAATGACTTCACTGCTTGCTGAAGCAACTAAAATAGGTCTGTTCCAGTCTATGATTGAGGTATGGAGGAGAGCACTCTCTATTGCAGTTATGCCATTTGGAAGAGGATGTATCATCAACTCCAGGTGCTCCTGAAATTAGAATGCAAAGGTATAAGGCGGTATATTGGCAAATAAGCAGTGACAAGCGCTTAGAAAAAAAAAACAGGAAAATTATTCCCGCATAATTTATCAGCCTGGAAAAAAGATATGTTATATTCAAGGATATTACCAAGGGCACTTGTAAGTTCATTACACGATTAGATTAACTTGACTCGATCATAAAAAATCCCAAAAATAGCATAAATTGAAGCAAAGCCTGTAAACATTTGTAGGAAAAAATATTTCTATTAAATTTGAAATTATTTTCATAATTTTTTTCTTTTCAAACTACGTTATCTATGTATATTCAAATTTCATTTAGTTCACTTTTTCGAAACTTTTCAACAAAATAACATTGAAAAAGTGTGGTTATTTTTTTTACTTTATACACGTAAAGAAAAAGACAGAGTTTTGTTGATTATGTTATGTTTGATTGTTCAAACAACGTTGCTCCCCGATATGGAGGGTGCACGATGCGCGCGTAGCAAGTGGCTCGCAATCTTTTCTTTAGCCAGTGTGCAGTGTTGATTTCTAAATAATGGTCTAAGATAATTTGAATCAGGATGAGTACTTTAGATTACCTCTTATATCCAAACTACATGTATACCTACTTACAAACTTTACATCTTTATACTCGTAATATTAATGTAGATGTGTGAGATGGTACGTAGTAAAAGAATTGTTTTAGCGTTTTTTAATAAATTGTTATTTACCTGACATTCATTGATCCACTTATTGTTCAGGTCAAAAGCAACAATTATTGTTCTACTACTTTTTAAATAAACTTAAAAAAATTGGACGCTCCATACAAATATCGTCAAGTATAGGTAGCTGATCTATACAGTTTTTCGACGTAAATGTATTTGAAAAGTGGCAGGTAGGACAAATGTTGTTACTTCGACCATCATGTCAGATCAAATAGAATAACTTTGTATAGGCTGAAATTTTTATCAATTCGTGTCTATTCTTTTCGTTTCTTTCCTTGTTTCTTTTACGCAATGAATATTATATCAAAAAATTCCTCTCTAAAATCGGCACGAAATTTTTTTTCGTGTTTCCTTTTATAAAGTGTGGTGTTATTCTAACTGTGCTATGTAATGTCGAAAAATTTGACTCTATTAATTGTTTAATTTGTAATGTTTTTGTATGTTTGTTTAGGTCAAATGTTGCATACGATTTTCTTAACTTCCAGGGGTCTGCTTGAGCTAAGATTTAGTACGTATGGAGCCGTATTCCAATAATTCGCGACCCGGTAATGCGCGACTTGTGAATGTACAGCACTATTACTCGCGTCATGAACTTCGGTACAAATAATGCGCGACCCGGTAATACACGACCTGTGAATGTACAGCCCTGACTGGGCACCTGTATATGCGAAAGTGATTTACCCAATGAGTTTCTAATATCTCCAGTTCAGTGGCAGATTTTATGTCAAGTACCTACATGTCCCCTCGTTAAGTATGCCATACGGTTGTGAGACTGAGGCAATAAAGTGTGATATTGTGTACGTTTATTTTTCTCAAAACTGCGTGTTTGAATCTGTTACTTGACTCCACTTCTCCTTCCAGCCGTAAATAACATTGCTCCTCGGGAGATCATTGAATATAGGTACCTACATTAGGCGACGCATTCGAAAAACAGTTGCTTTTTTCCACGTGTAAAGAGTAAAGAAAGTTACTACAATTTTGACCTTTTTTCAATGTTATTCGTTGTTAAAAAAAAGCTTTACCATAGATTTTAAAAAATCCAACTGGCCGAATTAAATTGTATGTTAAAAATATTCGACTAAAAAAAATTTTGAGTTTGAATCGGCCTGGTTTACTTACATGTAGAATGCAATCTCAGTTTTACGAGAGGTTTCTTTGATATATTTTTCTGTTATAAAAATGAACGAATAATGTTTCTGCAAATAACAAAATGAAGTCATTGGAAAGAAGAATCAGGTTACATCAATTCCATTTGTTTTGTAATTGTAGAGAAAAATCGAGATTCCTGCCACCAAAATTTTTAATGCGTCGTCATAACTTAATACACTGGTCGCAAAGAAAACGGGTCGGTTATAAAAAATGCGATATCTTTTAAAATGTTTAGAAATCCTTTCAAAATAAATACTAAATTAAATTTTATTTCATCACGAATAAATGAAGGAGTAAAACCTTTTTATTTATTTTTTTTGATTGTTAAAACCGTAAATAAAAAATAAAGACGATTTGCAAAATTTGCACATCAAATTTGGAACCATTTCTTTTACTTTTGATTCTCTTCTGTCACATAAATAGGGTATTTCTTGTGCATAAATTCATTATTTTGATAAAATTCAGTTAAAAACATGTCACTAACCCCTGAAGAGTGTACCCGAATTCTGACAATGCTTGAAGACGGGTGCAGTCAGTGTTATACAGCGATAACTGTTGGTGTATCGCTATCAACCGTTCAAAGAGTGCTCCAGTGATTTGAAGAGATTGACTCCAATATTCGCAGACCAGGTACAGGCCGAACAATGTTCCTGACAGCGCGGGAGGATCGATATATGGTGTCTACAAGATTGAGAAATCGATTTCAAACGGCTGTTGAAGTTAAAATCACCATCTACGTGCTGGAGGGAGCAATACGAGCACGTGTAGAGTGAGGCGGCGTCTTGCTGAAGCAAACTTGAAGCCATTTAGACCCACCAATGGTCCAAAACTCGAAAGGCAGCATCGAAATTCAAGGCTGTTACGCTAAAGAACACATGAATTGGACTCTCGATGACTGGTCAACAGTTATATTTTCGGACGAGTCGAGATTCATGCTATACTAGCACGATGGGAGGCAAAGAGTCTACTGAAGACCAGGAGAGCTCTATAACCAAGCTAGCATTGAAGAGAAAGTGTCATACGGCGGAGGCTCCATACACGTGTTGGCTGGAATTTATTCCGAAAGCCGCACGAACTAAAAAAATGATCGAAAATGTAACTTTAACTGCAGAGAGATATCAGAATAAAATCTTAAATGAGTATATTGGTCCATTTTTAGTAAACATGGACGAGAACGCCAACTTTATGCAAGATAACGCTCGTCCTCATCCAGTAGTGTTTGACTACCTTCATGATGTCGCTATCACACGCATGGAGTGGCCAGCACGCAGCCCAGATTTTAACTCCATTAAGCATGCCTGGGATGAACTGGGACGACGTGTACGCCAGCGAAATTCCCCTCCAATCATGCTTCGTGAACTAAAAAAGTTCTGGTAGAGGAAAGGGAGAAAATTCCTCAGCATCGGCTCAGAAAGCTAATGGAAAGCATGCCAAACCATGTAACAGCTGTTTTAATAGCTCTTGGTGGTAATACAAAATACTGAAATGTGTGAAAACTGCACATTTGACACCTTAGCACATTTTTCGAAATCTAGTGAAAAGACTTATTTTTGTTTTTATTTAATCACTATAAAATTATCTATAATACAGTCTTTATTTTATAAAGCTAATTACAATGTTTTGGAAGTTATTGAGGTTTTTGTTAGGTACCGACCCGTTTTCTTTGTTGTCGAGTGTAGTTTACCTATATTATATTACTTTTAGACGTTTATCTGATTACTAGAATCATATTGATTGGTATGCACATATGATAAGTGTAGATCGCAGACTACTTAGTTTTTATTTCATTCCCTCTTAGTTTCCTATAGGTAAAACATAATATGAGCAACTTCGTTTTAATCATACCTTACTTATGTAATATTATTTGTTACGTCCCGGCCAAAATACGTAAAATATCATTGATCTCGCCCCAAAATGAATATAACTACACTAATAGGTAAAATATATAATATCTCCAACTGTTTTAATTGAACACACTGTTTTACACTCGTTCACATTATCAAGGTTTACGCACCTTAATGTTATCACTCATGGCGACCATGCCTTTACTGATATCCCCGCCCGGGCAGTACACCTTGAAGTTAAACGCTTGTTGAAGACCCGGACAGCTTATGTGGGACTCCAGTATACAGGTGGCCACCACGCCCTGGGGCCAGAACTCTCGGTACAAGCGCAGTAGCTGGTGCCAGCGGGGTCGCGGCACTTCTATTAGAGGCTCCATCCTGGAATTGATAGTAAAAAAAAGGATTATGCCATGACTTTGACTACATTAAGTTTGTGTCTTGCCGAGTTATTCTGCTGATGATTAAGCCGAGAATGAGTATTGTTTAATAAACCTTTTCATATATGTAATAAGAAAATCATAGCGATAGAATGTACCGCCTCTGTAGCGTAGTGGTTCGCCTATAGGGGGTCGCGGGTTTGATTCCCAGCGGAGTCTAACTTTGTAAGACTCGGTTTGGTTGGTAAAGGGACGTATTTTCCAAGCCCGCCTGGCTAGCTACCACCATCTTAAGTCTTGCCGACAAACATTAAAAGCCAGATAAGATAGCCAGTTTCCCATTGCGTTGGGGAATTTTAGTAAGCCCAATCTTAGGATCAGGTGAAATGATGCCAAGGGCTTACCAATTGCAGATAAAAAAGTACGTTTAACTCAATATTAAAACATCTTACCTATAAAAGATGTAACAAAATTGGTGTAGGTCACGTTAACTGAGGCGTCTCTCATCATACTAAACAACTGCCGGTGTGCTCATAGGATTTCCATACTCGCCTTTAAAAAGTGAGTTCTATTTTCCCTAACAAGTAGGTTAGCTTAGGATACATAAACAGCTTTAAGTTACACCGACAATAGGTACAAATTCTGTAGAAAGTCTACTCATATTGTATATTCTGAACGGTTATGACAATCTGGCCATAGATGGACGAGCTTGCTCGCCGTACTTGGGCTCCATTACCTTTTTCGTTCGCGTAATAATTAGGGTGACACACAGGCGGAAAAGGTAATGAAGCCCTAAGTACGGCGAGCAAGCTCGCCCATCTATCGCCAGCTTATCATCACCGTTCAGAATATGCAAATCAAGTAGACTCTACGCGCTGCGCTATGTCCTTGAAACCAACTTCCTATATCCCAAGAATGCTATACTTAAAAATTCAAGAATAACTTAGAAATTAAAATGTATACATATTTCAATTAAACATATCAAGTAATCAGTCATTAATTATGTACCTATTAACGTACCTGTTACTAAATCACAAAGATCCGGAACACACTGTACTTATTGGAAATACGGAAATCATCAAACCAAGCTGTAATTTTATCATAAAAACCTAGAGTTTTATCATATGTGGTGTTTGAATAACATAATTGTAGTGATTCACAGTTTTTATGAGGTTTTTATCAACGCGCTAAACGTGTGTCCCACACTACGGTACAAACAGGTCTGTTCTCTGCTCTGCTGACTAGTCTGACTCGATTAGCTATTTATAAAGATATACTACTCCGTAACTAAGCCGGTGGCCGGTACCTACTGGGACTGGGGCCGTGTATGTATCTACCTACTATATACATACATATAGAACCGGTCTCTTATATGTCGCGATTACACTTCACTACATGACTGTAGTGCATTAGTTAGTGGCACTACATACAGGGCGTTTTGTTTACACTGCACTACATAGGAGCTCTAACTCAGTCAGAGACCAAACACAGAACATGGCGGCCGTGCTTTCTAGAATGCATAAAATCGACATTGCCCTTGACGTAACTGCGGGTATTACTAGGTCTAAACAGAAAAGAAAATGTTGGGTGAAGCAGTATCTGCTACTAAGAAACAAATTGAGCAACATATGAACATTTTAGACATTTTAGATCCAGAAGATTTCATAAATTACCTCAGAATGAATACTACACAACACAAGCTATTAAATTTAGTGACAGGCTATATTCAGAACATATTATATAATACACAGGCACTCGCATCGGATGCCGCGGCAAGACTGAGCATCCTATGTAGACGCTCTACCTCCCTATCTGTGATTGATTACTGATTACAATGCACTACATGTAATGCAATAGGCCATGTAGGACGGTCGGGCTCTTCCTATCGTCCTAAGTTAGGATCCTACATTCCTACACAAGCATTTACACTCACTATGTCCTACATGATGTAGTGCACTACATGTAGTGAAGTGTAATCGCAGCTTTAATTAACATTCTCCCTACTAATATTATAAACGCGAAAGTTTGTAAGAATGTAATTGATGTATGTTTGTTAGTCTTTCACGCAAAAACTACTGAACGGATCTGGCTGAAATTTGGTAAGTAGACAGATTAGAACCTGGATTAACACATAGCCTACTTTTTTCACGCTCGCTAGCCGCTTGCGGCTTGCGCAATGTGCACCCTCGAAAAGTCGTGGAAACGTTGTTCACGCGGGTAAAGCCGCGGGAAACAGCTAGTATCAATATAATTGTAGAAATGTAGGATACTAACTTAGGACAATAGGAAGAGCCCGACCGTCCTACATGGCCTAGTGCACTAAACACTAGGCGTAAACTTTAGACGTGGCAGAAGGTAGGTAAGTTGCACGTCTGTGTTTGGGTCATAGGATTACACCATCCTACCAAATTTCACCTGATTTGGTCCAGTAGATTCTAGCCAAAAAACAGGTTAATGGATTTTGGAGTGCGAGGTGTAGTTAGATTCGACTTAAGTGACATAGGATACATTTTTACCCAACTAGCCAAAAATAGGGTTTATATTTTTATGCAGTAGGGTTTTTAATTTTTAATTAGTCCCTTAAGTTATTTTCATCCTTTATTTTGCATTTAGCGCATTATATTACTTACGTACCTATTGTTTAATTAAATAGTAAAAGAGGAGAACCCATGCTGTTCCGCAGCATTATTTATTTTATTTTTTATTATGGACATCGAGAGTGCGCGGCGGGCGATCCGCAACCCGCACAAGCGGCTCGCCGTCGACGTTGCGCGGTGTGCCAGAATGTTCACACGTTTACACCTAGCTGTCCTTCAACCCAACCAATTTAAGTAGGCAAATGAAAGAACTCCTTCCAGCGAGTGTTCTTAGAACAAAATGAACCGCTTATTGTGGTTCGACTCCTGCCACGTACCAATGTGATTTCGAATTTTAATTTCATATGTACGTTTATCCGACGCTCTTACGGTGAAGGAAAACATCGTAAGGAAACCTGCACACGCCTGCGGAGAAACTCGCAGGTTGTGTGTGAAGTCGACCAACCCGCACTGGGCCCGCGTAGTCGACTAAGGCCCGATCGTCCTAATTCAGGGAAGGCTCGAACCCCTCGGTGGGGACGTATATGAGCTGATATGATGATGATCAATCATCATTATTTCAGCCGAAAGACGTCCACTGCTGGACAAAGTAGTAGCTATTGTATAAATCATAAAGCTTTAAACTTTTGTAGGTACATAAATTCTCTAACACATCTTGAAAATTGTAAGACGCTACGTCGAAACCTAACAGAGACTATTTCAAAATTTGTAATTTTGTAACTGACTCACTGACTAATATGAAAATTTTAAGGCACTTACCTACCGACTAGCTACAAAACAAACAGTCTAAAAAGCTTAACGTTTAGGTACACGTTTGTATGTGAATTTCGTAGACACACGGACTATTTGTAATTCTACTAGACGTCCAGCCAGGTTCTGATGTTTCATCACAGATGAAACGGTCAATTGAGTCATTAGACATACAAAGATTGGACGTACAGGTAATTAGACAAATATGTTAACACGTCATGGGCTAAAGGCCCAAGAGGAGGAAGGTGCGAAGGAAGGAGGTGCGGGTGGCGGGGCATTGGACGCACGGGGACTGGGCATTTGGAAAATTGGACATTCGAGGCCAGAACCGTTTAGTTTAGTAGAACCACAGAATAGAAGAATTAAATAGAACGCTGATGTTTATTTTTTAGTACTAGCACCGAGCGAGCCATTACACATACAGCACACTACAAACAGGTTGATGCTATTGGGTATTTTTTTAAAGTAACCTCCCCCAAAAACAAAAAAACAAACCTTTAAAATCATTTAATAAAAATAGACTTAAAACTGTATTAAATAAGATTGAGTTTATGAAAATTGACAGAATGACAACGGTAAGGTGATACCAGAATAGTAAAACTGCCCAGTTTAATTGATGAACACTAAAAGTTTAAAAAATAATGTGATTGTTTAGAACTAAATAAATAATATGTAATGTTGTGCAATTCATTAAAAAACATTTATTTCGAACAAAATTTCAGATCGTAATACTAGAAGTAAGGTTATTCAATTGAAACTTTCCGTGCAATAATTTTTCCAAAAATGGTATCATTTTCATGGTGTTGTGGTTATATTAAGGCATTTTTTTAAATATCGATAGATTATATTAGGAATGCGAGGTATGGTAGGTTTTTCAGTTACTGCGTCGATTGCTACGAAAGTGACCACGGATCCGTCGTCAGAGACCTCAAGGACCGTCAGATATCGATTAGGTGTTTATTACACGTACTATAATATTACACGTACGTACACTTTACTATAATATAGTGTCACAGTTCTGTGCAATGCGCGCTGCGATGCGGTCGATTTACCGAGTCAGGGAATTAATAGTGATACATTTTACGTGTCCTGCTCGCGTCATCAAGAGCACCTCCGACGCGCCACTCATCGTCAAATAGCTCCTGGCGTTCCTGCAGCAGAAGCTGGACGTGATGGATGAGCTGTCTGCCATCCACATCTGTTCCAGCAACTTCAGCGTGAGTGACATCTGCAGCGCCAAAGAGGTGCTCTACCGGTCACTGAAGATCTGTGGCACCTTCGCTCCCCATAGAAGGGGTGATGAACATGGAAAGAAGTCCCTTTAAGACATCATTAAGGTCCTGAAGGAGACGGACTCTGACGATATGCCGTCGTTTGTGGCGAAGGAGCTGGCCAAACTACCGCCTGTCAGGTTCGACCACGTCGACGTCACCAGCCTGCTGAAGGACATCGTGTTCCTAAAAAAGAGTCTGCCCGACATGCAATGAAGTACGTTCGCTACACAGCACTGAAACTAGGCCAGCTTACATCGACGCGCTACGTGGAGCCCTCGATAAACAACCGACGTCGAGCTCCGTCGTGTCAGCGATTTCGTCGCAGCCTGTGTCGCCGCCTGTGAGCGCTGCCCGCGCGGCCGTTCAGCCCCCGCCGCGGGCGCCTATGTCCGACAACCCAACGCCACTGGTTCGTGCGAGCTGCCGTGACTTCACCGCCACCGCACGCCACCGCACGCCACCGCACGCCACCGCCGGCGACCCGCACCACCTAAGTCGTCCGGAAAACCGAGGTCGCCGCCTACATCGAGCGACCCCTCTCGTGCCAGGGTGGATGAGGAGGGTTTCACCTTGGTACAAAGGAGGTGCAAATTCCGAAGACAACCTCGCAGAAGCTTGTGTGGTACGACCGCACCGGAAGAGGGCTCCGTGCTGCGTGCCGCCACACCGAACGTCGCGCTCTACGTGTCGTGGCTGCACCACTCGGTCACGGCTAAGGACGTGACGGAGTGCGTCCACCAGAAGTCCTGCTACGGTCTGCGGGTGTTCCCGCTGGAGTCGCGCCACTACGTGCACTTCACGTCGTACGTGGTGCGCGTGCCGAAGCCTCTGCTGGAGACCGTCGCCAGCACCGACTTCTGGCCGAAAGATGTCGTGTTTCGGCGGTTCCGAGGCACCATGCCTATCAACGCGTCACCGAAACTACTAACATCTTGGTTAAGTTACACACTGACATACATATAATGTATTATATTTATAGTATCTATTTAATGTTATTTTTATAAGTTTTTTTATATATCTATGGGTCTGTACTTTTAGTACTAAGTACCCTGAGAATAAATGAATAATAATAATTATATAGTAATTGAACCTAGCGGATCGAGTTCGGTACATATTACGCTCGAACATCTTTAGCGTGACCGAAACATTGTCTACTTTTATTGGACTTGTATCAAACTGAAAAAAAATCGAAGTACCTATATAGGATGTTAATAGAACACATTTTTTTAAGAAAGCTACTCATGAAACTGAACAACTTCTGTTTTAAAACATTACTGCAATTTCAGAATTTATACAAAGTTAGAATACAACAACAACCTAACAACCTGTACATAGAACAGATTGTTGGTGCAGTCAAATTCTTGAGTGGCGACCGCGTAACGAAAAACGTAGATTAGGCAGGCCTCCAACTCGGTGGACCGACAACTGCTGCTTGCAGGCAGCGTAAGAGCGGTCGTTGTGGATAACCTTGGGGGAGGCCTCTGTCCAGCAGTGGACGTCCCTTGGCTAGTAAAATGATGTACCTAAAGCGGGTTCCGATGCGAAGATAATAAAACCCTTAGTTACTATTTTTAAACAATGTAATGATTACTATACATAAATACTTCGTACTTACAAAAAGTAAACCTAATAATTTACTACCCTAATATTTAATATTTACCGTAGTCCGCGGACTGCTTAGTCGTGCCACTGTAAATAGGTACTTATTGCTGTTTATAACTGTCAACATATGCGTTGCTTAGCAACCTTTTTCTGTTGACTTCGAATTTTGTGTTTTTACGAATAGGTAAGAAACTATTACGTTTTTTCAAGCCACGAAATACTTTGTTGCTTACCTGTACTAATGATTTATTTCAAGGAAAACTAAACTAAAGCTTTATTAAAACTATAATTTTTGCTACTTAAAGATGCTTACTAGATACTTACCTACTTAC
Organism: Coleophora flavipennella; assembly: GCA_947284805.1. Lineage (NCBI taxonomy): Eukaryota > Metazoa > Arthropoda > Insecta > Lepidoptera > Coleophoridae > Coleophora > Coleophora flavipennella. The sequence goes on along the minus strand of OX369265.1, from coordinate 9,563,361 downwards.
AGTAAAAATATTCATGAACAAATCAAACACTTTCATCTAGCCCCAAACTATGTTTCCCAGTACTATGGGGTTGTAAATTTGTAAAAAGTAAAGAAAATATTAGAACGACCGATACGTACTGAAGTCAGTATGCAAACGTCTACATGAGGCAGAGCAAAACATTTTATGTATTTTTTGTTTGGTGTAACCACAAAGTCATCATCGTTAAAATGCTTTGAGCAAACAGTGCTTGTTTTTGTGGGAAAACAATTACTGTTACGCCCTGTACTTGTGATCCACTTTTCCTTCAATTCAGGATTTTTTGGAAAACTGAAAGTAAAAATAAAAATATATCGTTGAAAAATATCGACAACACCCTCGCACTAAATAACAAAGACCCAAAAACAAATATTCATATTTTTATATAACTATTGATTTTCATTAATGTTTTTCACTTACACATGGTAAGAAACTCCTCCATTTTTTAAATTCACTTTACTACTTGCATTTTTGCAGCTTATTATAGCACATTTCGGCATTTTGTCACAAAAATACTCGGAGCTCAGCTTGTCATGAAGTTGTGCAATTTCTGCGCAGTACAATCATTTACGAATGACAGTAACATACCCGTTTATGCATGAAGGCGACGCGTGTGCCACGCCTCCTTACGCAATCTATCGGAGCGGAAAAAAATTTTCTTATCTGTGAGTAGAACCATAGTAAAACAAAGTCCTCCTTTGACGACAGAGTCATCTGTCGAGATGTTGATGTAAAAACCATATAGCTTGACGAATGGTTCAGTCACAGGTTCAGTGTTTAGTCTTGAGTTGTGGGATGCGTAGTTGTTTGTGGCGCGTCACTGCAGATGCCGCCACAGATTTCATTGCTGGTACTGACATGTAGAATTTCTTTGGAGTATATCCGAACAAGAAAATAACCGGCCAAGTGCGAGTCAGAACCGCACACATAGGATTCCGTGCCATCATACTAGGTGGCGCTAGTACAAAGGGTTCCGTACCATTACACTAGATGGCTCTAGTTTCTTCACATTTTAAAAAATAACACGTTTTTTTGTATGGAGACCCCCTTATTTTTTCCACTTTTCTAATTTTTTGTATTTGTTGTTATAGCGGCAACAGAAATAACTAGGAATCTGTGAAAATTTCAACTGTCTAGCTAACACGGTTCATGAAATTCAGCCTGGTGACAGACGGACAGACAGACAGACAGACGGACGGACAGCGATGTCTTTGTGACGGGTCCTGTTTTTACCCTTTTGGTACGGAACCCTAAAAATTAACGCAACTATTTTGGCGGGCTTTGTGGTAAACGTATATTTATTATAGTTTTAGATTTTTAATTGTTTTTTGATAGCATTTTGTTCAAGTAGTGGTGCATCATCATTATCATAGCAGCCGAAGACGTCCACTGCTGGACAAAGGCCTCCCCAAGGATTTCCACGACGACCGTGGCTGCGCTGCCCGCATCCAGCAGCTTACAGCGACCCTCAACAGGCCATCGGTCCACCGAGTGGGAGGACTTTCTATGCTAAGTTTTCCGGTGCGTGGTCGCCTTTAGATAACTTCACTGCCCCAACGGCTGTTCTGAGAGCTATGTCGGTTACTTTGGTTTGGTTTTGGTCCTCGTTTCTGATTCGATCAGGCAGAGAAACTCCGAGCAGAGCACGCTCCATTGCCCTTTGGGTGACCTCTAGCCTTCTTATGAGGCCCATAGTAAGCGACTGGCAACTCACACTAGTCGAAGACCGTGGTCTTAAGACATTGCGGTATTTGGGACGTGAAGATATTACGAAGCTTCTCGAACGCTGCCCAACAAATTATATTCGACTATTGATCTCTATCTCGAAGTTGGACCTACCTAACTAGACTGTTTGTCCCAGGTACACATATTCAGCAACAACTTCGAGTTTAAAGCCTCCAACCTTCAAAGGAGTAGGTGCCACATTGATGTTTGACGTAATTTTCGTCTTGTCCATGTTCATTCTAAGAGCTACTTGTTGAGAGGCTACTGTGGCCATCGAGCATGGCCACGATATCGTCAGCGAATCGAAGGTGGGTGATGTAGTCGCCGTTGATATTGATGCCGTTTCCACCCCAGTCCAAAATTTTAATAACATCTTCCAGGGCGGCGGTGAACAGTTTCGGAGATATAACGTCTCTCTGTCTCACCCTTCGCTGCAGGCGGATAGGTTCCGAATTTTGGTCCTGGAGGCGAACTGACATGGTGGCGTTTTCATACAAACACTTCAGTACCTCAGTATATCGATAGTCAATTTGGCACTGCTGAAGAGACTGTAACATAGTCTGTTTCGACCGAATAAAAGGCTTTCTCACAGTCTACGAACGCTACGCATAGTGGCTGATTATACTCTTCGGTCTTCTGTATAAGCTGTCGCAGCGTATGTACGTGGTCTATGGTACTAAAGCCTTTTCGGAAACCGGCTGGTTCGGGATGCTGGAAGTCGTCAAACCTGCGTGCGAGACTATTCGTAATGACTCTCGAAAACAGCTTGTAGACATGGCTTAGAAGTGAGATGGGTCTGTACTAGTATATTTTTTTTTATTAATAGATCGCATACAAAATACATTTTGTGTTCGATTCAATTGTACATTGTAAATCTTATAATAACATAATATCAAAACTCTAAACAAAAACAAAAAAGTCCAATACATTTCAGAACAGTTATACATTTCAGAATTTCATTAATCAAAACTCTAAACAAAAACAAAAAAGTCCAATACATTTCAGAACAGTTATACATTTCAGAATTTCATTAATAAGTAGGTGTATATTGATTTGATTAGAAATCGTCCAGTGTATAACAGCACTTTTTTAGCAAAAGATCTTTGATCTTTGTTTTAAAAATGTTAAGGGATTTCACCGTTTTTAGGTCATTAGGAAGTTTATTAAAGAATTTAACTTCCTGATATTTTGCACTGTGAGACACTACATTTAATTTTGGAATCAATTTGTTGTCTAAGTCTTTTCTTCTGGTTCCCAGTCTCTTACCTGTTTCCTTTTCGGTTTCATAAAAAATATTTTTAAATAAATTAGTAAGAACTACCATTATGTAGAGACTTGGTACTGTCAAAATTTTTAACTCCTTGAAGTATGGCTTACACGACTCCCAAGGTGGTATACGTTTTATAATGCGAACAGCCCTTTTCTGTGCAACAAAAGCTTTTTGTAAATTATATTTGTAGCTAGCCCCCCATGTTGCAATGCTATACCTAAGTCTGGATTCCACTAGGGAGTAATACACCGTAATCAGTTGTTCAGTAGTCAATTCATCCCTTAAACTAGTCAACGCATAGCATGCGGAACTCAAACTGCCCTCAACAGACTCCACTTCCAGCCTCCAGTTTAAGTCACAATCAATTATTAATCCTAGGAATCGTGTCATGTTCGCCTGTGGAATTACAATTCCATTCAAATACGCTTCCAGCTTATCCTTATTCCTGGCTGTTGTTCTGAACAGTATTAAGTTTGTCTTATCGGCATTTATACTTAGGTTGTTTGCATTAAACCATATTTGAAATAGACTAAAAGCATGATTAATCTTGTGGTTTATATCCGTTAAGTTTTTGCTGGAGATAATAGCGTTCGTATCGTCCGCGAAGAGGGACAAAGTAGTATTTGAAATAGAATTAGTCATGAAATTGATGAGGTCATTTATAAAAACAATAAAAAGTAAGGGGCCCAAAATTGAGCCCTGGGGTACACCTCTGGATACACCGATAAAACTTGATTTAATGCTTAACTCGTTTGCATCTTCATCCCTGTGTTTAATTTCAACAAATTGTTTACGGTTGGTGAGGTAAGATCGAAAAAGGTCAAGGGGTTTATTTCTAACTCCATAGTAATCGAGTTTCTCAATCAATATATTATGGTCCACCGAGTCGAAAGCAGAACTTAGATCAAGGAATATGCCAGCCACCTTTTCTTTGTCGTTTATTTTCTGCATCAGATCATGCATCAAGGTATGTATGGCTTCGTTAGTACCAACTCCTTTCCGATAACCGAACTGTCGCCAGTGTAATGCTCTTTGTGAGTTCAAATGTGTAGTTAATCTTAATTTTAGGAGCTTCTCAAATATTTTGGACAGCACAGGCAAGATAGAAATTGGTCTATAGTTTTTTGGGTCAGTTTTCACCGATTTTTTATGGACAGGCATAACCTTAGCTATTTTTAACTGATCTGGAAAAATGGCTTCATTAATGCAAGCATTGTAAAAATAAACCAAAGGCTCCGCCAGGATATCAACATTGTTTTTTATTAAGAATGTGGGCACTTCATCAAATCCACTAGCTTTTTTGCCGTTCATTTTGTTAACTATATTAATTATTTCATTCCGGTTTGTGAAGCTTAAATTCATGTTATCACAAATACGACAAGTGTAGGTTTTTAGTAGATTTCCAGCCATCTCCTTATCTCCAATATTATCCAGTTTGCTATGATCAAACTTTCTACTAAAGTTCTTTAGGAGGGTATTTTCACCCTTTTTATAGAAAAACTCGACCACACTTTTGTGCCATGCCTTAGGTGTTTGTCCCTCGAGTATAACGGAATTAAATAACTTCTGAAAAACTTTACGTACCGGTGTTCCATCTGCTTTCAAAAGTTCAGCCGTAATGCGATCTTCACCCGGTGCTAAGGCAACAAACAATTAGTTGTTCTTGAGATGTTTTTAGAGCCATTCTTAGGCTGACATCCGGGATATCTTCAGTATATAGTGTCGGGTTAGTCTGGCTCTAGGGTCTTTAGCCAGTTTGCTGACATGCAGACGTGTGGTCGTGTACAATTATTGTCCTTAGAACTTCTTAACCCATATAGATCTACCGTACCCTATGCGGTACAGTAACTTCGTAAAAATATTTTGAAATACCTACAAATTAACCACTTTATTATTTACTTGTCACAATATGCTCAGAGTATTTGTTTTAGGTTAAAAGTGTTGAAAATACGTTCAAGCCCGTAAATTTGAATTTTTTTGAGAAATTATCGGTCTTCATCGAAAGATTATTGTAACGATGTCTTCAAGAAGGTAAGTCTTATGTTATTTATTACAAATTGCATAAATTATAAGAATTGTTTTGAAGATAAGGGTACCTCTGATGTTACGGCTACAAAAAAAATTACTTAGGTTATTTGGATAAGATATACTCAACAATAAACTAGATGTACCGCATACGGTACAGTAGGACTATGTATTAGCAAATTGAATTTATAGTGATATCTAATGTTGTGTTTTGTTTTTGTTTTGGGTCACTGGCGCTGCACGATATTGCGACATATTTAGAAGATGATGATGACTCCAGCAAACAGGGTCAAGATTTAGTTTTTTTTTAATTACCACTTGATACCGCCAACAATGACCAGACAGACGAAGACTCAGGCAAAGAAGATGCTGTAAACATAAATAATTTGCCTTCAAGTTTGCTACGAGCACCAACAGAGCTTTCTACGTCCACAAATGAACCAGGAACTGAAGGCCAAGAGGCACATGAATCTCGGGAACCCCTGAAAAAGCGCATTATGAAGTACTCTTGGAGGAAATGAGATTAACAGCCCAAAACTTCTACTTTGCACCCTCTTTTTCATGTTTCTCTTCTCTTGTTTCAAAACGGTCTTCTCAAGAGGAACATGAAAAAGAGGTTGCAAGAGTGGTTTTCGTTATTCCTTTCCGAAGACGTATTTGAGTGGCTAATAGAGGAAACCAATAGATACCTAGCACGTAACCGTCCTCCAGTTGATGTCAAAATTGAGGAGATAAAATGTTTGGTTGGAATTTTGTTAGTCAGCGGCTATTCTCATGTAAGCAGAAGAAGAATGTATTGAAAAAATGCACCAGATTCAAGAAATGCTATGACTGCTTCAGCTTTGTCTAGAGATAGATTCATACTGATATACTCCAACATCCACGTTGTTGATAATCTAAATTTAGATGGATCTGATTAATTCGCCAAAATTCATCCATTTTTAAAACTCTTAGCTGCGAAATTTCTTGTGCACTGTCCACATAAACAGAATCATAGGGTGGATGAAGCAATGGTCCCGTATTTCGGTCACCATGGCTGCAAACAAAGCGACCTGGCTTTGTTTGCAGCTAGTCGGCTATCTTCAATAACTTAACTTGTGGTTCTCGATATGATGGCAAAGAACATTGTCACAAAGCAAGAGAAAAGAACCAGGTGTGTACAGTGCCATCAACAATGTCCTACAAGTGCAATGTTGGTGTCCACGTAGAAGTTTTTTTTATGAATCACACTAAAAATAAAATAAAAAGTTTATTTTGAAAAAGGAGTAGTTTTTGCTTACTTGTAGTCCTACTGTAGTCTGTACCCTATACGGTACGGCCCCCCATTAATTTGATATTATTTATAATATTTTTTTATGATTTTTGGGGTTAATTAAATATGTTATTACTAAAAAAACTCAATTTTTGCATAAAAATAATTATCGGTCTAAATGGGTTAACTTCTACCAGCAACAGACGATATGATCCTGGCATCCTGGATTTAACCGCCTCCGTAGCTCAGAGGCAAAGTTCACTGACTTTACACAGGAGGTCGCGGGTTCGATTCCCGGCGGGGTCAATGGTAAGACTCGGTTTGGTTGGTGGTAGGGCATTTTCTAAGCCCGCCTGGCTAGCTACCACCATCTTATCAATGTTGATATCATTGGTGTGTTCCGGCATGGAGATAAGATAGCCAGTTCCCCATTGCGTTAGGGAATCTTGGTAAGCCCGCTTCCATCTTCGGCATCACTTACCACCAGGTGAGATGTTGTCAAGGGTTTACCAATTGTGAATAATAAAAAAAAAACCTCAGTCATCAGCTTGGTCTTTTGGACAACAGAGAGATCTCTCGCGAACACTTTTGAGTCTCTTTCAATCGCCTCTGTTTAATACAATTTGTATTATACTATCGCAAATGGCGAGTCAGTGCTTAGATCTGCCTGTTTAGTTGCCGTTATTGAGTAAGTAGGTATAGCGTCTTCTAAGGACCGCAAAACCAATCTGCGTCTTACTTCCATGAGGTTACTGTAGGGTTGCCACCCCCAAATTCGTAATACCAGGACATTTCTGTTAAAAAACAGGACGCAATATAAGAACAATAGTTAATAGCAATTATGCCATGAATATAAGATCAATGAAACTCAACTAATAGCAAAAATTAAACTGCAGCCCCTTCATAAGCTAAGTACTGTTTTCTCATTTATTTAGAAGTCCCTGCCTAAGACTGTAATCTTGTGTTTGGCCTTTTTTTGATGCTCTTCAATGTCTATCGCACCTCTACTGGGTATAGATATACTCGATTCTCAAATAAGACATTCACCTAAAACCCAGGACACTACTAAAAAACTATCCAGGACACCCCAAAAGCAGGACAAGTCCTGGGAAAACAGGACGCTTGGCAACCCTAGGTTACTGGTGAAGTCCGAGAATTGTTTGGCTCTGTTCGAACGCGAGTTTTAAAAATCTTGCAGTCGACCATTTGGACCATTTCCACTAACCTGTCGAATTAATGGTGGGTTTTGGAGAAAATCACGTGAGCAATATGGAGAACGTGAAATGAACTATGACGTGATAACCCAACTTGCACTATATACCACTGCTGCTATGGGTGTGCCACCTTAGAACGAGACTGCTGCAAATGCTGTCAAGAACTACAGATAAGACTTGTAGTGCAGTGGCACTAGCATAGGGATGACGAATGATAGTCACATGATTTACTTTTTTTCATCTGTCAAAAACGACATTTTGTTCTAAAAATGTTTGAAATACCTAGGCGTGACGCCATAGTTTTGTAGCGTCATTTATATACTCAATTTGTGATTTTGGTAAAATAAAAATGGAATAGGTACTTGATGGAAAACAAAACGAGTAAGGTTTTCCGAAGTTTAAGTAGGAGGGAAATTTAATGATCAAGAGTTTATAATTTATTTCTGATGCTGGCGTCATCCCTATTGCAAATCAAAAAAGTAAATAGGATGAATAAAATTAAGTCTGTGTCGTACGGACTTGTACCTAGAGACATTAATATATTATTTTAAAAAAAAACGCTGGGCGCAAATTTTCAAACTGTTGTCAGGGAAAGCTGTTACTATGGCAGCGTGAAATGTTTAGCAACTTTTCATTTGTTTTGTTTACTTACCTACGTATTTGTTTTCTTGGATACGGGTTATTTAGAAATAATGCCTAGTTGCTAATACAAATACCTAATTGAAATGTATGCAGACACCTGTTTAATGTAGTAACTACATAGAGTAGGTAACATACCTACCAGAAATTACTAACTAGTTCTGCTCCCTTTCAGGAACTTTTTGTAAGTTTCGTTCAAGCCTTTTATGTGTTTTAGTGAGTTAAGAAGGAGGTAAGTCTGGTAAGTGGTATTTTCATGTAATTTGCTTAAGATCCCAAGCGCCTATCTCTCATAAGTGAATTTTTACTTTACCCCGACTGAACCTTTGACAATGCTACCTGACGCAATACGCATACGAACCGCAGGACCTTTTAGAGTCCTTTGTCGGTTTTGTGGTGTTGCCTTTTGTCACGGTAATTACCTCAATCACCGAAAATTTAAATAAAAACCACAAATACAACCACTATTATTTACAAGCTCCTAACATTAACAACAAAATATAATCCGTTTGTCACCGCGCGCAGACATCTGGCGAGCACTCTACAACAAACTTTCGTTATCCACAGACTCCAAAATCATGTCGGACATATCATTCTCCTTAACCGACGTGTCCCCGGCGCCCACGAAATCTACGATCGAGTTAGACGTCGATGTCGACTTTCACACGGACCCCCGCGCGTTATGGCTCAAGGAGCGCATTTTGACCTTCATAGGCATGAATGATGATGAACTCTTCCACAACATGTTGGATGAAGAAGACACCAAACAGTGGCTGGCTAAGTTTTTAGCAGCACCCCTGAAGCAGAATGAATTGGAATTGAAAAAAAGAACTTTTTTTGTCTCGAAGATCATTGTGGATAAACTGATACATGAGGATAAAGAGTTTACGGAATGGAGTGAGTTGTTTTCTTGTGTTATTTCTAAAAAAATAAACTATTGCTTTCTTTAGAAAAACTGATTCAACTCTCTAATGGACTGCATACCTACCTATCAAATTTTTCCTACTTAAAGCTCTAAATTATATTGGCCAAAAGATGCCCAGTGCTTGTCATAGGCCTTGCACAACAACCAGCCCTATGCTGCCGGCCCTATGCTGACATACCTAGTGTTAAATTGGTCAGCAATGCAAAATGACTAGGTTCCTTGGAAAACATTGTTTGGATTCATGAGTGACTGAGTCACTGCTACAGTAGTTGTTAAATGGCCAAAAGCATGCTCTGTTTGTTTCTTATCATAAGAAAAACACACATAAATACACAGTTTCCAGTGATCCAACATTAGTTAGGCTTTCTTGTAGTGGTGTAAAAAATACATTTTAAAATTTAAGTAATGAAAAGTTTTATGTTCCTTTGCAATTGCCTTTTTACGAAGGGATCGTCCCTCCTCCACCACCCCCGCCCTTGCCACCACCGAAGCTGAAAAAGGGGAAGAAAGGGAAGGCTGCACTTGAACAAATTAAAGAGGCTCCCCCTAAGAAAGGAAAAGAGAAGAAGGGAAAAGGCAAAGGTAACTTTTAATTATTTTATATCTTATTGACCCTGGTTTTATAATACTTTTTGCCATGCATATTTTTATTTTCACAATGCAAAGTGATTAGTTAAAGTCAATTTCATGTAGGAAGATACAGCTGACACATAAAATTCAGTATATTTTCCTGTTGAATTCATTGTAAATATATCTAAAAAAACACATAAGTTATCCCTGATTACATTTTTATAGTACACTAGTCGATGCCCCTTTCTGCTTTAATCCTCCTATTCCATAGGAATTGAAAAAAATGGCCTTATTATATATACAGGTTGTAACAATATTGGTGTAGATCCCGTTAACTGAGGCTTCTACTCATCATACTGAACAACTTTTGTTCTATGACTTTGCTGAAAACGTAATTTTTTCTTACCCTTCATAAAAATCGATCAGCTGATCGACCGATTTTGTGCAATTTTTGTATGGAGGGTCCAAATTTTTTTTAAAAAATTGACTTAAGGGTTCGTTGGGGAAAGTTGTTTAGTATGATGAGTAGAACCCCAGTTAACAGGACCTACACGAATTTTGTTACAGCCTGTATATACCTTGTGCAAAATTTCAGCTTTGGTTTTACACTGCGCATTGTTGAGTCAGTCAGGACTTTTTATTTGTGATATTGGTAATAGTTTGAGCCCCTTTTTGGCAAAAAAACTAAGCAAGTGAGAATCGAATTCTTGCACCGAGGGTTCTATACCACTACACCTCTTCAAAGAGTACATCAACAATACCTCTTAATTTCAGAAGAAAGACTTCAAGGAGAGTGACAGAAGAAATGACTTTTTTTCCATTTGTTTTGGACTCCTTATCGAGAGTACAACTCACACTTGACCGGTTTTTATTCTTTGTTTTTTTTACAATTAGTACTTCAATCACACTAAGTGTCACGTTTGTATTGTATGACAAAGCAAAAATAAATTTTTTGTATGGGGTCCCCTTTAATTTTTTATTTTTTGAAATTATTTGTTAGTAAGTCCCTCATATTTTAAAAAAACCGGCCAAGTGCGACTCAGGGTTCCACACCAAAACTTTAACCACCAACAGAACAAGCCCTCTTAGTACATACTTTGCTCTAGGTCCATAGGGTCTACTTATTCTGGACTTGGGAAGATTTATTTTTCCTGTGGGAACGGAAAGACTTTAGATTTTCTCTTATAGGTTTTCCTATAATTCAACCTCATATACTATGGTTTTTCAAGATTTTAAGCCCAGTAATTTCGGAGATAAGGGTAGTGGGAATGTACGCAAATACCCTTCCGTTGCTCTGCGTAAGTACATTCGTTGCGCTACTGTAAGCCGCTATATTGTAATACCACTGTATTTAATAATAGGGTCCGGTTACCTGACACGGACCCTAAAAGTGTTCAAGTGCTTGTCAGTCGAACCACGCGCAGTGTTCCGTAGCCTTTAAAAAAATAAATCTATATTTTTAAATACAATGATATTTTTGCAGTAAAGTTCGTGCATAACATTTTGTACGGAATATCTATGCAATTTTACAAATCCTACTGCACATCTTAAGATGGAAGAATAGCACACACTCTCCTTACAAAAAAACGTTTTCCCTCCTCTGAATATTATCTTATAATAATGATTTTGAAGTATAATGTTATTGACACAATAAAAACTAGGTTTATATAGGTTTTTTTCCAACCCAATTAATAACTTCAATTTTATTTGTCGTTCAGTGTTTTCATACAAAACTAATTTTGGTCATTATTTGTTTACGTTTAATCATTAATTTAAATAACAAAACATATAAAACAAAAATATATTTAATCATTATGATCGAATAATATTCAGAGGTGGAAAATTAATAAAACACGAAAATATTAATAAATAAATAAATAAATAAATAAATATTCTGGGACAAATCACACATGGTCATCTGGCCCCAAAGTAGGATTCCCTGTGTTATGGGTTACCAGAGACTGATATACATACTTATATACGTTTAAATACATACATATATAGATATAAATAACACCCATACACAGAGCAAACAAATCTGCTCATCACACAAATGCTTGCCCTGGGTGGGGATCGAACCCACGACTCTCGGATCAGTAGTCAAGGGCACTAACCACTGAGCCACAGAGTCAGTCAAACTTTATAGCTTCCGCCCTCGTGGACATCGTTTTTATGACTGTCTTTGAGGGTGAGTGGTGCGCGAGACGCAAGCGGCTCGCTAGCGTGGAGATGAGTTTTATCCAGTTCCCTCAGGAACTATATCTGGCAATTCTGATTTGCAGTCTTTGTCACTTCTCACCCATTCCAACCTATTCTATACACAAAATCACTTCAATCCGTTGCTCCGTTACGACGACGCCCGCCGACGTGAGCAAGCGTGGAAATGAGTTTTCCCCAGTTATGTTATATGCTATGTTAGCATATGCTAATTAGTAAATAATGTATTTTCCCACACCCTCAACCATCTCTGCAAAAAATCAGAACAATCCATTCTTCCGTTAGTTCTCTTCCACGAGGTACTCGCCTTGCAGAGTACCAGAAAAAGCGTCTTGGCGGCAAGACCTACCGCAACTGGTCCTTGCCTTCGCCTTATGGTGTTGACAGGAATAGTCATTCAGTGGGGACGCTATATCTTAAACCTTATAGCAAGTAACTAGTATCGCATCTGTGCTTATAGTTTATTGTACCTGTAGATATGCGAGAGCTAATGTTCCGTGGCGATGTTGAAGAAATTACCAAAAAAAAGAGATTTTTTTTTCAGTTCCCTCAGGAACTGCATCGGACTATGCTATTTTCACGGGATAAAAAGTAGCCTATGTCCTTTCCAGTGACACAGGCTACCTGCATGGCAAATTTTATGAAGATTGGTCGTGGTGCTTAAGCGTGAGAAGGTAACAAACAAACAAACACATTTTCACATTTATAATATTAAGTAAGGATATCTAGACATGGCTGAATGCTGGGATTTGAAAACGTACGGTTTTTGGGATTTTTGCCCTCAAAATCTAAATACCCTCTTTTAGTTGGTCGGCTATTATTCCTAAGCTAATAAAGCTTACCAATTTTACTTTTAATTAAATAACCCTACTATTTCCAACAATATTCAGAATTATTGAAATAGGTAGTAAATAGTTTACATATGGTATGGTATCTCTCAAAAAACTTAATATTTCATAAACGAATTATGTATAGAACAAACAACCGGCCAAGTGCGAGTCAGAATCGCGCTAAGTAGGGTTCCGTAGTCTTTTAAAAAATTTAAATGTGTATTTTGAAAAACAAAATTATTTTTACAGTTGGTAATAGAACATTTTGTATGGAAAATCTATGAACTTTTTACAAATCCAACCTCACATATCTAAAGTTGGTCGATATTTTGCTCCTTAACTAAAAAACTTGATAGTTTTCCTTTTAAATTGATTATATCACTTTTTTTCAGATGTCCTAAGGTATAGCTGGTAAATGAGGACACACATTTTTTTTATTATTCACAGTTGGTAAACCCTTGACAACATCTCACCTGGTGGTAAGTGACGATGTACTCTTATAAAAAATGTCACTTTAAAGCTTAAAATGGTATAAGTAAACCCTCAATAGTTTTGTAATACCTATTCAACGAGATCCAAAAATAGGGTACGTCAACGAAAAAAAAAACCTCTTTACATGAGGAGGTACCATTTTTTCAAAGTTTTATTTTACTACTTTGTCGGCGTAATTAATGTGTATACCCATGCCAAATTACGACTTTCGAATACTAATAGTGTCTGAGCTAAGCCACCGATAGACATGGCGAAACTATAAGGGTTCCATGTTGACTACGGAACCCTCAAAATTCCTAAAAGAGGATGAAAAAAATGCGTACCGCCTCGTCTTTCAAAACACTTAGTATACCGCGCGTAACGTAAAAAGAACGCTGACCGTTGGACGCGCGCAATCAATTTTAACTCTAATGTACAACGCTTTAAGGATGCAACAACCCTCCCCCACCACCGCGCCCAGCGTTATTTTTACAATACGCGAGCTGTACTTAGTAAATTTTTCTTTACATATTCGTATACCTACCTAATATTTTTTTTACATATTGACTGATTTTTAGGGTTCCGTACCCAAAGGGTAAAAACGGGACCCTATTACTAAGACTTCGCTGTCCGTCCGTCCGTCTGTCTGTCTGTCTGTCCGTCTGTCGCCAGGCTGTATTTCATGAACCGTGATAGCTAGACAGTTGAAATTTTCACAGATGATGTACCTATTTCTGTTGCCGCTATAACAACAAGTACTAAAAATTAGAAAAAGTGAAAAATAAGGGTGTCTCCATACAAAAAACGTGTTTTATTTAAACTAGGGATGCATCCGATACCGATACCGATATATCGGCGTTACTTCGGGTTTGCCGATATATCGGTATCGGCGATATTTTTATGGCAGATACAACGATACTTTTCAAATTTCGCGCTTTAAAAATGTAATGTAAACGCGCGTGTTGTCCCATCTATTTCGTTGCAAACGAGGCATCTGTCGCATCTGAGAGACTATTTTCCACCGCAGGTCTTATTCAAACAGACATGCGAAATCGCCTTTGCCCGCAAAACTTAAGAATGCTTTGTTTTTTAAATAAAAATCTTATAAATATTAATTTTGATTACTAAAACTATTAATTAATTGTGTTTTATTTATTCTACCTTCCTTTTTGAATTCAATAAGCGTATCGGTATCGGTATCGCCGATATTTTTATAAGAATATCGGTATCGGTATCGTATCGGCAAAAAGGCGTATCGATGCATCCCTAATTTAAACGTGAATAGCTAGCGCCGTCGAGTATGATGGTGCAAAACACTATGTGTGCGGTTTTTTCTATTTCTGGCCGTAAGTTTACATTGACTATGACAGATGGACAGATAGACAGACAGAAGGACGGACGGACATGAAGTTATTGTAAGAGTTGCGTTTTTTGCTATTTTGCTTCTATAAAGCTCTGTAAAACGGGTGTGACATACCGGCTGACAGAGAGACAGACGGATATTTGTAGTATGACTATGGAACCCTAAAAAAACCATAACTGTCACATCTGTGACTACCTTCCTTCGAATTCAATGAGAACATAAGATGACATAAGTATTTATTTCGTTAGATAGGTACCTATCAATAACCATACTGTAATATGAAGTTTCCAAACACTTCTCACTCCTATTATTTCTCTTTTACAGCAGAGCCAATAGAGGAAAAAGATGAAGGTAACTACATTACTTGACTTCATTTTAACATTTACTTATTTCTATATAATTTGAGCGTCGGTGGTGTCAAGACTAGGGCCGCTACCTCCTTTCCGGGACGTCGTAGTTTGAATCCTGTCACTTACCAATGCGTTTTCAAATTTCTATTTCATATGTACGTTTATCCCACGCTCTCATTACTTGACTTCATTTTAACATTTACTTATTTCTATATAATTTGAGCGTCGGTGGTGTCAAGACTAGGGCCGCTACCTCCTTTCCGGGACGTCGTAGTTCGAATCCTGCCACGTACCAATGCGTTTTCAAATTTCTATTTCATATGTACGTTTATCCGACGATCATCACTCTCAAGATTAATTGAAATGTATCAATCACAGGTTATGTAATAGAATGTCACAGCTATTCATTCAAATCAATCAGTGTTTTCTTAGAAAACTGATATTAAAATCGCACACACACTGTCGTTTGTAATCTCGTAAACCACAGTTTTTTTTTCAAGAAAACATTCACACAACACTGTCTCGAGTTGAAATTTAGATATTTTATTTATAAACTGTATTTTAATGCACTGTTTATTTTTGTAATTGATTTAATTGCGGAGCCGATGTAATCCGTGACACTAGCGCCACCTACTTACTCAAATCAATCTACAAAAATCAATCGACGAATATTTACAAGATATACAGAGCGTAACAAAATTGGTGTAGGTCCCGTTAACTGGGGCTTCTACTCATCATACTGAACAACTTTTGTTCTACGACTTTGCTGAAAACGTAAAACAATGTTTTTACTCTTCATACAAATCGATCAGCTGATCGACCGTTTTGTGCATTTTAGTATGGTGGGTCCAATTTTTTTTTTAGAATTGACTATGGGTTCCTTGGAGAAAGTTGTTCAGTATGACGAGTAGAATCCCCAGTTAACGGGACCTATACCAATTTTGTTACACTCTGTATTACTTAATCCTCCCTGACCCAAACGACTCCATCACACTGGCGGCATTGCGTCTGACAGTCACCAAGAGGCGTTGGACCAGGAAGGATCTACGTACCTTTATTTTGTATCTTGTTTGGTACCCGGGCTACGTTAGTATTCTATATTCTTGTTGTTTGTACAGAGGCCAGCACATCAAGCTAGAAACTCGTAGTGCTGTTTTGATCCATACGCATATTATGGCATAAGAACGGTACAAAGTCTAAAGTGTCTGTCTAGCTTGATGTGCTCTCCGATAGATAGTGAGAGCAAAGATAAAAGAAAGAAAGAAAGTTATTAGCAGGAGCGTGTTGAAAATGACTACATATATATTTTCCAGTTGAAGACGAGATAGAAACGGTGGCAGCCGAGGTAAAAGACGTCGCCGAGGAAGAACCCAAGTTGGAGAAGCCGCCGGGCGAGGAGGCCGCTGTGGGAGACGGCGGCGTGTACTCATTTCCGCCACGTGAGTTCATAAATACAATTCAAACAATAAAAAAAAGATATATGTTAAGTAGGTGTATGATTTGTTTTACACATTGTTATAATAGTCAATAAGAAAACATTAATGTTTATAACTAAATTAGAACGCTTAACACGTTAAAACAACCAAGTACTTTTTTTTGTTTTCTTTAAAAAGCGGCTCGTTAGCGCGGTCATGAGTTTTCCTCAGATCCCTCAGGAACGATATCGGGCGATTCTGATTAGAAGGTTGTAGGTATGTAAGTAGGTATAATACCAATAAGTACTCACTCAGCAGAAGGAGGGTAGGAAATCCACAAAGCCAGTTTATGCACAGCACATATGTATATTTGAGCAACAGCCAAAATCACAGATAGCCAAAAGCACAGATTAAAGTTCAAGGCAAAAGAAGAAGAAATTATGGAAATAGAGAAATTAGAAGCTACGTAATATTAATAGGTATTTAGCTAAAGCGGCGGCGTGCGTTCCGCGTCGATGTTAGATCAGGACTGGCTGTACTCCTTGCACTTACTGCAACTCTGCGTATGCGCCGAAGACAATAGGCGAGCCGGGAGGCGGTATATAAAAATGCGCGTTTCCACTACACGATATTATTTTTATCGGGGAAAGTATTAAATTTATTTTTATGCTAAGGAATGTTGAATGTGTTTTAATAATATAATGTAGGTAGCCTACATCACTCCCCTCCAGAGGCCGTCACTACGGTCGATAAAATTCCGGGAAGCGGACGCGTCGACCAGAGCGAGTGATGATTTCTTTTTGAGCATGATCAACTGAAGATGATCTGTCAGAAAGTGGAACGTTCGAAGTATTTATAGTATTTTCGTTTGAGGGCATCTCAGGACGAAGTATGTAGGCCGGCTTCAGGCGATCTACTGATACTGTCATAGGCTTGCCCTTCACGAATATTTTAAATACTTTGTCGCCCCTTTCAAGAACTTTGTACGGACCAGTATACGCTGGCTGTAACGCGCCGCGTAAAGCATCATCACGCAAGAAAACATGACTGGTAGTGGCTAAATCTTTAAAAATGAAGATTTTGTTTCTACAGTTTCGCGAAGCTGGTTGTGGTTGAAGGTTCTCTGCAAAAGATCGTAACCGTGCAGTAAAATCGGTTATGTCAGTAGTTCCTTCAACGCTGCTTTGGAAGAACTCACCAGGCAGTCGGAGAGGCTCACCATAAATAAGTTCAGCTGGTGAGGTCTGAATGCTCTCTTTAAAGGAGCTACGTATGCCGAGGAGGACTAAGGGCAGAGATTCTGTCCATTTTCCTTTAGAGTGACATACAATAGCAGCCTTTAACTGCCTGTGAAATCTTTCCACCATACCGTTACTGGCGGGGTGATATGCCGTAGTTCTATTGTGACGAAATCCTACCATCTCTGACAAAAACTTGAAGAGCGCGGATTCAAATTGTCTGCCTCGGTCAGTAACAATATTAATGGGGCAACCAAATCTAGAAATCCAGCCAGATAGTAAAGCTTTCGCGACAGTTTCGGCAGTCATATCGGGTATTGGAATTGCCTCAGGCCAACGGGAAAATCTGTCGACGGCTGTGAGGCAATATCTACATCCATCCGATATAGGCAGGGGCCCAATTAGATCGATATGAATAACTTTGAACCTAGCGCGTGGTAAATCGAACGTCCCTAATGGAGCAGACACGTGTCGATGGACTTTAGCGCGCTGACAAAATAAACATGCTTTTGACCACTTCCTACAATCTTTACGCACACCTGGCCATACATAGCGTTGTGCTACGAGTTTTGCCGTGGCGTTTGAACCAGAGTGGCTCAATGAGTGTAATGTCTCAAAAACTTTGCGTCTCATCATTTTGGTGATGAATGGCCTGGGAGTCGGTGTACTGACATCGCAGTACAATTCAATATGACTTTCAGGTAATTTCATCTTTTCGAAGCGAAGTGATGAGCCTTCTTCGAGTAAAGTTTTGAGCTCTGTATCCGACTCTTGTGCTTTGGCAAGAGACTCATAGTCAATATTCATTTCTAATTCTTCGACACGTGATAGTGTATCTGCGACAACATTATCTTTTCCAGATATGTGTTTAATGTCTGTCGAAAATTGAGAAATGAAATCGAGATATCTATACTGACGTGGTGAGCAATTTGATTTTTGCGAATGAAATGCAAATGTTATTGGTTTATGGTCAGTATAAATAGTAAAATCTCTTGCCTCAAGCATGTGTCGGAAATACTTGATCGACTCATAAATTGACAAAAGTTCCCTATCATATGGTGAGTATTTTTGTTGAGACGGGCTTAATTTGCGGGAGAAGTAAGCAAGAGGTTCCCATACATCATACTTGCGTTGTTGAAGGACAGCGCCTATTCCGGTGTCGGAGGCATCTGTAACAACAGCAAGACTGGCTTTACAGTCTGGGTATGCTAATAAGGCTGCTTGGCAAAGACTGTCTTTGGAGTTCTGAAAAGCCTTAAGTGAATCTCCTGCCAACTTGATGGGGTGGTTACCTTTCACAGCGCCAGTCAATAGTGCATTTAGGGGAGCTTGATTCTGGGCTGCTTGCGGAATGAATCTTCTGTAAAAATTAAGCATGCCCAGGAATCTTCTAAGCTGCTTGACGGTCACTGGTTCTGGGAATTCTCTGATTGCTTGTACTTTTTCTTCCAACGGTTTAATGCCATCAGTGGAAATCGTGTATCCCAAAAAAGTTACTTCGGAGGCACCGAACACACACTTAGATGTGTTGATCAGTATGCCATAGTCAGACATTTTCTGAAACAACAGCCTCAGGTGTTTTTCATGTGTCAATTCGTCAGGAGAGAAGACAAGAAAATCGTCTAAATACGGATAAACGAATTCCATACCTCTTGTCAACTCATCTACAAACCGCTGAAAGGTTTGTCCGGCATTTCTGAGCCCGAAGGTCATAAATGGGAACTCGTAGAGTCCGAATGGTGTGGTGATGCTGGTTTTGGGAATGTCTTCTTCACTGACAGGTATCTGGTTGTATGCCTTCACTAAATCGATTGTGGAGAAGACTTTACAACCAGCAATGTTGTGAGTGAAGTCGTGAATGTGTCTAACCGGATACCTGTCAGGAATAGTCCTAGCATTCAACATTCTGTAATCACCACACGGACGCCAACCTTGGTCTTTTTTAGGCACGAGGTGTAGGGGAGAAGCCCAGGGGCTATCTGAAGGCCTCGCAGTTCCATTTTGTAACATGACCTCAAATTCCTGTTTGGCAATTTTAAGTTTGTCTGGAGCCAATCGTCGCGGTGGACAAGCTACTGGAGGTCCAGGAGTCGTTTTTATATGGTGTACGGTATTATGTGTGACAACGCGTTGTATGCCTGCGGGGCGGGTCAAAATAGGGTATTCATTGAGGATGTCATGATATCGAGAGCAACCAGTCATGACCTTTACAGAGGATATAGTACATGCGGTGTTGGCTAGAGAAGCTTGAGCAGAAAGCGTGGTGCAATTATCCACTAAGCGTTTATGGCGACAATCTACCATTAAATTATAATAGGAAAGAAAGTCTACACCAATAATAGCTTTGTTAACATCTGCAATAATAAATCGCCAGCAAAAATCTCTTCGTAGGCCTAAGTCTAGGTTAAACTGTATGTACCCATATGTGTCGATAACGGTCCCATTTGCTGCACACAACTGATAGTCTGTCTTAGGTCGTCGTTCTTTAAGAGCGAATCGAGGGAAAACACATAAGTCACTGCCGGTGTCGACAAGGAACTGTATTTTGGATCTCCGATCGGTGACGAACAGGCGACCTTTTGGTGTTGGGCAATCGTCTGTCGCCATTATCGACCGCCCTGGAAGTTTCCCGATGACGGTGTATAGTCACATGACTTCTGGCAAATGTCAGCCTTGCTGCCGAACTTCGAGTGGTACCAGCACATGGGATACTTGCGATAGCTCGAATCAGATCTGGTGCGACTGTGCGAGCGCCCACGTCTGCGCCCATGTCCGTTGCCTCGGGTCCTCAATCTTGATCGTGAGTTCTGGGAGCTTAAAGCTCGAACTTGTTTTGTGAGCTCTGCAATTTGCCTTGCCATCTCGTCCATAGCTGATGATGAAGCTCCAGCTGAAGTAGAAGCTACTTGTGGTGAGGCAGGGACGATTTCATGGACTTGGTCTGCGAGCTCTGCCAGTTTCTCTAATGTCGATGATCCTTGTGACACTATGATTGGCTGCAGGTTACTTGGTAAGCGACTGACCCAGATTGTACGTAAAAATTCCTCAGGAACGCCAGGTCCAGCTAGATTCAGCAAATGGCGCAGAAACTGCGACGGTTTTCTGTCGCCAAGTTCTTCGTGCATCAATAATTGTTTGACTTTCTTTTCTCTAGATGCGGAAAGTCTCTTAATTAATTCGGTTTTTAATTTTTCATATTTGTTTGTCGCCGGAGGCGATGCAATAATATCTTCGACTTCAGAAGAGTACCGAGAATCCAGTTGTCCGATGACATAATAAAATTTAGTGGAGTCAGCAGTGATGTTTGATAGCGCAAATTGTGCTTCCATTTGTGCAAACCATAGTACTGGTTTCTCGGGCCAGAACGGAGAAGATCTTACACCAACTCGAAAAATATCGTACGCTGCGTTCGGATCGACAATGGACACGGGCAATCCGCCAGTGCCGTGGTGTAACATTCCGAGAGGCATGTTTTGCGTACCGCCATCGCCAATGCCGTCTTGGCTTTTTCCATTAGTAGGTGGATTATCTTCAGACATATTGTGTTCTTAGTAGGTCACCAGTTGTAGGTATGTAAGTAGGTATAATACCAATAAGTACTCACTCAGCAGAAGGAGGGTAGGAAATCCACAAAGCCAGTTTATGCACAGCACATATGTATATTTGAGCAACAGCCAAAATCACAGATAGCCAAAAGCACAGATTAAAGTTCAAGGCAAAAGAAGAAGAAATTATGGAAATAGAGAAATTAGAAGCTACGTAATATTAATAGGTATTTAGCTAAAGCGGCGGCGTGCGTTCCGCGTCGATGTTAGATCAGGACTGGCTGTACTCCTTGCACTTACTGCAACTCTGCGTATGCGCCGAAGACAATAGGCGAGCCGGGAGGCGGTATATAAAAATGCGCGTTTCCACTACACGATATTATTTTTATCGGGGAAAGTATTAAATTTATTTTTATGCTAAGGAATGTTGAATGTGTTTTAATAATATAATGTAGGTAGCCTACAAGTCTACGTCACTTCCCACCCCCTCAACCAATTCTATACAAAAAACTACTTCAATCCGTAGTTACGTTGCGACGCTGACGTGCGCGAGCGCGGAAATGAGTTTTCCCTATCCCTCGGGAACCATGTTAGTATATGCTAATTAGTAAATTATGTCGTTTCCCACCCCCTCAGCCATCTCTGTGCAAAAAATCACAGCAATCCACTGTTCCGTTGCGTCTCGGCGGCAAGACCTACCGTAACTGGTCCTTGTCTTCACCTTATGGTGTTGGCAGGAATAGCGGCCCTCACTATATGACCTAGCTGTCGGTGAGTGAGGACGCTATATCATAAACCTGGTAGATATACGAGAGGGAATGTTCCGTTGCAATGTTATAGAAACTAACGAAAAAAAGAGTATATTTTCAGTTCCCCCAGGAACTGCATCGAACTATGCTATTTTAACGGGATAAAAAATAGCCTATGTCCTTCCCAGTGACACAGGCTACCTGCATGCCAAATTTCATCAAGATTGGTTAAGGTGATGAAGCGTGAAAAGGTAACAAACAATCAAACACATTTTCACATTATAATATTATAATTTTAGTAAGGACAAGGATATTACTATCTGAAGTTAACTAAATGATTGTTTACAGCTCCCGAGGATCTTGATCCAGAAGTAGATGGCACACTGGAATACTATACTGTTATTGTGAGTATTATGTCAACATCATCATATCAGCTCATATATGACCCCACCGAGGGGCTCGAGCCTACCCTGAATTCATACACAACCTTCGAGTCGCTCCGAGTATTATGTATTTTATTTAAAATTTGTTTATTGTATCCCCAGAGAATGTTAGAAAGAGATCATTAGTTAGTCTAAACTAAAATATAGACTGAAATATTGACTGTAAAAGATGTTCAAAGTGTAAACATTGATATCATTACAGCTCATATACGTCCCCACCGAGGGGCTCGAGCCTACCCTGAATCAGGGCGGAAACATTGATATATTATATTATAATGTTTCTCAGCAAGTAAATATGAAAAATGAATGATCTTTACGACCGATTTCGGTCATGGCGACCACTTCGACTCCTAGTCAACAAATAAATGCAGTGATACTTCAGGGTGGGCTTGTACTCATCAAACTAAATAACTTTTGTTCTACAACGTTGCTGAAGTCGCGAATTTTTTAAATGTATTTTTCTTACAATGCCGGCCAATCTGACCGATTTGTATATAAAATCCAAAAAAAAAATTACTTCAGAAAATTGAACAAAAGTTGTTCTGAGTACTAGCCCACCTTAAAGTATCATTGCACCCTTATGTTACACCTGTATAATACGGATCTCTTTAAAAAATCAATTACAGAAACTGTTTGCATTACGTTGAGAACGTATTCACAGAATCGTTTCCCAAACAACCTAAAATTACTACTACTTAAAAATGTATGGGCCGATTCTAATGAAACTCTATACACTTAATCAAGTCACAAAATTGTAGTTTGTGGAGATAAAACATTTTTTAAATACTTAATTTAATAAAAAAACACGAATTTAAGATAACTATGAAAATTATTTAATTTTAGTAACAATACAATATTTTTTTAATGTAATCTATCCACAAACTAGAGTTTCGTGACTTGCTTATGTTTATAAAGTTTCATTATAATCGGCCCAAGAATAGTAATTTTGAGTTTGTATGGGAAATGAATCTGTGTATGAAGTTTGCAAAAAAAAATTCTATTTTTTTAAAACATGGTCATTCAAAACGGCCTAGGCTTTTATTTGCCTGAACACTTTTAAAGAGTGAAGTTTGCAAAGAATTTTCAGTTTTTTTAGAACATAGTCATTCAAAACGGCCTAGACTTTTATTTGTCTGAACACTTTTAAAGAGCTGACACTCTTTCTACTTGGAGTATAAAAATTCTTTGAGTGTAAGACAACACAAACTTACTTAAATCTCGTGTTACCTCCCACAGCGACCAGTACCAAAAATCATCCAATACCCAAAACTAATCCCAGTCTTCGGCGCCTTCACGCCTCAAGTCACGCACCGCAATCGCCGCTACCTGTACTTCCTGCGGACTACGGAGGAAGAGATCCCGCTAGGAGATGACCCCTTGGTGACCAGGGCAAAGATGCCGGAGTATGTGATGACTGGTTCCATTACGGGGAGAGTGCTGATTAGTCTTGGATTACTACTAAAAGAGGTAAATCGGTCTAAACGTTAAGATTACTTGCTGTAATGCATGTCGGAACAAATGACGAGATTCTGAGATCATATTTACCTACTTTTTAGGGTTCTGTAGTACAACAAGGAACCCTTACAGTTTCGTCATGTCTGTCTGTCCGCGGCCTAGCTCCTAGACTAAGTAGTTAAGAGCTGAAATTTGGCAAAGATATATATAATAATAACGCGGAGAGAACTGTAAAAAAACTTTGGAAAAGAAACTTTTTAAGGGTACCTCCCTTACAAGTGAAGTGGGGATTTTTTTTTCTCGTCAAACCCAGTCGTGTGGGGTTGAAATTTGGCAAAGATATATATAATAATAACGCGGAGAGAACTGTAAAAAAACTTTGGAAAAAAACTTTTTAAGGGTTACCTCCCCTACAAGTAAAGTGGGGATTTTTTTTTCTCGTCAAACCCAGTCGTGTGGGGTATCGTTAGTTAGAACTTAAAAAATAGTTGTTCTAAGACCATTTTACAACTAGGGGTTCCGTTTTCGAAAAAATAGGCTTGAAATTGCTAAATTTTGTTGGAGTCGAGTGTCCCTAACTAAACAACTAAACCACTGTATTTGGAAATTTGAAAATAAGATATGGACCCGATAATGGCAACCACGAAACCCTACATTGCGCGTGGCCCGACACGCACTTGGGCTGTTTTTTTTTTTAATGGATGAGTCGATTTTAATGAAATTTTATACACATATACAAATCATGAAATCCTAGTTTGTAAATACTATATTTTTAAAAAGATTAACATTTTTTTTTAGATTGCATGAAAACCTTAAACTACTTATATTTAGTAACATGACAACACTATTGAAAATGTAGCTGTCCACAAACTAGAATTTCGTGACTTGCTTATATGTATAAAGTTTCATTAGAATCGGCCCATAAATTTTCAAAACGTAGTAATTTTAAGTTTATATGGGAAACGATTTAGATAACGCTCTTAAAGAGGTAAGCCAGTAAAATGCGACTCGGTTTCATAGTGAGTGGCTTGGCTTGAAAAGTTCTGTTAGTGGTAAGACATACAATGAGGCGTCGAATTTCTATCAATCTGGACTGGGTCCACTAGCTTGGATTACAACCCCACCTTTCTGCAGTTTAGAATCTACTTTAGCACTTGCAGTGGGGATGATAAGGCTTTTATTTAATGTGATATTTTGTTAATTAGAACAAAGGTTTTTGATGTGTAACATCTTTGCTCTCGCTTTCCTGCAATTTGTGGGAGTGATTTCGTGAAATGGGACGGAAAAGTGTTCCATGTGACGGAAATGTGTAACAGGGAGTCGCGTTTTTTCAGGCTTTAAAAGCGCGGAAAATATGACCATACAGCCTAGTCTGCCGTATCTTTGCCGTCCTTTTTTCAGGCTTTAAAAGCGCGGAAAAGGCAAAGGTATCTATGACCATACAGCCTAGTCTGCCGTATCTTTGCCGTCCTTTTATAAAGTATTTTGTCACATGTTACACATCATATGCGAGTAATGTAGGTCTCGCTCGAATTTTTTTTTTCAAGGTATTTATTTAACATAGGTGCATATTACACTCTTTATATAGTCATAAAATAATAATAACATAATTTTATTTTTGAAAAATCAAGAAATAAACAATCATTAGTTAAAAATGACAATATGCAATCCTTGAAATAAACCAGATTATGTCATTAGAACATGAAAACAATATGACTCGAAAAGTTCTACATAAAAATCAATGAATGTCATTGATACCCTTAGCAAGAGTAGGTCAGTTCACATGAAAGCACCCGGTCACGAGTATAATGCGAGAGTCAGCCATCGCTCCCATCAACCATATTAGAGGGAAAGGAACGACCCGGCTCCCAAAGCGCCACCATCTGCACAAACATTTAAGCGAGCATACACCAAGGATTTCAAGGAGGTCTCTCCCAAGGATTTCCACAACGACCCGTCCTGCGCTGCCCGCATCCAGCCAGTTCCCGCGACCTTCACCAGGTCGTCAGTCCACCGAGTTGAAGGCCTACCTACGCTACGACTTACGGTGCGCGGTCGTCACTTGAGAACTTTACTGCCCCAAAGGCCGTCCAGTTATGTGGCCCGCCCACTACCATCAAAGCTCAGCGATTTTCTGAGCTACGTCGTCGGTTTCTCTAGTGGATCTTCTTATTTCTGATACGATCGTGTAGGGAAACTTAGTGATTTTTTTGTTTATTTTCGATTTGTTTTTCATT
The DNA here is from genome assembly GCA_947284805.1 of Coleophora flavipennella. Lineage (NCBI taxonomy): Eukaryota > Metazoa > Arthropoda > Insecta > Lepidoptera > Coleophoridae > Coleophora > Coleophora flavipennella. The sequence goes on along the minus strand of OX369265.1, from coordinate 9,537,410 downwards.
ATATTTTAATATGTTTATGTCATTATGTTTTCCTAATTTTCGACTTTTCGACTGTCATCTTTTTCCTATTAACTTCATGTCTCATAATTTTTTAATTTATTTTACCTGGCATAATTTTTATTTCATTAAAGCTAGTGGTAAAAGTAGATTGTATTCATACGGACCCTGACCCTCAAGTCTTCTCATTTTACTTCGTGCTGGCTTAGACGTGAGTTGGAGGGCGCGTCGAGGCTGCAACTTGTAGCATAACTCGCTCATTTTAGGTCGCGTTTGTTTTATTTACACGATGAAGTAGTTGTGCCCTTATATTAAACTAGCCGTTTCCCGCGTGGACAACGTTTCTATGACTTTTCGAGGGTGCGCAGTGCGCGAGCCGCAAGTGGCTCGCGGGCGTGAAAAAAAGTTGCCTATGTGTTAATCAAGGTCCTAATCTGTCTACCTACCAAATTTCAGCCAGATCCGTTCAGTAATTTTTGCATAAAAGAGTAACAAACATACATTCTTACAAACTTAATAGGGTTCGGACTAAGTAATCATACTTACCTTCTTCCTTACAGGCCCACATCCCACTATTCAAGCGGCAATTTCGTGAAGTAACCAACTTGGCTGTGGAAGAAAGTGGTGGCTCGGGCGGTAACCTCCTGTCGAGGCAGATGTCCTACGCCGGGTATCATCATGCTATGGACGAGACCACCTCACAGGTAATCTTATCCACTGTACAGGAAACTACAGCAGCATGGTGAAACTCAAACGCAGCAAGCTCAATTCGCAACAAAACAAAATTTGTATGGAAAGTCCAAATTGTCGTTTAAAATGGGCTTGGAACATTTTTCTATGAAGCGTGGTATAATGACAATATTATAGTGTCATTTTAAAATATCTAAAAATAATTTAAGGGGATGTTCAGCTCATGAAACTAAAACTTTCCCATAAAACCTATTACTCAGTTCGAAAAAAATGTTTGGTATTGCCATACCAAGTTGTTCGGCTGATAGCGAAGTTTTTATTAAATGGCAGGTCCATTTTGTTTTTGCGAATTCAGTATAGAATCCTTAGTGAAAGTTTTTCAGTTTCATGGGGTGAATTCAGCCTTATATACATACTAGCTGTCCCGGCGAACTTCGTTCCGCCTTACACTACACTACCAGCGCCATCTGCCGGGCTGACTTGTGAATCTAAACCATCCTCAAACCCCCTGGAATACACACAAAAAATTTCATCAAAATCGGTCCAGCCGTTTAGGAGGAGTTCAATGACTAACACACGGACAGAAGATTTATATATATATATAAAGATACAGAGTGTAACATAATTGGTGTAGTTCCCATTAACTGGGGCTTCTGCTGATCATACTGAACAACTTTCCCCAAGGAGCCCATAGTCAATTCTTAAAAAAAAAATAGAACCCTCCATACTAAAATGCTCAAAATTGGTCGATCAGCTGATCTATTTTTATGTAGTTTTTTTTCGCGATTTTAACAAAGCAATATATCAAGATGCGGCAGATTATACAGAAGACCGAAGAGTACAATCAGCCACTATGCTTGGCGTTTGTGGACTATGAGAAGGCCTTTGATTCAGTCGAAACCTGGGCTGTGCTACAGTCTCTCCAGCGGTGCCAAATTGACCATCGATACATCGAGGTGTTGAAGTGTCTGTATGAAAACGCCACCATGTCGGTTCGCCTCCAGGACCAGAACTCGAAACGTATCCAGTTGCAGCAAGGGGTGAGACAGGGAGACGTTATATATCCGAAACTGTTCACCGCCGCCCTGGAAGATGTTTTTAAGCTTCTGGACTGGGGTGGACTCGGCATCAATATCAACGGCGAGTACATATCCCACCTCCGATTCGCTGACGATATCGTGGTCATGGCTGAGACTATGGAAGACCTAAGCACAATGCTCGATGGCCTCAGTAAGGTCTCTCAACAAGTGGGTCTTAAAATGAACATGGACAAGACGAAAATAATGTTAAATGTCCGTGTCGCACCCACTCCTCTAAAGGTTGGAGACTCTACACTGGAAGTTGTTGACAAATATGTATACCTGGGACAAACAGTCCAGCTAGGTAGTTCCAACTTCAAGAAAGAGATCAATCGACGAATCCAACTCGGCTGGGCAGCGTTCGGGAAGCTTCGCAATATCTTCACGTCCCAAATACCGCAGTGTCTCAAGACTAAGGTCTTTGACCAGTGTGTGTTGCCAGTGATGACTTACGGAACTGAGACATGGTCGCTTACTATGGGCCTCATAAGAAGGCTCAAGGTCACCCAAAGGGCAATGGAGCGTGCTATGCTCGGAGTTTCTCTGCGTGATCTTATTAGAAACGAGGAGATCCGCAGGAGAACTAAAGTAACCGACATAGCTCACAGAATCGCCAAACTGAAGTGGCAGTGGGCAGGGCACATAGCTCGTAGAACAGATGGCCGATGGGGCAGTAAAGTTCTCGAGTGGCGACCGCGCACCGGAAAACGTAGCGTAGGCAGGCCTCCCACGCGGTGGACCGATGACCTGGTGAAGGTTGCGGGAAGCCGATGGATGCGGGCAGCGCAGGACCGGTCGTCGTGGAAATCCTTGGGGGAGGCCTTTGTCCAGCAGTGGACGATTTGTGGCTGATATGATGATGATGAATATATCAAAAGTTGTTCAGTATGATGAGTAGAAGCCCCAGTTAACGGGACCTACACCAATTTTGTTACACTCTGTATCGGTTGGGGAAACAGTCTCTTCGTATTTTGTATGTAATTCAAACTAAGTGAGCTGCAACTTGAAAGTTAATATTTCCAGACTAGACACGCTTGAACTAAGTTTGTGCTACTGACTGATAATGCATTAGGTCCATAAACAGCACAAATTTTATTCGCGGCCTCTGTTGCATTTTTACCTTTTTATCCGGCTGCGCCAGAAGAAAGGTTTCTTTTTCAGGTCAAGTGTAGAGCGTAGACAGGAATTTACTCCACATCCCTCGGAAACTGATTTGGGCTATGCTTATTAGTAATTCGTGTCATTTCCCACCCGCTCAGCTCAATCATCTCTGTGCAAAAAATTACAACAATCCATTGCTTCGTTGCGATGCCAAAAAAGAATATTTTTTAACCGTCATCAAAAAAAGGAGGAGGTTTCTCAATTCGACCGTATATTTTTTTATGTATGTTCGCGGATAACTTCGTCGTTTATGAACCGATTTTGATGATTCTTTTTTTATTGGAAGAAGATATCCCAAGGGTGGTACCATGGTTATGAAACCTGGATCTGATGATGGCATCCCTGAGAAATCGAGGGGAACCTTAGTTACCTGTTTGAAGTCGGTTTTTTTTATTCAAAATTATTTCAGTTACCTCAGGAACTGTATAGGACTATGTTATTTTCTCGAAATAAAAAGTTAATTATATCCTTCTCCATGATACGGGCTACCTGCATGCCAAATTTCGTCAAGATTGGTATTGAAGCGTGAAGAGGTAACAAACAAACACATTTGCACATTTATAATAATTAGTAAGGATAAGATCGATTTCGAACAAAAGTGTCAAATTGTTAGATTAATAATTTTACTATACGACCTACTTTGTATTTTTTTTTATTAAATATTATACTAATAATATAAATGTGAAAGTTTGTATGTATGGATGTTTGTTACTCTTTCACGAATCAACTACTGGACGGATCGGGATGAAACTTGACACACATATAGGTTAGGTCTTGAAATAGGACATACGCTACTTTTTACCCCAGGAAAACGTCTTGTTCCCACGGAAAAATTGAAAACAATGCGGGCGTAGCCGCGGGCGAAAGGCTAGTTAAAATACTAAAAATATAAAAAAAACTGTATATTTGGCAGATTCATTTTCAATGTACCCGAAGGTGGCGGCAGACACGAGATCTGTTGATTTTTTATTTTTATAAAAATAATTTCCTTTAAAATAAGCCCAATATCTTTAAACCGCTTGTAAAATACTTGTACTTACTCCGCTGGCTCAACGACCCAAAATGTGTCCTGACCTACGATACGAGAACTCTTACAATCGTTATCCTTACTTGTACAATGTGAAAATGTGTTTGTTTGTTACCTTTTCACGCTTTAACTTCTTGACCAATCTTGATGAAATCTAGCATGCAGGTTGCCTATGTCACGAGGAAGGACCTAGGCTAATTTTTATCCCGTGAAAATAGCATATTCCGATGCAGTTCCTGAGGGAACTGAAAAAATAGTCTTTTTTGGTTCATTTATTTAACATAGCGACGGAACAATGGGTTGTTGTGTTTTTTTTTTACTTCACGGAGATAGTTGAGGGAGTGGGAAATGACGTAGACTGCTAGCCCGATCTAGGATAAGGATCTAGAGAAAACTAATGTCCACGCGGGCGAAGCGGCGGGCAAAAACTAGTAAAAAAATAAAAACTATATTGTCACTGTGCTACAGAGGTTCGTAGCCAGTATAGCTTCCTGATTGACTAATGAGTACACAGCGTGTTTAAAAGGTGACACCTAAGAAGTCGACCGGTGGCGACCGCGCACCGGAAAACGTAGCGAAAACAGACCTCCCTATCGGAAGAAGAAGAAGAAGAAGAAGTCGTCGTAGAAATTCTGGGGAAGGCCTTTCTCCAGCAGTGGACGTCATTTGACTGATATGGTGACCTAAGAAATCAGGAAATCATTTATGTGACTAAATGTGAAAACAGAATTTGTTATTATACATATTTTTCCCAGATCCCTCGGGAACTATGTCAGGATATGCTAATTAAGAAATTGTGGGACTTCTCAACCATCTCTGTGCAAGAAATTGCGTTCAGTTGCAATGTTAAAGAAATTAACCAAAAAAAGAGTATTATGTTCAGTTCCCTCAGGAACTGCATCGGACTATGCTATTTTCACAGGATAAATAGTAGGCTATTTTCTTCCCAGTGACAAAGCCTACCTGAATGCCAAATTTCATCAACACATTTTCACATTTATATAAAGATAATAATATTCAGGAACAAATCGCAACCGTTCATCTTACAACAAACTAGGATATCTATGGGAACCAGATACTGATATACGTACTTATATACGTTAATTCGAGTCCTGCCACGTACCAATGTGTTTTCGAATTTCGATTTCATATGTACGTTTATCCGTTGCTCTTACGGTGAAGGAAAACATCGTGAGGAAACCTGCACATTCCTGCGATGAAACTCGAAGGTTGTGTGTGAAGTCGACAACTTGCACTGGGCCTGCGTGGTCGACTAAGGCTGGATCGCTCTAATGCAGGGTAGGCTCGAGCCCCTCGGTGGGGTCGTCTATGAGCCGATATGATGATACGTTTAATACCTAGACACAGAGCAAACAAACCTGTTCGTCACACGAATGTTTTGCCCTGAGTGGGGATCGAACCCGCGACCCCTCGGCCCAGCAGGTATAACTGCTGACCACTGGATCACCGGGTCAGTCAAGAAATTGCAAGAGAAAATAAATTATACTACTGACTTTTATACTTTTCAGGTTAATTATCTGCGCCCTTCAGATTATCGCAGAATGTCGAACATTGCTAGAGGAGAGAACGCTGAAAGAAGGTATCTGTGATTCTAGCTTGTTTTTTTTTTTCATTAATCTAAGCGAAGCGAGCTTTGCTCGGAGTTTCCCTACGCGATCGAATCAGAAATGAGGAGATCCGGAGATGAGGAGAACCAAAGTATCCGAAATAGGTCACAGAATCCCTAAACTTAAGTGGCAGTGGGCGGGGCACATAGCTCGCAGAACAGATGGCCATTGGGGTAGTAAAGTTCTCGAGTGGCGACCGCGCACCGTAAGATGTAGCGTAGGCAGACCTGGTGAAGGTCGCGGGAAGCCGCTGGATGCGGGCAGCGTAGGATCGGTCGTCGTGGAAAACCTTTGGGGGAGGCGGTTGTCCAGCAGTCTAAGCGGTCGTAGCTCAGTGTGACTTGCGATAAGCACGTTCATTATCTAAATGGTTTGATTGACAGTGGCAATCATCTCTACCGTTATCGTGCTTCGCAAGGCACGTCGAGTTGTTGGTGCCGGTTACTGTCACTATGGCAGTCGTTAAGCACAGGCACTGTTCAGAGGCCTAGCAGTTTGGTTCTCCACAAGCGCTTCTGTATCCCCTAACCTCGCCCCCGTGTGTGGATACGCAATACGCATTACTTCCCCGAGTTTGGGAAGACCCGTGCCCCGACAGTGGGGACGTTATGGGTTGTTAAGTAACCGTTTGTTTTTTTTTCTATATATTGATTACATTTAAAGAACACAACACCTGACGGTAAGCGGCGATACTGCCTAGGATTATATCGAGTTGGCTCAAATAGTACCTGTTCATTGCTTTGTGAATAGACACTATTAGAGCATCGGTGGCGTAACGGATAGGGCCGCTACCTCCTGTCCGGGAGGTTGTGGTTTGAATCATGCTACGTGCCAATGTGTGTTAGAATTGGATTCTATATGTACGTATATTTATCCGACGGTCTTACGGTGAACGATAACATCGTGAGGAAACCTGCACATGCCTGCGATGATACTCGAAGGTTGTGTGTGAAGTCGATCAACCAGCACTGGGCCCGCGTGGTCGACTAAGGCCCGTTTCGTGTCTGTTCATTTTTCACTTTTATTATTATTAGTATGAAGTAAATTCCTTATAAAATATTCTGTGAAAATTTCTGTCACGAGACCTGGTATGGTGCAAAAGATATAGCCTTTTAAACGTAGGACAGACGGATTGACGGACGGATTTCGCTTTGGCAACAGGCAGATTCATATTCAGCGTTGTCGAAATACCATAAAATCGTTGTTTTTCCAATTGTTACACGAAACGATTTTTGCATTGTTCTTTTTTCGAAAACGTGCCTCATGTATGTCTGCAGATACAAATAAAACAGTTTATCTATCCATCTCGTCTGCTACTCCTTGGCAGTATTCGTATTACTGAATAAAAGTATCCTAAAAAGATGTTCTACGATTTGTTTCAGAATTAAAAACATGCGGGCTGGATCACGGGTCTCTTTTATGCGATACGGACCTTCGTCATCAGTAAGTTCGCTTCGAGCTTAAATCACACTAATATTATAAAGGCGACAGTTTGTGAGTGTGTATGTTTGTTACTTCTTCACGCAAAAACTACTAAACTGATCTGGCTGAAATTTAAGGTAGACATAGTGGGACCTGGATTAACACAGAGGCTACTCTTTTTCACGCTCGCGAGCCGCAACGCTCGAAAAGTTATAGAAACGTCCACGCGGGAAACAGCTAGTCGCACATAAAATAACATCCCCAATTCCACACAAAACAAACCTCGTTAAGCCTTCCGGACAATATATCTTCAGTTCACAGGAGACAAGGATTGGAACATACAAATACCTATGTGAAAGGAAGAACCGCGCAAGTACACCTTTCTGAGTGAAAAGGGTGACTAAGATGCGGTCCCTTTTGACTGCGACAGTGAATCTAGTTCTTTTATGTAAGATCGAACGCTTCGAGTTTTATTTTTAAAGCTACCTGTAGAGTCCATAAGTTTATTATTGTGGCACAAAGATTGACAGGCTATATTATATAATGTACTATACCGATTGTATAAGTACTAACATACAGTATGGACAGTCCCTGCCGCTCTCTAGATTCCGACCTCAGCCCTCGTCACCCAGATTGATACAGATTGGTTACAGTTTGGTTGTCGAACGTAGAGGATTTCGCCACCATTTTGTTTGTTCCGTCATTCCTTTTTTTAAATGTAATTTCTGGCCCGTTGTATGAAGTATCCAGGGTGTGACTGTAGAGTCCATAAGTTTATTATTTTGGCACAAAGATTGACAGGCTATATTATGTAATCTACTATACTCTCAGCGGCACAACCAACAGCCCACCTAAGTTTTCTAAGTGCATTTTCATACAGAGAGGTGAACCAAACAGCCGCGATTATTTTTTTTAATCAACAAAAGTAAGGATACTACAAAATGTAGTCATTAGCTTAGATCCCTGGCTACAAATGTGTCGAAGAGCACAACATTCTGCAGATCCTCGGGATCTCCGTGAGTGCTCAGAAGAGATTACACAGTAAAATGACAAATTTTCCATGCATTTTGCGAAAAAACATGCTCTTTGTTTTGAGCAGTCTACCGAGTTCCCGAGGATCCGGGATGGTAATTGTTAAAGTTAATGCCCCCACCCCCTACCAGCTAAACCGCTATGTCGAAAAATCGGAAAAGTTTCGGAAATATTTTGGCATATAATTAATTCAAAAAGAAAATTATCATAGCCACATAGGCTTTCTTAGTTTAATAGTCGACCAACTTAAGATGTGCAATTGTATTTGTTAAATAGATTTTTCATACAAAATGTTCAGTACTAACTGCAAAAAAACCTTTTTTTTGTTTATTTATTTAAAATTTATTGTATATAGAAATTAGGACAAACAAACATTAAACTATACAAGAATATACAAAAAGTTCAGCTTATTTCTTAATTATTTTAATTTAAATTTATTATTTGAAAAAACTACGGAATGCTACTTTGCGTGTGTTGGCCACTTTTTTACCTGTTTTTTCCCAAGTGTATTGAAAAACGTCTAAGAGGTACACATAGCAAACTCGTGACGATGGTTAGGCTTCTGCTGAGGTTTAGAATTACAAGTGCCATTCGTTTGTCAATCACCACCCATGTGTCATAACTTATAATGTACTATTATGCAGTCCGTAAGCTCGATGACATCCCTGCTGGAAACTTTGGAGGAGCCGATACTGCCTTGCGACCAACAACGCTCAACAGCTGAGGAGGTCACCAATAACATCGAGGAGATGGTGCAAATGGTAGATTGGTAAGGCCTTTATCATCATCATCATCATGTTAGCCGAAGGATTTCCACAACGACCGGTCCTGCGCTGCCCGCATCTAGTGACTTCCCGCGACCTTCACTAAGTCGTTGGTCCACCGAGCGGGAGGTGTGCCTACGCTACGTCTGCCGCTACCACTTTAAAACTTTGCTGACTTTGAAAACGCTCGTTCGTTCTACGAGCTATGTGCCCCGCCCATTGCCACATTGTGATGCCTGTGAAATGCCTTATTTATGATTTGACGAGATGGCTAACAAAGTTGTTACAATTTGAAGTGTTGCTGATTTTCTCATCTAGCTAGACACACGGCAGTGTGTCAGTCAAATTCGTAAACGGAGTTAAGTGATATTTGAAGTGTTGCTGATTTTCTAATCTAGCTAGACACACGGCAGTGTCTCAGCCAAATTCGTAGAGAAAAAGGGCGACACCGGCCTCGGGTTATATTACATAAGCTATTTTGCACCACCTTCGAGCCATCCGTATTCCGTAACTTAAAATATGTTTGAGCTACAATTAAATTGAATTTTTAATTCAGACTTCCCCAAATAATAGCAAATACAGATACAATGGACTTCAGTAGAAAATTTGTTATGTTCTGTGTTACTAAATGGTGTTACTTGGTAAGTTAACATTCAAGCCCCAAGCGAGCAAAGCATACTGTAACCCAATATATAATGAATTATTGGTTAGTGAAAAATTGCCAAGTTACACCATTAGTAGCACAGAACATAACACATTTTCCTTTAAGCAAATGAAAACCTTTGTAAATTTTGTATTATTTGGAGAGGTCTAAAATTTAAATAAAAATTTGAAGTTCCCAGCTATGATTTAAGAAACCACTATAAAACTTGGTACCCATTTTGAAATTGGCTCCCATTTTAAACTTAGCTCCCTTTTACATTTATGTTTTTTATTAATCGTTCGTATTTTGGTGCCACTACCCTCTAGGTATAAGATAAAACTTATTTTTTACCCTTTTCAGTTATCCACTACTCTTTATTTCATTTGCGTTTAAAAGTCTGTTTAATTCCGTGCCCAAAGTTGTGGTGGTACTTAGTGCGGGAGTCTGGCTCGCACTTGGCTGATTTTATGCTTAACTGTTGGTCTTAACCTTTACACCTAAAATAAACTATAATAAGAAAATAAACTATATTTCTATACTTTTACACCGCTAAACTCATATATACCACAGAAATTATAGCAATTAACAGATAAACAAAAAACAGCCCTGATGTCACTTGTGAGAGTGTCGTTTTTACGAGCTTTATATTACAGCTCGCGCCGTACTTTATTACTGATCTTAACTGTGATGCAAGTGCTTACTGCGCCGATATAACCGAGTAGTAGGTACCTTTACTTCCTACTTAAACCCAAACTACTGCTATGCGTCTTGCGACTAAGTTCAGAGCCGTAATAAAGTATGGCGCGAGCTATACCTTGCCGTGTTAGTTAGTTAGTTTAGGACAAATTATGGAAGCTAAATTAGAACCACTTTTTGATTAAAATGGTTTCCGATTGAGCTGAAATTTTGAAAACACGTTAAGTTTGGAGAACAATCACTTCACTTATCTTGCAATCTAAGTGACGTTGTTCTAAATCCAATATGGCGGACTCCCTAAGAAGGCGGAACTGTTATTTTTTTATGTACCCCCATGATATGGGTATCAAATGAAAGGGTTTGCTAAGAAGAATACGAAATATTATAATTATTTTCAAATTGAAGCTTGTATTTAAAAGTTTTAAAAGGATTTTTGAAAATTATATGTTTTAGGCATTATTGATTTAGTATCGATTATGGATTTTTTTAAACTAAATTTGAGTTGATTTTCAATAGTGTTCACGAATACAGCTACTATATGGGAGCTTAGAAATATGTGATCTTAACTTTTAACAGGACCATAGAACACATAGAGGGTGAGATCCATCTGCCAATGCCAAGTGTTCCTGGCCTGAGCGAGGAAGGTTTCCATGAGGGCATGATCATGCAGTGTGATCTGGAGGAAGCTGTTGCGATGTGGGAAGCCCATATTGATGCTACTATCGCGTCTTGCATGCACAAGGTAAGTGAGACAAGAATATAGTACTGTCTGTTTATAGTAGAAAGGAACTTAATACGTAAGAATGCGACCAAATAATAAAGAATAACTTAATAGTTATCCACATGGGTAATGCACAGTGTATAGATCCATACAGTAGTAAACAATAAAGTTCAATTCAGGTTCGCAGTGCGCCAATTACCTACAGTTATATTCACCTACAAGTTGCCTCTCTTTCTATCGCGTAACTCTTATCTCTTCTGACTACTGATTTGCCTCCTGCAGGAGGCCGCGCGGCGTAGGTACATTTTCATGCCTACTGTGCGGAGTGCAACAGGCAAGATTGTGTTACTGGAACAACGTAAAGAAGCGACACTTACCCCCTCCCCCGATAAAATATAGTCGACCGCAACGAAACTGGCGAATGAGAACGACTAGAAAGAGAAACACTTATAGCGTCGAAGCCACCAACTGTAGGTACTGTTCAGTTGTATGGAGTGTCTAAGGTGTGCTAAAACATTTGCCTATTCACTAATTGGCGTAAGAAGGACCGACATGAAGCTGTAGCTAGAAAGATAGCTACACATTACCCTCTCTTTATATAGCTCCCGAATTAAAACAAAAACAAGCAAGTAAAAGAATACCAAATACAAATCTAACCCTGTTTTTGTGTGTTTATTCTTCAGACTCGAGAGGGAATGGGCCCGGTAGCGGAGTACAAATACTGGCGTGAAAGAGACGCCGAAATATCACTGCTGATGGAGCAACTAAAACAACCTATGGTCGTAAAGATACTCAACTTGTTGAAGAAGGCCAACTCTACCTATCTAGAGGTAATGAAATGAATCTTGTAGAACACTGATAGGCCGGCGACTTTGTGCCGATACACTAGGGTTTGGTGCTTGTTCCGTTTCGATAACTATATTTTGTATTGGCTACAGTCCATCGAATTCAATAACTTTATGTATTCCTTTTGTAGACATTCCGATTCAGCAGTTTCTGCATGGTGTGATACCGACCCTTGAGTATCTAATCCTCTCAGCCCGCCCTTAACGATTTATTGTACATCTTTGTTGGACTTTACTTATATTTTGGGTGTCTAACGGGGTTCGAAATCTTCATGATAATTATTTTCTTTGATAATTATCATGATAATTATTCGAATCTTATTTTGTTTTTTTTATTTTTTTCACTACAAATTTAAATTTAAAATATCTTTTTAACAATTCATAAAATTACAAAACTTTTAAAGATTATTATTATTCATCGTAAGTTTCTTATATTTCAAAAAAATATTTATCAAGCACAGTTATCGTTTATCATATCAATCTACAATTTTGTCGCGTTTTGATACGTCACGTAACGTCAAATCGTATTCAGATACACATGGCAGGACAGCGCAAAACTAGCGTTTTGTCAAATATAATATAATATTACTGTTTGGTTTTTCCAAATTAATTTTATAATTATCAAAATGTTATCACCGTCATAATTATCACTTCGAACCTTGGTGTCTATTATGAGCTCTTTAAACCTTTCAGGCTTGGGAACACTACAGTGAAAGATTGACAGAACAATATAATTTGGCTGGAGATAATCTGAAGTTTCTTTCGACTTTGCTACGCTTCTTTACCGTAAGTTATAAAGTACAACGTGAGGTATATTGCTTTTTAAATAATTTTGACCAACTTTTGAGCTAAGATATGTGGAACAAATAGTATCACTACTTTAAGGGGCATCCCCCTAGTTAACTATCGCCGCCATCAGTTAAAAAAACTATGAAAATGAAGAATACGTTCTATAGTTTATTCTTAAACTATTGACTCTGTAAAATATAGTTCGCTGTAGTTACAGCAAAGTATATATGTATATTAGTACTAACATACAGTATGGACACTCCCTGCCGCTCTCTAGTTTCCGACCTCACCCCCTCGTCACCCAGATTGATACAGGTTGGTGCTAGTTTGTTTCTCGAACGTAAAGGATTTCGTCGTAATTTTGTTTGTTCCGTCATTTTTTTTTAAATGTCATTTCTTGGCCGTTGTATGAAGTATCCGGGTTGTGGTTACAGATAGCCAGTGTCCACTTTTGGCACTTAAGCTATCTGTAACTACAGCGTACTATATGTCACATAGTTGATTGATAATATATAAATTACTTACGGTACCTTTTGCTTACATTTCATCGTTCAAAATTTTCGTTAAAGTATGTCCTTATTTAGCGAGTCATTATTTTTTGACTGACGGTGGCGCTAGTTAGCTAAGGGAATGCCGTTTTTTAAAGTACGAGTAAGAGCAAACATTAATTACTTTATTTAATAAATGCTTTAGTTAATGTACAAATACATGAGTGACAAGGCCACATACAGGTGTATGGTAGACTTACTCTATTTACACGGAGACACATACTTCAATTACAGTATTACGATATGGCTTACAGTAGTGCGACGCCTTTGATGTGGCACGATGCGCCACTGGCGTAGGTACTAGCCCATACTAACTCGCGGAGTTTTCCAGGCTGTGCCCCGCCGCCCGCTGCCCCGCTGCAAGTACCCTTCCGTTGCTCTGCAAGTACATTCGTTGCGCTACTGTAAGCCGCTATATTGTAATACTGTGCTTCAATAGAATTTCAGTCTCAGATCTTCATGATAAGTATCTTGGTAACTTTCTGAAATTCACGACAATGCCTTCAATTGTTTTATTTGATGTATCAGGTAATCGAGGATGATTCCCCACTTCCACACGTGATCGCTATCCTACCCGAACTAGTAGAGAGCATATACATGATGTGGGTGTTGTCAAAAGGATACAGGAGCGACGAGACCATGGTGCCTCTCATGTCGCGTATATCCTGGGCCCTTTGTGACAAGTTGGAGAGATTCCTGGATGTCCATAAGCTTTTTGAGTGAGTATTGTCAAAGAAACATTGCACATGGCACATAACTCGTAGAACATATGTTCGTTGGGGCAGTAAAGTTCTCGAGCGGCGACTGCGCACCGAAAGACGTAGCGTAGGCAGGCCTCCCACACGGTGGACCGCATACCTGGTGAAGGTCGCGGGAAGCCGCTGGATGCGGGCAGCGTGGAACCGGTCGTCGTGGAAATCCCTGGGAGAGGCCTTTTTCTAACCTGATACCCGTATGTGATTTTAAAGACATATCACGTCAAAAAATGTATTAAAACACATAATTTTTTATTGGGATACAGTTAACATCCCGATCTTTATTTCTTTCCAGTAAACCAAACGAAGAAGTGTTAACTCTAGCGCGTTCCGGGCAAAAAATAATGGAGATGTGGCACAGTTTGTACCGAGAAACGCGGAGACAGATTGAGATCAGTGGGAAGGGAGCCAGATGGGAGTTCGACCAGCCACTACTGTTTACTAGGACCGATTATATCGGGTCCGTTGCTAAGGATTTGGGAGATGTTGTTCAGGTTAGTTTGTTGAATTATGTTATTGATCAGCATAGTGTTAATTGAACCTAAACATGGTGGTTTAACCGCCTCCGTGGCGTAACGGTTAGCCAGTTCCCCATTGCGTTGCTGCCATCTTCGGCTTATCGTCACTTCCCAAGCAGCAAAATAGTCGAATAAGAATTTGTTTACTCAGCCTTTAATCGTATAAGAGCCGAGTAACTGTTCTTAAAACACCCATTTATCGTATAATAGCGGTTATCTCGACTATTTGGCAATATTGCTAATGTGTGCTTTAAGGACGTCGAATAAACGTTTACAGCACTATGTTTTAGCACTTTTACTCCACCTTTTAGCAGATGCTGAATTAAAGTGGCTAAAATACTCGTTATTCGATCTTTTGATCTATAACAGTCGTATAATAGCTGTAGAATAGCTGATTCGCTGAATTGGGTGCTTTTATACAGCCGTTACTCAGCTCTCTTTTATGTTTCTATAAAAGCTCTATAAACGCAATCGAATTGCTTATGGCAACATTGCTGCTGTTACTGCACGCTTATAGACTAACTCGTATAATAGAGTTAAAAACGTTTGTATAGGAGCTGTAGTGTAATTAAGAGCTTTTATACGATATTTACTCAGTTTAAAGTAGTATTGTAGAGTTCTGGGAAACAGTAACAGCACAAGTCCGTCCATTTTGTTGATCGATACCTTAAAGACGTTTTCGCGAGTATTTTGCTATCAAAATGGAAACAAATGGAAGAAATTGAAAAAAAGCGGCCATTTTCGTAAAAAAGTTAAAAAAACGTTGGAGCAGATGAAATGCTCTGCAAAACTGATTCAGCAAAACTTAATTTCTGCAAGTAACGCTAGTGAATTTCCAAGCGCGAGTCCGAGTATTTTAAGTGGTTCCGTAGACTCAAGTAACACAATAACTCTTAAATTATAAAAATTACACGCACATCACAATATTCAAAATAAACAAAACGAATTTCGCAACCCACGTCATGATGGCTCACTTCACAACTGAAATGAATAAAACTGGCTTGTAGATAACTACTTGTGAAGACATAGTATTAACAAAATGTCATTACTAAAAGAGCTGTATTTTTTCAATTCCAGCCTTACTGTAAACTATTAAGGTTTACTATTATCTGCATTACTAAGCAAAATTAACCGACCACTTATTTTTTACGATTCCTCAAAGAAACAACTTTATAGTCATACAATTTAAGTTCAAAATTGTTTTTCTTATTTCGAGGTTTGGGACTTCCCCGTCGACAATTTGAGCATGCGAGCGAGAAGGGCAACTGCAGAAAAGTTTTAGGGACTTTCCCGAGTATAAAAGTGCTCCCAGACGAGGTATAATCTATTAACACATCTCGTAGTGTTGTAGTTGTGTCTATCTATCTAAATAAAATAGAACCCCTATAAAAAGAACCCGACTGCTATAGCCAAAAAGAAAGTCCAGTTTCCAGCGTAACTTGACCTCTACTCAAAGCCCGAATTCCTCTTCGAAAACAGCATGACATGAGCCGAGCTGGCCACCATGATCACGCGTGACATTGCGAACGCCCTGAGTAAAGTTCGTACTACACTCACCTTAGGGTTGTAAAAATATTTAGTTACAATAATAACACTCATCATTCGTAAAATGATCATAAACAGCAAAGTAAGCACAACCTCGACACCAAAAGAAACCGGTATTTAGTAAATGTTTTATTTTAATGTCAGGTAAAACAAAGTGAAACCTTCTTCGGTTTGAGTTATCGTTTGTCCTAAGGCCACATCCGTTACATTTATCTGATAATATAAAATGCGTTTCCTTCCAAGGCCATCTGAATTGGTCAAGTTGTTTTAAATCATCTTTGTTAAGAAAGGTATCAACATCCAAGAAGTCTGGCATTGTTTTATGAAATAAGATGTTCCTTTAAAGAAAAATAATCATAATTAATTAAATTGGTTTTTTGGTCTCGTACCAAGCGAACCCTAAATCCTATTATCATGGCGACACCTTGTGCTATAAATGTGGTGACCAGCACTTTTACTCGACTTTTAATGGAATAAGTTAGCTGTAACTGCAACTAAATTATCAATATGGACATAGCATTAAAGATAATTATTTAAAATATATTTAATTTTATAACTTAGTCGTCAAATTTAAGAAAATAGGCAGCGCATGAATGTTTATGTAAAAATGCCTTTGGGTTTATCAATAAAGCTTGTTGCGCATGATGTTTTGGAGTAGCTACACGAACAGTAAAAATAAACACATTGATTGCTCAAAAACTTGATAATTTAATATTATTAATAATATGGTAATATTGCCTTTGAAATATAGTTTACTTGTTTTACAAATAATTAGCACACAAGCACTTCGCACTCGTTGAGTTGAATATTTTCATTAACTTAGTGGTATAAAAGCCTCCCTAAGATCGTTTACAGCACTTATTAGTCGAGTAAAAGCATTCTATTCGCTGTTATAGAACTAAAAAGGCGAATAAAAGCAATTCGGCTGCTATTATAGCACACTTTATCTGTATAATAGCAAATCAATTGCGTTTATTGAACTAAATATCCTATATACGCATTTTGGTTGCTCTTAAAACATTCTTAGTGTTTTCGACCACTTTTACTCAAATCTTACAGCATCTTTTTGCTGCTTACTCAGCGCTTATTCCACTTTAATAGGACTTTAGTCTGAATAATTTGCGCCTTTTTCGCGTCGAGTAAACGTTTACAGCACTTTTACTCGACTGTTTTAAGAACTTTTATAGAACTTAAAGCGAAAACAAGAACGTGCTCTCGACCATTATAGCACGTCCATTTGCTGCTTGGGTTAACATCAATTCAAGTGAGATGATGTCAAGGTCTTACTAATTGGGAATAAATAAAAGATGCCGACCTATGTTCGTGGGTGCATTGCATGGTATTGCGAGGACTGAGCTCCACAGTGGCAGTGGTTTGCGCCACGTAGCGACTGGCGGCTGTCTGCTCAGAGCTACTGAACATAATTGTTTTGCTAGTATGTACTGTTAATAAGTGATAAAAAATAATGGAGATGTGGCAGTGTACAGAGGCAGGCAAAGATGGTTGGAAATTATTAGCAAGGAAGCTAGGTGGCATCAGCCACTACAGTTTACTACGACTGATTATAGCGCTTCCCTTGCTAGAGATTTGGCAAATGTCGCACAGGCAATTGGTACATGCATGCGCACTTTATTGGACCAAAGCTGCTCATAGCTACTGAACATATCTGTTTTTCTAGTATGTACTGTATTAATTAGTGATACAAAATAATAGATATGTGGCACACGATGTACAGAGACAGGCGAAGACAGTTTGAGGTTAGTAGGAAAGGAGCTAGGTGGGATCAGCCACTACAGTTTACTACGACTGATTATAATATCGCTTCCCTTGCTAAGGACTTGGCAGATGTCGTACAGGCAATTGGTACATACATGCACCTTTTATTGGACCAAAGCTTCTAAGAGCTACTGAACGTATCTGTTTTGCTAGCATGTACTGTATTAGTGATAAAGAATAATGGAGATGTGCCATACGATGTACAGAGACAGGCGAAGACAGTTTAAGGTTAGTAGGAAAGGAGATAGGTGGGATCAACCACTATAGTTTACTACGACTGATTATAATATCGCTTCCCTTGCTAAGGACTTGGCAGATGTCGTACAGGCAATTGGTACATACATGCACCTTTTATTGGACAAAAGCTGTTTAGACCTACAGTACATATCTGTTTTGCTAGTATGTACTGTATAAATCTGTATATACTTATAAAAAAGGAAAAAGTGACTGACTGGTAAATCTACGCACAGCCAAAACCACTGAATGGATTTCGCTGAAATTTGAAATACAGATAACAATTAGGATGTGAGCATCCGCTAAGAAAGGATTTTGGGACATTACCACGGGAACGGTAAAAAACGGGATCTGCGCGGGCGAAGCCGCGGGCACCCATTAGTTAGTGATAAAAATAATGGAGATGTGGCACACGATGTACAGAGGCAGGCAGACAGTTTTAGATAAGTAGTAAGGGAGCTAGGTGGGATCAGCACTACAGTTTACTACAATACAATACAATACAATATATTTATTTGCTGAGAACATACGTTATTTAACAGATATTGTCCTTATTTATAATTACAGTCTCAGTACATTCTACCACAAAATGGCATGCAAATATTTGGTTACCCATTACGTCAGTCATAGTCTTATCCAGAATCCATGAAATATTCACTAAGCGAGTAATAACATTTATCAATTAGCCATTCACGTAACCTGTTGATGAAAATCTTAGTTGTAAGCTGCCTTAATACAGTAGGGATTTTGTTGTATACTCTAATAGTATTAAGATGGCAATTTTTTTCATAGAGCGTAGTTCTATACGTTGGTATTACAATTTTAGTGAGGTCTCTATTTCTCAGTCTATGATTTGATACAGGATGACTGAAATATCCAGGGTATTTCCTTACAAAAATCCCAACTTCCAGAATGTAAAGACTTGTAAGTGTTAATAGTTTGAGTTCTCGGAAAAGAGGTAGACATGAATCTCTGGGGCCTATTCAGGACACTGCCCTTACACATTTCTTTTGTACTATGAATACTCTTTTTATATCAGTAGAATTTCCCCATATCAGGAGACCGTACCTAAGGACTGAGACAACATACCCATGGTAAGCAGTTAACGCAGTGCTCCTTCCGGCCTCTCTTCTTAGCCTCCCCAATGCATACACGAACCGATCCAATTTACTGCAAACTAGTTGAACATGTTGTTTCCATGTACAGTATTCGTCTAGCATGATACCCAAGAACTTTACTTGTTTTATACGCTTAATAGGTTGTCCTTCAATTTCTAGTGATATGTTTTCCTTTTTTGTTTTGTAATTAGAGAATTGTAAATAATGGGTTTTCGAAATGTTAAGTTTTAGGTTATTATCTGTAAGCCATTCATTTATACAATTTATAGATCTATTGAATTTACTACGACTGGTTATATAGCTTCCCTTGCTAAGGACTTGGCAGATGTCATGCACATTTTATTTGACCAAAAGGGATCTGCGCGGGCGAAGCTGCGGGCACCCACTAGTTAGTGATAAAAATAATGGAGATGTGGCACACGATGTACAGAGGCAGGCAGACAGTTTTAGATTAGTAGGAAGGGAGCTAGGTGGGATCAGCCAGCTTCCCTTGCTAAGGACTTGGCAGATGTCATGCACATTTTATTTGACCAAAAGGGATCTGCGCGGGCGAAGCTGCGGGCACCCACTAGTTAGTGATAAAAAATAATGGAGATGTGGCACACGGTGTACAGAGGCAGGCAGACAGTTTTAGATAAGTAGTAAGGGAGCTAGGTGGGATCAGCACTACAGTTTACTACGACTGGTTATATAGCTTCCCTTGCTAAGGACTTGGCAGATGTCATGCACATTTTATTTGACCAAAAGGGATCTGCGGGGGCGAAGCTGCGGGCACCCACTAGTTAGTGATAAAAAATAATGGAGATGTGGCACACGATGTACAGAGACAGGCAGACAGTTTTAGATAAGTAGTAAGGGAGCTAGGTGGGATCAGCACTACAGTTTACTACGACTGGTTATATAGCTTCCCTTGCTAAGGACTTGGCAGATGTCATGCACATTTTATTTGACCAAAAGGGATCTGCGCTGGCAAAGCCGCGGGCACCCACTAGTTAGTAATAAAAAATAATGGATATTTGGCACACGATGTATAGAGGCAGGCAGACAGTTTTAGATTAGTAGGAAGGGAGCTAGGTGGGATCAGCCAAATTACAATTTACTACGACTGGTTATATAGCTTCCCTTGGTAAGGACTTGGCAGATGTAATGCACATTTTATTTGACTAAAGATAATGTAATTACTGAACTATGTACGAACCTTACGGAAAGTCCTACGTCCATGAAATTTTAACCAACTAATACGATTTCTTAAGATTTTTAGTAAAGGTTCCATTGTGAATGTAGAAGACTTGAGGGCGTGATGATTGGATATCAATGTAAACGGCGGATTAGGAGATCTTGTTCTAACAAATTTTTTAATTTCTTTTAAATTCTTCAGAATTTTACTTCTAATGTCTAACCGAATAGTTGTTGTCTCTGACTTTGTATGAGACCCGTAATCTACATAGTGGGAATAAACTATATCAATGTCTAAAACCGAAAAAAAAACAATCCTTTTTATTTTTACTTACTAAAAAACCAGTACAAAGGACAATTATAGTTATTATTTTTAGGCTTCCGTACCTCTGTAGGAAAAAAGGAACCCTCATAAGATCACTTCGTTGTCTGTCTGTCTGTCTGTCTGTCAAAACCATTTTTCTTAGTAACCCGTGGAGGTATCTAATTGAATTTAATATCAAATACTTAGATCTATAGTCTCTTGAATCCATTAAAAAAACAAGCTTCTAAGTCAAGGTAATAAAATGATACGGCCACTTCCCTCATCGGAAATGTCTCTCGTCATGCTTTTTTTCATTTCACAGAAAAAAACAGTACAAGTGAAGGGAAAACTGTGAAAGACAAAATTAATCTACATTAAATCACCTAAAATATTAGAATTATATCGACACGATAAATATTTCTTTTAAATACAGCTATCTACATTTTATGTCAACTTTTGTTTAATTTTTAACTTTTGCGTATCGTTTAAACTTATTCCCCCGGAAGCGACGATAGATGCAAGGGCGATAGAAATACTAGGGCGTGCCCCCAAAGCGACGACCAAGTTGTGGGTCCACATCGAAACAATCCAAAAATGCGTATAGCAACCTGGAATGTGGGCACCATGACTGGACGCAGCGCAGAACTGAGCGAAGTACTACTCAGACGCAGGGTCAATGTATGCTGCATACAGGAGACCAAGTGGAAGGGGTCAAAGGCTCGCAATATCGGAAATGGATACAAATTTTTTTTACCACCGCACGAACGCAAAACAGAACGGTGTGGGCATCGCAATCGACAGTGACATGCAGGAGCGCACTGTAGAGGTCAAACGAGTTAGCGATCGTATCATCGCTATTAAGTTCGCACTAGACGGCCAACCGTGCATGAATGTAATATCAGCCTATGCACCACAAATGGGATGCTGCGACACCGAGAAACAGACCTTCTGGGATAATCTAAACGACCTAATGCAGTCCTACCCACTTGATGAAACTAAATACATCGCGGGAGACCTCAACGGCCATGTTGGAACTGCATCACCTAACCATGAAAGAATACATGGGGGACAAGGCTATGGAATTCAGAACACACCAGGTGGGAATATCCTAGATTTCGCGACCACACACGACATGGCTATAATTAATACATTCTTTACGAAGCCAGACAAACATAAGATCACATACAGGAGCGGCGGCTCGAACACACAAATAGATTACATTCTAGCGAACCGCACTAAACTCCGAACTTTTAAAGACTGCAAGGTAATACCTGGAGAACCTCTTACAACACAACACCGAATACTGGTTGCAGACTTCAGAATGCCAAAACCCATAAAGTTACATAAAGAACAGATACCGAAGATCCGTTGGCACAAACTCTCCAACAGGGAGGGAGAATGTCTGATCGATAGAATAAAACTTTACCTGGATGAAGAAATAAGTGAAGTGCCTCAGACACGCGAACAGACAGCCAATGCAATGTGGAACAATTTCCACAAACGCTGCATGCAAGATGCATCAGATTTGTTAGGAGTGTCGAAAGGCCCACTGAAAAACGCAAAAAGGGCTAAATGGTGGAAAGCGGAAGTCAAGGCAAAGGTTGAGACAAAAAAAGTTCTCTTTAAGACCTGGCAAGAAAGCGGGAACGATGAAGATCGCGAAAACTATCGATATGCAAAAAAAGCGGCCAAACGAGAAGTGGCCCGCGCTAGGGCGCAAGACGGCGACGATCTTTATAGCCGACTGGAAGAGGCCTCGGACGACAGGGAACTATTTAAAATCGCCAGGCAAAGGCACACCAACAGTATGGATGTACGTGCTACTAGATACATCAAAAATAAAGATGACCAGCTCCTGACCGCAAACAATGACATAAACGAAAGATGGCGAGAATATTACTCCGAACTGCTCAACGAAACTTATCCGCACGAAAGACTAGCCCCCTTAGATGCCACAGCGGGACCTATCCCAGATGTCCACCCTGATGAAGTGAAGCTCGCTGTTGGAAAGATGGCGAACAACAAAGCAACAGGTCCAGATGAGATCCCTGCCGAATTGTGGAAACGCCTTGGAGAAACTGGTATATTTTTCCTAACACAGCTTTTCAATCAAATTCTGCGCGATGGAATCCCTGAGGACTGGAGGAGAAGTTATCTGATCCCATTCTTTAAAAATAAAGGTGACATCAGACTGTGCGAAAACTATCGCGCAATAAAACTCATATCACACACACTCAAAATATGGGAAAGGGTCATCAACAACCGACTCCTCAATCTGACAGTTGTAACCGAAAACCAATGTGGCTTCGTAGCTGGCAGATCAACAACTGATGCTCTACACAGTCTTAGAGTTCTATTGGAAAAAAGGAAAGCAATGAAAAAAGACGTACACCTGGCATTCATAGACCTTGAAAAGGCATTCGACCGAGTACCACGAGACCTAATCTGGCACTCACTGCGGGCGCAAAACGTACCAGAGTACTATATCAAAGTAGTTACGGACATGTACACAAACGTCACTACTAAGGTACGGAGCCCAGCAGGCACTAGCAAAGACTTCGAGGTAGCAGTAGGTGTACACCAAGGGTCAGCGCTGAGCCCGCTATTGTTCAATCTCGTAATGGATTACCTTACGGCAGGGATCCAGAGAAAACCGCCTTGGGACCTACTCTACGCAGACGACATTGTCCTCATAAGAGACAGCAGCTCAGAACTAGAAAACTCACTTGAGCAGTGGAGGATAGCTATAGAAACTGCTGGACTGAAGATCAGCCGCACGAAAACAGAGTGCATGCAGTGCTGCTACTCAACAACTAAACAACACCAAGCTGTCAATTTACAAGGTCACCAGCTAAAAGAAGTCGACCAATTCAAATACCTGGGTTCTGTGGTCACAAGCGATGGTACGATTGACGCCGACGTAACCCACCGAGTTAACACAGGATGGATGAAGTGGCGAGAACTATCGAGTGTACTATGCGACAGAAGAATGCCAATACGCGTAAAAGGCAAGATATATAAAACAGCAGTCCGCCCTGCTCTTATATACGGAGCCGAGTGCTGGCCAGTGAAGAAAGTCCATACCACAAAACTACACACGACGGAGATGAAGATGCTGAGATGGGCAGGTGGCGTTACCTTACTAGACAAGGTACAAAATAAACATATCCGTGGAAGTTTTAAGATCAGGCCCATCGAGGAAAAACTCTCTGAGTCCCGTCTTAGATGGTATGGGCATGTATTGAGAAGACCCAAAGACCACATGACCAGACAAGTCATGGACATCGGTATCGGCCCGAGAAAACGAGGCAGACCCCCTCAAACATGGATGTCTGTAGTAAGCAACGACCTGAAGAAAGCTCAAATAGACAAATCGACGACTCAAAACCGACAAGTGTGGCGAAAGATGACGAGGAGAGCCGACCCCAAATAGAAATGGGATAAGGCTAGGCCAAGAGAGAGAGCGTATCGTTTAAACTTCTACAAAAACGACTGCAGCTGCAATGTAGTAATATAAAAGCAATGAAACCCTGTTATAAATTTACCAAAAGTTCAAGATCTAATTTATTCTCCTACGAGCATTTGTTTACTAACCGTACTGTAATTTTTGGCTGCAGTTTGCTGATATTCCACATCGAGAGCTGCATCCCGAAAACCAATGCTCGTAAGGAATAAATTAGATCTTGAATTTTTGGTAAATGTATAGGGTTTGATTGCTTTTAGATTACTACATCGTAGCTGCCGTCGTCTATGTAGAAATAAAACGATTGTGAAAAAATAAAAAAGAATGTTCATGGTACGCATATAAGTTCAATATGTGTGTTATGGTAATGTAATATAGAATAATTTTGTCTTTTTCAGTATGTCCCTAATTTATACAGTCTTTCTGTAAAATAATTAAAACCTATATGTGGGACCTTTCAGAGGGCGGGTAAAGGGGGGACCCTAGGGGAGAAGTCGAGAGCCAACCGGTCTTAACATCATCTCAGATGTCCAAGGGACATACTACATAATATGCTTTTTCTCCGAGCACTGGGTCGTCTGGTAGAAATCGCTCTCAGCGATAAGACCGCCTAAATTGTCTCTTAGTTGTTAATTGAATTTTGTACTTGCATTTGTTTATTTTGATGTACATCAAGCTAGACACGCGTTGTGCGATTCTAATCCACACGCGTACGGCATAAGAACGGTACAAAGTCCAAAGTGTCCAGCTTGATGTGCTGGCCAGTGTACAATGAAGAGTTATTTGAATTTGAACATATCTGCGTAGTGGCACTGCTTAGTCATTAATTGCAAGGTGGGCAACTTTTTTGTATGAAAAGGGTGCACAGTATAAGATAAGATCAAGGTCTGCCTCTTAAAAAAGTAAACATCTAAGCAACAACGCTCTCCTAAAAATTGTAATTTCATATATAATTATTTTTGAATTTTTACTGCAATTTGACTAAAACTTGATTAAAACTTGAGTGCGTTTAACTGCAACTCACCTATGGTAAGTGATGATGCATGAGGATGGTACAGGCAAACTCAAATAATGCCTATTCACATTTATAAATAACATTGTTTCTTTGTCAATCCACATGTTAAAATGTGAATTAAAATAAAAATAAAAAATTGACAAGCGGTGCGGGAGGGGGTGCGATACAAAAACAAGCCTATGGTGCAGCACATGATCTCAGATGAGCGATAAAATAATTTGTATCTCCAGGTTTTAATAGACTTCGAGCGCATATT
Source organism: Coleophora flavipennella (assembly GCA_947284805.1). Classification (NCBI taxonomy): domain Eukaryota; kingdom Metazoa; phylum Arthropoda; class Insecta; order Lepidoptera; family Coleophoridae; genus Coleophora; species Coleophora flavipennella. The sequence goes on along the minus strand of OX369265.1, from coordinate 9,512,208 downwards.
TGGCATGGAGCTCAAATCCATCATCAGTGACCCTACCCAGATCGACGACGTGCGCAAACGGGTTTCGAACCTTGTGTTCCCTATCCGTACGGTCGATTTCAGCGTGTTCGTATTCGATAACAAGGAGAACTGGGACGTTATTATGAGTGATTTCTGGAACGAAGTCAGATATCTGGAGGAAGAAGCGAAGAACTACATCAATCAGAGCTTCGGTAATTTGAGGTGAGAGTGTCTCGTTTATTTATTTATTTATTCAGTTTTTTGGGCATTTTTAAGGTTCCATACCTTAAAAGGAAAAAACGGAACCCTTAAAGGATCACTCTGTTGTTCGTCCGTCCGTTCGTTTGTCCGTCTGTCTGTCAAGACTCTTTCTCAAGAACGCATGGATGTATCGAGTTGAAATTTAAACATATATTTCGGTCTACAGTCCCTTAAAGCTGTGAAAAAATCAAACTTCTAAGCTAACGTTAAAAAAGATACGGCTGTTTATGCCGCAAAAAACGTATTTTTCGACACTCTCAAGGGAATCAAAATTCATAAGGTATTTCCCGTTGAGCTAGAACTATGAAATTTGGCAAGTAATACGTCTTATACTGCAAGTATAGGAAAACATCTGAAAACTGTACATTTGTAATTAAATCATAAAAAAAATACAGTCTTTATTTAAAGTACGTATACAGTACGCAAGGAACGGCCGTAAAAATTTTGAATTTAGTTAACCGTGTCATTTGGGCTTATGAAAGGGCTTTATTGGCACAAGCTTAATCAGATTGTTAATAATTTTTTGATGTATAGTTCTCGATTTATGACGAAGAAAGAATAAACAATCTTTTCCCTTTTTTATATGTATAGGTAGGTACTCGTAGGTACCTAATAATTTAGGCGTATGTAGTACCTAACAGTTTGCACTGATAAGATTTATAATATGTACCTACAAATTTGTAGGGAACCCTCGGTGGGCGAGTCCGACTCGCACTTGTCCGTTTTTCTTGTTTTAAGTAAGTAAATAAGTTTTCTAACAAGCTTAACTGGTTTTTGCGTCATATGTACAGGATGGACGGATTATGTTACTGACTCTGAAAAACTTTAAAGGTCCCTAAGTGTATCCGTTGGAATAATAATACTACAATACTATTCTAAACTAACTATTTCATTTGTTATACTGATGTGCCGCCGGTATCTCACTATTTCCAGTATTAAATTCGAGAGAATATTCCCAGTAATTGACTTTACTTCCTAATGTTCCTCAAAAATCCCAATGATGGATTTTTTTCCGCCTCGAGTAAATTACTGAGAAAACGGCACATCAGAAATTTGATAAAAAGACTCCAAGCCCTAACCAGTGACGGGAAATATTAACAAAAATGGATGTTAACTACAAACTACATATTCCAAATATCTAAAATATGTTTATTATCAGGTCATCGGAAGAAGCGCTAACGGTGCTCCTGAAGTTCCTGGAGTTTGATACGCGCGAAGCTATCCGTAAGCAGCTCTCTACCAAGTTCGACCTCGTCATGACCCAGTTCATCAAGGAGATCTCTGCCATTGAGGATCGGTTCACTGTAAGTCATGTGTTTAGTCTATGCCAGACTGCTTAAACTAATGAGTTTCTATAATGTATCTATAGAGGGAAATTCGTCGCGTAAGTGGCTCTACGTAGGGCGTACTTCTCTCATGGGTTGCTGTTATTAAGATACATGTTCTCAGCTACGTCTTTGAATCTGTAACTTGACTTTACTCCTCCGACGAGTCTTTCATTGTCTCTATAGAGACGGTTTTCGGCTGATATGATGATTGGGAGGTGGTTGAAACCAAACATAACCAACTATCAAAGAAGCGAAACTCTCCTCCCCGTGCTCGTCGCCTTGTGGGCCACTACCCACTGTACCAGAAGTGTTCGCCTGGGACACAGTTAAGGAGATGCATGGCTGCACAAGACATCACTCGATCGATACGTGTGGAATCAGGGACTGGATATCGCCACAATTTAAAATGGGACATAATAAATCGAGCGACTCAGAAATTTATCGATGGGATTCTGTAATACTGACCTAGCGACTAAATTACTGAGTGAGCGAACTACCATAATACTTAAAATATGATTATCAACTGGACTAGACTTGAGCGAGCGAAGCGAACGATATTAGATTAGTTAGGTTTGATAATGGATGATACAATAGAGGAGCTACTTAGTAATTTAGTCGCTCATGTTCATTATTTACATCCGCTCGATTAAATACTACCCTTTTCAAATTAGACTGTACTTAACGGAGACCACATATCACATAATTTCACCGTAGCCCGACGTACCAAAATCATATAATTTTATTTGGGTGAGCGTTTAATCTCGACGTTTTCAACATTTAACTGGCCCGCTCGTTCTCCATTTCAACGAAGCCAGAAAATTTTCGCTGAGGTTATTTAAAAGAGAAGGTATTCATTAAGAAACCCAGGACAATCAAGCAGCTAAAGGCGAACATTACAGCAAAAAAAATACGGTTGATGATTCGTCATGGTTTGAGATAAGTAATGAGAAGTGCTCTTAAAAGGGCCCGTCTTTGTGAAGCTGTAAATCTTAGTCATTTACGTATACCTACTTAATAATCAAAACCTCATCATATCAGCTTATATGTGTCCCCACCGAGGGGCTCGAGCCTACCCTAAATTAGGGCCATCGGGACTGAGTCGACCACGCGGGCCCAGTGCGGGTTGGTCGACTTTACACACAACCTTCGAGTTTCTTCGTAGTTGTGTGCAGGTTTCCTCACGATGTTTTCCTACACCGTTAAAGCAATCGGTGAGTATATGTACGTAAGTTTCGAAAAACTTATTGGTACATTGGCCGTCCGGATTTGAACCCGGCACCTCTGGTTAGGAGGACCGAGTCCTTACCGGTTCAGCCACCGACGCTTCGATGATTATGATGATTGACTTAATAATCAAAACCTACCTCGATAATATCTCCATGAGTTTTTATATCTTTTTCTAGTTATAATAAAAATGAATTTGTGAAAAAATAGTAAAGATGAATAATGGAGAATTTTAAAGAATTCTTAAAATTAAATAAATAAATATTCACCCACTAATTAGTGATAATTTGCACAGCAGTTCAAACTCGATCTTTGTTTGATTACAGCGGCAACGCAAAACACCACCTCTGCTGCGGTACCACCCGCCAGTAGCTGGCGCCATCTATTGGGCAAGGATGCTCTTCAATAAGCTAAAACAACCAATCATGCGATTCCAGAAGGTAGACTGTTGTTCTGCCCTCGTTTTGAAAGCCTTCTTTATCGATATCACGCTTGCGGTTCCATTTTTTCCCATTTTACGTGGCTGCCCAAAACAAAAAGGAAGATACTGTTTTTCAGGTGTATGTATGTACATGTAGTAGCGATGTCATACAATGTAACATGTCATGAAATGGTTGTATATCATGAAATCGTCAACAAAAACTAACCATATCATTTAAACGTCAACGTTTGATGATATGTCAATCCACGTTTGGCCAGATCATGAATAGCACGACCATTTCATGAAATGGTTGACCTGACCATATCATGAAATCCTCAACAAAAACTGACCATATTATTTAAACGTCAACGTTTGATGATATGTCAATCCACGTTTGGCCAGATCATGAAATGCACGACCATTTCATGAAATGGTTGACCAGATCATGAAATCGTAAACAAAAACTGACCATATCACTTGAACGTCAACGTTTGATGATATGTCAATCCACGTTTGGCCAGATCATGTAATGCACGACCATTTCATGAAATGGTTGACCAGATCATGAAATCGTCAACAAAAACTGACCATATTCATTTAAACGTCAAAGTTTAATGATACGTCAATCCACGTTTGGCCAGATCATGAAATGGTCGACCAGATCATGAAATGCTTTTGAGTTAGGTTTGTTTAGCATAATAATATTATTCTATTCTGCCGAAATAGGAGAAAAATCCGAAAAGGAGTCGTGACCGTCGCTTATCCTTATATTCCATTCCGCCAAAAAAGAAGAAAAAGCCGAAAAGAAGTTGTGACCTCCGCTTCTATTTATATTGCATTTTCCCGAAAAATGACAAAAAAACGGAAGGAGTCGTAACCTCCGCTTTTCTTTATATATTCAGAAAAGAGTTTACGTAGCGATACATCTGTTTTCAGTAGAAATTCCCCAGATATCCTAACACCAACGTAGTGATGGCTTTAATCATAAGCTTTACCACCGTTTCACCAAAAAGGAAACTTTCAAAGTCGAGCTAGGGTATTGAACATATTATGTTTCTTGTTCGTGCTATGTATTAGGTACATGATACAGTTTTTGTCAGGAACCAATTCAAGGCAACTGAATCTATATCAAATAAAATATGAACATACAAGGTAAAACTGAAATCGTTAGACAAATTTTTCAGTGAGCGTTTACTTAAACTGAAAACTTTACTCAAGGAGCCCGTATCATTACTCAAACTAAACAACTTTACCCAAGGAGCCTTAATCATCGGAGCAAAAATTCATTTTTGGACTTCCATACAAAGTTCTATACTGGATGCGGGCAGCGCAGGACCGGTCGTCGTGGAAATCCTTGGGAAAGGCCTTTGTTCAGCAGTGGACATTTTTCGGCTGAAATGATGATGATACAAAGTTGACAAATTAAGTTGTTATTAGGGACAGCTACTAGATCCCTTGCTGCCACGACTCGAAAATGCTCTTAGGAGACCTTTACTGACTTCTTAAGTAATGACAATCGATATTCACAGATTTTGAAAAAAAATACAGTCAGCAAGAAATCAATTTACAAAAACTTTTATGAAGCCAGTCGGTCCTGTTTCTTATTAGGACCAAATGTCTCTAATAGGTTAAAAATGACAGAAATCGCATAAATCTATTAAATACATTTAATATGAAAAAAAATCGAATGTTCTTCTCTAATTCATGATGAGGATCAAAAGACAATATTATGTAGTCAACTGAGCTAAGAGAACTGGAAATACCAAAAAAGCTGGCCAAGTGCGAGTCAGAACCGCACACACATAGGGTTCCGTACCATCATACTAGATGGCGCTAGTTTCATGTTTCAAAAACCATCATACTAGATGGCGTTAGTATGGAGACCCCTCTTAGATTTTCACTATTCTAATTTTTAGTATTTGTTGTTATAGCGGCAACAGAAATATACCATCTGTGAAAATTTTAACTGTCTAGCTATCACGGTTCATGAAATACGGCCTGGTGACAGACGGACAGCGAAGTCTTAGTAATAGGAACCCTAAAAATGGTAAATTATATAGGTTCCTCGGGAAAAGTTGTTTAGTTTCGTGAATAGATCCCGAGTATAAAATTGGGCCAACGCTCTCATTTTCTCCCCGTATTTCAAATATTTACAAAGTGAAATATTGCATTAGTTAGTGTGTTACAACAACAAGGCGTTACAAATTATTATAAACATCATGACCCTGTAGGGTCACAAAAAAAGAAATGCCTTATTAGTTATTTTCTAGAGTACCTGGGTGACCGAGCGATGCTCGAGTCTTCTTTTCATGTGAACAAATTGTTTAAAAACCGGATTTTCCGAATAAATAACTTGAAATTAAACCCAAGACATGAAAAATACGTTAAAATAAATGAAAAAAATCACGCCTTTAAGTGAGGATTTGAACAACTCGGGTTATCGGTTTGTGAGCTACACTCGGTAAACGCTTGGCTACGAACGTTTTAGAAAGTTTTGTGAAAATATGATACATAGCGCGCGGCATTGTGCGTCACAAAACTGATTGCGTTTTGTTCGAAAAATACGCGTTTTTCCAGAGATGAGACCTATCTATATCGATTTTTCGCCCCCAAAAACCTCCGTATACCAATTTTCAACCGAATCGTAGGAGACGTATATGTATAAGCAATAAGATATAGTTTACTTAGTAATAATATTTCTGTATTTTATTCATTAATATTTCTGTCTAAATATTTTCATTTGTTTGTCAAGTATGTATTAAGTTTATTTTTGTAGATATCTATTGTAATTGTCGTTTGTATTTCTTTAGGAATGCTATTGGAAATTAATAATATTTCTATCTAAATATTTATATTTGTTTGTCAAGTATGTATTAAGTTTATTTTTGTATCTATTGTAATTGTCTTTTGTGTTTCTCTAGGAATGCTATAGGAAATTTTGACCACTCTATATTCAAAATTATTAAACACTGCTTCGCTACTGTGTGGCGCGGTATGCGAGCTGCAAGCGGCTCTCGGGGTTTTTGTTTTATACAATCCTTGTCCTGACAATAACTAACACAACATTAAAAAAATTCAAATCGGTCTAACCGTTCTTAATTCTTCGGACCTCTCTATATTCAGGTGCCAGAACTGAACGAGAGCGAAAAGAAAAAGGAAGCTTTTGTCATGTACAAGAAGTTCTCGAAGGTTGTCAAAGAGTACGAGGAACAGAAATATAGCGAGTGGGTGCAGGGGGCTTCTGACTTCGTCGACAATATGTTGAAGAAGAACATTCTTCGTGCGGTGTTTATAAAGGAAACCACCAAAGGTAGGAGCTTATATAAAGTTTTCTGAAATTTTCGAATTTTGAAGATTATATCATCCCACCTGATGGTAAATGACAATTATCAATATACACAACTATTTTTTGCCCGCGACTTCGTTTCCGTTTTGCGTACTCCTTAGCCCGGTAAAAATTGGGCACACATTTTTTACCTACCTTACTAATTTTGACCACCTTTATCCGTCCCTTTGAAAATAATCATTGCTTTTGCTCGCAATTTCGTTTCTACTTTATTACTTTGACCACATTAATCCATCCTTGTGGAAAAAAATCTTATCCCATTGGCTTTCATATAATCTTACGATTACCCCGTTAATTTGGCCCTGTCGCAAGATCTGTTCTTAGTTGTCATTTCCTACTTATAAACTACCTTCCTGCCAAATTTCAGCTTCATAGGTCAAGTAGTATTCGAGATTAATATATAAATAAGATAACCCTCCTTTTGGGCTTCGCTGTAACCGGCTAAAAACTCCCGAATTAGAACGCCTAGAAAAATGAAATTTAACACAGAGGTTTCCTTTATGTTATGATGTTATACTTCGTTTGCTCATTTAACTGCATCTTTGATGAATGCCCCTAAGGATTTCCACGATGACCGGACCTTAGTATTTATTTATTCATCTATTATTTGTAAATAGTAAAATTAATTGTATGGGAGTTTTTATAATTATTTATTTTTCAAGCCGATTCTCTAGAGGAAGATGACCTTCGTAAGTATTATCATTATCATAATCTTCATATCAAAGACGAAAGACGTCTACTGCTGGCCAAAACCCTAACCTAAGGATTTCCACGACGAGCGGTCCTGCGCTGCCCGCATCTAACGGCTTCCCGCGACTTTTCCACCTGTGCGAGGACGGCCTACGCTACGTATTCCGGTGCGCGTTCGCCACTCGAGACTATTACTGCCCCAACGGCTCTGTGCCTAAAGCTACCCGGCCAGGTAAAGTTTGCAGCCGGAAGTAAAGGTCCGGCTGTTTGAATCAGGGTACTCCGGGGTCGGGGGTAGACCACCGCTTGCCTGCTGTCTGATCTATCGCCTTCGACTGGCTCATGGACTCGTAGTGGCATGTGGAAAGTTGCAGGGGTTAGGCAATGGCTGTTGCCTGGCAAGCACGTTTCAACCAGGCGTCCTTCCCCGCGCGCAACTAGTGTTGTCGTATAGCCGGCCAAGTGATATCTGGGCAAAGTATATATATAAAGTATATAGCGAGAACAACGCGGGGCACCTGAATTGTCCATTAAAGCTCCTCCGTCCCTAAAATTAGCAAATCGATTCCCGATGTTTCAAATATCGGAACTAAATAGCTTGCAAATGAAGTTCTTAACAGCTCGTACTGCAACGTGGCTGTTACGTCAATTGCTGCGGATTAATCGTGCGAAAATTGTGGTCTTTAATTCATTATAAATAAAATAAGAAGAATTTCCAGAAGTAAGAAAACAAAATCATTTTATATTGTTTTGTTAAGAAGTTTATAAATTGCAGCAGTTCTATGGTTTCAACTATAAATAATTTTCGAAAAACCTAAAAACTTTTAGGTACAAGATTTTATTATTGCATTGCCATGCGATATACATATGCATGTAAAATTTTAGCTCAATCGGAAACCGGGAAGTGGGTCAAATTAAACTTGCAAGATTCCACCCGAACAAACATACATACATTACAAGTTAAATAAAAGCTTTAGTTCTGTGTATTAAAATGGAATCCGAGGAAATTAAAATCACTCCTCATATCCTATAAATTACATAACATTTTTTTTAGATAAAATAATCTTAGTTGAAGTAAAAAGTGGTTACAAAGTTGGTCGTTGGCGGCGGTATAAACCTTAAGCGGAACAAAAATAATGAACTCTTGATCACTAATCTATGACGTCACACCTAGGTATTTCATTTTTTTTTAAGAACAAAATGTTGTTTTTGACAGATAACAAAAGTAGCTAGCAGTCATCTTCCCTATTATTTTTCCATTTTTATAGAAGACTAGTATTCCCGGCGAACTTCGTACCACCTTACACTACACTACACTACCCTACCCTACCCTATCCTACCCTACACTACACTACCCTACACTACACTACCCTACCCTTCCCTTCCCTTCCCTACACTACACTACCCTATCTTACACTACACTACACTACCCTACCCTACCCTACCCTACCCTACACTACACTACACTACCCTACACTACACCCTACACTTAACTACACTACCCTACCCTACATAAGAACCTTCTCCTGACAATAACGAACTCGACAATAATTGAAAACGCTAAACACGTTAAAAACCGACTTCCATCGCAACAAATTAGTAAATTTTTGCATTACTATTTTTGGTTTTTGTTAATTTTCTACTAAAGTACTACACCGATTTTGATAAAATTTATATGGGACCACACGGAAAGCACTAGCTTTCAAATAAAAAAAGAATCATAAAAATCGGTTCACCCAGTCAAAAGTTCTGAGGTAACAAACATAAAAAAAAAAAAAAACATACAGACGAATTGAGAACCTCCTCCTTTTTGGAAGTCGCTTGAAAAAAGAATTAGCGAAATCGGTCCAGTCGTTCACGCGTGATGCCGTGACCAAGAGAAATATATTTATTTTTATATTATATAGATCTGAATACTTCTTTGTAGTCTTAAGTCTAAAGGTCCCCAGAATAACACGGTGAAGGGCCAGATGATCATCTGCACATATCCAATACCATAACATGACTATAACACTATTGCATTGTACGTCACAGCGACGTCACAACAGCCAGACAGCGGTGGGCGCATGCAACTAACCGCGGCAGGTCGCGCGCGCGTCGCCGCCAACAAGAAGAGGCTGTCCGCCACGTCCCTCAAGCCAATTGACGTCATCAACAAGGAGATAGCGGAGAAACGACGCAGGGACAAAACATGTGAACACATTTTTTTGTGATATATAATCTTGCAGTTATAAAAGCTATAAAGGATGTTTAAAAAATTGGTGTAGGACCCGTTAACTGGGGTTTCTACTCATCTACTGAAAAACTTCCCAAGGAACCCATAGTCAATTTAAGAAAAAAAAATTATTTATTAACAGTTAATATATTTTTTTCGATGTCAGCAGTAATATAACAAAAGTTGTTCAGTATGATTAGTAGAAACCCGAGTTAACGGGACCTACACAAATTTTGTACCTTATATACAGGATAAGGTCCAACAAAATTAGCTGATACTATTTTAATTGGTGCTTCTACCCATGAAACTGAACAACTTTCCCCATGAAACCCACAGTCAAATCTCAAAAAATATTTTGAACTTCTCATACTAAGTTGGATGATCAGCTGATCGAGTTAGTGTGGGAGAGCCAAATTTTTTTTTGCGGTTTGACTGGGTTTCATGGGGAAAGTTGTTTAGTTTCATAAGTAGAAGCACCAGTTAAAATAGTATCAGCTAAGTTTGTTACACCTTATATAATATAGAACACCAATAATAGTCTAGTTATTCACTCTATAAAATTACCTAACACAAGCTTCCAGGGTAGCAGGTTAAGGTTACCAATTGTGGATTAAAAGAAACTGGTTGTCTGTAAAGTCGGTTTACGGACGATAATTTTAAGTGATAACGTGTCACAAGCCAAACGCTTAGGCAGATCGTGCCTCTCTATCGCTTGTTCCGCGCTCTCGGTTCCACGCTCGGCTCAGGCGGGACGTGACAAATGAGGACGTGACAATGAGTCATGCTTTTTCGTCAGTGCAGTCGGCGTTCATCGATTTATAAGACGTTATCGTTATCACGTCAAAAATCTCTATGAGCAATTGAGATTTTTAATAGAACAAGTTTGTTTAAGAAGATATCAGATAAATTTTGACCGCCTCCGTAGTGTTATGTTTAGTTCATTAGCTTCACATCAGGAGGTCGCGGATTTGTAGTCTTTGTAAGACTGGTTTGCTTGTTGTATGGCATTTTCTATTCCTGCCTAGCCAGCAACCACCTTTTTATCTAAATCTTGCCACCAAATATAATTGTTAACAGTATCGATGTGTTCCGGCTTGGAGATAAGATAGCCAGTTCTCCATTGAGCTGGGGAATCTTGGTAAGCCCGCTTTCATCTTCAGAATCACCGTCACTTACCATCATGTGAAAGGATGCCAAAAGCTTACCAATTGTGGATTGAAAAAATCTACAAATCTACGAAAAACTTAAATAATCTGGCCAGGACCTTATATTGTGAAGCTGGATACTTGTCTTAAGTAATCGGCTGTATTAAGCATTGCAAGGAGTGTACGGTACATGTACAGTCGCAGTAAAAGAAAATTGTCGGCTACGCCGCGCAGGATCATTGACGCCATCAACAAGCAGATGCCGAGAAACGCCGCAGGACAAAGCTTGTGAGACATTTAGTTCGAAGGAGCGTCAGTCACATCACTATCAAAGTCCATTTTTAGATTTCCGTAGTTAAACTAGGAACCCTTAGTTTCGCCTTGTTCGTCTGTCCATCGGTATGTCACAGCCGATTTTCTCAAAGACTGTTACAGCTATAAAGCTGAATTTTGGTGTAGGGTTCGAGACCCTTTCTTGATTAGGGGCCAGAAAGAAAATGCATTCATTTATATTTCTAATGCACACGATGCACCCACGTCAGGTTGCTGTGGCAGGTGGTTGGCAAGTGCCGCGCGACGCCGTGGTATAACTTGCATTACTTTTATTCGAGACGTAACCTTTGGTATAGTTATTGTTACTGTATGTGACCCCTATAAATTTAAGAAATAAAATCTGTTAAAAAAATTACCTACCTACATGTAAACTGGAGATTTTTTTTCTGTTCACATACCCTATCGTGTGGGGTATCGTTGAATGAGTCTTTCAAAACTATTTAGGGTTTGGTTAGTTATTTTTTCCGATATATGACGAAATATTTGATTTTTGGTACTTACATATTTTCACCCTCTAACAGCTAAACCGTTATTACAGTAAGTCTAAAAGTATTAGAAATAGTAGGGCATATAATAAATTTAAAAGAGAAATATCACGGCCATGTAGGCTTTCTTAGTTTAGGAGTAATGGTCCACCAACTTCAGAGGTGCAGCTGGATTTGTAAATAGTTTGGTTCTCGAACGTTAGGAATTTCGCAGTGTTTTCGTTTTTTTTTCAACATTTGGTTTTAGAAATGTCATTTGAATAATTTGTATGAAGTGTCTGGGGTGTGTCACAGAATCCTTCTCAGTCAGATTTTATTCACCTCGTAAAAGCGTTGTTACTATATAAATGTATTTATATGTTCTAGCATTTTATCAAAACAATTTTTTTTTCAGTAATGCTAATGAGGATACCGGGACAACACTATGAAAATGTTCGATCTCCGAGTTCTGTATCACTGCTGGCTAAAGAAGGCCTGGTATGTTTAGCCTACTTATATCGTATAAATTAAAATATTCGATCTCCGAGTTCCGTATCACTGCTGGCTAAAGAAGGTCTGGTATGTTTAACCTACTGATATCGTATAAATTATAATGTTCGGTCTCCGAGTTCCGTATCACTGTTGGCTAAAGGTGGCCCGGTATGTATGGCCTTCTGATATTGTGTAAATTAAAATGTTCGATCTCCGAGTTCTGTATCACTGCTGGCTAAAGAAGGCCTGGTATGTTTAGCCTACTGATATCGTATAAATTATAATGTTCGGTCTCCGAGTTCCGTATCACTGCTGGCTAAAGGTGGCCCGGTATGTATGGCCTTCTGATATTGTGTAAATTAAAATGTTCGATCTCCGAGTTCCGTATCACTGCTGGTAAAAGAAGGTCTGGTATGTTTAACCTACTGATATCGTATAAATTATAATGTTCGGTCTCCGAGTTCCGTATCACTACTGGCTAAAGGTGGCCCGGTATGTATGGCCTTCTGATATTGTGTAAATTAAAATGTTCGATCTCCGAGTTCTGTATCACTGCTGGCTAAAGAAGGCCTGGTATGTTTAGCCTACTGATATCGTATAAATTAAAATATTCGATCTCCGAGTTCCGTATCACTGCTGGTTAAAGAAGGTCTGGTATGTTTAACCTACTGATATCGTATAAATTATAATGTTCGGTCTCCGAGTTCCGTATCACTGCTGGCTAAAGGTGGCCCGGTATGTATGGCCTTCTGATATTGTGTAAATTAAAATGTTCGATCTCCGAGTTCCGTATCACTGCTGGTTAAAGAAGGCCTGGTATGTTTAGCCTACTGATATCGTATAAATTAAAATGTTCGATCTCCGAGTTCCGTATCACTGCTGGCTAAAGAAGGCCTGGTATGTTTAACCTACTGATATCGTATAAATTAAAATGTTCGATCTCCGAGTTCCGTATCACTGCTGGCTAAAGAAGGCCTGGTATGTTTAACCTACTGATATCATATAAATTAAAATATTCGATCTCCGGATTCCGTATCACTGCTGGCTAAAGAAGGCCTGGTATGTTTAGCCTACTGATATCGTATAAATTAAAATGTTCCATCTCCGAGTTCCGTATCACTTAATAATAAATAAAAATGATTATGATAATTATTTAATCTTTAACTGAAATATGGATTCTTTCAGACTGACGCTACATGGCGTGATTTGACGGTCCACAAATTGATGCAAGAACACGAGCTAGAATTTAAAACTAACTTCAACATGGAAGTTTTCCTCATCATACGTGAATCTGAACTCATGGAGGCACTAGGTATAATCCTTTATCCTTACTTCCTTACTTAATAATAGAAATGTGAAAATGTGTTTGTTTACCTCTTCACGTTTCAACGCCTTAACCATATGCACGTAGTTTGTGGCAGGACAAAGACATATGCTATCTTTTATCCCGATTTCTTAAGTGGTTTCCGTACAATAGTTGTTTAATACTCTATTTATTGTTAATTTCTTTCAGATCACAGTGAAGCGAAAATTTGACAGTGATATTTTGCACTGAGATAGTAGAAAGTGTCACAGACTACTAATTAGCGTAGCATGACATGGTTCCCGAGGCATCTGTGAAAAATTCACTTCTACGCCCAGCCGGCTCGCGCACCATGTAACTTACACCTGTCTGAAAACTATGTCCACGCGGGCAAAGTCGCGGCTAAAGCTAGTTAATATTATACATGTGAAAGTAGGTTTGTTTGTTTGTTTGTCCTTCTTCCACGTTGCAACGAAGCAACGGATTGACCTGCTTTTTGGCACAGATTTAGTTGAGGGGGTGGTAAGGTGACATAGGCTACTTTTTAACCAGTAAAAATATTTCGTGGGAAAACTTAAATACTGTTTCTTTTTTGTTGATTCCCGTCACATCGTACGGAGTGACGGATTGACGTGATTTTGTTTACATAGATAGTTGAGGGGGTGGGACAATACACATACTAATTAGCATAGTCTGACATAGTTCCCGAGGGATAGCAAGGCGCTCGCGACTTGCGTACCACGCACCCTTGAAGCCGTGGGCAAAAATGATAGCATTCTTGTTGTGTCAATGTGGTAATTGTAATGGAGAAGTAGCTACCGCCTCTTACTGGTGTTGTCGACGCTCTGCCGATTTACTTAGTGCAGGTGCCAAGGGGAATTTCCTACGTAAAATATACAAACCGCATTCAGAGGAATTTCCTACGCAAAATATACGGACCGCATTTAGGGGAATTGGCCACGCAAAATATACGGACCGCATTCAGGGGAATTGGCCACGCAAAATATACGGACCGCATTCAGGGGAATTGGCCACGCAAAATATACGGACCGCATTCAGGGGAATTTGCCACGCAAAATATACGGACCGCATTCAGGGGAATTTGCCACGCAAAATATACGGACCGCATTCAGGGGAATTGGCCACGCAAAATATACGGACCGCATTCAGGGGAATTGGCCACGCAAAATATACGGACCGCATTCAGGGGAATTGGCCACGCAAAATATACGAGCCGCATTCAGGGGAATTTGCCACGCAAAATATACGGACCGCATTCAGGGGAATTGGCCACGCAAAATATACGGACCGCATTCAGGGGAATTGGCCACGCAAAATATACGGACCGCATTCAGGGGAATTTCCTACGCAAAATATACGGACCGCGTTGAGGAGAATTTCTTACGTTAAATATACGGACCGCATTCTGACTTCTAATTTATGTGTTGTAGTCATCCCAGGATTCGATATGACTAATGTTGCCACTGAGAATTGTGGTCAGAACGGCTGCCAAGTCTTTTGAGGTATACTAACAATACTAATAGGGTGGGAGGAATAAGAAACTCCTCTGGTCGCCCGGTCTAATTCTTTTAAATCCGTCTTTTGAAGACCTATCATGTTGTCCTTTCGAAGACGTGGAACTCCTTGCCTGCGTCAGTGTTTCCCGATTCCTATAATTTGGGGATCTTCAAGGCAAGAGTGAATAGGCATTATTTGAGTTTGCGTGTACCATCCTCGACTGCATCATCACTTACCATCAGGTGAGTTGCAGTCAAACGCACTCAAATTTTTAATAAAAAAAAGACTATTCAACAATCCTACACGTTGATTAAGTCCTAGTAGGAAACAACTCTGATGTGTCTTATTTCCGTCTTACCTTTATCATTAACTATTCATAATATATTCTATTTGGAACTATATATATCGTTTTTATGACTTTATTCGCGGTCATCGGTTGGCGAACGTGGAATTAAATTTTTCCAGATCCCTCGAAAACTCTTTTCAGTGAAATCGCTTCAGTTGTTTTAGCTTGAAAGAGTTGGAAACACACAGGCAGATTGTCGGATTTATGTCATTAATAAGGAGTAACCCAAACCGTATCTTCTAGGCTTCGACGTGCCAGGCAACATCCGTGACGTGGCTATGCAGAAAACTCGCATCTACTACGAGCTCGAAGCGCTCGAACAAGTCATTCAAAAATATAATGAAAGCGCGTCGTCTCTCAGTGCGTCAGAGACTGTGCTCATGAAGAAACATCTTTTGGACATGGAGAGACACATACTGCCAGGTCTGACCAGGGTGACGTGGACTGCGCTGGGAATAAAGGACTATATCACGGATATTACCAAATGTAAGTCTTCTTCTTTGTCCAGGCTGTTTTGGTATTCTTGTGACCCTAATAAGCGTATTACTACTATTCAATCTTTGTTACTTACTGGCAGTGAGTATAATCAGAGTTTTATGTGGTAAATCCTTCTGCAGTTACGGAATATGTGGTATAGGAAATAGTGGACATTATAATTTACATAACGTTGATGAGAAAGGTCTCGCCCTAAATATTTTTTTTTGTCTGTGCTGCTATTTTAAAAATAAAAAGAATCTGATTAGTTCTTCAGGAATGTAACATAACAACTTGACTTTAAATGATACTCCAAAGTAATTAGTAAAAAAAAACAAAGTACTTACATATTTATTTGTCTTCATCTTAACAGCATATACGTCCCCACCGAGGGGCTCGAGCCTAGCCTGAATTAGAGCGACCGGGCCTTAGTCGACCACGCGGGCCCAGTGCGGGTTGGTCGGCTTCACACACTTTATTTTCTGCAGATAGTAAAAACAAAAGTATTGTTTATAAGCTTTATATTAGCTTGGGGTGGGTGTAAATTAATTCGTTTGATTGGGAAAAAAATTGGAAGCTAAATAAGAAACACCTCCCGGTTTCCGATTGAGCTGAAATTTTGCATGCACGTTAAGTTTGGAGCACAATGCATGGTTAGCTAAGTGACTTCATTCGAAATCCAATATAGCGTCTCTCAAAGATTTTTTTTATGCATCCCCATTATATGGGCACAGTAAATATATTAGTACTAGCGTAGATATGGGTAACAAATGAAAGGGTTTACTGAGAAAAATACGAAATAATTATAATACTTAAACATTTCTAAAAGTTTTTAAATTTTTCGTTTTTTTTTCCTTTGTATAGTATTATAAAACCACATAGTGAAGGTCCTTCTCCCACACCTTGGGGTTTCTAGCGAGAAAACAATTGTAAAATCGCGTGGTTCGAGATTCGACTTCAAGATTTTATTACGTTTCTATCAAATAATCAAATATACAACAAACAAAATTTATGCCAAAGACTATCACGTTCCAGGTCAAAACACCCTCAAATCCGTGTACCAGCAACTGAAGATGGTGGAACGAGAAATAAAGTTCATGGTGGATCAGATCGAGATGTTCGATATGTTCCCTGTAATGGAGCCGAAATGCTACACGGACCCTGACACTGATGAATCTGATGACACTTGGCTCAACCCCTGCAAGGTATGCTATAATACCTGAAAAACTACAGGTTGTACTCGTAACAAAACTGGTGTAAGAACCGTTAACTGGGGTCTTCTACTCATCATACTGGATAACTTTCCCCAAGGAATCTATAGTCAGGGGCTTATACTCATTCATACTGAACAACTTTTCACAAGAAACCTATAGTCAGGGTCTTCTAAACATTCTTACTGAACAAATTTCTTCAAGGAATCCTTAATCTGAGTTTTTGAACATTTTTTGCCAAGAAATCCATGGTCTTGGGGCTTCTACTCATTCAAATAAACGATTAAGTTCGATTTCCTAGTCGTGATTTTTTTTAAATCTTTGAATGCACTTTTTCTTACACCCTAAAATTGACGACGTGGTCACGTATTACAAATGTCTTTACTCCCAATAGTTTCAGATTTTTCATACAGACCCATGTTTACGTCGTACCTTGTATGTGGTGTGGCAAGTTGCGGCTTAATCTTGTGTTCTCGTGTTCACCATTGTTCACTGTACAAAAATTTCATTAATCTTGTGAGTTCGTGTTCACCATTGTTTACTGTACAAAAAATTCATTAATCTTGTGAGTTCGTGTTCACCATTGTTTACTGTACAAAAATTTCATCACCATTGTTCACTGTACAAAAATTTCATTAATTTCGTGAGTTCGTGTTCACCATTGTTTACTGTAAAAAAAAATCTTCACCATTTTTACTGTACAAAAATGTCCTTACCATTGTTCACTGTACAAACATTTCATCACCATTGTTCACTGTACAAAAATTCCATTAATCTCGTGAGTTCGTGTTCACCATTGTTTACTGTACGAAAATTTCATAATTATTATTCACTGTCCAAAAATTTATTAATCTTGTTAGTTCGTGTTTACCATTGTTTACTGTACGAAAATTTCATTACCATTTTTACTGAACAAAAATTTCATTACCATTGTTCACTGTACAAACATTTCATCACCATTGTTCGCTGTAAAAAAAACACTATTGTGCAATATATAAAAATTTCACAAAAGCAAATGTTAACCTTTTTTGTACAGCTCGCGCCAAACTTTATTACTGATCTGAACTGTGATGCGAGTGTTTACTGCGCCGGCCCGAGTAGTACGTACCTTTACGTCCTGCTAACACCCAAACTTGCTACTGCGACGCGACGTGCGACCAACTTTAGAGCCGTAATAAAGTTTAGCACGAGCTGTAATTTAAATGTCAGATTAGTACTAATATTATATAAGGTGTAAATAATTAGTTAAGGACCCCTTAAGTGGGGGTTCCACTCATCATACGGAACGCAAAATCCATAAAAAAATCGTCCCTCCATACAAAAATTTACAAAACTAGTCGATCAATTAATCGATTTGCATGAAAAGTTTTTTTTTTGCAATTTAAGCAAAGTCATAGAACAAAAGATGTTAATTATGATGAGTAGACGCCCCAGTGAACGGAACCTACGCCAATTATGTTGCACCCTGTAATAAGTCATGTCTATGAAAAATTCATTATGGCCCGTCAAATACCATCGTGCGTTCAAAATACAAACAATTTTAAATCTAACTACAGAAATCTACACTTAACTTGAAATTACATAAAATTTTATTTTTATGTTGTAAAAAACCGGTCAAGTGCGAGTCGGACTGCTCACCGAGGGTCCGGTAACACCACACACCTTGGAAAAAGGAACCTTAAAAACATCAACTAACTAATATAACCACAGTTTATTAGACAAGTTACAACAAACAATGATACCTGTTTTGTTCTTTTTGTGTTGTATTTCAATAAAAAGTTGATACCTATTCATTTCAATCAATCACATTTTTTATTCAATTCGGTTATCTTAACGCGAGTTCTACTCCCACTTGGCCGTTTTTATTGCTTGTGTCGTTTAAAGTAGTTGAGTTTGCAATATAACCACATTAAGTTGAGGTTAGTATGCATTACTGTTTTTACAATAGGGCAAAAACAAATAAAAACCTTGAAAAATATGGTTCTTGTATCCTTACCTTTTTTAAAATATTATTTGTTAGTAAATCTTCCATTCTTGCAGGACCGGTCGTCGTGGAGATCCTTGGGGGAGGCTTTTGTCCAGCAGTGGACGATTTGTGGCTGATATGATGTTGAGGATGAAATCTTCCATAATAACACAAAGTCTGTGGAAATTTTACAGGCTACTTGTTACGGTTTAAAATATTTAGTCCTTTAAATGTCGTGTCGGACGGAATTAGTAATAGTTCCGTTGTTACTCTTTGTGTACAGAACCCCAAAAACATTCACAAATATAGGGTCCACAAATAATTGACTATTGGCATGCGCAATGGCTATCACTATTTGTGATTCTTAGAAACAACATCGTAAAACAAAGAATTAAGTAAATGAGATAGCCAGTTCTCCATTGCGTTGGGGAATCTTGGTAAGCCCGCTTCCATCTTCGGCATCATCGTCACTTACCATCAGGTGAGATGATGCCAAGGGCCAATTGTGAATTTAAAAAAAAAATAAAAAAAGTACAAAGATTTGGCTAAAACTTCCCATTTATTTCCACAGACTTACTTCGTAGAACTAGAACTTGAGCGCATGCATCGGTTCGCGATGGTCTCCCGCTTGTACGACCGCATTGGCCCCATCCTGATGAAGCTGGAATACCTGATTCTGGGCGCCAGCACCGGCAGCGCGCCCGTCATGTTCTCCTACTACAAGCACTGGGAGAAGAGGATCTTCAACTCACTCGTCACGTGAGTCCAGTGTGATCTTCATGGTGGCAGTCTGTGTTAGTGTTAGGTGTTAATATAAAGCTGCAGTTACTGATCCTAGCGCAAGCATCGGCAGCGTGTTCGTCATATTCTTTACTAAAAGCACTTGGAGAAGATGAGAAGAGTATCTTCAACTCGTTCGTCAGGTGAGTCTAGTGTGATCTTCATGGTGGCAGTCTATGTTAGTATCAGGTGTTACCATGAAGGTACGTACTGATCCTGACGCAAGCACCGGCAGCGTGTTCGTCATATTCTTCTACTAAAAGCACCGGGAGAAGAGTATATTTAACACGTTCGTCATGTATGTCTAGTGTGATCTTCATGGTGGCAGTCAGTGTTAGTGTCAGGTGTTACCATGAAGCTACAGTACTGATCCTGGCGCCAGGCACCGGTGCGATGATGGGACTTCGGGTAGTAGATAATAAAATATTACGTCTCCGTGGTAGCTCGTATAATGGCTATTAAATGTAATAATTATGATCTTATATACTACAGCTTAATCAATATGTCACGTAGGGTGAGGTGAGTCATTTACACACTACACCTCCCCCGTTGACGAAAAAAAAAATATTTACCATATTATATTTTTTTTTTTAAAAACCAAAATACTTATCTTAAAATTTTATAGATCAATTTCTTATTATATTGGTTAAAGTTAAAATGTTTATGTTTATATCATCAAATAAAATACATTACAAAACAAATCTTTTTTTACAACTGTACCTAAACATAGTAATTATTTTCAGTTACCTACTCATTCATTATTTTAATCAATCAGTACAATAGAAAAAAAAAATTAACGGTTATACAACCCTACATCCCTTTACAATGACATTCTTTCTTCATAGTATTCCTCTTCCACAGCATAATCTGTTTTCAGAACGGTACGGTACACATTACAACAAATATGGGGGATTCAACGTCGAGCTCGTCGAGCTCGCCGAACCGTTGGTCCTTTCCACATACAACAACAATATAAACAACAGGCATTTTATCATATGAGTCGACTCTATAACAATTTATATAAAAATAAAATAATCATGTTGACAAACTTAGTGTCTAAACATGGGGTTGTGCGCACAACCTATATTTATGGGGTTTTCCGTACTACTTGGTACTAAAAGACTCCAACTCTCTCTCATACAGGAAAACTCGTTCGCTCTTATGTTCAAGAAGAAGGATCCAACCCTCAATGTGCCTTGCCTTCATTTCCTGTGTACCGTATCCTCAAACTCATAATAAACATACTAATTCATACAATCATATTTCCAATCATCTAAGCACATTCCAAATGAAATTTTGACTTCTAAAATATTGCTTAGCTTTTGGGTGATCAGTCCAATCGCTCAACAAAATCTTATCAACCAACGTTCCCAAACTACATTAATATACTTTTCATTACCAAAACAATAACCATATTTTAATAACACATGCAATTCCATCTAAATTACACAACTCTTCATAGACATTCCTAACACGAGTAAAAGTCCCTAATTGTACTCGATGGTAACAAAAGATTTTTACAACTTTACCCAAAACTCTACTAAGAAAAGTTTTCCAAAAAAATTACCATTTCATTTTAACTTTAGATAACCGTATGTACAATTAATGACATTTTATCCATTTTTAGATTTATTATTCTTAAAATCATTATAATTGCCCTCAATACTTGATATGTTTGATAACTTTACTAGTCTTTGATGTTCACAAAATATTTACTTATCTAAAAGTTTTAATAATCTCCAACATCGTATGTCCGTCTATACAAAAAATAACATAAATGCACTACAAACCTTTCGGCTGACAAGAATTCGTAAAAAAAATGCTCAAATTAAATTTACAATCAATCAGATAAAATTACTTTCCTATTTTATTATTTAACATTCCAATGATTTTTTTTTTAAATGTGCTCTAGTCACTAGTATTTTATGTTTATACAGATTCCGAAGCATTTTCTAAAACGTGCTTCTAAGTGCACTGATTTGCACACATTCTATGCTTATCTAACCCATCACAAAAATGTTTAACGTATCACGTTTGTTTCTAACATCAGGAAGTCACACGTTTTATCACGTTTACACGTTTAATTACGTTATAGTCTAATAATTATTAGATATGATATGCATTTTTATATAATTTTGAATCACGTAATCACGTTCGAGGAAAATATCTTAAATAGCTACTAGTGCGAATTTTAATAAACCCAAACATATTATAACAAACACATACTGATATTCATTTCAAAATATTTTGAAATATTTCGACTTTGATCCGAGTTAAATCGTTTAAGGGTACTGACTATATTTTTGAACTCTTTTATCATTTATAACAAAATACAAATAAAAGTTATGTTTTATATTTTTACCTACATTGAACATAAATAGGTACTTTAACTTTACTTTTACTCATCATACTTATTTGATAGGTAAAATCCAATATTATTATCGAAATTATTTAAATTACTTCACTTAATTATTAATTCGACAATTAAAACTGTTTATTTTTCAAATTACTAGTAACATAACCAAAAATAATTAAAAATAACATTATCCCATCTAGCGCTCAGATAAAAAGGTTCCGACAGCCGTCAACAGTCAAAAATAAGGTAGTGGTAGGTAGATACATTAAATCTATAAACTTGTAATAATCGAAATAAATTACGCTATGGTCACATTTAAAATAAAAAAAATTGTCCGCATTAAATTCCACTAAACTTACTTCCTCGCATCTTCCGTTACTTCACTGTCCCTCTGGCGGCAACCATCTTGAAGTAGGGCAGGAAAAGGCCAGGAACCACTCCCAGCACCCAACAATACCAGCCATCTCGTCGACCGTCACACGACACACGACACCAACAGCGCCCAGCAGCAACTCCGGCATGTGACACCAGGGCATGAGCAACCCTCCTCCGCCCTTCATTCGGCTCCATTAGTGCAGTGGGTACTCTTATTGTTGTTCTTGAAAAACACCATTGTTATAGTCAATTTCACCAGAAGTCTCTTGCGTAAAACACACTTGTTTTTTAAGTGTTGCACAGCGCTGCCCCAGCTACGCTAGGCAGCACTGGCAGGGTCGCCATGCGATGATGGGACTTCGGGTAGTAGATAATAAAATATTACGTCTCCGTGGTAGCTCGTATAATGGCTATTAAATGTAATAATTATGATCTTATATACTACAGCTTAATCAATATGTCACGTAGGGTGAGGTGAGTCATTTACACACTACACCGGCAGAGCGCCCGTAATTTTTTCCTACGGCAAACACTGGGAAAAGAGGTACCTCAACTCACTCCTCACGTAAGTCTAGTGTGATCTTCGTGCTCGCAGTGTGGGTTAGTGTCAGGTGTTTATATAAAGCTACAGTTCTGGTCCTGGCGCTAGCACCGGCAACACGCTCGTCATGTTTTCATACTACAAGCACTGGGAGAAGATATTCAACTCGTTTGTTATGTGAATACTATTTGTGGTGTTATTCGTCACTGTCGAGTGATTGGATAATATTTGTCAACAGAAAGGGTTATGAATCTCACAGGTTATGTACTTATATTTCGGGAAACAAATCGCACAACCTAAAATACTGAACTGATTGAAACGAATAAGGTGTCCCTACGTGCCCTGGGTTCGTCGTAACCTAGTATACACAAATTCAAAGTATATTGAGTAAATCCAAGAAAATTCAAAACATTGTAGGTTGTACTGCTTATTCAAATATTACGTTATGGGGATCCCTTACCTAACTAGCGCCGCCATCAGTTAAAAATAATTATTCCCTGAGTGGGCCAATCAGCCCGCACTAGGCCCGAGTGGTTGACTAAGGCCCAATCGCCCTTATTTAGGGTAGGCTAGAGCCCCTCGGAGGGTACGTCATCATCATCATCATATCAGTCGAAGGACGTCCACTGCTGGACATAGGCTTCCCCCAAGGATCTCCACGACGACCGGTTCTGCGCTGCCCGCATCCAGCGGCTTCCCGCGACCTTCACCAGGTCATCGGTCCACCGAGTGGAAGGCCTGCCTACACACTACGCTTTCCGGTGCGTGGTCGCCACTCGAGAACTTTACTGAAACAACGGCCATCTGTTCTACGAGCAATGTGCCCCGCCCACTGTCACTTCAGTTTAGCAATTCTGAGAGCTATGTCGGTTACTTTGGTTCTCCTACTCCTACGGATCTCCTCGTTTCTGATTCGATCACGCACAGAAACTCCGAGCATAGCACGCTCCATTGCCCTTTGGGTGACCTTGAGCCTTCTTATAAGGCCAATAGTAAGCGACCATGTCTTAGTTCCGTCTGTCATCATTGGCCACACACACTGGTCGAAGACCTTGGTCTTAAGACACTGCGGTATCTGGGACGTAAAGATATTGCGAAGCTTCCCGAACGCTGCCCAGCCGAGTTGGATTCGACGATTGATCTCTTTCTCGAAGTTGAACCTACCTAACCGAAGTAACTATTTAGTAATCTGTGACCTAACCGGACTGTTTGTCCCAGGTCACAGATTACTAAACCCAGGTATACATATTCGGTAACAACTTCGAGTGTAGAGCCTCCAACCTTTAGAGGAGTAGGTATGACACGGATGTTTGACATAATGAGGGGACGTATATGAGCTGATATGATGATTCGATGATTCTAACGAGAATACTCAACGATGAAAATGAAGAATTGGTTAAATTATGTATTCAATAGGCGCTTTGCACATGACGGGGCGCGGCGGGCTGTCAATTTTATCGCCAACGATAGCACAAAGGGAATCCTATACTACCAACGCACATGAAGGCGGCGCGGTCTTTTTGTCCTCCATGTGCGTTGGTAGTATAGTATTCCCTTTGTGCTATCGGTGGTGACGAAATTGACCAGCCCGTCACACCCCGTCGTGTGCAAAGCGCCTTAGGTAATTATTTTATAACTGATGGTAGCGCTAGTCAGCTGGGGACCACATTTTAAGAATAATTCGTAATTACTTACATAACACACTCAGTAAACAATGCGATACAAGCTGCTTTCTTGAGTCATTACGAATTGTGACGCACGCAGGTTTAACGACTTCCAGCCTCCCTAACAAGCTGACTTCCGAAGAGGCTTTAGTACCATAGACCACATATGTACATACGCTGCGGCAGATTATATAGAAGACAAAAGAGTACAATCAGCCACTATGCTTAGCGTTCGTGGTCTAAGAGAAAGCCTTTGATTCGGTCGAAACTTGGGCTGTATTACAGTCTCTTCAGCGGTGCCAAATTGACTATCGATATATCGAGGTGTTAGTGTTATGAAAACGTGACCATGTCGGTTCGCCTCCAGGAGCAGAACTCGAAATCTATCCAGCTGTAGCGAGGGGTGAGTTAAGAAGACGTTTTATCTCCGAAATTGTTCAACGCCGCCCAGGAAGATGTTTTCAAACTTCAGGACTGGGGTGGACTCGGCCTATTTAACGGCGAGTACATCACCCACCTCCGATTTGCTGACGAGTCATGGCTGAGACTACGAAACTACTCGATGGCCTCAGTAAAGTCTCTTAACAACTGGGTCTTGAAATGAACATGGACAAGACGAAAATAATGTTAAATGTCCGTGTCGCACCCACTCCTCTAAAGGTTGAAGACTCTACACTCGAAGTTGTTGACAATATGTATATCTGGGACAAACAGTCCAGCTAGGTAGATCCAACTTCAAGAAAGAGATCAATCGACGAATCCAACTCGGCTGGGCAGCGTTCGGGAAGCTTCGCAATAACTTCACGTCCCAAATACCACAGTGTCTTAAGACTAAGGTCTTTGACCAGTGTGTGTTGTCAGTGATGACATACGGAACTAACACATGGTCGCTTACTATTAGCCTCATAAGAAAGCTCAAGGTCACCTAAAGGGCTATGGAGCGACCTATGCTCGAAATTTTCCTCCGCGATCGAATCAGAAATGAAGAGATCCGCAGGAGAACCAAAGTAACCGAAATAGCTCACAGAATCGCTAAGCTAAAGTGGCAGTGGGCAGGGCGCATAACTCGTAGAAAAGATGGCCGTTGGGGCAGTAAAGTTCATGCGTGGCGACCGCACACCGGAAGACGTAGCGTAGGAGGGCCTCCCATTCGGTGGACCGACGACCTGGTGAAGGTCGCGCGAGGCTGCTGGATGCGGATTGCGCAGGACCGGTCGAAGTGGAAATCCTTGGGGGAGGCCCTTGTCCAGCATTGGACGTCTTTCGGCTGACATGATGAAATAATAAATCTCAAAGTTTCTAAATTATACACGGCTCTGTGTAAATAGTATTTATTTCGTTTGCCAAAGTCACTTCGTGTTATCTAGTTCTTATGTTGTTACATAAAAGAAGATTTTATCATCATCTTTGTCGAACGGATAAATCTACAAGTACAGTCAAAACTGGATAAGTGAAAACTGGTTAAGTAAGAAAACTCTATAAGTGAGAGTAATAGCCAGGACCCGTCATTTTAAGCTCCCAAAACCTCTATTAGCGAGAAACAGAAACCTCTGTAAGAGAGAGCCGTTTTTCCCTCATAGACCTCCGTAAGTGAGACTGCTCCTTATCTATACCTCTATAAGCGACAGTCGAGCTTCATTTACAAATTTAACATCTGCCATTTTATGTATGACTCATTCTTAACTTTTGTGGAACTTCCTATCATTGTTTTTGTATTGTTTTCTCGTCAATATTGTACCTATTCTATTTCGTGGAACTAAATAATGTTGTTATTCTATCGCATTCTTTTAGAATGGAAACGTGTGCCTGTGTACCGTCCTGTTCAGTTTATAGTTATCAATTGCGAAGGAAAGTTCTGTTCTGCATCTGCATCATGTCAAAACGGAAAATTAAAGTACTGTCATTAAGTGATAAACTTAAAATAGTGAATGCGTTTGAATCCGGAAAATCGCGAAATGAAATTCAGAGGGAGTTTAATTTACCAGAGTTCACCTATTATAAAATTATAAAATCAAAAGACTCTATAAAGTCTGAGTGCTCTGATGGACATGGAAATATTAAGAGGACTAGAGTTTCTGAATTTCCCATATTATGTACATAATTTTATCATATTACATATTAACTACATTCGTACTTGCTGTGACTTGTTATTGCTGCGTACCTCTATAAGAGAGAAACGCTACCCATGTACCTGCATGAGCGAGAAACTCGGGTTAGTGAGAAACCTCTATAAGCGAGAATGAGATTGTGCTCCCTTGTTCTCTCGCTTATCCAGGTTTGACTGTACTATAGTTTTTCCGTCAGCGGGTGTAGTTTTTAAACTTTCAACTGGTTTACTCTCTTATCTCTAGGGTATGGAAATTAATTTATAATGTATGCATCTTTTTTCCCGGTGCTTTTCTTACTTCGGTACACGCTGTCTTCAGTCAGTCATTGATTGTACACGCTATCTTCAGTCAGTCATTGATTTTTTCGCAGTTTCACGTTCGAGAACCTCGAAGATTTCCAAGGGATGCTTGCGGGGAAGGCGGCCATGTTTCAAGTAGATATAGTGCTGGTCCCGCCAGACATCACCATGCGACCCACCGCCTCGGAAGTGTGCAACATTGTGGGCTACAACATCAAGCATTTCCTAAACAGGTGAGATTTAACAACGACAAAGTGGAAATAAAACTTTACAAATGCTGGCAGGAATGGCGGCCATTCAAGCGGGCGTAGTGCTGGTCCTGTCCGACGTCATCCTATGCACATTGTAGGCTACAACATCAAGCATTTCCTCAATAGTTGATAATGTGACAACCATCACATTTTATAGTAGAACTAAAGTAAGAAAAATAGTAAATGCGAAACACGAGAGTCAATTGGCAGTTTTTGAGCTTGTGTGTTACATCCTCGTTTGCATCAGCACTTAACGTCAAGTGAGGTGCAGCCAAACGCATTCATTTTTTAAAATAAAAAAATACTCTAAAATTACTATTGCTAACTAAGAGATGCTAGCATTAAGAGCCCGCTGGAGTTCATAAATCCGATTCGTTTTTTAAAAAAGTAATGGGGTGCAGAAACAGATATACGTCATCCAATTATCGATATAAAATTATTTCAAAATTGGTTGTTTGGTTAAAAAATGAATCAGACTACGTTTGTGTGGGATTTATGAACTCCAGCGGGCTCTTAATGCCGTGGTTTCACGATAATTGTTAACACGTAAGAGTTTACTATAAAAGTAAACCAACAATCGTTCGTGTGAGCTTGGATATGTGGCAGGCAAATTATATAATTCGTCCGTAAAACGCTCAGGCAAATTGTAAAATGCTGTACGCCGTTTGTAAAATGAGCAAGCGAATATATGATTGGTCATTTTACAAATGGTCAGGCAAGTTGTAATATTTCGCATGCAGATTGTAAAATGCCAAGCCAGGGAAATTGTTAAAATTCCGTACGGCAGATTGTAAATGAGCGAGTGAAGCGAGCGATGTTATTGGTCAGTTTTTATTGATAATACAGTCAAAGAACCTCGCTTTGCGAGGCTCCACTCCTCGCAATTTTATAATTTGCCTGACCATTTGTATAATGTCGAATCATAAAATACGCCTGCGACAGAAACACCGTTTTCACGATCCTAGTACTATCCGAATGGCCGACAGTATACACTGTCTTAGTCCGTGTTGACAATTATTATTATTTTCCAAGTGCACAGCAGAATTTTGAATACATCATAAATGCTCATATACGAGCCCACTGAGGGACGCGAGCCTACCCAGCATTAGGGCGATCGGGCCTCAATTGACCACGTGGGCCCAATGCGGGTTGGTCGACTTCACACACAGCCTTCGAGTTTCTTCGCCGGCGTGTACAGGTTTCCTTGCGATGTTTTCTATCACTATAAGAGCGTCGGATAAACGTACATATGAAGTCGGTTTCGAAAACACATTGGTACGTGGCAGGATTCGAACCACGACCTCCCGGACAGGAGGTAGCGGCCCTAGCCGTTATGCCACCGACGCTCTTATATGAAAGTGTTTATACTTACTTACTCCGCTGGCTCAAAAACCCAAAGTCCTGGCCTCTGATACAATAACTCGCCATTTGTCCCGATCTTGTGCGGTTTCGCACCAGTCGTCAGCTTGGAGCTCGCGCAGGTCCGCGTTCACTTCATCGCGCACTCGATACCTGGGGCGACCGACCGGGCGTCGACCTGTTGGTTGACCCTAATAGGCTCTTCACATACCGATCTTCTCCCATTCTCTAGGTGACCGAGCCACCGGAGTGTGTGAGCTTTCGTCTCTCCGATAATATCTGGAACAGCCACTAGCTCTTGGATCTCGGCATTTTTTAGGATCCTCCAACTGCCATCGATTCTCTGCTTTTGGCCAAAACTGAAAGTGTTTATACATAGGCAATATTTGTGTTTCTTCTTCGATTGCGTAACAACGCAATAACAATGTTACCTAACAATGTCACCTTGCAGATTAACGGCTTTCCCGCGCTGGATGAAGAACACCTGCGTAGCTTGCGCCCCGCAACGCATCGCCGAGACCACGGGCAACGAGTTCTATGTGTTCTCCTTCTTTGAAGACATCCTCAGGGTTGTCTCTATCAATGACATGACGATATTGATTCAAGATACGATATACAGGCTCACGCAGGATGTGCATACGTATTCGCAGAAGTAAGCCCTTAGTTTATTTAAAAAAAAATAAGATTAGATTACCAGCAAATATGCGTTATCCTTCTTTGAGGATATCTTCAAATCGGATCCTGCCACGTCTTAAAAAATCTTAGTTTGGGAGTAAATAGTCGACCAACTTTAGATGTGCAATTGGATTTTTAAAGTTTATAGAATATCCATACAAAAAAAAATATCTTTACCAACTGCATTTTTTATATACATTTAATTTTTGAGAAGACTGCGGAATCTTACTTTGCGCGAGTCCGACTCGCACTTGACCGGTTTTTTAAATTTATTTTATCTGACATATTTTTTGTATCGTTATAAGTGGGGGTATAAGTATATTTTTTATGAATTCGTGACCCTCCCTCCTTACCAAATGTTTTTATTTTACTTCGTGCTAGCTTAGACGCGAGTCGGAGGAGGCGTCAAGGCCGCAATTTCATCTGATCCTAGCATAGCCAAGTGGATATGCAGCTCTTAGTCGAGTGGTAGACCTATAGATTTATTTTCTTTCAGATGGCACAAATACCAGCACCTGTGGGCGTTCGACAAACACCTCTCCTGCGAGAAGTATATACAGAAGTACGACCAGATCACCAAGTTCGACGAAAAGTTCTTCTTCTTCGAAGGCGTCATTGAGGACTTGGAAACACACGTCAAACACGTCGATATGGGCGCGGTATGTATATTAATGTATTAAAAAACGGAATAAATATAATGTAACTGCATAATAAACATTCAGTCCGCAAAATAACTACTTGAGCGGCAAGATTTCATGATTGAGCGGCAGAAAAACATGTCTATAAGCAGCAACTCAACACTGTAGGAAGAGTGTGGTACGGGGAGTTCTAAATGGAAGCGGGAGCGAGCGAAGCGAGCTCGGACTTGCGGAGCACCCCGACTCGGATCCGTTAGGTTCACTAGGTTAGGTTAGCTAAGCTCGCCTCCCCGCACAGTCGTAGTGTTAGGTTTAACATGAGAACACAGAAGTAGGAGCCCCGAAGGGGCTCCGTCGACCACTCAACACTGTAGGAAGAGTGCAGTACGGGGATGTTTAAAATAATTACAGCCATCCAGAATGACATAAATTGCTGATTGATTTTGAAATGTTTGCTGACCATGAGTTGCTGACCAATTAGCTATTTCTGCTGACCAATTAGCTATTTCTGCTCACCGATTATATTTTTCTGCTCACAGAAATAACAATACTATGCTAACCATTTAATTGACACCCTTAAAAAACCGGCCAAGTGCGTGTTGACTCACCCACCAAGAGCTCCGTACCATAAAATTTAATTAACCCTAAAACTATAAACGAAAAATAAAAACAATGATATCTTTTCATTTAAATCTAAATACATCGGCGAGAGCGACAGAAAAAAAATCCACTCAGTCAGTAAGATATCTGTAGCTTGATTACGCATCACACTTGGTCGATGTTTTTGTATGTTGTTTTACTTTGGGATTTGCAACTATAATCACGCCAGGTTTGACGCTTGTATGTATTATCGTTTATTTATAGGATAGAGCAGAAATCACAAAATAATTACCTTTGAAAAAACATATTTTTTGTATGGGGAACTGTCTTATTTTTGGAAGTGAAAACTTCTTTATGCGCATTGGGCACTTTTGAGATGGGAAAAATCTTCGAACTCGCGACACTGTTATTGTCACCTGTTAACTCTCTGAGTACAAGCCTTTTTGAGACACTCTGGCTAAGGTCTCTGTGTACAAATCCTTTTGAGACGGTCTTCATTATTATTGAAGTGAAAGGTTTGACTTCTGTCGGCACTCCTGGACTGCCTTTGTGTGTTTTTTTATTATTTTGTTAGCAAATCTACTATTATAATAACCCATATTCTGTGAAGATTTCAACCAGCTTACTGTTACAGTTCAAAAGATACTGACAGCCCTAGGACGGACAGAGAGCGTAGGCTTAGTTTAATAATAAGATCCTCGTTACCTTTGTGTACGGATCTCTAAAAACAGAGTGTATCAAAAGTAGCTCGAAACGCTTCGTGTACAAAGTAAGTACAGTCGCCATCAGATATATCGTGGCGGGCGAGGTGTTCAAATATTTCTGAGCAGTGTTTAATTTCAATAAAGTATGTACACTAATGCGATGCGGGCAGCGCAGGTCTGGTCGTCGTGGAAATCCTTGGGGGAGGCCTTTTTCCAGCAGTGGACGATTTGTGGCTGATATGATGATGATGATGATATGATGTACACTAGCAGTTGCTACTAATATCTGAACATCCAATTTGTCAAATATCTAAGAAGCAGATTTTAGGAAAACGTACCTTACGTCATTGTGTATGAAGAACTTATTGAACAATGTGCTGCTCAGATTTTATATATAATTTTATATTTGAACAAATTAGATGTTCAGATATTAATAGCAAATCCATGTGTTCATATTTTTTTTAAATTCAACACTGCTCAGAAACATTTGAACACCTTGCCCGCTACAAAATATCTGATAGCGACTTTACCTTACAATGATAGGTATGTACTTGCCGACTTTTTAAGTAAACTTCTTCGCATTCTCGTTTTCAGAGCCATTTGTGATATTATTTTTTAAATTTAATAGACAGATACGAGTATATCGAAAGGATTATTTTCTTTTATATTGGTAGACTAGACAATATGGAATAAACATGAAAGTAGTGAAATAAAAGTTATGGCAAGTATTCCATTCCATTGTTCTTCATATACATGTGTACCAACCAAACTTCTTTGCTCATCAGTGTTGGCATCTACAGAAAATAAAAGACTTGTCACTCCATCCTTGTAAATAGTAAGCTACACGTTGGGAAATGAATTATTTTCTTGTACTTCGTTTTCCTGCCTTCTAATTGTTCTCAATCTAAACACACCCAAGGACGCTAAAAACATGACCAACTATACCTTGCAAATAGATTCGCATAAACCTCCGGCCGATCATCAAGCAAGTGCAGGACCATGCGCAGGAGTGGATCGACACACTGGGCACGGCGATCGCGAGCAGAACCAGGATGAACATGTACGACTTGAAGCATCAGATTGACGTAAGTTCTTTCACATACCCCACAACTTTGATAATAGAATTCTTGGTCAGATTAGATGGCTCACCTTTATACTGCGGACTGTAGTTACTCCCAAATTATGTCTTAAAACTAGATGGCGC
The DNA here is from genome assembly GCA_947284805.1 of Coleophora flavipennella. Lineage (NCBI taxonomy): Eukaryota > Metazoa > Arthropoda > Insecta > Lepidoptera > Coleophoridae > Coleophora > Coleophora flavipennella. The sequence goes on along the minus strand of OX369265.1, from coordinate 9,479,917 downwards.
CAGGTAGTTTCAGGTATATTAGAACTATCATCATATCAGCCGAAGGACGTCCACTGCTGGGCATAGGCCTCCCCCAAGGATCTCCACGACGACCGGTTCTGCGCTGCCGGCATCCAATAAATAAAATATTAGAACTATATGGCGCTATGAATAAATCAATTAATTTTGTTTCATCATCATATCAGCCGAAAGACGGCCACCGCTGGACAAAGGTCTGCCCCACATTTCCACAACGACCGGTCCAGCGCTTATCGCATCCACCGGCTTCCCGCGGAATTGATTTTAATTAATTTTGCTCAAAACTAAATGGTTTCACCTTGAAACTAGTAAACTAATACAGAACTTTTTTATCAATAAAGATTTTAAATGTGATTAAATTGTCATTAAAGTATGACGTAAAGGTAAGTAGCTTTCGGATTGTGGCGACGGCGACAGGCGACCGCGACCGGGGCGCGCGACCCGCTGTTTTGTATTAAGTACATAATTCTGACGCGCTCATACAAAGCAGTGGGTCGCGCGACTCTTTTGGTGTCACCGGTCACCGTCGTCGCCAAGATACCAAGATGTATTGACAATTTATTAAGATGTTTCAAATGTCGTCACTATGGATTTACAGTCTTCTTTGCTTGAGTAGTCAATGATACATATTATAAACATAAAAACCACTTCAGGTGTTCATAAATGAAAATAGTAAGCAGATTTTCTCGTATTTTCCGGGAAAATTTTATTTATTTTATTTTATTCGGAAAACAAACGGTATTCCATGACTACACAATAGCTAAGTGTAATTAATATATACCACTGTTATATATATATATATATATATATATACTAGCTGTCCCGGCGAACTTCGTACCGCCTTACATTACATTACACTGCCCTGCCCTACCCTACACTACCCTACACTACACTACACTACCCTACCCTACACTACCCTACCCTACACTACCCTACCCTACCCTATCCTATCTCTCAAGTTGGATCGAACTGCACATGGTGTGCGAATTTTATTATAATCGGTTAAGTGGTTTAGGAGTCCATTGGGGACAAACATTGTGACACGAGATTTATATATATTAAGATATGGAATACCGTTTGTTTACCTTATATTGGTAAACATATTCTTATTCGCATGTAGAAACAAAAGTCTTACTTGCCTTACAAATAAACAGTGGAGAAAAATACTGATATGAACAAACAGACACACAAGTCAAGGAACCCCAACTTTTTTCTATCTTTTCTTTTCCTAAATACCTTAGTAGGACTTTTACGTACCTTTTAAAACAAAAATTGCCTAAATCGATCCTAGCGCTAACCAATGAACAGGTCATCGTCTAATTTAAGAGCCCTGCTCTTGTCTGTGGTATAATCGCAAATTCTTCTTATCCTCGACCATCGTCTTAAGGTCTTGATGACATGACAGCAGCCTTTTCCATTATTTGCTTCCTCTGCCTCTTCCTCCCTCTATCTTTCCTTCTATGTTGGTTTTCAGAAAGCTGTCGTGTCGTATCAGGTTTCCTAAAATATTTACTCTTCTATTTTCAATCATTTGCAGCAGGCTTCTCTTCCCCTTCACCTTATCCTAAACCTCTTGGTTTGTTTTCTTTTCCGTTCTACTGATTTTTACCATTCTTCTCCAACACCACATCACAAACGCTTCCAATCTTTATCTCAAACAAACAGGTATGCGTTTTTATTCATACAGTAAACCAATCTCTGAAATTACTCTTTTTTGATCCCGGCAGACCTTGCGGCAAATAGTGAACATGAACATCAAAGGTCTGGAAGACTTCAAGCTGGTGATGGCGACGATAGCACAGATTCAAGCCATGACAGTGACGGCTGAAGTCAAGTATCAGAACATGTTGGAGATGTTTAACATGCTAAGGCAACATGGCATTGAGGTTAGTAAAACGTTTCTTTTGTGTTAAGAGGATTGTGAAGCTGCGACTTTTCATACAAACGGCGACAACGATTTTCACCTCTTAAACGTTAACCGATTTGGACCAATTTTTGTTAGGTTTTCAGTCAGAATAAAAACTAGGCTTGTACGTTTTTGTTTTTTCGATAAACTTAAGTTAAATTTTATTGTCGTTCACGTGTTTTAATACAAAACTAATTTCGGTCTTTTTTTATTTATTTATAATCAATCAGTAATTTAAAAAACGAAACGTATAGCCTTGCTTTTGTTCTGACTGACAACCTATCAAAAATTGGTTCAAATCGGTTAACATTTAAGAGGTGAAAATCGCATCGCCGTTTGTATGAAAAGGTGAATTTTCGTCGTGGGTTCAGTCCTCTTAATCTTACCAAAGTCTGTCGCACTTTTGTTAAAGTGTAGATACATGTGCTTAAAAAAATATTCTGCTGTAAACGCACACTAAAACGACTGACAGCAATCATAGCCAAACAGACTTCGTGAGATGCAACATCCTAGATTAAAATAATAATCATGCTCTAAAAAATATTTAGGTACAAGCTTATGGAAAAAGTTAATAAATAACAATGGACTTGAATTGAAAGTCCGTGACATAAATTATCGGCCGGGCATAATCAGACTGTACATTCATGGGTCGTGCATTATTGGTATCGAATTCAAAAAAGGCGATCGCAATAAATTCCTACTGAAATAAATATACGTTCTGAGACCTTGATTCGGCCTTGATCAACTTCAAAATACCAAAAGGATCTATTGACACCGAGAATACGGCTTCATACCAAATTTCAGCTCATTCGAACCTCAGTTAGTCGCTCTAAAATCATATGCAAGATTTGACTCATACTAACAAGGCAAGTTAAATAAAAGCTTGTAAATAAATGTGTTATCTACATATCTAAAATACAATTGGCCTGTCCAGAATCTTTAAATGTCGTGTCGTATTGTCTTCCATGACGTAGTTTCTAGAGTAAATATCGTAAAATAGCTCGCGTAGTATTATTTTTGTTTTAAAATCCATACCTATATTTATTACAAGGATATTTAAGTACAGGATTAAAATCCTTGAAGGCGAAATTAAGGGTTCCGTATCCAAAGGGTACCAACGGGACCCTATTACAAAGCCTCCGCTGTCCGTTCGTCTGTCTGTAGCGGTCTGTATTTCAGGAACCGTAATAGGTAGACGGTTGAAATTTTTACAGTTGGTACAATAGTGTTAAATCTTGTGCGATGGTACGGAATCCTTCGTGTACGAGTCTGACTCGCGCTTAGCCGGTTTTTTATATGTATATGAATATTTCTTTCCTTTTATTATGAAAGTCGACAAAACTAATCTGATGAAATCTGTTATATTATGTTTTTTTTTATTATTAAAAATTTGAGTGCGATCGGAATCCTTCGTGTACGAGTCTGACTCGCGCTTAGCCGGTTTTTTATATGTACAGTGAAACCTGGCTTAGTGGAACCTGGATAAGTGAAATACCTCTTTAAGTAGTACAGAATCGCCGGTCCCGGCACCTTCGAACGTAGTTACCTCTATTAGTGGAATTAATAAACCTCTTTTAGTGAAATTTAAAATCTAGAATATTTTTGACAGGAACCTCTGTAAATGGAATAGCAAGAATAGATTACCTCTATAAGTGAAACTATTTTTAATACTCAAAAATAAAATCGTGTTTATTTAAATGTATTAAATAAAAACCTCTGTTAGTGGAACAACTATGAAGATTACCTCTATTAGTGAAACGATAGGTACTTTCAATTAAATATCAAAAAAAATCATTTGTTATTTTAAATGTGGGTACACAGTTTTTCTCGTTCCGTTCTGGATTTGATCACCTCAGAATGTTGAGTGCATTGGGAGATAACTTTTGCAAGTTAACGTAAAAATGCCCAAACGAAACGTTACAGTTTTAACAGCTCGTGAAAAACAAAAGATATTACTGGCTTAAGAAAGTGGGAAGTCGCGCGATGACATTTTTAAAGAAGTTCACGTGTCAAAGCCCACCCTTTGCCGAATTATCAAAAGCAAAGATACAGGCACAGTGCGTTGATGCACAAGGAAAACTAATACATATACCTATGTATAAGCTTAAATGTTATTGTAAAGCCTATGTTGATTTTCAATTATTTCAGTTTTGATTTACATACTTACAACTTGTGTTGATTTTATGTATCTAAGTATGTGAATACGATTCATTTCTACCTAAAATGTGTCTTTTAATAAAAAACAATCATACCTCTATTACCGAAATCTGTCATGTTTGAGCCTCTGTTAGTGAAACCCTCTATTAGTGGAATTATTTTTTTTGAACCTAGATAAGTGGAACCCTGCATTAGTGAAATACCTCTTTATATGAAATTAAATTGCCAGTCCCTTGAAATTCCACTAATCCAGGTTCCACTGTATATGAATATTTCTTTCCTTTTATTATGAAAGTCGACAAAACTAATCTGATGAAATCTGTTATATTATGTTTTTTTTTATTATTAAAAATTTGAGTGCGTTTGGCTGCACCTCACCTGATGGTAAGTGCTCAAATTGTGCCTATTCACTCTCGTCTTCAAGATTCCTAAATTATACGAATCGGGGAATGCAGACGCCGGAAGGGAATTCCACTCCTTGGTATTTGTACACGAGGTGTTTTCATTAATGGTTTTTTATTTTTGTTATTCCTACTTACCCCAAAATCAGTCTAATGTCGATTTATTTAGAAATCGTTGTGTTGGCAGGCAAGTTCCATTTTTTTTAAACAAGAGCTGTATGAGTATATAAATAGGGACGTCATTTGTTTTAATTCCCAGTCTCTCTTTTGATGATATGTTTGCATACATTGTTTGCTAAACTAAATGAAGGAAAATTAAAACAATTTATGATTATGTTTATGATAAAGTTTAGTAAACAATGTATGCAAACATACGTGTATATCATCAAAAATAGACTGGGCCCTTAGGCATCCTATTTTTGTTAATTCCTCTTTTATATCACCCCCTCTGAACTCTTAAATTACGAGATTATTTTTTTATTCAAATTTTATTTAATGCCTAACCACACCTATCATGCTATCTTCCTTCCAACAGGTATCAGATGATGATTTGGTATTCGCCAAAACTCTACGTCGGTCCTGGGAAACCCTCTACACAGCCGCTCTATTCAGGTCCGGTACCCTTGAAGCTACCAAAGACAAATTCTCAAAACTCAACGTTATCGAGATTGCCAACTTCTTGCGAGAACTTGATGAGTTTATTGAGAAGTTCGATAATGAAGGCCCCGGGACTGTGGGCGAGGATATGGACCGGGGATTGCTGCTTATGGAGGTGAGATAGTAGGAAATTAAACCGTCCGTGTTAAAGAAGTCAATTCGCAAAAAAATCTCTCATTTAAGTACAATGTTGTCGACTAACTGGTTTAGGAGACTTTTTTTTATACGACTGCCCACAAAAAAGGAGTGTATTATTTTCAGGTATTCTGTGTGTATGTATGTACAAAAAAGGAGTGTATTGTTTTCAGGTATTTTGTGTGTATGTATGTACAAAAAAGGAGTGTATTGTTTTCAGGTATTTTGTGTGTATGTATGTACAAAAAAGGAGTGTATTGTTTTCAGGTATTCTGTGTGTATGTATTTACAGTAAAGAAGTGTATTGTTTTCAGGTGTTCTATGTGTATATATATATATATATATATATATATATATAATGTACAAAAAAGGAGTGTTTTGTTATCAGGTATTCTGTGTGTATGTATGTACAAAAAAGAAGTATATTGTTTTCAGGTATTTTGTGTGTATGTATGTACAAGATAGGAGTGTATTGTTTTCAGATATTTTGTGTGTATGTATGTACAAAAAAGGAGTGTATTGTTTTCAGGTATTTTGTGTGTATGTATGTACGAAAAAGGAGTGTATTGTTATTAGGTATTCTGTGTGTATGTATGAACAAAAAAGAAGTGTATTGTTTTCAGGTGTTTTGTGTGTATGTATGTACAAAAAGGAGTGTATTGTTTTCAGGTATTTTGTGTGTATGTGTGTACAAAAAAAGAGTGTATTGTTTTCAGGTATTTTGTGTGTATGTATGTACAAAAAAGTTGTGTATTGTTTTCAGGTATTCTGTGTGTATGTATGTACAGAAAAGAAGTGTATTGTTTTCAGTGTTTTCTATGTGTATATATGTACAAAAAAGGAGTGTTTTGTTATCAGGTATTCCGTGTGTATGTATGTACAAAAAAGAAGTATATTGTATATTGTGTATTGTTTTCAGGTATCTGTGTGTATGTATGTACAGAAAAGAAGTGTATTGTTTTCAGTGTTTTCTATGTGTATATATGTACAAAAAAGGAGTGTTTTGTTATCAGGTATTCCGTGTGTATGTATGTACAAAAAAGAAGTATATTGTTTTCAGGTATTTTGTGTGTATGTATGTACAAAAAAAGAGTGTATTGTTTTCAGGTATTTTGTGTGTATGTATGTACAAAAAAGGAGTGTATTGTTTTCAGGTATTTTGTGTGCATGTATGTACGAAAAAAGAGTGTATTGTTATTAGGTATTCTGTGTGTATGTATGAACAAAAAAGAAGTGTATTGTTTTCAGGTGTTTTGTGTGTATGTATGTACAAAAAAGGAGTGTATTGTTTTTAGTTATTTTGTGTGTATGTATGCACAAAAAAGGAGTGTATTATTTTCAGGTATTTTGTGTGTATATATAAGGTCTAACAAAATTAGCTGAAACTATTTTAACTGGTGCTTCTACCCATGAAACTGAACAACTTTCCCCATGGAACCCATAGTCAAATCGCAAAAAAAATTGGCTCTCCCATACTAACTCGACCAGCTGATCAGCCAACTTAGTATTGGAAGTTCAAAAATTTTTGGAGATTTGACTATGGGTTTCATGGGGACAGTTGTTCAGTTTCATGGGTAGGAGCATCAGTTAAAATAGTTTCAGCTAATTTTGTTAGACCTTATATATATGTACAAAAAAGGGGTGTATTGATTTCAGGCATTCACAAATTTGCATGCCAGTAGCTGGTGAAACTACTCACACTATGAAACATCTAAAATGTACTGCATTTCAAGCGAATTAATATTCTTATACAGTAAATATTTTGACGAGTTATAAAATCGTAAGAAGTAAATTTATTTTACAGGAATACAGTAAATATTTCGACGAATTAGAAAATCGTAAGAAGCTGCTGCAAGCTGCTGAACAACTCTTCGACAACCCTCTTGCTGACTTTTCTAACTTCAATCGTGCTAAAAGTGACTATCAAGCCATGGAGATGATATACAAGATATACAAATCTCAGAAGAATGCGAGAGAAATATGGGCGAGGACGTTGTGGGTGAATCTCAATCCACAAGCCTTGGTGGACGGTATCGAGCAGTTCTTCAAAGAGTTCAGGTATTTTTACCCGACTGCAGCGAAGCCCAAAAGAAGGGTAATGTGTTTTGACCTGAATATGTATGTATGTATCGTATGTTCGTTTCTATGTTCCCTCGTAAATATTAAACGGATGAGGCGATGTATATGTCGCAGGCATACTGTATAATTCGTCATTATATATACGTTCAGGCAAATGTCAGGCAAATTATATAATGACGAGGGCGGGGAGACTCGCTACGCGAGGTTCCTTGACAGTTATATCAATCAAACCTGACCGAACCCAACATCGCTCGCTTTGCGAGTTCATTTAAAATCTGCCGTACGGCATTTTGGCAATTTGCCTGACTTGGCATTGATCGTTTATATACGGACGAATTAGTACAATTTGCCTGGCTCGGCATTTTACAATCTGCGTACAGAATTTTACATTTTGCCTGACCATTTACATACTGTTGAATTATTACAATCTACACAAGCGCTCGTCGTTGCTTTTGCCGGTGAAAGAATCTCGCATTTAAGAAACTTACATGAATAAAATTGTTCTTCAAACATAGACACAAGCGCTTGTCTTTGCTTTTGCCGGTGAAAGAATCTCGCATCCTACAACAACAGTCAATCTCAATCTATTATTTATTCCGTGATCACATTCTATAATATCACATCACTAGATATTTTTATATAACTCATATCATTTTTTACACTATTTAATGAAAATTAAAATACTTTCTTACTAAGTGTGCCAATTTAAGATTAATACGCGACCCTAGCGGTTTGTTACTTGGAAATGGTCAGACGGGCCACACAACAGGTTGTAGTGAGAGCTACAGCAAAATTTCTCAATCTCAAAATAATTTCTAAAAGAATGTACAACAAGCTAGAATACAGGGGTGAACGACGAAATACGAAATAATGAACTGGCTTTTTGTTTTGGTTTTTATCCAAATGATATCTGTTAAAGCTTTTTTTACTGCCTTTATCACTATGTGATCTAAAATATAAGTAAAATGAACAGTTTACCAAATTTGGGTTTAATAATTCCCTAACGAAATCACAGCGGTCGGGTGCGGTCATCATCGGCGATCATCCTTTTCGTTCAAGAACCAAACTGTAACCAATCTGCGTGACGGAGGGTGAGGTCGAATCTAGATAGCAGCAGGGAGTGTCCTTAGTGTAATTTGATGTCGTCATATAGCTTAGCTCAAAATCTATCGTTTAGGAAAAAAAAACGTTAATGACCTCGTTTGTGCTGTAGGTTCAAAAAAGAAAAATAAAATTTGATTTTTTTGCATTTTTTCCTTTAACTTTTTTGTGCTTTTTCCTTTAACTGTTTTGGTTAATTTTATGTGTGAATCACCAGAAAACTTAAATTAAATTTCAAATGAGACCATTTTGAAGTCTTGTACTGCTGCTAATTCAAGTGAAAACATATATTTTTTTAACAGCTACAAAAAAAAAGCCGCTGTCATTTACATGGGAGAAGGATGCGACCACCTAATGGGGGGTTTTTTCGTCGGGTGTATAACATGCCCTTGACTATTGGTTTCATGGGGAAAGTTGTTCAGTTTCATGGGTAGAAGCACCAGTTAAATAGTTTCAGCTAATTTGTTAGACCTTATATAGGTATAGAAAGAGAAAAAAGTTAAATTTAATTTGCTTGAATACCTAGCCGAAAACAAAGCTATACTGCAGCAATGGAAATCCCATTCGAAACCATTACGCAGTTTTCTCAGGAGACATCGCGAACAGCAATTATATTCAACCGACTTCTAAAAACGACTAAGTTCTCAATTAAGTTGTATTTTTCCAATTCCTTTTTAATGTTTGTTACCTCAGATCTCCTTCATTTATAAACCGATGTAAGAATAATTATTTTTTTATTTGTAAGGATGTACTTTTAGATTTGTTTTTTAAAAACTTCAAAATGGGTTAAGGCGAGGCATTTGTAAACAGTTGTCTCTGTTTTTTTCCTTTACGTGTAAAGAGTCAAGAAAATAACCACACTTTTGCACTTTTTCAATGTTTTACGTTGTTATTTCTCTTAAGACTTCAATTTAAAAACTAAAATTTAGCAGATTCTCTGTAGTACTTAAAAAGAAATATCTCTATATAAAACTATGTGCAAACTTAGAAATTTTATTAATAAACAATTCGTTTTAGACTTTTTTTCAGACGTTTTAGACCTGTTTTTGGATTTTTTTATGATCGAGTAAAGTACACACTAAAGTACATATAATAGCACATTATATACTATATAATATAATATATAATGTGCTAATATATTACACTATAGTGTAATATATTAGCACATTCCTCTTACAATATCCTTAAGTATGTCCAATATTTTTGCAAGAACGATATTTAGTAGTAATTACCCAAAAAATTTGATCTATCAAAAGGGTTTCTCTGCTTCTCCACCGGTGCCTCGCCTTAAGTGCTTTTTTTAGTAATTTAACAAGTATATAAAAAATGTAGCAAAATTGTATTTTTTTGTTGCGGTTGAAGTCTGCATTTGTCGCGTCTTCAGCTTAAGTAGTACAGATTTTGTATTAAGTATATATATGCCTACCGTTAATTGCAGGAAACTACCGAAGGCTATCCGTCAGACACTAACAGGTTTGATGTTAGATTTGAAGATGAAACAGTTCAAGAGTATAGTGCCGCTCATGGTTTCGCTCAAGAACGAGGCCATGCGCGAGCGCCACTGGAAGGAACTCATGAAGAAAACTGGTTCGTTATTCATATATAAACTTTAAGACGGTTACTTTGGTTCTCCTACGGATCTCCTCGTTTCTGATTCGATCACATAGGGCAGGGCACATAGCTCGTAGAACAGATGGCCGTTAGGGCAGTAAAGTTATCGAGTGGCGACCGCGCACCGGGAGATATCATAGAAGATCATATCAGCCGAAAGACGTCCACTGCTGGACAAAGGCCTTAGAATTTCCACGACCACCGGCACTGCGCTGCCCGCATCCAACGGCTTACCGTGACCTTCACCAGTCGGGAGGCCTGCCTACGCTACGTCTTCCGATGCGCGGTCGCCACTCGAGAACTTGAGGGCAGAGAGAGAGAGAGAGAGAGAAGTAAACAATAATTCGTAATTATTATCCAATACTGTCTGCTACCTACCCTATTGAACAGTTCTTTTAGGAAGGTTTAATATAATTATGATATCATACGCTCTATACGGATACAAGTTACTCATTAGTAACGTATTCCATTGTTGGTACCCAGGCCAAGACTTCGACATGTCACCAGAGAGGTTTACACTAGACAACATGTTCGCTATGGAACTGCACAAGTACCAAGAAGTGGCCGAGACGATCGTCAATCACGCTATCAAGGTGAGATAGTTTGAATGTTTCTGAAGATACGATAGTCAGTTCCCGACTGCGTTGAGGAATCTTGGTACCATCATCGTCGCTTACCACAAGGTGAGGTGATGCCAAAGGCTAATCAATTGTGATTAAAAAACAAAAAGAAAACTGCAGTTTCTTAATTGGTATAGTGAAAAATACCTATGATTTTTTTTTAATAAAAATTTTGACTTTTTTAATAACTGATATGTGTAGATTTTTATTAAATCAAATTAGTTTCATAATTAGTGTAATTTCTTTTATTGTAGTTTTTTTAAATATTTCATGTAATTTTTGCTTCATTAATGTCATTTTCTATTAGATTATTTGTGTTTTACCCTACTTCGTCCATTTTCAAATTTTAATTAGTCGTTTTTCATAATTTGCTTTTTAAATTGTAAAACCAATAATTGTAATCCTTACATGTAATCGCTTAAATCCTTATATTTAATAATTGGTAATACTTGTGTAGCTGTGAATTTTGGGACAAATAATGGATAAGCATGTCTCGAAATTCTAGTTTTAGATTACATTTTCTAAATACTTTATTTTAAAAATATTAGCAACTTTTAAGATAACTATGAAAACCTTAAATTCTTTTTATCCACAATTGATAAGCGCTTGGCATCACCTCACCTGATGTTAAGTGACGATGATGCCGAAAATGAAAGCGGGCTTACCAAGATTCCCCAACGCAATGGGGATCTGGTTGTCTTATCTTCAAGCCGGAACACATCAATGCTGTTAACATTAATGTTTGGCGGCAAGACTTAGATAAAATGGTGGAAAATGACTTACCACCAACCAAACTGAGTTTTACAAAGTTGACCCCGCCGGGTATCGAACTCGCGACTTTCTGGTGTGAAGCGAATGGACTAACCATTACGCCACGGAGGCGGTAAAACTAAACTAAAATCACTATTATTTAGTGACAACACTTTTTTTTATGTAATCTATCCACAAACTAGAATTACGTGACTTGCTTTTGTGTATAAAGTTTTAGTAGAATCGGCCCATACATTTTCTAGAAGTAGTAAATTTAAGTTTGTATGCAAAACGATTTTGTGAATACGCTCTTAAGGCCCAGTAAAGAAGCGGAAGGCTCTTCTGACGTTGAAGGATATGAGTACCAACATAAGGGTCCTACCCCCCTAATTTTGTGAACAACCCTTAAGGCGACGCATTGAAAACTTTGGTGGCAGGAATTTCGATTTTTCTCAGCAATTACAAAACATATGGAAATTCGTTTTTTGAAATGTCATTTCTGACCCGTTGTATGAAGTCTCCAGGGTGTGGTTGAGCCGTACTTCACACAAGAGTGCCAAGTCCACATTGGTAGAGGTTTGTAGGACTTTGGGGCGAACGATAGTGACAGAAGGCTGTATGGCTTCTGACGTCTCTTAACGATTGCCATTTAGCAATAGCAACTGTACGTACGTTTATCCGACGCTCTTACGGTGAAGGAAAACATCGTGAGGAAACCTGCACACGCTTGCGAAGAAACTCGCAGGTTGTGTGTGAAGTCGAGCAACCCGCACTGGGCCCGCGTGGTTGACTATGGCCCGATCGCCCTAATTCTGGGTAGGCTCAAGCCCCTCGGTGGGGACGTATATAAGCTGATATAATGATAGCAACTGGCACCAATACAACGGCTTAACTGCCTTGCGAAGCACGGAAACAGTGGAGATTAATACGCCACTAACAGTCAAACCCATCCAGTTTATCTCCATGATCGACACGATCACGCAAGCTGCACTGCGACTACGACCGCGTCGCCTAATTTTTGCTCGACTGCGCCAGAAGGAGGCTAATGTTTTTCTAGTGTATGTATGTATACAGGGTGTAACAAAACTGATGTAGGTCCCATTAACTGGGGCTTCTACTCATCATCTTCTTTCTTTACAAATTATAAAATGAAGTTGCTTTCGCTGTCTGTTCGCTCAGATCTTCAACGGATTTTAATGCAGTTTTCAGATATAGATAGAGTGATGAAAGAGGAAGGTTTATATGTTTAATACGTACATATTATATTACAGAGAAACTGAAAAATTCAAAGATTTGTAATATTTTCTTCTTCTTTTCTTTACATAGTATAAAATGAAGTTGCTTTCGCTGTCTGTTCGCTTAGATCTTCAACGGATTTTAATGCAGTTTTCAGATATAGATAGAGTGATTAAAGAGGAAGGTTTATATGTTTAATACATACATATTATAGTACAGGAAAGCCAAAAAATTCAAAGATTTGTAATGTGATGTCGTGACAAACATATTTTTGTACGCTTAAATCGCAAACGCTGGCTAAACCTTACGCTATGGATCAAATTAATGTACTACGGAATTGTATATCTTAAAAAGATGAAAAAAAGTCTTCAAATGCATATATTTATCTCCTAAGGATAACCCACAGTAACCATTTTTATCTTTAAAATTAAAAATATGTGTTGTTTACCGAGCTATTTTATACAATACAGTATTCTTAATCCAATTAAATACATTACATACGTTGGTCATTTAATGTCGATCAAAATTATCCTTAACAGCATTTCATTAAAAATTAAATGGATAATTATCTTAGAAGATATCAGAGATTTAAAAATGCGGAGGCACAGCGGCTGGCGGGCCATACGTTTCGCCCCGGTTGGCAGCGGTCGGCGGTAATATTGTATACAAAGATATCCTGTAGTATAGACTAATCATAAAATTATTAATCACTCCACACTGCCCCATAAAGTATCTACATTGCACGTGTGCGAAGCCGGGGCGGGTCGCTAGTACTGAATATCTTTTGTTCTACGACTGCTGAAATTGCAAAAAAACTCTTCGTCCAAATCGATCAGCTGATCGACCAATTCTGTGCATTTTTGTATGAAGGGTTCAAATTTATTGGAATATTATAAATTGCATATCAAATAAATAATCGCCTATCAATACATACTCATCATTTATATTCTTTTTTACATCAAATAACTTAATTCACTACAAATAAACTAATTGTTTAACAAAACTCAAACTGCAGTTAATTCGAAATTATACAGCAATATGACATTACTTTTTTCCTCATAATGCAATACAGTTAAATTTATTTTTGTACAAAAATACTACATACATAGCATAAATACTGAATGCACAGCAAATTTTCCGCTGCGTGTACGTACATATAAATGGCCGTCATAAAAAACTGTAGGTTGGGTTCGGTCAGGTGTTCTTTTTCAGTCACAGCGCGCGAAACGAGCGAGCGGAGCGAGCGTGCCGCGGCAGCGGCCGGCGAAGCGCCAGAAGGGACATCGCTCATGTATACAAATTCTGTCACAAAAAAAATTTTTGGTTAGGTAAGGTTAGGAAAGGTTAGGTTGCGATCCGACTCAAGTACGTGGCGCCACCTCCAGAATCATATATTTTTTGCTGATCTCATTATGTGGTAATTAATAAATAATAAGACGACTGTGACTAATAAAATGCTGTTTTATTTAGAAAAACTGCAGTAAATAATATAAAAATAGAAGCTATATTTAAAAGAAAAAGAGTTAACAGGTATAATGTGCATTAAGATTATTAGCTGTGCATTGATGAAAAAGCTTTTGCTTTAGGAAAAATTGCTGTACGCTGCGAAAATAAATTGTAGTGTGTTTAGTGATATTTTGAGTTGTATATTAAGCTGTGCAACCAGTAATTTTGATGGGAATTTGGAATCTTATTGCATAGAAAAAGGATATTTTTTGATTTGCGTTTAAATACTACCCAAATTTATTTATAAATGGCTACGGGTTTCTTGAGGAAAGTTGTTCAGTATGATGAGTAGAAGCCCCAGTAAACGGTTCCTATACCAAGTCTTACAAATCGATCAGCTGATCGACCAATTTTGTGCATTTTTGTGTGGAGGGTCCAAATTTTTTTTTATTATTGACTATGGGTTTCTTGGGGAAAGTTGTTTAGTATGTTGAGTAGAAGCCCCAGTTAACGGGTCCTATACCAACTCTTTTCCACTTATGTATGTTTTTCTTCGGTTAAACGGCTTGATGGATTTCGGAGTGCAAGGTGTCGTTAGATTCGTCTTGATCCCCTTGACATAGGATACATTTTTACCCGACTGACAAAAAAAGAAGGATTAAGTTTGTATGCAGTCGGGTTTTTAATTTTCAATTAATTCGTTTAGTTGTTTAATATAAATACATTATTAAAAAACCATGTCGTTTAGGAATTGGCGATAGAACGTGGAGTGAAAGAAGTACAAGAGACGTGGGCCAATATCCAGTTCACTGTAGCTCGACACTTCAACCGCGGTGAAGACCGCGGGTACACTCTCAACCCTTGCGACGAAATCTCTGTGAAATTGGATGACGACGCTATGAATCTACAGAGCATGGCCGCCTCTCAGTAAGTACACACTTAGTCCAGGGGTTTCTAAACTTTTTTAGTTCTTGGTGCACCTTTTTTTTGTTTCATCAATAATTGTTAAGCCCTTGGCATCATCTAACCTGATGGTAAGTGACGATGATGCCGAAGATTTTGCATTTTATAGAGTTGCCATACTTCGCTACACCCTTCTGTCCTGTACATGAAACTCGTTTTAGATTCTGTTTTCCACATCTCAGCCTTCTGTTTTCCACATCTCAACCCAATTCAAAATTCCCGCCATTTCGTCTTGTCATCAAGCTATCACATATTTGACGTCCTTCATCTTCCGACCTCTGAACCTAGAACGTTTTCTTATAACTCATCTATACCAAATTACCAATAACCATATCATCGTCGTTTACTGTTTAATTCTTGCGGCGTTTTAAAAGGCTAGGCCGCTACAAATGTGTTTTCGAATTTTGATTTTATTAGTACGTTAATCCGACGATCTTACGGTGTATGAAAACATCGTGAGAAAATCAGCACAACTCGCAGTGTGTGAAGTCAACCAACCAGCACTAGGCCCGCGTGGTCAACTGAGGCCCGATCGCCCTAATTCAGGATAGGCTCGAGCCCCTTGATGGGGGGGACGCATATGAACGGACATCATGATGACACCCTAAAACGACCCAGAAGACTGAAACTGATCCTGGTGCACTCCACAACAGCTTGGAAGCTCGCTAGCAGTTCCAGTTTCATTCCTCTCGCAACTTCTCTTTCTGTCCACTTGGGACTCCCTTGTCTGTGCTTAGAGCTTGCTAGGGAGAAACGTACCGTGACACCTTCACATCGATACCTGTTTCGCAGATTCATCGGTCCATTCCTGTCAGTAGTCCACCAATGGGACCGTCGCCTTTCCCTTATATCGGAGGTAATCGACGAATGGTTCGCGACTCAACGCAAGTGGCTTTATTTGGAGGGAATCTTTGTTGGTGGGGATATTAGGCAACAACTGCCTGAAGAGGCTAAGAAGTTTGACGATATTGACAGAGCATTCAGAAAGGTGAGTTAAGTCACACCCCGAACACTTCACACAACGAGCGAGAAATGTCATTTCTAAAAACAAATGACGGAGCAAACAAAATCACGGCGAAGTCCTAAACGTTCTGGTTTTAGTCTGGTTTTAACGTTCGACATGCAGCTAGGTTTGATTGCCCTGTTTGAATTTGCTTACCAAGTACGAAGAATCTTCCCTCGACCTAATATTACACATTTTTTAAACTTCGTGTTTTCGTATATCTAGCACTAAGTCCCTGCCACTCGAAACTATTTCAATGTTTGGAGTAATTGAGAACGTTAAAAACAACCGACTTGAATCACAAAAATTGCGGCGTTAAACCATAGTAAAAGGAAACAATTAGTAGGTTATCTTATTATCATATATAGCTATTATCTACTTGGATTCATACCACAGATGGTTCAAATCAAAGTTTTACATTACAAAACCCATCTGAAAACACACTTACGCTCCAAATATTTTCATTTTTAAACCTTACTGGCTGGTTGCAATATAACAATATCCAAAATAAGAATAAAAGGTGCCTTGATCTCGTTTTCTCCAGTTCCTCATGTTCCGTAAGTCGCGCCGAGCCACTGTCCCTTCCGGAAGATACACATCACCCGTCTCTGAGCCTGAGTTATTTTCCAAAAAAACCCATTTTAGATTTGTTGCCAGCTCAGCGGACTGTACGCAGATTTCATTCGGCTGATTACGACATTATTAGAGCTGAACTTTCGAAAATTGACTGGGAGGCGCACATCTCAGTAAAAAACATTGATTTATCTATTGTTAATTTTTATTCTATATTAAACAAAATTATTGACGATTATGTTCCTTCTAAAATAGTAACAGGTAATAGGAAATACCCTATTTGGTATTCTAGATCCTTGATCAAATTATTAAATAAAAAGCTCAAGATACATAAAAAGTGGAAAATTTATAGAAGAAAAAATGACTATGAATACTTCTCGGAATTACGTAAACAAACTAAAGAGATGGAATTGGAGTGTTATAAAACATTTATATCGAGAGCTGAAAATAACATAAGATTAAATTCGAAACAGTTTTGGTCATTTATCAAAAGTAAAAAAAGTTGTGTTGGCATTCCTAACACTCTCTATCTTGATGACAAATCGGGTTCAGATGGACAAACCATAGCCAATATGTTTAATGAATTCTTTGAATCTATGTTTGAAAGGGATACATCAGTTTTTTTTTACAGACCTCAAGAGGCAGGTACGTTTCTTATAGGTTCTGTGAAAATAACTATAGACATAGTAGAAAAATATTTGGAACGGCTGGATATTACTAAGGGTAGTGGACCTGATGGATAACATCCAGTATTTTTAAGGCAATGTAGTAAACAACTCGCTGCTCCTCTTCACCTACTCTTCAAGTTTTCACTAGCTAGTGGTAGAATGCCTGAGGTGTGGAAACGCAGCCTAGTTGTACCAATTTTTAAGAATGGTGACAGACATAATGTGCGCAATTACCGGGGTATATCCAAGCTTTCTGTTATTCCTAAATTATTTGAAAAAATTATTTATGACACTTTATTTCCCGTAGTTAGACCACATCTTATAACTGAACAGCATGGTTTCACTGAAAGACGTTCAACTGAGTCCAACCTCTGTGAATTTTTAGACTTCGTTCTCGATCATATGTCCAACGGTTACCAGGTTGATGTCGTGTATACTGACTACTCAAAAGCTTTTGATAAAATATCTCATAACTTGTTAATATGGAAACTTGAGAGCTTTGGTATACACGGTGATTTGCTGCGATGGCTTGAGTCATACCTTCGTGATAGAACACAGGCTGTAGCTGTTAAAGGCTTTACTTCCTCTTTTATCCCAATTAGCTCCGGGGTTCCCCAGGGATCTCATCTCGGCCCTTTGCTTTTTAATATATTTATTAACGATGTTTCACATTGTTTTAAAAACTCAGAAGTCTTGTTATATGCTGATGATACTAAGATATATAAAGCCGTTAGGTCTTCCGACGACTGTAAACTTCTACAAGAAGATCTCGATAGACTGAGTGAATACTGTCTATTAAACAAGTTATATTTGAATGTAGATAAATGTTGCACTATCTCATACTCCAGGAAAAAAGATCCAATTAATAATTATTATAGTTTACATAACAAAACTTTACAAAGAGTGTCTGAGGTGAGAGACCTTGGAGTTTATTTGGATAATCAATTATTATTTACCTCTCATATTGATAAAATAACAGCCAAAGCGTACAAGATGTTAGGGTTTATATTTAGACAAAGTAAAGAGTTTAAAAATTATAACACTTTAATACTGCTATATAATTCGTTTGTAAGATCTCATCTAGAATACGCATCGACCGTTTGGAACCCTCAATATTTAAAACATGTAGACTCTATTGAGCGTATCCAACGCAAATTTATTAAACGAATTATGTATCGTTTCAAGGAATTTGACCCTAGTAAAATTATACCACTCGCAACACGAAGAGAACACAGAGATCAAATACTGTTATATAAAATAATACACAATTATTTAGATTCTCCATATCTAGTAAATAAGATTTTATATAAATGTCCTAGAGCAAATTTGCGCTCAAATCGTACATTTGCTATTCCTTTTTGCCGAACTAACTATGCCAAAAATCGTTACATTGTAAGATCTTGTTCAAAATATAACGAAGCTTATGAACACGTTGATATTTTTTCGTCAAGACTCAAACAATACATTTCTTCAATTAAAAATGTTAATTAGAATTTATAAGATTGTCTCTTACATAAGTTTTTTTGTGAGTTTTTATGTCTTTTTGTAAGTCATATTTATCTACTTAAATTTAATGTTTACTTGAACGAAATTGTCCTTACTATTAGTGGAAATTTTATTGGCTTATGTTTCAATATTTATGTTATTATCTATTTTGTGTAATTACAGCTGTTTTTTTCCCCAATGAATAAATAAATAAATAAATAAAATCTTCATACATGGTACATCGCGCGGTTTGTATGTGTGCGCGCTTAGTAGGCACGCACGCACACAACAATAATAACAATGATTTTAGATGGATTTAAGAGTACTGCAACATTATTATTGTAGTGGGCGTGCGTGCCTACTGAGAGACGCACACATACAAACCGCGCGATGTACCATTGTATGAAGATAACCTACTAATTATAACCTACTAATATAAACACATTGCATCAATTATACATTACATAACATTAGGTAACAGTGATTAAAATAAATTAAATGTTAGCTAAAAGAGATTTTTTGTTATCTTTCAGATTATGCTAGACACGGCAAAACGTTTGAACGTGGTTGATTGTTGCACTATGCCAGGACGATTAGAGGAGTTCGTCAATTTGGGAATAGGTCTACAAAAGTAAGTCAACATACTAACAATACACAAATTGAGTATTAAAAGGATTATCAAAAGTTTCTCTGTACCGTCAATCCGACAAGTAGCTGTCATACAAAAAAAACAGATTTTTTTTCTCCTCAAAAACGGCTCTAATGATTTTGATGAAAATTTGCAATTCGAAGTTTCTTATGTTTATCTATTACATAGTAACACCCATTGGTCCGGGAGAAATCGTTTTGTATGGTTCTCCTACAAATGAAATTGAAACTTGCTATTTACTCACAAGTGGTTGGAGCTATTAAATAGAAATGTATTACGAATAAGTATATATTTGATTATGCAGTATGAATTTATCAATATTATAACGATTTCATTAAAAAAAATGATATTTTTTTTCCTGAAAGTCTAGTGGGGGCTGCCGTAAAATTTATTTTATTACATCCAGTGTAACTACGACAATTATTTTTACAGGTGTCAGAAGTCATTGAACGACTATCTGGACTCGAAGAGGAGAATCTTCCCGCGATTCTTCTTCATATCGACAGACGAACTTCTCTCTATTCTCGGTAGCAGCGAATGCAGTTGCGTACAAGAGCACATGATTAAGGTTTGGCGAATTTTTTAACGATGCACATGTACAGTCCGGTATTGGCTTTTTTTTACTACGAAAATCTGGCAAAAATTGTTTTGACCGATGCCCTCTTATTCAAAACTACTTTTGACTGCAAAAATCAGTTAAAAGTAGTATTGACCAAACAGGAGTCAAAACTACTTGTTTTTTGTAGTCATAAGTGGTTTTGACCGTTTTTACTTATTAACACGCTTATATTAGCTTCACCTATGTATGTTTGTAACCCTACGAAGTTGTTACCGACTCCTTTGCACTCGATTTTGACCCACTTTAAACGGACACATTTAATTCAAACTTTGTACATCTATCAAGAATCAGTGACAATAAAATAATTTCATAAATTTATCTCATTATCCTAAACTAAAAAGTGAAAAATAAATACAGTTTAAAAAAACTAAAAAACACGCTTTTAAAGCAAATCAAACTAAAAAGTGAAAAATAATTCTAAATATAAGCTGAAAACAATAATGAACTAAAAATATGAGTATTATTGTGAAAAAAGCGTGGGGCGCTTTGTGCTATATTTTTCGTATATCGAGCAACTTTAAAAGCGTGTTTTTTAGTTTTTTTAAACTGTATATTTTGTTTTGAGTTACTTGTTTCGTTAACAACCCATCTATTGCTAGGGCACGGGTCTCTTTCTAAACTCGGAAAGGTTAAACCATACACCACATTAAGGGGCCTACTTTAGATTGTTAAGTAATACGGCTAGTGGACTAGAGGCGGACACCTATATCAGAACTTTTCAACTTGACAGGCCTCACCTGACACCGCTGATGACTGCCATCTAATAGCAACCGGCACCATCGTCTTAAAGTACCTTGCGAAGCACTGAAGCAGTGGAGATTAACGCCAATAACAGTCAAACCCATATTTAGGGTTCCGTACCTCAAAAGGAAAAAACGGAACCCTTATAGGATTACTTTGTTGTCTGTGTGTCCGTCCGTCCGTCTGTCTGTCAAGACCCTTTATATCGGGAACGCGTGGAGGTATCTTACAAAGTTAGACTCCGCCGGGAATCGAACCCGCGACCTCCTGATGTAAAGCTAATGGACTTAAACATTACACCCGGTTGGTGGTTAGATTATACCATTCGGGTAAAATAACCATGATCGATCACACTGTGCAATGTGCGGGCTTATGGTCAACATTAGATATAAGAATATCATTTTTGTTTTTAGATGTTCGATAACATTAGATCATTGGAATTATACGTGGATCACACTAACAGGCCCGTGGCATCTAAAATGATATCGGCTGAGGGTGAGGTAAGTTGTTGCAATTCTTAAGGTAGCATTGGGATCTTTGGGACGGCGACCGGCGACCTGTGACTCGACTGCTTAGTATGAATTAATATGAATGACTGCTAAAATGATTTCGGCTGAGGGTGAGCTAAGTTGTTGCAATCTTAAGGTAGCATTGGGATCTTTGGGACGGCGACCGGCGACCTGTGACTCGACTGCTTAGTATGAATTAATATGAATGACTGCTAAAATGATTTCGGTTGAGGGTGAGCTAAGTTGTTGCAATCTTAAGGTAGCATTGGGATCTTTGGGACGGCGACCGGCGACCTGCGACTCGACTGCTTAGTATGAATTTATATGATGGACTGCTAAAATGATATCGAATGAGGATGAGGTAAGTTGTTGCAATCTTAAGGTAGCATTGGGATCTTGGGACGGTGACAGGCGACCTGCGACTCGACTGCTTAGTATGAATTAATATGAAGGTCTGAGGAATACAAGACGATTCCTTTTCCCAAGATGATTTCCGCGATTTCCAAGATGTTGCCTTTGCATCGGAATCCTACCTTTCCTCAACACGGAATCCTACGATACCAATGTGCACTTGTAATTTGTTTGACAAAACAAATCTCATTCGATAGACTTTTTTTTTATTCATAATTGGTTAGCCCTTGGCATCATCTCACCTGATGGTAAGTGACGATGATGCTGAAGATGGAAGCGGTCTTACCAAGATTCCCCAATGCAATGGAGAACTGGCTATCTTATCTTCAAGCCGGAACACATCAATGATGTTAACACTGATGTTTGGCGGCAGGACTTAGATAAGATGGTGATAGCTAGCCAGGCGGGCTTATGAAATGCCCTACCACCAACCAAACCGAGTCTTACAAGTTGACCCCACCGGGAATCGAACCCGCGACCTCCTGGTGTGAAGCGAATGGACCAACCAATACGCCACGGAGGCGGTTCTTTAATTCTTTCATCTGGAGCAAATATTCCGGGTGCATAAACTGCTACCGCTTAGTGAGCAAATAACATTAGAAAATATGTATTTTAGTGTCCAAAAACCAAAAATGCCCTGAACCTATTGGAGCTTGGCTGCTTCATTATTTCAATAGAATGTTAACTACCAAATTACAACTAAGTACCAATTTCTCTTGTTAATATACCTGCATAGATATAATATGCAAATTTAATTGAACTAAGCTAAGACAGATCATAATTGCTTAACTTAAGAGGCAGTGGGCGAGGCACATAGCTCGTAGAACAGATGTCCGTTGAGGTAGTAAAGTTATCGAGTGGCGACCGCGCACCGGGAAACGTAGCGTAGGCAGGCCTCCCACTCGGTGGACCGATGACGATATGGAAATCCTTCGGGAAGGCCTATGTTCAGCAGTGGACGTACAACGGCGATATTAGTAGTAAATATACTTTGCGGTGTATATTCCCTTTAACAATATTAGTTCAATCATAATCCACTCAATCCTCTCATCAGCAATAAATGAAAATGTCAATTTCAAAACCTTTTCACTCGAGCATTAACGAGAATTTTTGAGTTCCCACGAAATCTGATTCCTTCAGAGCCCCTCTTAGCTTTTTAGCGAAATTTGCATTTTTTCAACATCATATAATTGAATACCTCAACATTTTTCGGGATCAAAGAAGGGGTAAAAGTCTTCTAACTTTGAATTGTAGGGCAATTTGATACCAGTTTTTTGTGGCATTCTTGCCGTGTTAGCTCTTAACTTTCTCGACCCCGTAGTATGGTACGTATAGGAAGTATTTTTTTGGCGAAAAAAAGAAGTTTTTCCAATTTTTATGAAAATTTGTTTCGTAAAAACCGAACATCTCAATTCTTTAAATACGTACTTAAAATTATAAACGTAGAAATATTTGTTTAATGTGGAATTAGTGTAGATATATACCAGTATGACCGAACATCTCAATTTCGTCCGTCCGTGCGTCCGTGCGCTTCCATCCGTCATGCTTGGCTCTGGTCTGGAGGCTAAATCTTTAGTCCGTGTACCTCTATATGAAGAGGGGGTGATTTTTTTTTCTTTGACGTACCCTATCGTATGAAGTATCTTTGAATAGGTCTTTTAAAACTATTGAGGGTTTGCTAAAACTATTTTGCGATTAAGGGGTCTATTTGCGAAATATTGAGCTTTAAAGTGCATTTATTTGTTAGAATCGTATGTTTTCTTACAGTCAGGTTTTTAATTTTTAATTATTTCCTAAAGTTATTAAACGTTCAATTTTGCTCGGTAGATAATGGACTTCCGGTACATAGTATATACGGAGGGAAGAGTGGAGGACTGGATGAACCTCGTGCTGAACGAAATGCGAAGCACCAATAGGTTCATCACGAAAAAGGCTATATTCTATTATGGGCGAAACTGGAAGGTACCCAGGTATGTCCTATATTTGCTCATTTAACTTTCACTCTAGATTGAGTGTAGCGTTGATCTGTGTAAGATTTTTTTTTTTTTTTTTTGGTGCGCCTTTGTGGAGAACAGTGTTTAACCTACTTGTGTACTAAGGTACACTAGCTGATTATTCCGTCGAGTAAAAAATATTAAAGACTTAAATTCGCGTTAACAAAGATGGAGAAGACACTTTCTCGAGTGCCTACCGCGCTTCGGAAGACGTGGTATCGTATGACCCTCATCACGTCGACTAATAAACCTGAAGCTTGCAGTATTATGCAACTTTATGCATGAGGCTCAAAAGTGTCCTAAATCGAGGCCATTATGTCAAAAACGTCTTCCTGCTTAAAACGTTTACTTTGGTTTCTCGGTAACGGCTCTAGCGATTTAAATGAAATTTCGTATTTAGTTAATGTTTTACATTCCAAGGCTATCTAGATAGGTTTCATCCCTGAAAAAATCAGTTTTCACCAAAAATATTCCAAAAATAGCCCAGGTTCTGTTCCTAATTAAACATACCAATCCCACTATTGACATAACATTCTTTTGAACCAACATCAGTGTAGCTTTCTGTTCTTGCGAAGAATAGCTGGCAGAGGTGGTGGAGGCGAGAATGAATTACTTTATTTTACAGGAAGCAAAATGTCTTTATTTTAAATAAGTTAAGTAGGTACATATAGTTCTTTATGAGGAACAGCAAACAGCGGAATGCTCAAAACGACACTTACAAGACCAGTAGTTCATATTGCTGGTTAGAGGGGGAGCTCCAATCAGAGAGCCTTAACATCATGCCACAGCACTTCCCTATTGGTTCTTTATGACATGATGTCTATTTTTGTATGGTGGAGGGGCAGAGCCACAGTGTAGGTAGACGATGTAGCGGCAGTGTGTCTCTAGTGCAGGCAACTACAGTAGATTCACGAACACTTTCTTAATCCTTTACCTCTACTATATCCCTTTTAGAACGGAATGGATTCTCGAGTACCAAGGCATGGTGTGTTTAGCCGCCAACGGAGTTTGGTGGACGGCGGAAACCGAGGAGACCTTCGTAAGAATTCGTAAAGGCAACAAGAGGGCTATGAAGGAACATCTGCAGCAACAGAACGAACAGTTGGATGCGCTCGTAGTGAAGGTCAGGCAAGGTGAGTTTGTACCGCAATACATAGATTAACTGACCTTAAGCACGGTCATTACCTAGATGGCATTTTCCTCGACCGTTTCCGAGCGTCGCAAGGCTCTTTAAGCCGTTCATGCCGGCTGCTTGCACTGGACGGCAGTCGTTAAGCCGTCTCAGAGGCTTTCTAGGCGGCTTGAAAACTTTCGATGGTGTGGATGGGATCCGCCACTACAGTCCTTCAACCTCTTCTAATCTGGACTTGGCGACCATGTGTAGAGTTTAGCCTAACCTTCCCGAGTTTAGGAAGAGACTCATGCCCCATCTGTGGGGACGTCATGGGTCGTAACGCCCTTTTAAAAGTTGAGAAAAATGTGTGTGTGTGTGTGTGTGCGTCTGATTAGCAGAGAAACTACTCATCATACTCGTATCAGCCGAAAAACGTCCACTGCTGGACAAAGTTCTCCTCCAAGAATTTCCACGACGACCGATCCTGCGCTGCCCGCATCCAGCGGCTTCCCGCGACTTTCACCAGATCGTCGGTCCATCGTGTGGGAGGCCACCCAAAGGGCGATGGAGCGAGCTATGCTAAGCGACGGAATGAGGAGATCCGTAGGAGATCTTAAGTGGCCGAAATAGCTCACATAATCGCTAAAATTAAGTGGCAGTGGGCATATTTCCCTAAGTGACATGGCTCGTAGAACAGATGGCCGTTGGGACAATTAAGTTCTCGAGCAGCTACCGCGCACCGGAAGACGTAGCGTAGGCAGGCCTCCCACATGGTGAAAACTACTCTAGTAAGCAATAACTCGACTAAGGCCCGATCGCCCTAATTCAGGGTAGACTCGAGCCTTCGGTGGGGAAGTATATGAGCTGATATGATGATGAAGCAATAATTTTACAGATTTGTGTGCGAACGATCGTTTGAAGTTTAGAACTATAACTACGATTGACGTCCACGCTCGGGACATCATCGAAAACTTCGTCCGAGACAATGTGACAGAAGCAGCCGAGTTCGAATGGGAGAGCCAGTTGAGGTTTTACTGGCTGAAAATATACGATGCTCTGTGGGTCAAACAGTGTACTGGTAAGCAACTACAGGATGTTAACTACGATTGACGTCCACGCTCGGGACATCATCGAAAACTTCGTCCGAGACAATGTGACAGAAGCAGCCGAGTTCGAATGGGAGAGCCAGTTGAGG
Organism: Coleophora flavipennella; assembly: GCA_947284805.1. NCBI lineage: Eukaryota > Metazoa > Arthropoda > Insecta > Lepidoptera > Coleophoridae > Coleophora > Coleophora flavipennella. Next base: position 9,453,876 of record OX369265.1, on the reverse strand, counting down.
TTTTACTGGCTGAAAATATACGATGCTCTGTGGGTCAAACAGTGTACTGGTAAGCAACTACAGGATGTGAGGGACAGGTTTCCGAAAACTGATAGAGTTCATCAGTGGATTTTCTTTTAGGAAATATTTGAATTTTTTTCCTCTTTTTAAAAAAGCAACAATGTATGCAAAACTCTGCCGGCTAGCGATCACTAACTTACTGTGCGTGTGAATCTTTGGCGTCGCATTGGCGCGACTTCGCTTTACATTGCGTAGGAAAAATGTAAAGAAACACGATGTTTTGGTTTACATTCCATTCCTGAACTTTTTGTTTAAGCCTATTATCTTAGTATGATAAACTGAACGCACCGTTTATCGGTTTTTGGAAACTTATCCCTTACATCTTATATTAGTTTCTTCATAAAAAGCTGAAACCTTTTGTTGTTTGAAACTAACGTAACAAATAAGTTTTGAATGTAAAGTATTATTTTATGTATTTTATTACTAACAACTGACGTAAAACTTTTGCAGGCTTAACAAAGCCTTTACAGTAAGAGACAAAACATAAGGGCTGATTCTCTTTTGCGGGTTGCAATATAAACTTACGTTATTTTACTAATAAATTAGATCTACTGCTTATTGGTTCTGGGCTCCTGGTTTCGCATTTTGGCTCCTTTTCGGGCCAATTAACTTGGGTTTCCGTACCATTAACATTGGGCGAGTTCCTATGAAATATGTGAAGTCTACGTATTGAATAATTGTTGCCGTGTTTCTCGCACCGGACACCTACTTAAATGAGAGATTGTCAGAAAGGATCGTTGTCCCAAATATTGCTGTAAAACTTGATAGCGTAGAAACTAAATAATTTCCCCATCAAACTGTGTAGTGTGTAGTAATTTACATTGCGAGTAATGTACGTTGCGAGCCACGTTAATGATAATGATGATTCAAGATGAAAGTTTATATGTATAATACATACGTATTATATTACAGAGAAGCCGAAAAACTAAAGATTTATAATGAGACATCTTTTTCTTTTTTTACACAGTATAAAAACGATGTCGCTTCCACTGTCTGTTCGCTTAGATCTTTTTAACTACTCAACCGATTTTTAATGCAATTTTCATCAATAGATAGAGTGATCCAAGAGGAAGGTTTATATTTATAATACATATATATTATGGTATAGAAAAACTAAAAAATTCAAAGATTTGTAATATTTTCTTCTTCTTTTCTTCATATAGCAAAAAATGAAGGCGCTTCCGCTGTCTGTTCGCATAGACCTTTTAAACTACTGAACCGATTTCAATGCAGTTTTCAGCCATAGATAGAGTGATCCAAGAGGAAGGTATAATATAACCATATTATAGTACAGAAAAGCCGAAAAATTCAAAGATTTGTAATGTGATGTCGTGACAAACATATTTTTGTGCGCTTAAATCGCAAACGCTTGCTAAACCTTACGAGATGGATCAAATTAATGTACTACGGAATAGTATATCTTAAAAAGATCGATAAAAAATGCGCAATGGCATATATTTATCTTCTAAGGATAACCCACAGTAATCATTTTTATCTTTAAAATTAAAAATATGTGTTATTTACCGAGCTATTTTATACAATACAGTATTCTTAATCCAATTAAATACATTATATACGTCGTACATTTTATTTATATCAAAACTTTCCTAAACAACATTTCATTAAAAATCAAATGGATAAAAGTAAAATGCGACTGGCGGGCCGTACGTTTCGCCCCGGTCGGCGGTAATATTGCATACAAAGATATCCTGTAGTATAAACTAATCATAAAATTATTAATCACTCCACACTGTCCCATGTAGTATCTACATTGAATCCGTGCAAAGCCGGGGCGGGTCGCTAGTTACATGATATAATTATAGAGATATTTATGTTACAAGTGACACAAAAGAGTTGTTACTAAAGGTAATAAAGATAAAGTGACATGAGTTCATGATATTTATTTAGTGCGTAAACCAATCTATGAAGCACATAAGAATAAATTGGATCCAACGTAGCAAATCCTACTAATATTATAATATAAGCGTGAAAGTTTGTAAGAATGTATGACTAATATTAAAAACGCGAAAAGGACGCTGCTGCACATCCTCCGGTTTTGATCGGGAATAATGGTACTTGTATGTGTCTCCCGCTGCTTGCAGCATTATGCTGAGTCGGGGCCGGTACGGCAAAGTGCACATAGTATGTTCACAATCGTATCGTACCCATATTTTTCTACTTTTTCTTTGTGTTATTTGTACCTATTTTGTTATTTTTATTTAGTCTGTGTGTATTTTTGTCGAATAAATGTTATCTTATGTTGTTTTACTTTTTTAGGGTAGCACCACAGGCCAAAGAAGCATCTAATCTTTATTCCTTTATAGGTCTATTCGAGTACGGCTACGAGTACATGGGTCTGAACGGCCGTCTCGTGATCACCCCGTTGACAGACCGAATCTACTTGACGATCACTCAAGCACTTACCATGCAACTAGGTGGAGCGCCGGCTGGTAAGTCTTAAGGATTCCCCTACCTAACTAGAGCGCCGCCATCAGTAAAAAATAATTACTCGCTGAGTACATAATTTATCGAAAACATTAGACGATGAATTTGAAGAATAGGGACTGTATTTTATTTAAAAACTATCAACTCAGTGAAATATAGTTCGCTGTAATTACAGTTAGTAAGTGCCAAAAGCGGCCACTTTTAGCACTTATGCTATCTGTAACTACAACAAGCTATGTTTCAAACAGTTGATAGTTTCTAAGTTAACAGTACCTACACTTCAAATTCATTGTCGAAAAATTTTGATAAATTATGTACTCAGCGAGTATTTATTTTTTAACTAATGGCTACGCTAGTTACCTGGAGAATGGCCCTTATAGCATTTAGTTTATGCGGTGTCTTTTATACAAATTTATACGCATACTTAATAATACTCCGGATCATCGGCCAAGTAGATATCTAGGTCAGGGTTTTAAAATCTCTACGCGTCCCCTCTACCCCTTTGAGTCAATTTAGTTTATAATTATTATACGACACTGTGCTTAAATTAATATAGCATTACTTACAAGGTATTAGGTAAAACAGAACATATTTTTATAAGCTTTTATTTAACTTGCAATATATCTACCTACTCGTATGTTTGTTCGGGTGGAATCTTGCAAGTTAAATTTGACCCATTTCCCGGTTTCCGATTGAGTTGAAATTTTGCATGCGAATGTATACTGTATGTAGCTTTTAGTTGCAAAAGCTTGTACTTAAAAGTTTCTAGGTTTTTCGAAAATTTTTGAACGAAACCTACACTCATAAACTGGACAACTTTTGTTTTACAACTTTGCTGAAATCGTACAAAAAAATGGTTACCCATGCTAAGAGTTGGCTAATCAGCTGATTGAGCCAAAATATTTCTTTGATTTCCACCAAGTTAAGTTCTTCAATGTCATGAGTAGGAGGAGCCCTTAAGAATATGCTCTGTTTCATTTAACATCACTGAATGCTTTGCTTGCTCAACAGCGAAACATAGATTTGTTTTTCACTAGTTTTAATAAGAATTTTATAGAATGTTACTGTTATTTTTAGGTCAATTGTCTTGCACATACTTTGCTTCGCTGTAGGTGTGGCAAGCAATTGTTATATATAATAAACAAAATATGTGTGTATGTATAACTTTTCCACTTAATTGATAACGTTGCATTAATTTTCCACGTTTGCAGGACCGGCTGGTACTGGTAAAACAGAGACTACCAAAGATTTAGCTAAAGCGTTAGGTCTGCTATGTGTTGTGACTAACTGCGGTGAAGGCATGGACTTTCGAGCTGTTGGACAAGTAACATTTTTTTTCTTGATTTATTGTTACACTTGTTTGCTAAACTTAAGTGGCAGTGGGCGGGGCACATAGCTCGTAGAACAGATGCCCGTTGGGGCAGTAAAGTTCTCGAGTGGCGACCGCGCACCGAAAAACGTAGCGTAGGTAGGTCTCCCACTCGGTGGACCGATGACCTGGTAAAGGTCGCGGGAAGCCGCTGGATGCGGGCAGCGCAGAACCGGTCGTCATGGAAATCCTTGGGGGAGGCCTATGTCATAGTGTTAGTTTTCAGCAGTTATGTATGTATCTATTTTTTCAAGTGGCAAATTCACTATTTTTTTCAACCGACGACTTCAAAAACGGTTCTCAATTAGACTGTTGGTATTGTGAACCGATTATACTTATTCTTTTTAGGGTTCCGTAGTACAACTAGGTACAATCATCATTTCAGCTCGTAAACGTCCCCACCGAGGGGCTCGAGCCTACCCTAAATTAGGGCGATCAGTGAATTAGTCGACCACGCGGGTCCAGTGCGGGTTGGTCGACTTCACACACAACCTGCGAGTTTCTTCGCAGGCGTGTGTAGGTTTCCTTATGATGTTTTCCTTCACCGTTAAAGCAATCAGTAAGTATATGTACGTAAGTTTTTGAAAAACTTATTGGTACATTTGCCGTCCAGATTTGAACCCGGTTCCTTTGGTTAGAAGGACCGAGTCGTTACCGGTTGAGCCACCGACGCTTTTTAACTAGGTACAGTAAGGAACCCTTATAGTTTCGTCATGTCTGTCTGTCCGTCTGTCCGTCGATCTGTCCGCGGCCTAGCTTCTAGACTATTAGTAGTTAAGAGCTGAAATTTGGCAAAGATATATATTATAATAACGCGAAGAGAACTGTAAAAAAAATTTTGAAAAAAAAATCTTTTTATGGGTACAAATAAAGTAGGGATTATTTTTTTTCTCGTCAAACTCAGTCGTGTGGGGTATCGTTGGTTAGAACCTAAAAAATAGTTGTGAGTCTTCTAAGACCATTTTATAATTAAGGGTTCCGTTTTCGAAAAATTGGGCTTGAAAGTGCTAAATTTTGTTGTAGTCGAGTGTCCCCACCACCTAACAACTAAACCGCTGTATTTGGAAATTTGAAAAAATTCATGGAAGTAGTCTATATAATGAATTCTTAAGGAAAACTATCAAAGCTTATAAGGCTTTTCTAGTTGACGAGCAATAGTCGATCAAAAAAGTTCGTATATATACTAACCTGCTCAAAAATGATGCGCGTTTTAGAATATATCAAAATGGAACAAACTTCAACAAACATATTGGCAACTACGGAAACCTACATTGCGCTTGGCCCGACACGCACTTGGCCGGTTTTTTTGATTGATATGTTAGCCTTCAGAGTGGTCCCATGTAAACTTTATCAAAATTGTTTAATTCTACTTGGTTGTTGCGGTTGAAGTAGTTTTTTTAACGTATTCACTGTGTTCAATTAGACAACCCGCAGTGGGCCCTCGTGCACACATTAGATAATAGTACCGCATTCAGGGTAGGCTCGGGCCCCTCGGTGGGGACGTATATGAGCTGATATGATGATGATTGTATTGTATTGAATTTCTATATTTCGTAGATCCTGGCAGGTCTCTGTCAGTGCGGCGCTTGGGGATGTTTCGACGAATTCAACCGTATTGATATCTCAGTACTGAGCGTCATCTCCACGCAACTGCAATGCATAAGAAGCGCTCTCCTTATGAAGTTGAAGAGATTCACGGTGAGATATTTTAAATATTGCCATTCTTAGTTTAGTGGAAGCCAAAGAACATCTTTGATTGTGGAACTTCTTGAGCCTGTTGCAATCAACAATGCTAGCAAACAATATATATTTTTTATTGACAATTGGTAAGCCCTTTGCATCATCTCACCTGATGGTGACGATGATGCCGAAGACGAAAGCGGGCTTACCAAGATTCCCCAATGCAATGGAGAACTGGCTATGAAGATAAGTCTTCAAGCCAGAACACATCAATGTTGTTAACACTGATGTTTGGCGGCAAGACTTAGATAAGATGGTGGTAGCTAGCCAGGCGGGTTTAGAAAATGCCCTACCACCAAAGATAATTATAGCTACCACCAACCAAACCGAGTCTTACAAGTTGACCCCGCCAGAATCGAACCCGCGACCTCATGGTGTGACTAACCACTACGCTACGGAAGCGGTTGTTCTGATTCTTGTTTATCAATTTAATAATCGCTTCCGTGGCGTAATGGACTATCATCCATTCGCTTCACACTCGTAGATCGTGGGTTCGATTCAGGTCGGGGTACTTAGTAAGCTTCGGGTTGTTATCTTTCTTTAAACATTTTGATTATTTTATATACAATTTTCTAATCTGTATCGTACAGGGTTGCCAGAAAAAAAAACCCTTATTTTTTTTATTTTATATCTAGGGGTATCCAAATCACCCCCAGTATGTTTCGCAAAAGTTCACGGTTTTCAAAATCTTCGCGTTTTTCAGATTTTGTGAAAAAAACATCATTTAACTTCAACAATTAAGTTAACCAAATATTTAATAAATCTTTCTCGTCTTATCAGCTTTCCAATAATAAGAAAGACAAAAAATTAACTAATTATACAAAAATTAATATTTCTGTACAAATGGTGCATCAGTTACTTATTAGTAAAAAAATATTTTTTTTAATTTTGTGATTTCCAATATTTATCATGCCTTTCCTATCATCAGACATCTATTTTATCATTGATTAAACAGCCATTTTAATATCATTGATTCGCATGCTAATCGAAAAATAAGAACCTGAGGTTTTTTCATACAAAATTGTTGGAGCAAATGTATAAAACTCGATACACCCTTCTGGGTAATTCCCAATTTTCTGTTTCTTAAAAATTTGTTACAAATTTTTTGAAATGAGATTTTTTTTATTTTTTTTAATGGTTCAATCAAATGCTTTTTTGTACAATAATAAAAATATGTATATACAGATAATAAGTAGTACAGAATACACAGTAAAATTTTAAATTGTACAATGTAGGTGACCTTATTGCTTAAAGCAATTTCTTTCAGGCAATAGTTTGTTGTATGGATTTTGTTTTAACCGACATAGTCCAGCAATGATATTTTTCATACAAAATCTGAAAATCGAAACGCGAATATCTTGAAACTCTGGACTTTCGCAGAGCATACATGGGGATGATTCAAATACCCCTAGATAGGAGGCATCCAAAAAACATTATGGACGTGTCTTTTCTGGCCACCCGGTTATATCTGAGTTGTACTTAAATATCTGCTCTTCAGTTTGAAGGTCAAGAAATAGCCATGGACAGCAAAGTAGGCATCTTCATCACCATGAACCCTGGCTACGCGGGGCGTACTGAACTACCGGAGTCGGTGAAGGCACTGTTTCGACCCGTGGTCTGCATTTTGCCAGATTTGGAGATGATCTGTCAGATATCGCTGTTTTCCGATGGGTTTTTGACGGCTAAGGTGAGAAGTAGGGAATACATCACGCATTGTGATTTGGACACTTCAACATACCATTCACCTAGTATCATACTTAGTTCCTTTTCGGGATACATTTTATAGCTTTTTTACCGCTTATCCAGTACAAATATTTATATTTCTCTGAATGGCCAAATTGATTAAATTTTTAAAATAGCATAACCACGTGAAATGAAAGAGTTTATAAATAATTTGTACCTCTTTTAAAAGAGAATATTCTATTATTTACTTCAGTGGTACATATCTTGCCGGTAAAGTGTGAAATAAAAAAAATAAAACTAAACTGGGCAAAAAAATCCAAAAATTATAAAAAAGGTCATGATTCGCGGCAGATTGCGTGGAAACTATAAGTGTACTATAAACACTTTTGTATGTATGACAGATTTATAGTAAAATTATCAAGAATCATGTCGTTTTATACACTTTTTTCATGTGCCGTGTACGGTTTTATTTTAAACTGAAAAAAAACAAACAGTTTTGTTTACTAAAATCTACCTCAAATACAGGGTCTTGGGTAATAGATAGCATTTTTTTGAGAAGGACTCGTGTAACTTGAAAAAATGTTGTTGAAATTGGGCAATGGAGCGAGTTATGCGCGGAGTTTCTCTGCGTGATCGAATCAGAAACGAGGAGATCCGCAGGAGAACCAAAGTAACCGGAAGAGCTCACAGAATCGCTAAACTAAAGTGGCAGCGGGCAGGGTACATAGCTCGTAGAACAAATGGCCGATGGGGCAGTAAAGTTCTCGAGTGGCGACTGCGCACCGGAAATCGTAGCGTAGGCAGGCCTCCCACGCGGTGGACCGACGACCTGGTGAAGATCGCGGGAAGACGATGGATGCGGGCGGCGCAGGACCGGTCGTCGTGGAAATCCTTGGGGGAGGCCTTTGTCCAGCAGTGAACAATTTTCGGCTGATATGATGTTGAAATTTCAAAAAAAAAACTTGAAATAGCTCAGCTGATTAGGTAGTTACATGGAAAGCATTTTTTTACGGTTTGGGCAGTCGTCGTTTTTCAAATTCATGTGTTCCTCTAAAAAATATGGTATATTTTAGCTAACCTCGATTAGCACACAGCGCCGCCAAAAGAAATAAATAATTTTCTGATTCTTATGGACTTAATTTGAAATCGTTGAGTATTTTGCACATATAGGGGCCCACAACTATTGTTTAATTGTTATTTTTTAGTCATGTTTTTCAAAACTGATAAAAGTGCCCACTTTGGACATTATCGACAAACATAACTTGTTGATAGATAATAGGTAAATCTATACAACAACAATTTAAAAAATACTCAATGATTTCAGTTGAAGTCCTAAAGAATGAGTAACTTATTTATATCTATTGGCGGCACGAGTGTGCTAATCGAACCGCCTACCTTAAATGCATTTTTTTAATATTCCACAGGTGTTAGCCAAAAAGATGACGGTCCTATACAAAGTGGCTCGCGAGCAGCTGTCAAAACAGTCCCACTACGATTGGGGCTTGCGGGCGCTAACAGCTGTGCTGCGAATGGCGGGGACACTGAGGCGCGACTCGCCCGGTCTCAGCGAGATCATGGTGCTGATGAGGGCGCTCAGGTAACTGGAATACGGGGTGACTTTTCTTCGCTAAAAACGGAAAATGGTAATTTAGTACTACCGTACCATATTATGGGGCAATTGACTGCAAAAAAATATATTATGAAATAAAAAAAAAACCTTTTTTAATTTTAGAAATCACTGCCATTTTCGATTTTTAATTAATTCTTCTTGTAATAATTTGTGTGTGAAGTCGACCAACCCGCACAGGCCCGCGTGGTTGACTAAGTTCCGATCGTCTTAATTCATTATAAGCTCAAGCCCCTCCATGAAGACGTAATATGATAAAGTCACACAAAAAGTATGACGTCATAGATCAAGATTTTAAACATTTTTAAAACAATCAGTTTTTAACAGTTTATAAAAAGTAAGATAACTGGTATACAATTACGCTTGGAGCAAAAAAGGGTTCATTAACCCACCCCCATACAAAAATTGACAATTAGTATGGGAAGTATTTTTTTGTGCTCAGTTTGTATAGGTTTCATAAGGCGAGGCATTGATTGGAACAGTTGTCTGTGTTTATTTCTTGACGTGTAAAGAATAAAGAAAATAACCATACTTTTGCACTTATCAGCGTTTTGTTTATCAGCGTCAATTAAAAACTATAATTTAAAAATCCTAATAGCATATTGAAGAGTGTGTTGAGAGTAATCGACTTGGAAAATTTAGAAGTTTAAATCGGTCTGATTTGACTGTAGAATGCAAAACTCTGAAGTTTTTTTATATATTTTTTTCAGCTGGCAAAATGAAGTCATTGAAATGAATAATTAGGTTACAAAATATCACTTCCATATGTTTTGTAATTACTGAGAAAAACCAAGATCCCTGCGTGCGACCAAAGTTTCCAATGCGTCGCCTCAAACATAGTTCTTCAGTGTTGTGGAGAGTCTACCATTTGCCACTTTCTAGCGAATAAAAAGTCACTATAGTATTTAGGCAACTTTATAAAACCTACTAATCATAATTAATAATAAAATTAAAACCGACCGGCCTCACTTTTGGCAAAGTATATAATTATATTAGTACTAACATACACTATGGACACTCCCTGCCGCTCTCTAGATTGCGACCTAACCCCCTCGTCACCCAGATTGATACAGATTGGTTACATTGGTTGTCGAACGTATAGGATTTCGCCACCATTTTGTTTGTTGTCATTTCTGTCCCGTTGTTGTATGAAGTGTCCAGGGTGTGCTTTTGGTGGCCATTTAGATTTTTTTATTGCACCTAAAATTTGCCCAGGGAGTGGAATTGTACAGTACATTATTTTAGTTAAAGCACACCTCTCTATCTCTTACTGTTTTGGCGGGGAGTTGGCCATCTCCATAAACGGCTGAATTTTATCAAACATAAACATCTCGGTTAATCTAGCTGTCAAATAAAAAAACCGCATTAAAATCGGTCCACCCTTTTGGAAGTCAAAATGCCCCACCCCTCTGTTTGCGTCGCGGGTTATTAAAATTAGATTTCCCTCGAAACAAACGCAAAAAGCCAACATCACGCGGTGTTCCCAGGCGGTCACCCATCCAAGTACTGACCGCGCCTGACGTTGCTTAACGAACGGTGATCGGTTACGTCGGTGATCGAACGAGAACCGGTGTATTCAACGTGGTATGGACGTTGGCGACAGAAGATATTAAATAGGTTTTCAGTAACTGCGAAGTGGGTTCCTCCTAACTAGATTTTCTGAGTTAGAATCCATTGAGAAGGGCCAATATACCATTGAGTTATTTGAAACATAGGAACAGAGACACAGTTTTTGCTTTAGTGTGAGTGCAAAGGAAACAGGTGAATGCGGTGAGTGTGGGGAAAGAGTCATAAATAAGGCGACAGTTGCTCGTGCCTCAAAACGGTAGCCGCTTTACACTATTGGTGTTGCACTCATACATGCCAAAACCGTCTCACGATAATTTGCCTGTACCTACATTTACTAGCCAAAATATATCTCGAGGGCACTTGCAAGTCTGATTTAACCAAATGTGTATGTAGGAAAGTCGAGTGGCACAACGTCCGTAGGTGTAAATCTACAATGCCCACGTTCTCTAGCTAGAACTTGTGGAAGATAATAGCTGCGTTCGAAATGGCGGGGGCAACTGACACGGGACTCGCCTAGTCTCAGCGGGATCATGGTGCTGCTGCCGCTTCTCTCTGATCCTCCCCCGTCCAAGCAACGACCTAAGCCGAGGTCCGTGTCCACCTGGCAGTTGCATCTTTTTGCTTTACACTAGGTTGAGTGCCTTCCGTACTCGCCTCCCCTGCCCGGTGAATTTGTAAAGGCCCCCACGGCCAACAACAAGCTAGTCCTTCCGAAAAAAAAAATGGTGCTGATGAGTGCGCTTAGGTGACCGAAATACAGATCATGGTGCTGATTAGTGCGCTCATGTGATGGAAATACAGGATGACTTTTATTGCTAAACGGAAAATGGGTCATAAGTAAGTACCTACTGCTTATGAAACATAACAAAGTGATCCAAGGAACGTATATAGATGGGCAATTGACTTAAAAAGAATTGAAAATTCATGAAATAACGTATAATTTCAGTAAAACATAATTAAAAAATCATTGAGGCATTATGACGACGTAGTTCAATATTTTAAAATTTTCAGAACTGAATCTCGTTTTTGTCAGTTTATAAACAGTAAGTCAAATGACTAGTAGGCAACTATTAATTTGAGCAAATTATATGATGAACATTTTGCTAGAATTTTTTTTTGAGATATACTTGCTCACTTTTAGTTCTGATATACATTTTTGTCTTATATACAAATTATGCTGCGAGAAAGTTTCTGCAACTTGGGTTGGTGCGTATCGTTTATTTACTGTCCTCATGTCAGTGTCATGCATTAGTAGTCTTCGATTATGCCGCTTCTCAGTCTCAGCTAATAAAAATCAGTCTAGAGACCTTCATGAAAACTAGAAATAAAAAGTAGTCACTCGTAATTGTACAGTCAAGGAATTTAATTTCCAACTCACCTAAGGTTCAACATCGTTTAAATAGAACACCTGGAGGTCGCGGGTTAACTCATCATACTGACCAACTTTTGCCAAGAAACCCATAGTCAATTTTTAAAAACAAATTTGGACCCTTCTTACTAAAATAAAATGTATAAAATTGGCCGATCAGCTGATCGATTTGTATGAAGAGTATTTTTTTTTTGCGATTTAACAAAGTCGTAGAAAAAAGTTGTTCAGTATGATGAGTAGAAGCCCCAGTTAACGGGACCTACACCAATTTTGTTACTACCTGTATTAGGTCTTTAGTCATGCAATATAAATTCATCAAAATTATTTAAAAAAAATATATATTTTTTGTATGATTAAAAAAATTAACGGCCTACCGTATAATTTATTTCTTTGACGGTTCTGATTCTTGTACGATAGCTATTGGCTGACGCAAACCCGTCTTACTTTGAAAATGATGGCCTTCCATACAAACTGACAACCCTTATTATATTCTGTCTATGCCAAATTTCAACTTTCTAAGTCGCCTGGAAGTGTTGTATCTTTTTGATGACCAGTGAATATGTGAGTGAATGAGTGACGAAATATAAAATCTTCGATAATAGTACATTACTGCAGCGGCCAGCAAAAGAGCCATTGATGGACGAACGTGTAAACGTAAACGTAAGTCCCAGCAATGCCTAGTTGTGGCCAAGGCTTGTATAGTACTTTTCTCAAATAATGCGCGGAAATTAAAACTTCAATAATTACTTTTCAAAATCAATGACTAACAACTATATATTATGTATATATTATATATTATGTATCATATTTATTTATGTTACATTTATTTTATTAAATTAGGCTACTACGTAGGTTTAAACGTAATATTAGTTGTATTGATGTTTTTTTTTTAACTAGCTTGTACGTAATTACGTGTTTCTTTGTCCTACTAAGTCCTCTGTTTGATATTGCAAAGGTTGACTGGAAGAGATCCCTCTAAGGGATAAGTCCGCCTTTGTACTTAGGTTTTTTTTTATGCATTATTTTAAGTGTATATTTTGTACAATAAAGAGTTTACAAACAAACAAGAATAATTTTTCACTCGCCAAAGTGTTCTATTGTTTTTTTTTCAATAAACAGCGTTCTATTTGCAAGTCAGTTCGAAATTTAAATAAAACATTTAATAAGTTATCTCCTTGGTTGCCATGTTTCAGAGTATATAGTTCCATTTTTTTATTACACGACAGATAGTAAAGTAAGTGTTGGTAACTGTGAGTTGGAATCATCATCATTATAACTGAATAATATTAGTTACCTAGGTAAAGTAATATTTAAGTTTACGTAGTAATTTAGTTGGCCGCTAAACACGACAAATATGGGTTTTCATACTACTTTTGCCGGCCGCTGCTCGCATGTAAATACATACAAATGACCAGTACAGCAATTTGATTTATCTCTAAGAAGGTTGTCAAAATAATGCTCAAATTTTCAAGGATGTTTGAGAAAACGATATTTTTGAAACCTGATTTATTGATAAATAATTAAATACTTCGGTGCGTCGGAGCGTCGGTGGCTCAACCGGTAACGACTCGGTCCACCTAACCAGAGGTACCGGGTTCAAATCTGGATGGCCAATGTACCAATGAGTTTTTCAAAAACTTACGTACATACTTACCGATTGCTTTAACGGTGAAGGAAAACATCGTGAGGAAACCTGCACACACGCCTGCGAAGAAACTCGAAGGTTGTGTGTGAAGTCGACCAACCCGCACTGGGCCCGCGTGGTCGACTAAGGCCTAATCGCCCTGATTCAGGGTAGGCTCGAGCCCCTCGGTGGGGACGTATATGAGCTGTAATGATGATGAATTAAATACACCTACATTTTCAAGCGACTTCCAAAAAGGAGAAAGTTCTCAATTCGTCTGTATGTTTTTTTTTGTGTGTTACCTCAGAACTTTTGCCTGGGTGAACCGATCTTTATGATTCTTTTTTTATTTGAAAGCTAGTGCTTCCCGTGTGGTCCCATATAAATTTTATCAAAATCATTGTAGTAATTTATAAAAAAATTAACAAAAACCAAAAATAATAATGTAAAAATGTACTAAGTTGTTGCGATGGAAGTCGGTTTTTTAACGTGTTTAGCGTTTTCAATTATATAACAAAGAATTGAAATTAGTACTGAGTCCGTATTTTTTATGGTATTAGGCCCTCACTTTTTAAAATTTTAATAATCTAAAAATCGCAAAAATAACCAATGATTCAAAAAAAAAACAAATTTAATTTCTTAAAAAAGTCTTCATGTGTAGGTAGATTAAAACTTGACAATTCCAAGAAAAAACCATAAGTGTTATGGTCCATAACTATTTGTTAGAAAACACGAAAGATACGCCCGTCTATTAAGGCGAGGTATTGATGGGAACAGTTGCCTCTGTCTTTTTACCCGACTGCGCCAGAAGGAGGGTTATGTTTTTCGAGAGTATGTATGTATGTATGTATGTTTGTATGTATGTTTGTATGTATAATTGTTTGGCACGCTCTGCAGCCTGAACGGCTGGATGGATTTTGGCTTGAGACGTGTCGTTAGATTCGTATTTACTGTGAGAGTGACACTGGGTATATCAAAATAAAAAAAACAAAATGGCGGATTTTTGGCGCCAAATTCAAATGTTTGACACGCTCTGCAGCCTGAACAGCTTGATTAATTATAGCTTGAGGGTTGTCGTTAGATACGTTTTTACTGTGAGAATGACATTAGGTATATCAAAATAAATAAAAACAAAATGGCGGATTTTTGGCGCCAAATTCAAATGAACTCATTCTTACCCGACTGCGCCAGAAGGAGGGTTATGTTTTTCGAGAGTATGTATGTATGTATGTATGTTTGTATGTATGTTTGTATGTATAATTGTTTGGCACGCTCTGCAGCCTGAACGGCTGGATGGATTTTGGCTTGAGACGTGTCGTTAGATTCGTATTTACTGTGAGAGTGACACTGGGTATATCAAAATAAAAAAAACAAAATGGCGGATTTTTGGCGCCAAATTCAAATGTTTGACACGCTCTGCAGCCTGAACAGCTTGATTAATTATAGCTTGAGGGTTGTCGTTAGATACGTTTTTACTGTGAGAATGACATTAGGTATATCAAAATAAATAAAAACAAAATGGCGGATTTTTGGCGCCAAATTCAAATGAACTCATTCAATAATAAAACTAAAAAAATGAATAAAATAAAAAACGGTAATTTAAAAAACTAAAAAACCCGCCTGCGTTTCTGTGTAATTTGGAAATGAAAAACCCTAAAACAAGAAAGTCGTCATACCCGATTGCACTTAACTTAAGAAAAATTGTAGCAGTCGGGACCCATTCTAGAAATGGAGGCATAGTGAATTGAGAGCACATACCTATATTACATTGCAGATTACTCCAATATACTGACTAGACGGCTGACTTTCTAGAATGGGTCCCGACTGCTCAATTTTTCTTAAGTTAAGTGCAATCGGGTATGACGACTTTCTTGTTTTAGGGTTTTTCATTTCCAAATTACACAGAAACGCAGGCGGGTTTTTTAGTTTTTTAAATTACCGTTTTTTTCTTTACGTGTAAAGAGTAAAGAAAATAACCTCATTTATTCACTTTTTCAATGGTTTATCGTTTTAATCAAAAACTACAATGAGAATATAAAAAATAATAACATTACTAACTTTGTATTATCATAACAAATATTGTTGTATATTTTTTTCAATTTATACTTCAAAATATTACTCATAACTAGAGTTGAAGGTAACGGTGTAGACCTATGTTTGGTTTTTTTTTTCTAGCGAGCCAAAACTGCTCAATCGTGTTTCTAATAGCTTTTAACTTTAACGAACATCATAAACAAAAAAAAAAATTTTTCAACGTTGGATTTTCTATCGTTTAGGAGTAGTTGACGTCAATAATATCAAAAGGTTTAATATTACCGCCTTAAAAGACCGCGCCCGACGCGAAGTTACTAAAATAAACGTGAGTATGTGTTCCGGCTTGAAAATAAGATAATCTTACAGAGTATGGAGCGTGTATTGAACACCAGTCAGTCAGTATGGCTTTCGCCGGGGTCGGTCAACGGGAGATCTTCTAGTGTATGCTACGCATGTATGGGGTGAAGCCATAGAGAAGCACGGTGAAGCTCTTGCCGTATCTCTCGATGTCTCTAAGGCATTTGATAGGGTCTGGCATGCTAGCCTTATTAGTAAGCTTCCTTCCTACGGAATACCTACTGGTTTGTGCAACTGGATATCTGACTTCCTGAGGGAACGCTTCATTCGAGTGGTCGTTGATGGCTTCTCGTCTGACCTATTGGCTATTGATGCCGGGGTACCTCAGGGCTCAGTTCTCTCCGCAACTTTGTTTTTGCTGCACATAAACGATCTGCTGAAACCCGGTATATTTGGGTACGCAGACGACAGCACGGTTGCGGAGAGATACTTGTCTAGTGCTCGAGCTAGGGGTCCGCATATACAATCTCAGAGAGAGGCCATGATTGAGCGCGTGAACCTAACACTCAAGGCAGTCTCTGACTGGGGCGATGCCAATCTTGTTAGGTTTAATAATATAATATTCTCAGACAAATCACACATGGTCATCTGGCCCCAAAGTAGGATTCCCTGTGTTATGGGTTACCAGAGACTGATATGCATACTTATATACGTTTAAATGGTTTAATGCCTCTAAAACGCAGGCGTGTCTATTTACTGCAAAAAGGAGTCCTTTTATCCTGACTCCTACTTTCCGAGATGAATCTATCCAGATCTCCGACCATCTTGAGCTCCTTGGCGTAGATTTAACATCCGATCTGAATTTCGGGAGATATATTGAATCCAAGGCAAAAACGGCAGCCAAAAAGCTTGGTATCCTCTCAAAGGTGAGACTATACTTCACACCAGAGCAGCTTCTAATATTATACCAAGCTCAAGTTCGGTCATGTATGGAGTACTGCTCTCACTTATGGGACGGATCGGCTCGTTACCAGCTAGATGTCTTGGATTCTATCGACCGACGCGCTAGGAGACTCATCGGCGACGAGGAACTTGTATCAAACAGGCTCCAAAGCCTCGAGCATCGCCGCAAAGTCTCCTGTCTCTCGGTGTTCTTCAGGATTCATTTCGGAGAGTGTGCCCTGGAGCTTCACAACGTCATTCCCCCCTCTCCATTTCATCATCGGACGACCAGGCGCGGAGGGCGGTTCCATCCCTTTGTCGTCAATGTTCCACCTTTACGCACGAAGCGTTTTGCGTCTTCGTTCATCATGCGAACGGCCAAGAAGTGGAATTCCCTTCCGGCGTCTGTATTCCCCGATTCGTATAATTTAGGAATCTTCAAGACGAGAGTGAATAGGCACTCTTTGAGCTTGCGTGTCACATCCTCGGCTGCATCGGCACTTACCATCAGGTGAGGTCGCACTCAAATTTTTAAAAAAAATCCAGGCCTTCATTGCGTTGGGGAATATTGGTGAGCTCGCTTCCATCTTCGGCATCATCATCACTTACCATCAGGTGAGATGATGCCAAGAGCTTAACAAATGTGAATAAAAAAAAAGAGTAGTAAGAGCGATAATTCTTCAATGGTACTAAGACATAACTGAGCACATTCATCCTTCCATACCACGTTGAATACTAGTTCTCGTCCGATCACTAAAGTTAAGCAACGTCGGGCCGGTCAGTACTTGGATGGGTGACCGCCTGGGAACACCGCGTGATGTTGGCTTATTGTTTGTTTTTATGTAATTACAAGATAACTACTTCGCAGTTTCTGTAAACCTATTTTGTGTCCTCTATCGCCAACGTCCATACCACGTTGAATACACCGGTTCTCGTCCGATCACCGAAGTTAAGCAACGTCGGGCGCGGTCAGTACTTGGATGGGTGACCGCCTGGGAACACCGCGTGATGTTGGCTTTTTGTTTGTTTTTATGTAATTACAAGATAACTACTTCGCAGTTTCTGTAAACCTATTTTGTGTCTTCTATCGCCAACGTCCATACCACGTTGAATACACCGGTTCTTGTCCAATCACCGAAGTTAAGCAACGTCGGGCGCGGTCAGTACTTGGATGGGTGACCGCCTGGGAACACCGCGTGATGTTGGCTTTTTGATTGTTGGTTTTATATTTTTAATATACCCACTTCGCAGTTACTGAAAACCTATTTTATATCCTCTGTCGCCACGCCAACGTCCATACCACGTTGAATATACCGGTTCTCGTCCGATCACCGAAGTTAAGCAACGTCGGGCGCGGTCAGTACTTGGATGGGTGACCGCCTGGGAACACCGCGTGATGTTGGCTTTTTGTTTGTTTTTATGTGATTAAACAACTACTTTGCAGTTACTGAAAACCTATTTGGTGTCCTCTTTCGCCAACGTCCATACCACGTTGAATACACCGGTTCTCGTCCGATCACCGAAGTTAAGCAACGTCGGGCGCGGTCAGTACTTGGATGGGTGACCGCCTGGGAACACCGCGTGATGTTGGCTTTTTGTTTGTTTTTATGTGATTATACAACTACTTTACAGTTACTGAAAACGTATTTGGTGTCCTCTTTCGCCAACGTCCATACCACGTTGAATACACCGGTTCTCGTCCGATCACCGAAGTTAAGCAACGTCGGGCGCGGTCAGTACTTGGATGGGTGACCGCCTGGGAACACCGCGTGATGTTGGCTTTTTGTTTGTTTTTATGTGATTAAACAACTACTTTGCAGTTACTGAAAACCTATTTGGTGTCCTCTTTCGCCAACGTCCATACCACGTTGAATACACCGGTTCTCGTCCGATCACCGAAGTTAAGCAACGTCGGGCGCGGTCAGTACTTGGATGGGTGACCGCCTGGGAACACCGCGTGATGTTGGCTTTTTGTTTGTTTTTATGTGATTATACAACTACTTTACAGTTACTGAAAACGTATTTGGTGTCCTCTTTCGCCAACGTCCATACCACGTTGAATACACCGGTTCTCGTCCGATCACCGAAGTTAAGCAACGTCGGGCGCGGTCAGTACTTGGATGGGTGACCGCCTGGGAACACCGCGTGATGTTGGCTTTTTGATTGTTTTTATGTGATTAAACAACTACTTTGTAGTTACTGAAAACCTATTTGGTGTTCTCTTTCGCCAACGTCCATACCACGTTGAATACACCGGTTCTCGTCCGATCACCGAAGTTAAGCAACGTCGGGCGCGGTCAGTACTTGGATGGGTGACCGCCTGGGAACACCGCGTGATGTTGGCTTTTTGTTTGTTTTTATGCGATTAAACAACTACTTTGCAGTTACTGAAAACCTATTTGGTGTCCTCTTTCGCCAACGTCCATACCACGTTGAATACATCGGTTCTCGTCCGATCACCGAAGTTAAGCAACGTCGGGCGCGGTCAGTACTTGGATGGGTGACCGCCTGGGAACACCGCGTGATGTTGACTTTTTGTTTGTTTTTATGTAATTACAAAATAACTACTTCGCAGTTTCTGTAAACCTATTTTGTGTTCTCTATCGCCAACGTCCATACCACGTTGAATACACCGTGCACCGGTTCTCGTCCGATCACCGAAGTTAAGCAACGTCGGGCGCGGTCAGTACTTGGATGGGTGACCGCCTGGGAACACCGCGTGATGTTGGCTTTTTGTTTGTTTTTGTGAACTCTTTATTGTATAATAAAATTTACAATTATAAATACATAATAGAAGTATGCACAAAGGTTGACTTATCCCAAATAGGGATCTCTTCCAACCAACCATTAATCGCTGAAAGGATTTAAACTCTAAGCAGAAACAAATTAGTACACAATTTAAAAGAACTAAAAACAATAATCTAAAGTAATAAACAGATAGTAAACTACAATTAGATAAAATATATAATAAATATACTTTTAAACTTATTTAATAAAATATAATAAATACATACATACCATTGCATAGTACTTTACATACTTATACATAAATAAATACATATTTAGGTCAAGTAGGAAGATACAAATAAACGTGTGTTATTTCTTCATGAGACGGGCCTTGAACGTGGAGATCGAGGGACACATTCTTATTTCCACTGGCAATGCATTCCACAAGCGAGCCGCGTGAACCTTAAATGATTAAGTGTAGGTATCAGTGCTGTGTGCAGGAATCGCAAGTGCCAGGTTTTTACTAGAGCGCAGTCGGTTATCCATTGTTGTGCGAAATACGAACCTTTCACGAAGATAATGCGGGGCACAAGGGTTAAAAAGTATATTAAAAAGATGACACAAGATATGGGTATTCCTACGCTGGCGGATGAGTGGCCAACCTATAAGTGCGGAATTCAGAAATATGGTCGTATTTTCGGAGACCGAAAATATAACGTATGCACTGATTCTGAAGTTTATCTAGCTTATCCAGTAATTCGGCCGTAGGGTCAAGATAGGCGACATCAACGTAATCCAGTAAAGGGAGTAGAAAGGAGCGGACAAGGATCTGTTTGGTATCAAAGGAGAGAAAATTTTGTAAGCGCTTCAAGGAATGCAACGAAACAAACACCTTGCGGCTAACTTCATTAAATTGCGCAGACCAAGAAAGAGTTTGGTCCATAATGATGCCAAGATTCTTAACATTAGAGGAAAGGTGTAAAATAGTACTGTTAAAGACCAAATCAGGCATCATCATGTCCTGAAATTTTGAAGAAAAGTGAGGGCTGCCTATCATAATTGCTTGAGTCTTGGCAGCATTAACACATAACCCGTGGTGATTGGATCATTCAGAAATTGTGGCAAGGTCTTCATTAAAGTTTTTAAAACCTTGGTCAAAATTTGATAGGGGAGCAGAGGAATATATTTGCAAATCATCGGCATATAGATAAAAAGAAGAAGAAAGGGCAAATGTTATACTATTAATAAAGATTGTAAAGAGAATTGGGGAGAGGATACCACCTTGAGGGACGCCAGAGTTAAGTAGGCAGGGGTCCAAGCACTTCTCACCAATTTTCACTAGTTGGTGACGGTTGAGGAGGTAAGAGTGAAACCAGGAGAGAGCTACTGAAGAAAGGTTTTTAAGTTACCTATCATTATATCAAAATCAACTGTGTTGAACGCACTACTAAAGTCTAGTAGAATTAGGAGAGTTAGATGTTTATTTTCGATGTTATGGCGAATATCGTCAGTGATTTTGATAAGTGCTGAAACAGTGCTATGACCTCTACGGAAACCAGACTGGAAAGTGGAAAGCAGGTTGTGACTGCGAAGGTAATTGGAGAGGCGCTCATGCACGAATTGTTCAAATACCTTCGAGAGCACAGAGAGGATGTAAAAAGGGCGATAATCGGAGAAGCAAGAAGGATTGGATTTTTTGGGGAGTGGAATTACATGCGCCAATTTCCACAGAGATGGGAACACTCTGGATGAAAGGGAGCAGTTGAGGATATTGGCAAGGATCGGAGATATGTGTTCTTGGATGGGAGTTATCAAGTCAAGACTTTAGCCGACGTTGCCAACAGCTTTTGTCTTTATTGACTTCAGGAATTTATGTGATTATACAACTACTTCGCAGTTACTGAAAACCTATTTCGTAACTGTTGCCAACGTCCATGCCACGTTGAATACACCGGTTCTCGTCTGATCACCGAAGATAAGCAACGTCGGGCGCGGTCAGTACTTGGATGTGTGACCGCCTGGGAACACCGCGTGATGTTGGCTTTTTGTTTGTTTTTATGTAATTACAAGATAACTACTTCGCAGTTTCTGTAAACCTATTTTGTGTCCTCTATCGCCAACGTCCATACCACGTTGAATACACCGGTTCTCGTCCGATCACCGAAGTTAAGCAACGTCGGGCGCGGTCAGTACTTGGATGGGTGACCGCCTGGGAACACCGCGTGATGTTGGCTTTTTGTTTGTTTTTATGTAATTACAAGATAACTACTTCGCAGTTTCTGTAAACCTATTTTGTGTCCTCTATCGCCAACGTCCATACCACGTTGAATACACCGGTTCTCGTCCGATCACCGAAGTTAAGCAACGTCGGGCGCGGTCAGTACTTGGATGGGTGACCGCCTGGGAACACCGCGTGATGTTGGCTTTTTATTCGTTTTTATTTGTTATCTGATTTTAAAAAATACCTACTTCGCAATGAGAATCATTCAGATATCGATATATTGGACTTCCAAGTAATAGTGAAAACGGAGTATAAAAATTTAAGCATATTACTTTTTGAATGACTCAAATCCTTCAAGAAATGACAAAGTGGAAGAAGTTTAAACTTTGGCTCTTTTAATACATGCCCCGCTGGCCTTGAATCCTATTATGACGTCATACGTTCCAGCCGGCCGGTCAGTTGGCCGGCGGATAGCTACTCTCGCGTACATTAGATCATTTCGTTGCTATAAGTGTGTTTAATAATTTTTTTTATTATTAATTTTGGAGTACAGTAAATATCTTATAGCATGGAAATCGGTAATGTTAAAGCGCAACCAGATAATTTACCAATAATAAGACTCTTTCATGGTGGCTGAATTTTTTAATAACAATACGAATTATACGAGTACAGAAGTTCGGGGAGACAAAACGAAAAAAAACTTTCTTATTTCCCGTGGCGTAATGACTTGTTCATTCGCTTTACACCTGGAGATCGCGGGTTCGAGTCCCGGCGGGGTTTAGCTTTGAAAGACTTGGTTTGGTTGGTGGTAGGTAGGGCATTTTCTAAGACCACATGGCTAGCTATCTTATCTAAGTTTTGCGACCAAACATCAATGTTAACAGCATTAATATGTTCCGGCATGTATATAAGTTAGCCAGTTACCCATTGCGTTGGGGAAGCTTGGTAAGCCCGCTTCCATCTTCGGCATCATCGTCACTTACCACAAGGTGAGATGATGTGAAGGGCTTATTAATTGTAAATAAATCGGTACTAGGTAAGCGAACTGTGACCTAAACAAAGTCTGCGACTATAATAGGTAGGTACTGCCTAAACTAGAAAATACCTGCCAAGACTTTTTGGTTCTAACTAGTAAGTAGGTACCTACTTATCGTATGTGTTAGTGCTTAGTTAAGCTACCTATCTATTGAAGAATAGATTTGCAAGGTAAGTACGAAAAAAAATTGTATTGTTATCTCTTTCATTAGTTCCGGTACTAGACCAAGATTCGTCTCCCGGGCAATATAGGTCGCCAATCGCCATGCTACCAGCGCAGGAAGGTATCAAAGTTTTTATCGGGGCATAGTACTACCTTAGTAGAAATAGGTACCTACTACAAGGTCAAAACACGTTAAACACGTATAAATAACGTTAAAACGACACGCGCACACATCATTTTACTGAGACAGACTGAAATTACGTTAGTACTAATATATATACTGTGCTGAAATGCTATTTGCGCGGCAACCAAGTGCGTGGGGTCATCGGGACTTGTGACGTGTCAAGCGTATGGCGCCAGCTCGCGTCTGTTTTTCGTACATGTGCACACAGAATATATTGTTTTTGATGTCTCTATATATGCATACTTGGTTCAAAACGTGAATAATCCTAATTGCATAAAACCTATTTGATGGGCTCTGTCGCCAACTTCCATACTTCTTTTAACACACCGGTTCTCGTCCGATCACCGAAGTTATACAACGTTGGGCATGGTTAGGGTTTGTGATTTCTCGAGGTTTTTCAGTTCTCGGATTATCGAGAAAAAAATATAGGTCTAAATTTTTGTTTAAATAATAAAGAGAGTCTTTAATTTAAATGTGTTTATTAATAATGGTAAACATTAACATAATCTTTAATAATAATAAGTTTAGGGCTTTAGGCTTTTGTGTGATTATTGCAATTAATGAAATTGGTTAATATTAATGCACTAAATCATCTTTTAAGTTATTGAATAGCGGGCTTTAGCGCGGCGCCCGAATCAAGAAATTCCGTAACGAAAATAAAACCTAACACTCCACGCTCGGCCGAGTTCTAAAAAACTTACAGTGCCATCTATTAGCGATTTGCGGTACTAAAAGGACTTAGTCAATTTTACTGGTGTAACTTTCTTAGTGTTAATTTATTACATAAACATCCCGCGCCCCAAGGACTATATGGTACTGGTAAATACTGCATAAATAAAAAATAAATAAATAATTATAATTGCATAATGTGGCTCAGCCGGTAACGACTCGGTTGTTCTTCTAACCAGAGGTACCTACCGGGTTCAAATCTGGACGGCCAATGTACCAATGAGTTTTTCAAAAAACTTACGTACCTACATACTTACCGATTGCTTTAACGGTGAAGGAAAACATCGTGAGGAAACCTGCACACGCCTGCGATGAAACTCGAAGGTTGTGTGTGAAGTTGACCAACCCGCACTGGGCCCGCGTGGTCGACTAAGGCCTGATCGCCCTAATTCAGGGTAGGCTCGAGCCCCTCGGTGGGGACGTATATGAGCTGATATGATGATGATGAATTGCATAAGTTGATAAAAAATGCTATGCAATAGCTTTACCGCGGCAGTTCCCGAGTGCCACACGTTTTTTTTATTAAAAAAAACAGAAGTTTAATTTTTTCGAAATAAGATAAGATAAGATACCTATTCAAATAAAAAAAATGGTACTTAATACAAAACAAACACTTGAACTTTTGCAGTCAATAATTAGCTATTTATGCAACTGTTGCATAATGAGGGGTATTTAACACGAGTGTGGTTTATGAAACGAGCGCAGCGAGTTTCATAAAAGTATACACGAGTGTTAAATACTAATTATGTACAGTTGCATACAATAGTTTATCTACACTCATACAACAAATTTAAATTAAAGACAAAATAAAGTAATCATTGTTTATAAAAACTTGTAATAACGACTTACTTATTACAACGAATAACGAATTACATATTATACAAACTGCATAAGGAAAAAAACAAACGTTAATGGCGCAAAAATAAATTTGCAGTAATATCGCACCGCGCATGCGCGCCGCCAAGGTTGCGTTCCGAAACACGCTAGTGTGCTCAAATAGCAAGCATCTGCGTAAAAATTTTAAAAAAAAATCTTCATTTTGTTACAACTTTGCGATAACGAAATGAAATTTGTATGGATCCTTAGTCACGGCTCCATCGAAAGGTATATCATTTGCTTAGCGTTTCTGATAAGTAAATGAAGGATTTACGACATGAGTGTAGATAAACTATTGTTTACTTTGCAATTCTATTACGCGTTCGTCACTGAATACACTGTCCTGGCTTTATGATCCGATCCGAACACGGCGGGAGTTGAAACATGAATGAACGAAACACAACTGGCTGGGGCCGCGCGTGCGCTTGCGTTGGTCGGTAAAAACAAAGGATACCGACAGACATGTGCCGCGCTGTCAAAGAATGCCGCCGCCGCCTCGCATTTATAAAGAAAGCGTAAAAAAATAAAACTTTTCCAGGAGTTAAGTTTAATTTCAACTTCTCGATGTCTCGACTTTTCTCGAGCTGAATTTCCCAGGAACGAAACCAACCGATTTCCCGGGAATTCCCGGGACGAGAATTCCCGGGTACAAACCCTAGGCATGGTCAATACTTGTATTGGTGACCGCTCTGGAATGCCGTGTGATGTTGTCTTTTCACCAACTTCTTTTCATTTATCACCGTTTGCTTACATTCTTTTTGTCTACAGGGATATGAACCACCCCAAATTCGTATTTGAAGACGTGCCTCTGTTTTTGGGTCTTATCAAGGACCTGTTCCCGGGGCTAGAGTGTCCCCGCGTTGGGTACCCGGACTTTAACTCAGCTGTCACGGGTGTACTGAAGCGAGAGGGATATATTGTGCTTGATCATCAAGTAAGTCACAACCTCATTCCCCCCTCTCCATTTCATCATCGGACGACCAGGCGCGGAGGGCGGTTCCATCCCTTTGTCGTCAATGTTCCACCTTTACGCACGAAGCGTTTTGCGTCTTCGTTTATCATGCGAACGGCCAAGGAGTGGAATTCCCTTCCGGCGTCTGTATTCCCCGATTCGTACAATTTAGGAATCTTCAAGACGAGAGTGAATAGGCACTATTTGAGTTTGCGTGTCACATCCTCGGCTGCATCGGCACTTACCATCAGGTGAGGTGCAGCCAAACGTACTCAAATTCTTAATAAAAAAAAAAGTAACGCTGAAATAACCAAAATCAACAAGGTGTAGTAATAATGTAGTGTATCTTATTCGTTGGGTGCGAAGTACTAGGTGGGGGTAACATAATTGATCGCAGCGCTCATAGTGGCCAAAAGTAAAAATAATGTCGGCTCTGTCATCCGTCATATCTCATATTAAACTGTTCAGACTTGTTTACCTAATTAATAAAACCAGGTCCTTAAAATAATATTAATTTTGATCTGAAAACGATATTTAATTTATCACTAGGGATACAGGAACAATTATATATTTATTTTTATTATTATTGAATTAAACCATTAAAGTAGCTTTATCTTCTTGTTTTACAGTAAAACTACAACTATAAATGAAGTAAACAAACCCTGACATGTTCAAAATAAAACACACTTTTTGAACTAATTTTACATACCTCATTTGAATTGAATGTCCAAAAATGATTTTACTACCCTTTCTCCACCCAAATCATGGTATCACAGTTATTTTGGAAATAAATTAATAGATAATTTTGGATTATAATAATATTTGTCACAATGTCGTGATTAAATGTCAAAACGTCAGAGCCAACAAAGTTGCGGACGCTAGGTGGCGCTGAACTAGTGCACAGAGCCAATAGGAATTCGCTGGATGTTTGTGGCTCGAGATAGCGTTAAAACATGTAAGGACCTTAACAGGCAGATTAGCGGAAAAATACATTGGGAGATGGATTTTCTTCTGATGATGATAAGATAAAAAGTAAAAATCTTGAGTGGCGACCGCGCACCGGAAGACGTAGCGTGGCAGGCCTCCCACATAAAGGACCGACGACTTTGTGAAGTTTGCGGGAGGCCGCTGGATGCGGACAGCATAGGACCGGTCGTCGTGGAAGTCCTGTAGGAGTTCTTTGTCCAGCGCAGTGGACGTTTTTCGGCTGATATGATAATGATGATGATAATGATGATAGTAATTGGTAATTAGCTGAAGTTCCACAAGGATTTACCATTCTTATTCTAGTTTCGCCAAACGTAATGAACGTAGAAAGTTGTAGTGTAACATTTGAAATTTGGTTTGCATATGAAACTCCCAACAAGACATAGAACTTGCAGAAGCTATAGTAAAATACCTCTGCCCACTGTTGGCAGTACTACTACAGCATCAGAATTCAAGGATCAAATCATGGAAAGAGATGAGAGATCATGAGATTATTCAAATTCATATGCGACTAACACATATCGTTTAGTAGCTAAATAAAACCTTCGACCGCGGGCCACAGCGTTGCTCATTTTGGTAGAGGATAAATCGCCTCCGTAGCGTAATGGTTAGTCCATTCGCTTCATACCAGGAGGTCGTGGGTTCGGTTCCCGGAGGGGTCAACTGGAAAGACTCGGTTTGGTTGGTGGTACTTCTAAGTCTTGCCGCCAAAGATCATTGTTAATAAACATTGATGTGTACCGGCTTGAAGATAAGATAGCCAGTTCTCCATTGCGTTGGGGAATCTTGGTAAGCCCGCTTCCATCTTCGGCATCATCGTCATTTAGTGAGATGATGCCAAGGGCTTACCAATTGTAAAAAAAGAGGTTCTTCCAGATAGATTTAAGAATCACACCAAAGTCAATTGTGAGTGGCCTATTATCGTTGCTCATTTTTAATCGACTTCAAAAAAGGAGGAGGTTTCTCTATTCGACCGTGTATATTTTTATATTTTTTTATGTGTGTTCGCGGATAACTTCGTTGTTTATGAACCGATTTTGATGTTTCTTTTTTTGTTGGAAAGGAGATATCCCAAGGGTGGTACCATGATAAGGAAACCAGGATCTGATGATGGCATCCCAGAGAAATCGAGGGGAACCTTAGTTTCCTGTTTGAAGTCGTTTATTTTGTTCAAAATTATGGTAGAGCCAGGTAGACTAAGAGTCAGAGACCAAGAGCCAGTTGTGTGTACGGCCTAATGTACGTGATTAGATGTCTTCAAGCTGATACGATAATGAAAGCTGTACTTCATCAGGTCGACAAAGTGGTGCAGTTGTACGAGACGATGATGACTCGGCACTGCACCATGATCGTGGGTCCCACGGGCGGCGGAAAGACCGTCATCATTCAGACTCTGGCAAAGGCGCAGTCTGACATGGGACTGCCCACTAAACTCACCATACTTAACCCTAAGGTTTGTGGATTTTTTTTAAAATTCTTGTAGAAGTACCAACCGAAATTTCTTATCTTACTGACGCTTACATTTGACGTGGTTAAGTAAAATTAATGAAACATTTTTACAGGCATGTTCTGTAGTAGAACTGTATGGAATTCTAGATCCTGTCACACGAGACTGGACGGATGGGTTATATTCCAGGATATTTCGGGAGATGAACAGGTATTTAACGGTCAAGTACTTCGTGAAATGTATACTTACTAAACTGTAACAAGGCTTTTAAACTTAGTGAACGGTATTTTTTTAGATTTTTAGCATGTACAATGTACACCTACTTCTTGAGATAAATTACGACAGGGTATTTGAAATAATAATATTATAAGAGAAACGATTTAATTGTTTGTTTGTTTTGAATAGGCTCCGAAACTACTGAAGCGATTTGAAAAATTCTTTGACCGTTGGGAAGCTACACTATCCGCGGTTGCTATAGGCTCTATATTATATTTTTTTAAATGGTAGTGTAGTGGTAGTGTAGCGGTAGCGGTAGTGTAGTGTAGTGTGAGGCGGTACGAAGTTCGCCGGGACAGCTAGTTAGAAATAAAGTGTTAACGAACGCAATGTCCATGCGAAGTACCGGCTATACAGTTATAAAAACGATATGCACGTAAGCGATGTCGCGGGCAAAAGCTAGTTGAACATTTTAATAGCATACAAATTACTATGAAATTTCCAAAAAAAAATGCGAGTTAGTCTGATTAGTATGTGAAGGGCAATTTTAGTGTTCCGTACCAGGTAACGGAACGGTATTACTAAGCCTACGGCAGCCGTGTCTGTCTGTCCGTATCTGTCTCGAATTTAAAAGGGCTGTATCTTAACCGTGATAGGTAGCCGGCTAAAATTTTCACAGAGTATGCGTTATTGCAGCCTCGAGACGCAACAGCGTCTAGCCGACACAATAAAAAAAATAACAAAATGGATGGTGGCTCAGGGTCCGTTTTATTCCACTGAATATATCCCTACTTATATTATAAATGTGAAAATGTGTGTTTGTTAGTTTGTTTGTTACTTTTTCACGCTTCAACGCCTTGACCAATCTTAATGAAATTTGGCATGCAGGTAGCCTGTGTCACAAGTAAGGACATAGGCTACTTTTTATCCCGTGAAAATAGCATATTATATTATTATATCAGCTCATATACGTCCCCACCGAGGGGCTCGAGCCTACCCTAAATCAGGGCGAATAGGCCTTAGTCGACCACGCGGGCCCAGTGCGGGTTGGTCGACTTCACACACAACCTTCGAGTTTCTTCGCAGGCCTGTGCAGGTTTCCTCACGATGTTTTCCTTCACCGTTAAAGCAATCGGTAAGTATATGTACGTAAGTTTTTTGAAAAACTCATTGGTACATTGGCCGTCCAGATTTGAACCCGGTACCTCTGGTTAGATGGACCAAGTCGTTACCGATTGAGCCACCGACGCTTTTAAATAGCATAGCCCGATGCAATTCCCGAGGGAACTGAAAATATACTCTTTTTTGGTTCATTAACATCGCAACGGAACAATGGATTGTGTGGTTTTTTGCACCGAGATGGTTGAGGGGGTGGGAAATGACACGATTTACTAAAAAGCATATCCTGACATAGTTTCCGAGGGATCTGGAGAAAATTCATGTCCACGCGAGCCGCTTGCGGCTCGCGCACCGCGCACCCTCTCAGTCTGTCACAAAAACGATGTCCACGCGGGTGAAGCCGCGGTCAAAAGCTAGTTTGAAATAAATCTGTTTTTACCACTAAAGACTTACTATATGTAATGTATGTATATAATGTATTGTTACTTTTTCACGCACAAACTACTGAACGGATCTAACTGAAATTTCGTAGGTAGATAGGTTAGGACCTGCACTAACACATAGGCTACTTTTTTCCACGCTCGAGAGCCGCTTGTGGCTCGCGCAATGCGCACTCGAATAGTCATAGAAACGTTGTCCACGCGGGTGAAGCCGCGGGAAACAGCTAGTTTAATAATAAAATTAGAAAGGCGAATGATATTCCTAAAAATCGAACAGCAATGACAGGGATGAAATAGTAGCAAAAGTAAATAAGCAAAACAGAATGACTTCGTCAGATTATTATTGGGAAGTTGCTAGCATAAAACTTCCTGTGATTATAGTATAAATTGTAAAGTAAAATAAAAATATCATAAAAACAGGCCAAGTGTGAGTCCGAACTGAATAAAAAAATATTCCGTCGCTCTCCTTGATGGCTTGAGTTTGAAATGCATAGGAATCATTTTATTGTACGTGTGAACAGGTGTGGTTGTACGGAACCCTCGATGCGCGAGTCCAACTCGAACTTGGAGTTTTGTTTTGCTAATTTCGAAAACATATCTGGAAAAGTTGATAGAGTTCTTTAATAGATAGAATTTGAATTAATTTCAGCTATTTAAATATATATCTTTTGAGATTTTAGCAAAATTTGTCATTTTCCTAAGTAAAAGCTCCCCTGAAAAAAATGTGATCTATTTTTCCTAACGCTAAAAAAATTGTACCAGAATTTTTATAAGCGCGTTCATGCTCGCTAATTTTTCATGGCTGTACCGATTTGGATGTGGCTTCCAGCTATAAGATAAAATTAGGCTTGCATTTATGTTTGTTAAATTTTTATCAGTTGATAAATAAAAATATATATGCATACTAACTTTTGCCCGCGGCTTCTCTTGCGTGAGCATAGTTTTTATGATAGTCTTAGAGAGATCTTTCTCGAATCGAATCGATCTTTTTTCGAAGACGGAAATTAATTTAAAAAATGGTCTTAGAAAACTCACAACTATTTTTCAAGCTCTAACCAACGATACACCCCCCCCCCCCCAAACGACTGGGTTTGACAAGAAAAAAAAATCATCCCCACTTTAAGTAAAGTGTAGGGGAGGTAACCTTAAAAGGCTTTTATTCCAAAAAATTTTTACAGTTCTCTCCGCGTTATTATAATATATATCTTTGCCAAGTTTCAGCTCTTAACTACTAATAGTTTAAGTGCTAGGCCGCGGACAGACGGACATGACGAAATTATAAGGGTTCCTTTTTTTACTAATAAAAAATAATAATAACCCTAAGAACCCTAAAAAACGAAACCTATAAACCCAGCTTTTTATTATGTCAATAACATATTTAAAATATTCAGAGATATAAAAACGTTTTTTTCTTAAAAAACAAAAGTGTTATATTTGCTGGATACAGTCTCTCTGTCTCTCATGGTTCTTTGATCCGAATATAAATGAAGTTTCCCTCTTGCAGACCAGCCGAAAGAGACGAGCGCCGATACTCGCTCTTCGATGGCGATGTCGACGCCCTCTGGATTGAAAACATGAACTCTGTCATGGACGACAATAAGCTCCTAACTCTGGCCAATGGGGAGCGAATTCGTTTAGCTTCGTACTGTGCGTTGCTGTTTGAAGTAGGGGACTTGAATTACGCCTCACCGGCCACTGTTTCAAGGGCCGGAATGGTATATGTGGACCCGAAGAATTTGGGCTACCAGCCTTATTGGGACAAGTAAGTAAGATGCTTTTTTGCACAAGCCAAGCGCTTGAGATGTTATCTTTGGTACTAGGTACAGATACCCTCTCTCGTACTGCGCACCTAGATACCTCTAAACTGGCGTCTTACTAAACGCATTCAAAAAATCGTTTCCCATACAAATTTAAAATAACTACTTCTTGAAAATGGATGCGCAGACAATAATGAAACTTTATACACATAAGCAAGTCACTTAATTCTAGTTTGTGGATAGATTAAATTTTCGAAATTCTTTGTTTTAAAAAAGATTAGCGAATTTTAAGATTACTATAAAAACCTCAAATCACTATTATTTAATGACAACACAATTTTTTTGAAAATGTAATCCATCCACAAACTGTAAAGTCGTGACGTGCTTATGTGTATAAAGTTTCAGTAGAATTTAGCCATCCATTTTCAAGAAGAAGTAATTTTAAGTTTGTATGGGAATGATTTTGTAATGTGCTCATAAGTAGGTAGTATCTCTCGACAATTTGGCTGCTTTTCTTTTACAATAGAAAGGACTGCAAGTCATCTGAGATATTGTTTAGAGCTCAATAGAGTTACTTTTATCATCTGTGAATATTTAAATACACAGCCGTGACGTCATAGTTTTCAACGTCATTTATGTACTAATATTAAGTAATTAAAATAATCCACCCATAATCGTTCCTGGTGCGAAGGTTTTCATGTGGCTCGCAGCATTGCCACGCTGTATTGCTATAGATATCCTATGCACCAGTAAGGATCTGGAGCGGGAGTCCAACCCAACATTTCTTAGTCGGCACCCAATTTCTCCCTTGAAGGTCTTTGCCTCCATGCCCCACGGGCCAGCCGTTTCAACCGCGAAGGGAACGAAATCGTATAACAGCTCAAGTGTGGCGTACTTGTCATGTTTGTGGCATGCCACTGCTTCCGCGGCAGAATCTACGGTTCTCACTGTCCGGGGCAGATGGGAGGGTGTCAAAGTGTCTACACAAGTAGCATCCCACAGCAAACACCTTTATGTACTTACTAATTTTGTGATGTTGATGTATGTATGAATGTACTATTGAGGGCTAAATGGAAAACAAAGCGAGTAAGTTTTTGACGTGATAACGTCTTATAAATTGATGACATGGGCTGCATTCACGAAAAAGTGTGAAATCATGCCGTTACGTGACGTCATCGTCCCGTTACGCCCATTGTCGCGTTACGATTGTGAGGTGCAGCCAAACGCACTCAAATTTTTAATAAAAAAAAACGCCAGTGTGACGTCATTGTCACGTTACGCCTGAGCCAAACGTGCAAGCGAGAGTTGTACTTGTACTTGCTTGGGGCTTGAGACTTGGGGTTTGGGGCTTGGGGCCTGGGGCCTGGAATCTGTTTAGTTCAAGGTCAAGGTCAGTTAAGTTTTATTATTTATTATTATTTTCAACCGACTTCAAAAATGAGGAGGTTCTCAATTCGACTGTATGTTTTTTTTTATATGTTTGTTACGCGATATCTCCGCCTATTGTGAACCGATTTTCAAAATTATTTTTTAATTGAAACAGAATACTCCCGAGGGGGTCCCATTGTCACCAAGTCAGGGTCTGATGAATCTCAGGGAAAACGAGGGCAACCCTCAAATTTTATAGGCACGTTCTACGTGTTTCATATATTTTTTTAAATTATTAAAGTATTGCTTTAAGCAATAAGGCCGCCTACATTGTACAATTTAAATTTTTACTATTTATTCTGTACTACTTATTATCTGTTTATATTTTTGTAATTGTACAATAAAGCATATTTGATTGGTTGATTGATTGAAATTTTTGCGTATGGTAGTCATAATTTCATGTTGATGAGCTGATGAAGGAAGGTACAACTCCCTAACGGTTAGGAGTTGGAGGATAATTCTTTAAATATTTTACAGAGGTACGTATAAACCGATAGTTGTATTCTTTCAGATTATTCAGATGAGCTGATGATGGAAGATTTAACTCCTTAACTTTCATACTGTTGAGATGATGATGGAAGACACAGGAATCTGTATCTGTTAATGAAACACATGCATTATGATTTGATGGTACCTATTGCCGAGTAGGTGATTGGGTTTAACGTTGTTAGATAGATAGCAATATCACTAAAAATAAAGGAAATAAAATAAAAGTTTAAAAAACTAAAATCCGAATTCAAAATGGAATTCACCCAAAAGTATAAAATAATATTATTATACTTAGATAGTTACACGACATTTACCAACAATAACAAAATCAAAGGTGGGTACAAATTAAATTAAGGGCCTAAAGTTTATTTTTGAGGTCGGTGTCAGCAATGCCGTATGTAAAATGTGAGTAGCTGTGTGCTAGTACCGACCACAAAAATAAATTTAGGCCCTTAATTTAATTCGTACCCACCTTTGATTTTGTTATTGTTGGTTAATGTCGTGTATCTAAGTACAATAATATTATTTTATACTTTTCAGGTTAAAAGCGTCGGTGGCTCAACCGGTAACAACTCGGTCTTTCTAACCAGAGGTACCGGGTTCAAATCTGGACGGCCAATGTACCAATGAGTTTTTTAAAACTTACGTATATATACTTACCGATTGATTTAACGGTGAAGGAAAACATCGTGAGGAAACCTGCACACGCCTGCGAAGAAACTCGAAGGTTGTATGTGAAGTCGATCAACCCGCACTGGGCCCGCGTGGTCGACTAAGGCCTGATCGCCCTAATTCAGGGTAGGCTCGAGCCCCTCGGTGGGGTATATGAGCTGATGTAATGATGATGATACTTTTCAGTGAATTTCATTTTGAAGTCGGTTTTTAGTTTTTTAAACTTTTATTTTTTTATTTTAACAAGTTAATAGGATTAAAAGTACTAGTCTTCCAGGATCTTACAAGAGGTGTTCCAATTCGGTCGATTCTCTGTGAGGAAATGCAAAAGAGTTAACTCACCCGACTAAGGGCGGTATTTTACATCTCCTTAAACATGGAGCTTAAGAAGTTTTACTTCAGTCGTGTGGTCTAAAGCACACAAGCGTTCGGCTTGTGACACGTTATCACGTAAAATTATAGTCCGTAAATCGACTTTACAGACAACATCGTTTTTTTAAAGTATCAGCGTGTGAAAAATTTTATAATTTTGATGCAGTCATCATAATCCCAATTCTTCTAATATCTTGAATTTTTGACGCTTTTCGCCATTTAGCCTGAAACAGGTTTATCGTCGTTCAGGCGTACTTACAAGAAGAGTGTATTTAGGATATGTGCGCCCATAGTTGTGTATTAAATGTTACAGTCATTGGTCCCGGTTGCTATCATTAGTTGGCAGTAGATACGTCCACCAATACGGAGTTGTCCTCGTATGTAGGGTATTGCCTTACCTTCCCGAGATACAATAGAGAAAGAAGCAATAGAGAAAGCAATAGAGAAAGAAAGGAAAGCAGATAGAAAGATAACTTCACGACACAGGTAGTTTACGGACATTCGGTGAATAAAGTTCTTTGGTTTCTTGAGCGTCGGTGGCGTAACGGCTAGGGCCGCTGCCTCTTGTTCAAATCCTGCCACGTAGCAATGTGTTTTCGGAATTTCGTTTGTACGTTTATCCGACGCTCTTATGGTGAAGGAAAACATCGTAAGGAAACCTGCACACGCCCTACCTCTTGTTCAAATCCTGCCACGTACCAATGTGTTTTCGAATTTCGTTTGTACGTTTATCCGACGCTCTTATGGTGAAGGAAAACATCGTAAGGAAACCTGCACACGCCCTACCTCTTGTTCAAATCCTGCCACGTACCAATGTGTTTTCGAATTTCGTTTGTACGTTTATCCGACGCTCTTATGGTGAAGGAAAACATCGTAAGGAAACCTGCACACGCCTGCAAAGAAAATCGAAGGTGTGTGTGAAGTCGACCAACCCGCACTCAGCCCGCGTAGTCGACTAAGGCCGATTCATGTTAGGCTCGGGCCCTCGGTGGGGACGTATATTCGCTGATATGATGATGATGATTCCTAAAATTTACTCACAGATGGGTGAAAGGTCGCACCAACGAGCTGGAGCGGGAACAACTAAACGACTTGTTCAATCATTACGTCACCGGCGCCATCAACTACATCGTGTTCGGGCTGTTCGGACTGCAGCAGCAGACGCCATTGAAGACCATAGTGCCGCAGACACCGCTCAACCTGGTATAACTGTCACAGCCATATCGTAGAATAGGGGATCGGACTGGTAGTCATTTGAGTTGCTTTTTATGTTCTTTCAAAAACGAAATTTTGTTCTAAAAATGTTTAATATACCCACAAGTGGGTATATATACTGGGAAAAAAACTGAATAAAACCGAGTAGAACAAGACATGCTCACCTAACCGGTTTTCCGTCCATCCGTCCGTCGGACTCTGTTTTATTAGCAGTTTTCTACTCAGTATAGTTTACAAAGCAGCGCGCCGTTATGCAAAACGGCCAATTCTACAATATGGCTGCGACATAGTCACACTCGGCGACAAAAAACTTTTTCGGCTCGGGCTTGTTAATGACAGCTCGTTTAGAATAACCTACTTTCCACCCTTGTATCACAATGTATTATTCTTGTATCGTCTTAAATGACGAACATGTGAAATCACACTCAGCGGCAAAGTACTTTTTCTGCTCGGGTTAGTATTGAATGACAGCTCGTTTACAATAACCTACTTCCCACCCTTGTATCACAATGTACTATTCTTGTATCGTCTTGAACAAAGGCTGAAAAGCCGTAAAAACTTTGTAAACCGCGTCGCCCCCCTGACAGACGACCCTCCAGAAAGGAGAGTTGAGCTATGGAAGAATAGTGTCTCTATTACTGGTCCCTTCGTTCCGATTTCCGAGAATCCCTCACCTGGATATAAGTTGCCATGGTCGACCTGGAAATCTCTTAACAGACTCTGGACTTAGGTCGGCCGAAGTAAAGAAAACTTGTTCAGGTGGGGATTCATTGGAGATACGAACCTGGAGTGTAGGTGTGGTGCGTTCCCGCAAAGGATGGACCACCTCATTACGTGTCCTTCTTGCCCTGTCACCTGCACGCGGGAGGACTTGATGCAGGCCACTGACAAGGCAATTTGCGTGGCTCAGTTTTGGGATGGGACTATCTGAGTTTGCCGTCGACTCGAAAAGAAGAAGAAATGACGAAAACGTAAAGGGTATCGGAAACGATTTGACAGCAGAAAGAGAGATTTGACGACAGACAGAAAATGACATCATTTACTAATTGGCATATCCTGACAATCCTGACATAGTTCTTGAGGGATCTAAATTAATTTCCACGCTCGCGCACGTCCGCGTCGCAATGGAGGAACGGATTGAAGTGACTTTTTGTATAGAAATTGGTTGAGGGGCTGGGAAGTGATATAAACAGCTAATCAGAATAGCCCCATATAGTTCCTCAGGGATCTGTAGGCAACTCCAGACCA
Organism: Coleophora flavipennella; assembly: GCA_947284805.1. NCBI lineage: Eukaryota > Metazoa > Arthropoda > Insecta > Lepidoptera > Coleophoridae > Coleophora > Coleophora flavipennella. The sequence continues at coordinate 9,416,840 of OX369265.1, read as the reverse complement.
CACTCTCGAGCCGCAACGGGCACCACTTACTGAAAGACGATCACAAAAACGATGTCCAGCGGGCGAAGCCGCGGGAAAAAGCTAGTATTTTATAAAACATTTTTTTTGTTGCAGTTGGTAATTAAACATTTGTATGGAAAATCTATGAACATTTTATAAATCCAACTGCACGTCTCTTAGTTGGTCGACTATTACTTACTAAACTAAGAAAGTCACAGATTTCGTTTAAAATTGATATTTCCTACTGTTTAAAAAAGTCATTTTAAAATTTAAAAATGTCTCATAGCTGGTAGTACACTTGACAACTAAAATTAGCACTTTAAAGCTAAAAATGGTCATAGCAAACCCGCAGTAGTTTTGATAGACCTATTCAACGATACCCCACGCGATACGTTAACAAAAAAAACACCCCCTTTTTACATGTATCTACTCGTATTCCAGGTGGTGCAGCTATGCTACATGATAAGCGGCCTAATGCCAAATAGGCAGGACGCCAACGAGGAGATCGACCGTTCAGTGGTTGAATGCGTATTCATGGTGGTATGTACAAACTATTCAAAAGTTCAGTACCTTTATAGATTTTAATTTATTTAAATAAAGTTTGGTCGCCACTCGAAAACTTTATTGCCCCAAATGCCATCTATTCTACGAGCTATGTGCCCTGCCCACTGGCACTTAAGTTGCCACTACACACCGGAAGACGTAGCGTAGGCAGACCTTCCACACGGTAGACTGACGACCTGGTGAAGGTCTCGGGCTGGATGCGGGCAGCGAGGGACTGGTCGTCGTGGAAATCCTTGGGGTAGGCCTTTGTCTAGCAGTGGACGTCTTTCGACTGATATGATGAAATAAAGTTTGGATCAAAAAGGAAATTGTTTTTTTTTTGTACAGTCAATGTACAACAGCTTGGGCGCGACGATCATAGACGAGGGCCGCGCAGACTTCGACGCGTATATCAAGAAGGCCTGCCCCATGATGCTGGTCGAAGACACGCTCGAGAAGAAAGCAACTACCAGTTAGTTTTTTTTTCTACTCCCATTTGGTAATTTGCTTAATACATAACCTCAAATCATATAAAAAAGTATTCATTCCTACAAGTCGTTTTACAATGATCATTTCAAAACGAGAGGACTGAATACAATGAAACTTTTTAAATACTTTGATGGCTTTGGCCTCAAAAATTCAATATATAATTATGACAAAATTTCAATGTATTTTGTTTATTTCATGGTCGTAGAAAATGTATTGTATGCCACTGCACGCAGTTAGCCATTGTAACACTCGTGCTTTGTATTGTGCCACGAAATTAGCCATTGTAACACTCGTACTGTCTATTGTACACTCATGTTACAATGGCTCTCATAACTTGGCAGTGTCATAAATAACTATTATATTCTATTATTTTATTTTATTTTTATTAACAATTGGTAAACCCTTGACAACATTTAGAATGACAAATTATAGACTGAAATTTTACAGGAAAATGTTAGCGAAGTTTTACTTTCATACTTAGTTAGATCATATATAAATAAATTGACATTTTTTTATAGTTTCCAAAACAAACTTCCCCCCCTTCAGAGCACTTCCCAATGGGTTTTCCCTCGCTGTACGAATACTGCCTATACGTGGACACGAAGACGTGGGAGGCGTGGGAGTGGCTGGTGCCGGAGTACGAGCACGACCGCGATATGAAGTTCTCCTCCATCCTTGTGCCCACCGTCGACACGCTGCGCATGACCTGGCTCATCAAGATAATGGAGAGCGTGAGTACTTTATTGCTTCAGAATTGTGATTTTTTTTTCGGAAATAACTGCAGGTTTCCGGAATATTTAGGCCACATTAACCACCCACCGTACAAGACAGGGAAAAGTGATGAGTTGTCGTATCGGAGAGGCCAGGACACACTTTGGGTCGTTAAGGGCCTCTAGGAGGCTCGAGTTTCCATACAAACGTAGTTCCGCTTTAATACAAAAACTACATACCAGATTGAATCCAAACATTCAAACTTTGCAAATATATTGAGGAGACACATATCGATGTTTGTAATTCGTTTTCAATGTACTAATATAAAACGTAAAAAAAATAAGAGCAGTTTCAAACTTTCAGTACAAAACTAATTTAAGCCTTCGTTTAGTTACGTTAAAGTTTACTACGATGAAAACTAATAACAAACATCGATATGTGTCTACTCAATTTATTTACAAAGTTTGGATTCAATTCGGCATGTAGTTTTTGTATTAAATCAGAACTACGTTTGTATGGAAACTCGAGCCTCCTGGAGACTCTTAAGCTAGCCGGGTAACTTAGTAAGTAAGTACCTCCCACTGTCGACATTTTAACAGCCGTCGGAGCGTAATGTTTAAGTACATTAGCTTCACGTCAGAAGGTCGTGGGTTCGATTCCCGGCGGATTATAACTTTGTAAGACTCGGTTTGGCTGGTTGTAGGGCATTTTCTAAGCCCGCCTGGCTAGCTACCACCATCTTATCTAATAGGGGTGACGAACTCTTGATCACTAAATTGCCCTCCTACTTAAACTTCGGAAAACCTTACTCGTTTTGTTTTCCATGAAGTCTTCGATTTTTAATTCACCAAAATCACAAGTACTATGACGTCACGCCTAGGTATTTCAAAAATTTTTAGAACAAAATGTCGCTTTGACAGATGACAAAAAGTAAATCAGATGACTGGCATTCGTCATCCCTATTCTTGCCCGCAAACGTCAATGTTGATAGCATAGACGCCGTGCCCCATTGCGTTTGGGAATCTTGGTTAGCCCGCTTCCATCTTCGGCATCATCGTCACTTACCATCAGGTGACATGATGTTAGGGGCTTCTTATCGTATCAGCTCATTTAATATGTCCTCACCGAGGGGCTCGAGCCTACCCTAAATTAGGGCGATCGGGCCTTAGTCGACCACGCGGGCCCAGTGCGGGTTGGTCTACTTCACACACAACCTTCGATTTTCTCCGCAGGCGTGTGCAGGTTTCCTCACGATGTTTTCCTTCACCGTAAGAGCGTCGGATAAACGTACATATGAAATCTAAATTCGAAATCACATTGGTACGTGGTAGGTTTGAACCACGACCTCCCGGACAGGAGGCGACGGCCCTAGCCATTTCGCCACCGACGCTCTTAGGGCTTACCAATCCTTACTAATATTATAAACGCGACAGTTGTATGTATGGACGTTTGTTACTCTTTCACGCAAAAACTACTGAACGTATCTGGATGATATTTGGTAGGTAGACAAATTAGGACCTGAGTTGACATAATATAGGCTAATTACTGCGCACCCTCGGATACAGTCAATGAAACTATGTTCACGTGAGCGAAGTCGCTGGCAAAAGCTAGTTGTAAATAAAAAAATCGGTTGTCTGTAAAGTCGGTTTACTGACGATAGTTTAACGTGACAACGTCATAAGAAAATACTGATGGAATGGTTTCATAATATCGAAAGAATCATTACCTTTATCGCCGCAATTATCGTTGCTATAAACAATTGACACCACATTCACTTTTCACTGCACTTGATACTCGATCAAAACATGTAGATGTACTATAGTATAGCAGCTGTTCACACAGACACATCGCTCACTCAAGTAGGAGAGAGACGGATGTCGAACGCTGCCGAACGTAAAGGCCGATTGTGCTTCTTTGTCGCTCGTTCGCGCTCTCGCTTGCACTTCAAGACTTACACGGAACGCCTCAGAGCGAGGTAACGACGCATTTTTTCGTGCGTGCAGCCGGCTCCATCGAATTATAAGACGTTATCACGTCAAAAAACATACTCCTGATGCCCTAGCTCATCAAGATCATAAGGAGCGTGAGTACAATCATCTATCAATTGTATCACTAACCTCGATTTTCCCTTTAGTCGCTCGGATACTTAAAATCGGTTTGTTTTTACAAGCTTTTATTTAACTTGCAATGTATGTATGTTTGTTCGGGTGGAATCTTACAAGTTAAATTTGACCCACTTTCCGGTATCCGATTAAGCGGAAATTTTGCATGCAGCATATCGCGTGACAGTTCAATATTAAAAGCAAGATTTTCAGCTTTTTCGAAAATTATTAATTTATTACATCCTCAACTGCATTGGCACTTACCATCAGGTGAGGTGCAGCCAAAAGCACTAAAAAATTATGTAATAGATGGTACTAATTGTTTATTCTCTAGTTTTTAGGGTTCCGTACAAAAAAACGGAACCCTTATAGGATCACTTGTGCGTCTGTCTGTCCGTCCTTCACTGCCAATTTGTTACGAATCTACTGGATCAAATCAGATGAAATTTGGTAGGATGTTGTAATCCTTTGACCCAAACACAGAAGCGCAAAGTAAATAGATTTTTTTTTAAATAAGAGTCATTTTCGGGAGAAAAATTAAAAAAAAATGCAATCCTTGAAAAAATAAATAAAAAAGTTTTAGTGATTTTTTACATCGCAACGCAGCAACGGATTGACGTGATTTTGTACAATGATAGTTAAAGGGTTGGAAAGTAACATAGACTCCAAGTTCAAAACAATTCCCGAGGTATCTGTAGAAAACTATTCATTGTGCTCGAGAGTTGCTTGCGGCTCACGCAACACACACCCTGTCATAAGAACGATCTCCACGCAGGCGAAGCCGCGGGAAAAAGGTAGAAAATGCCTGAGAATAATGCACTACAGTGTAAAAGGTATATTTTTTGGTCGACATTTGCACCAACGCGCATGGAGTTGCTAATTTTATACACGAACACACGTTTATTAATTTTATTGAAAACTTTAATTTTATATAAAACTTAACTGTCCAGTAATAAAATAATTTTAAACAAAAAACCGACTTCAAACAGGATACTAAGGTTCCCCTCGATTTCTCTGGGACGCCATCATCAGATCCTGGTTTTCTTATCATGGTACCACCCTTGGGATATCTCCTTTCCAGCAAAAAAGAATCATCAAAATCGGTTCATAAAAGACGAAGTTCGCGTACACACTAAAAAAATATCTATTTATATATATATACGGTCGAATTGAGAAACCTCCTCCTTTTTTGAAGTCGGTTAATAAAAATACATAAATGATTTTACCAATTGCAGGTTGAAAGGCCAGTGCTGCTCGTTGGAGAAACGGGCACTTCCAAAACAGCAATCATTACAAATTACTTGCGAGGGCTGCCACCAGAAAAATATGTAAGTTGCCTATTTATTTATGTACTGCACATGTACCTATATTTGTATGTAGGTATTGTAGAGATCTAATATCTATACACTTGCGTATCGCACCTCCTTTGTAGCTGTTCTAACGGCGTGTCAATTAAACGTAAATTTTGAATTCTATTTCGAGAATATTGTCTGGAACCTTCTAGAGCCATTCTGCGTTCGGGCCTGTCTGTCCTGACTCCTGAGACAGAAGTTCCATCATTTGAGTCATATCTTTATCTTAGCATGAGCAGCTACTAAGTGTTAACTTCTATACCAATAATAAGCCAGTCGACACAGCGTAATATAAAGTTAAATAAAAGTAAAGAAACTCAAGAAAAACCTTTCAATTTACTACCCTGAGTTTTCTAACCCCCTGGCGATCAGTAAGAGTCGTCACAGTATCTACTATCTACTTAACCGTTTTTACAAAATAGTAAATAACTACCTACTATATACAAAACTTTACATGTTTTTCGCCAACGTCCATACCACGTTGAATACACCGGTTCTCGTCCGATCACCGAAGTTAAGCAACGTCGGGCGCGGTCAGTACTTGGATGGGTGACCGCCTGGGAACACCGCGTGATGTTGGCTTTTTGCATTTCCTTCCTTTTAGTCTGCTCTTTATGTGTCTGTCCGTTTGTCACAGCCAATTTGCTCCGCAACTACTGGACCGATAGAGTAGGAATTTGGTACGCATTCGTAAGTCGGTGACCCAAAAAAGACGTGTAACGTAAATAAATGATTTTAAACATGGGGGGCACTTTAGGGGAGTAAATTAGAAAATTTTAAAAAAAGTTTCGCAATCTATACCGTGTAACATATCAAATGAAAGGTTTTATTTATTGTCAGAATCTCGATTATTTTTTTATAAATTTTGATATAAATGGTTTTAAAGTTATTCAAATAATATGCAAAATTTGACCCCGCCCCATCTATCTCCGAAACTACTGGGCCTAAAATTTTTAAAAATTCAGAAAATTGTTCTTTATATTATAAAAATTAAGTACAGGAAAACATAATATAATATAATAAGTCTGTGGTATTTTAAAAAAAATTCGAGCGAGACCTACAGTACTCGCATATGATGTGTAACATGTGACAAAATACTTTATAAAAGGACGGCAAAGATACGGCAGACTAGGCTGTATGTTCATAGATACCTTTGCCTTTTCCGCGCTTTTAAAGCCTGAAAAAAGGACGGCAAAGATACGGCAGACTAGGCTGTATGGTCATAGATACCTTTGCCTTTTCCGCGCTTTTAAAGCCTGAAAAAACGCGACTCCCTGTTACACATTTCCGTCCCATGGGACACATTTCCGTCCCATTTCACGAAATCACTCCCACAAATTGCAGGAAAGCGAGAGCAAAGATGTTACACATCAATAACAGTAAATAGTTCTTTACCTATATAGATTACAAGAAAACAAATTTCTCAATCAACGTACGGAACCCTCTCCACGCGTTTAGCCGCATTTGTCCGTTTTTTTTGACACTTACATTTTGTGATGAAAGAAAAGCAAACAAAAATCTACATTATGTTTATTATTCAACGGCCACAGTAAAGAAAATTGTCCAATCGAATCTCACTTGCCAAACACTCCAGTCCTTTGCAACCGGTTTGAAAATAAATAAAAATCTAGGGCAGCATAGTTAGAACTGCTTAGTGATAGCTTATTTCGTCACGGCATATACGGGGGGCGTAGCTCAGATGGTAGAGCGCTCGCTTAGCATGCGAGAGGTACCGGGATCGATACCCGGCGCCTCCAATTTTTTTTTCAGAAACCAACGCTTTTTTTATGAAATTGATGTTAATCTGTGCAACCGACTTCTAGAAAGGAGGAGGTTCTCGATTATTTTTTCTTTCAGATTGTTGACCGATTTTCATGATTATTTTTTTATTCGATAGGTATTCTGCCAAGTTGTTCCCATATAAATTTTATTAAAATCAGTGTAGTACTTTTTATTAAAAACCAAAAACAATAATGCAAAATAAATGGTACTTAGTGTTTGCGTTGGAAGTCGGTTTTTAACGTGTTTAGCGGTTCCTTTTATATTTAATGAAATTGAAATAATAACTTAATATATATAAATTGTTTTTCTCTTGTTGTTGCTCCAAGTCATACGATATGTTCCATCCGATTTTGTCGTACTTGCGGCGCTCCTGTTGCAGTGAATAAAACGAGAACAGTAATAATACCTGGGTGGTCTGGTAGAAATCGCTCTCAGCAATAAGATCGCCTAAATTGTACGTCTCTTAGTTTTTAATGAAATTTTGTATATGTATTTATTTATTTTGATGTACAATAAAGAGTCATTTGAGTTTGAGTTTAATATTCGTGGAAAAATCACACACGTTAAAGTAGTGATTAAAGATAGTTATTGACGGAAATTCCTTATTTTATCGTCAACAGCTGGCTGCAAAATGAAATTAAGTTTTGACTCCCTTCATCATGGACGCCGGCCTTGCGCCGGCAGGTAGGGTGCAAGGGGGTGCACTTACACCACCCTGCCTTGGAATAAAATACACTCACAGAAAAAAAAAGATGAAAATACGATTTCACACACAAAAAATTTTAAGCTCGCCGCGCTCTCCAATTTAGAGATAGTAGTTGTATTGGACAAATGATTATTGATAGCTATACGAAGGAATAATCAGTTCAAAGAATTGTTTCCCGAATCCTAAAATTTGGGGAATTAATTTACATACTACAATATGTGCATTTTACAACTCAGAATTTAAGTATGTTATGGCTTTCGGGTTGTACTGCATTTTAAATTGCAAAGAAATAGATGCTCCCCCTGTTAATGATTTTGCCAGCGCCCATGCCCTTCATACATCGTAATACATGTATTTGGCACGTAACAAGATGTAATTGTTCTTACGCAACTGCCAAGTAATGAGAGCCATTGTAACATAGTAAAGTTAGACCCTTCCACTACTACTTCCACGGTGGCGGTTAAAAGGTGTGTGATCTGTGTCTGTGGCAGATTTCCTAAATACTCATTGCCACGCGTTTCTTCCATTGCAGATAGTTCAACAGATGAACTTCTCCTCGCGAACGTCCTCGATGGACGTGCAACGCAACCTGGAGTCGGTGGTAGAGAAACGCACCAAGGACACCTTCGGCCCGCCCATCGGCAAGCGAATGCTGGTCTTCATCGATGACATGAACATGCCTATTGTAAGGATTGAATAATAATAATGATAAAATCCTGCCAAGCGTGAGTCGTACTCGCGGTAGGGAGTCCGAACTGAATAAAAAAGGAAACATTTATCTGTCGTCTCTTTCGTTGATGTGTTGTGTTTGAAATAAATAGGTATCATTGTTCTTGTGCTAGTGTTGGGAGGTGTGGTGGTTCGGAACCCTAGGTGCGCGAGATCGACTCGCACTTGACCAGGTTTATTTTAGGATCGTTTGACTTCAATCTCACGATTGATTCGAAGGTAGAACACCGTGACCCAATTGATACCTATTCACTCTCGTCTTGAAGATCATCATAAAAAGTCTCGGGAAATACAGAGCCCCGCAAAGAACTCCACTATTTAGTGGTCCGCATAATGAACAAAGAAACGTAGCGCTTCGTGCGCAAAGGTGGACTGTGACTTTATACACACATATCATGTACAGTACAAATTCACTAACACACATCATGAACAAGTTTACTAACATTTCCTGAAACGTTGAGTATACAAGTAAATTAACGTGTAGTTGGAACTTTGTATTTTTACTTTCGAAGGAGTGAAGAAAGCATTGTGGGGTAAAATAAATAAATAAATAATTAAATATTCTGGGACAAATCACACATGGTCATCTGGCCCCAAAGTAAGATTCCCTGTGTTATGGGAACCAGAAACTGATATACATACTTATATACGTTTTAAATACATACATATATAGATATTTAACACCCAGACACAGAGCAAACAAATCTGCTCATCACACAAATGTTTGCCCTGGGTGGGGATCGAACCCACAACTCTCGGATCAGTAGTCAAGAGCACTAACCACTGAGCCACCGAGTCAGTCAAAAAAAAAATCGAAGTTGGGATATTGATGGAGATCGATTGATCAAATAAAAAAAACATAAGTATGTGTGTCCTTCCGGTGCTCTAGTGCTCAAACTACGGCGACATTATTTATTTATCTCCTATTATTTTAAATTTTCCCCTAACTAGCTTATTTAGGGTTGCCACTATAGTAAAAAAAAACACTTTTTAGGGTTCCGTACCTCAAAACGTAAAAATGGAACCATATAGGATCAGTCATGTGTGTCTGTCTGTCTGTCGGTCCGTCCGTCGATCCGTCCGTCTATCACAGCCAATTTTCTCCGAAATTACTGGACTGATTGAGTTGAAATTTGGTACATATATATGTTAATCTGAGATCCAAAGACGGACGTGTAACGTAAAGAAATTTTGAAACACTTTGGGGGTAAATTAGAAAACTTAAAAAAAGTTTTGCAAACTGTGTCGTGTGTTATATCAAATGAAAGGGCTTGTTGTGAGAAAAGAAGAAAATGGGCGAAAAATTAAATCCCCTCCCCCCCTATCTCTGAAACTACTGGGACTAAATACTCTTTTTTAAATACAGTTTGAGTTTGAATGCATAGATTACAGGAAAACCTATTAGAAAATCTAGAGTCCTTCCATTCACTCGGGAAAAATGAAATTTCGAAAGTCCATAATAAGTAGACCCCTATTTATCTAAAGCAAAGTACGTACTGAAATGTCTTGTTCTGTTGGGAGTTAAAGTTTTGGTGCAGAGCCCTGTTTGTGTTACCCCGAGTCGCCCATAGCCGGTTTTTTTTTAATCAAAAATGCCTAACAATTTTGATAAAACTCTATACGTTGTTATTTGTTTGCTCTGTGTCTGGGTGTTAAATATCTATATATGTATGTATTTAAACGTATATAAGTATGTATATCAGTCTCTGGTAACCCATAACACAGGGAATCCTACTTTGGGGCCAGATGACCATGTGTGATTTGTCCCAGAATATTTATTTATTATTTATTATTATTTATTACTTTAATTATCTAATTTACGCCGTAGTTAGTTATTCCAAGAAAAATCTAAAATTGTTAATACTTTTTCTCAAAAATGGCTGTAACGATTTAAATGAAACTTTGTGAATAACTAGGAATTCATGAAGTCTCTAGGTTGTTTATTATTCCAGGAAAAAAAAAGAGGATGCCTTCCATACAACTCCAAATTATTTGTAAATATTTCTTCAAGTCTCGTAAACCTTTATTATTTGCTACTAAGTAAGCTTTTTGCTAAATGTTTATTGCTAATTTGTGTTCCTGACTTCGCTAGACGCGAGAAAGTACGCACAGCGTGACTGTACAATTTATTTCTTACATGGAATAAAAATACTTTTTCTTAATATCTCCAGGTGGACACATACGGCACACAACAACCAATAGCCCTTCTAAAGTTATTATTCGAGAGGAAAGGCTTCTACGACCGAGGCAAGGACCTCACGTGGAAGAACATAAAAGACATTGGTTTCCTCGCCGCTATGGGCAAAGCTGGCGGCGGGAGAAATGACGTAAGTCTCAAACTGCAATTCGGTATTAATTTTACCGTAGTATAGGGATGACGAATGCTAGTCATCTGATTTACTTTTTATCAACTGTCAAAAACGACATTTTGTTCTAAAAATGTTTGAAATACCTAGGCGTGACGTCATAGTTTTGCAGCGTCATTTATGTACTCATTTTCTGATTTTGGTGAATTAAAAATCGAAGACTTGATGGAAAACAAAACAAGTAAGGTTTTTCGAAGTTTAAGTAGGAGGGCAATTTAGTGATCAAGAGTTCATAGTTTATTTCTGATGCTGTCGTTATCCCTATTATACAGGTCGCGCTTAACTTTATCACAGCTCTGAAGTTGGTCGCAAGACGCGTCGCAGTAGCAAACTTTAGGTGTTAGCAGGACGTTAAGGTACTTACTACTCGGTTATACCGGCGCAGTAAGCACTCGCATCACGGTTCAGATCAGTAATAAAGTTTGGAGCAAGCTGTATCCAGTTAGATAAGATGGAAATTCATAAGTTCGTCTAAATTGGGGTCCAATACAATGTTTAATCACCTCTTTGGCGCAATGGCTAGTCCACTGGCATCACAACAGAAGGCAGCTTTGGAGTCGGAACAATATCAAACCCGGGTTTGAATGGTGAGAAGCCATTTTCCAAGCCCGTCGCGTCGTATTTAAAGGCTGCAACAGACGCCCGGACTTTGTCGGTAACTGAGAGGGATAATATCACTCTTGCATTCATATTAACCTATAGCGAAATATCAATGTCAACAACACATAATAGCACTTTTTACATACTTATTAATCATCCACCTGTTTTTTTTTAATTAGTTCCTTTTTCTTATTGCCTATTAGGTACTCACTTTTTTCTTTGAGGTCGGCTTTCAATGTTTTCGTATGTATACCCGGTCAGTTGTCTTGTCATTGAATACGTTTGCCGTCTTTTTCATAGACGAACTAGCTTTTGCCCGCGGCTTCGCACGCCTGCATATCGTTTTTATGACTTTCTTTGAGGGTGAGTGGTGCGCGAGTCACAAGCGAGCGTAGGTAAGGCAGGTGTTTACTCCAGATCCCTTGGGAACTATATAGGGCTATTCTGATTAGCAGTCTTTGTCACTTTTTTATATTCACAATTGGTAAACCCTTGACAACATCTTGAATTGATTGATTGATTTTGTTTTTTTGCATATAAATAGTTGAGGAGGTCCTCAACTTAACAGTATCGATGTGTTTCGGCATGAAGATAAGATAGCCAGTGGTAGCTAGCCAGGCTGGTTAGAAAATACCCTACCAACAACCAAACCCAGTCTTAGGTACTTAGACTCCGCCAGGAATCGAACCCGCGATCTCCTGATGTTAAGCGAATGGACTAACAATTACGCCCCACGGAGGCGGGTAAATGTTGTGATCTTGAACTTTATAATATACTATTGTGGAACGCAAATAGATATTGATTATTGGCCCTGGATGCAGTAGTTCATTCTGAATGAAATCGGTATCTTTCAGTAGTTTCATTCTGAGTGAAATAAAACACTTTAAACTTTCACGATTATTCATACTGACAAATTGAAAACGGGACTTGACGTGATTTTATATAATTGATGTTGTTTTTACCTCAACGTTTCGACTATGCTTCGATAACCGTGGCCGCGAGTAGACTGAAGCCGCGGTGTCATCGCCGCCGGCGCATCGCAGGATTACCTCCATCTACCCTTACTTCATTTGACTTCATTTCAAATGTGTGGTGATCCTAACCCTTCACAAAATGAAGTGAGGGTAGATGGAGGTGTTCCTGCGAAGCGCCGGCGGCGATGACACCGCGGCTTCAGTCTTCTCACCACCACGGCTATCGAAGCATAGTCGAAACGTTGAGGTAAAAACAACATCAATTATATAAAATCACGTCAAGTCCCGTTTTCAATTTGTCATTCTGAGTGAAATCGTTATCTTTCTAGGTGGACCCACGATTCATATCAATGTTCTCGGCGTACAACCTTCAATTCCCGTCTGAGCCAACGTTACGTCGCATCTACGTGTCCATCTTGGACGGACACTTCCAGGAGTTCCCGGAGGAGATACGAGATATTGTCGATAGCATTGTGCAAATGACTCTCGACCTTTACAAAGTACTCTTCACTTATCCCATAACGTGCTAGTCTAAATTGGGTATGCTAAAAAAAATGTATTTTTTTTAATTTTTTTTCTGATGGTTTAGACCATTTTGAAAAACTAATTTGAATATTTCATTTTTTAAGCCTCTAGATATTTTTAAATATTTTTTAAATTTTGAAACCTTGATGACGTCATCGGTTCACATTACTATGAAACGAACAGCCCTATTTCTATGACGATGAAATGAATAGGCCTTGACGTCAACTGTCAAGTCACTCAAGTCAATCATTCCCAAAGGTTTTTTGGCGGGATTTGTGGTAGACGCATTCGTAGTTTTATTTTGTTGTTTTTTCATTGCACCGGCACTAGCATTACAAACACAACAGCTAAGGAAGCCTAAATACGTCAGACCTGGCTGTATGGTCTTAGTAACCTTTGCCTTTTCCGAAACGAAACTATCACAAAGCCAACAACGAAACGTCAAAGTCAAAATTTACTTGTCATCAAACATCATAATCTATGTATGGACAAGGCCTTCAGAGTTTAAATGTTTTTTAGAACCACAATAAAAATTGGACCTCTAATGAATATCTTACCCATTTAAGTATTTAATTTGAATGACGTTCTAATAATATTTGATTGTTTCAAACGTAGTTTTTGGTGGATGATAAATAAATAGTGCCTTTTTCAGTGCTCGACGAAAGCTCGTCCTCAAATGCAAGGTCCGTAATTGATATGACAAGTAAGAGTGCACGTTCCGTTCAGTGGTGAAATAAGGTTTTATTGTAAACTCGTGACGTCATAGGGGTCAAATGAAGGTTATTGTCCTTTTCCGATTTTTTTACGCAATCTTTTACTTTTTCGAGTGGAAAATGAAAAAATATGGCTTTAAATAAAAATATCTCGAAATGGTTTTTTTTATTTTCATGGCTTATAAAAAATTTAGCATACCCAATTAGCTCCTTACAAATTGGTGAAAAGCTGGTCTATTTTCTTAAGTCTTTTTCTTTATTTAAACGTTAATTTTTTAGGGTTCAGTGCACAAAGGGTGGCAATGGGATACTAAGCGTACGGTGTTTATCTGTTCATTAGTCCGTTCGTCCGTCCGTCCCTACCTTTAAAAGACTGTAGTTATCTTTTGAACCGTAATTACTAGCTTGCGATTTTCTTAGAATAAATGTTTAGATGACGGATATCCTAAAAAAATATATTTTTTAAAAGAGTAAAAAAATACAAGAGTAGATCATGTGCACACAAGGAATAATCACAGAATGGTAAAATAATATATGGTCTTCCCTTTAAAAGTCGGACAGACGGACAGCGTAAGCTTAGTAATAGGGTTTCGTTATTTGGTACGGAACCCTTATAATAATCATATATTCAATAAACTTTATATTTCGTAAATAAATCATTTATCGAAATATGTATGGTACAAACATTCAAAAGTTTAAAAAGAGCTATTCAACGATACCCTACACGATGGGATACGAGAATAAATAATTTTGAACAAAAAACCCGACTTCAAACAGGAAACTAAGGTTCCCCTCGATTTCTCTGGGATGCCATCATCAGATCCTGGTTTCCATATCATGGTACCATCCTTGGGATATCTTCTTTTCAACAAAAAATAATCATCAAAATCGGTTTATAAACGATGAAATTATCCGCGAATACATAATATATATACAAAATTAGCTGAAACTATTTTAACTAGTGCTAAACTGAACAAGTGTAATATGAATGCCATACGATAAATATATAACAACTTTCCATATGGAACCCATAGTCAAATCTCAAAAAAATTGTTGAACTTTCCATACTAAGTTGGCTGATCAGCTGATCGAGTTAGTATGGAAGAGACATTTTTTTTGCGATATGACTATGGGTTCCATGGGGAAAGTTGTTCAGTTTCATGGTTAGAAGCACCAGTTAAAATAGTTTCAGCTAATTTTGTTACACCTTATCGAATTGAGAAACCTCCTCCTTTTTTTGAAGTCGGTTAAAAAATACTTTACTATCCCAATATTTTCTTTACAAATTTTACCCCACATGTTTAAAGGCATCAAAGGCAAAACCATAACAAATTTTAGCTTTAGTAAAACCACTGTGACATACCGACGAACAGATAGACGTATATAGCGAAACTATAAGGGTTCCTAGTTTGACTATGGAACCCTAAAAAACGGTCCAGGTAGAGTTGGACTCGCGCCAAGGATCCCGAAAAAGAAAAAAACCGTTTTTATTGATAATAACACAAATACAGTTCTGTTTTTGTACTCCACACCAAAACTTTACGTGACTTTTACTCATAAAACTGAACAACCTTTAGTCTACGTGATTGCCGAAATTACAAAAATAATTAGACCAATATACCTACCATCCAAAGTTAGCGAATCAGCTGATCGATTTGTATGAAAAGTCCAAGAATCGTGGAGGGTCAAAAAATTACCCTGTATATTGAACTTGAACTCGAACTTGGCCTACTTTTTTATAAGAGAATAAATTGATTTATAAATATGAAAACAATCAGACATCAGCCAAACAATCATTAAAACAAGACAAGATGTTGTGTTCACTTGTAACAACCTGTATGTTCTTATTCACAGATAATAATCGTAGAACTACCGCCCACGCCCGCCAAGTTTCACTACATCTTCAACCTTCGCGACCTCTCGCGCATAGCTGCGGGCATGTGCCTCACCCACCCCAATTACTTTAGCGACAAAAGGGCAGTTGTGCGATGCTGGAGGAACGAGTTCACCAGGGTCATCTGTGATAGGCTCATTAGTGTGCAGGTATGTGATGATATCTATATGTTCATTAAGTTTGTCCCTAACGCAGACTTAAGCGAGTAGTTCATTTTCAACCGACTTCCAAAAAGGAGGAGGTTCTCAATTCGCCTGTATGTTTTTTTTACGTGTGTTACCTCAGAACTTTTGACTGGATGAACCGATTTTTATGATTCTTTTTTTATTTGGAAACTAGTACTTCCCGTATGGTCCGATATAAATTTGATTAAAATCGGTGTAGAACTTTATAAAAACAAAAACCAAAATTAATAATGCAAATATGTACTAAGTTGTTGCGATAGAAGTCGGTTTTTAACGTGTTTAGCGTTTTCAATTATATAAGTTACTATGATTTTTTTTATTTGAAAGCTAGTGCTTCCCGTGTGGTCCCATGTAAATTTTATTAAAATCGGTGTAGAACTTTATTACTACGTCGGTGGCGTAACGACTAGGGCCGCTACACGGTTCGAATCCTGCCACGTTCCAATGTGTTTTCTAATTTCGATTTCATGAGTACGTTTATCCGATGCTCTTACGGTGAAGGAAAACATCGTGAGGAACCTGCACACGCCTGCGAAGAAACTCGAAGGTTGTGTGTGATGACGACCAACCCGCACTGGGCCCGCGTGGTCGACTAAGGCCCGGTCGCCCTATTTCAGGGTAGGCTCGAGCCCCTCGGTGGGGACGTATATGAGCTGATATGATTGAAGATGTGTTGATAACTATATGTTCAGTACAGTAAGTTTGTACGCTGAAATCTTTGCCCGACGCAGACTTTAGCGAGTAGTTCATTTTATTAGTTACATATATTTACTAAACTTGGCCAGTGACGGACCTAGGGTTCATTCTGGGGGAGCAGTGCACCCGGGTGCAATAAGTACTATGGCGCCCCTAGGTGTCAGAGGTGCTTATAAACCGCGCGCGATCAGCAGCCAGAGAAGCGAATTCATTAACACTGACTGTGCGGGCACTACGACGCGTAGACTCTAAGGGGTTTTCGCGTCTACTACTACGCCGTAGTACGACATTATCTTATGTGTTTGCGGCAACCAAAGTGTTGCGTCCCAATGAAATGCAGTAACTTATTTAGTATTGATTTGTCATATTATTTTTCATTACAGTTGCTCAAAACATGGTCCTTTATATGCCAGTCAAGTGTGCGCAAAATTGATTTTACCGCACACGTGCTTTTACTTTACCACTTTTTTTTAATATCTAGCTCGGAGGAACAAGACATTTCTAGTAAATAAAAAATATAATAACCAAAGACACAGAATCTTCTTTAAGACTTTTGAAAGGAGAATTTTAAAACAGATAGGTAGTTCCTCCGTGAGGTTTATTACATAACGCTAGCTGTTTAGATTATGTTTGGTTTATATATTTGTGAAGAAAAGAGAAAAAATATGAATGAAATGGAACCGGTTACACCAAGGAATAGGTCATCTTTTCCAAAGAGGTTTAGTATCCCAAGCCTTATTGTATGTAGTCTATTTATGATGATAAAAAAAAACTTACGCATGCGTACGTACGTGTGCTAGCTAAAATATGGCGCAATTTTCGTAAAACTGAATTGAGATGTTTTAGTTTTGAAAACGAATAAAATTATGAATATATAATAAAAATATACTTATTTGTATGTATGAGAAAAACCAAAGTGAGATTACTCCCCGGACATTTAAAATAAGCCGCACGTCGCGTAAAATGAACTTTGGTTGCTGAAGCCTTGATAGGTATGTATGTACCTACCCATGTATTTTGTTTTCCTGTCACGGTCGTTTTTTTATTTTATCTATTTTCTCACATTGAAAAACTTCGTTTGATACATGGGTGTAAAAGGAAATAACTATTAAAGTGACGTTTTTTCTTTATTTCTATGCGCACCTTACTCAACCCAGTGCACTTGCCCTCCTTGTCATATACCAAAGACGTCAATACAAAACCGAGCGAAGCGAGTATTTGCTTGTGACATCCATAGTACAACGCGATGGCGAAACTCTGCATTTACGTTTAATGTGACTCACCACAAATGGTGGTTACACATATGTTAATGTAGGGCGAGCGGAACGAGCCTAAAGTAATTTGTTTTATTTGTTTTATTACCCCCTCTAAAAAGAATTATATTCACCTAAAACAGTGAATAAAAGCACATTTATAAAGCTTATATAAATTTTGTAGTAGAGGGTAGTTTACCGATAACATTACAGGACCTAAGAGGCGCTACTGAGAGGGATCACACACTAAGTAAGGTTAAGGAATATGTAATGTGTGGTTGGCCAAAGAAAGTCACCGACGCCCGTATAAAACCGTATCATTCGTGCCGCTCACAAATTTCTTTTGAAAACGGTGTTTTAATGCGCGGCCATAAGGTGGTAATTCCTGAGGTTCTCAGAGATAAAGTGTGTAGAGAGTTACACAGTTCTCACTTTGGCGTCGTCAAGATGAAGGCAGAGTGTAGGAAAAGATTTTGGTTTCCAGGCGTAGACGCGACCCTGGAGCGGCTCGCAGCCGCGTGCTCTGTGTGTGTGCAGCTGCGCCCCGCCCCGCGCCGCGCGCCTCTCGCCTCCTGGCCGCACCCCCCGCACGCGTTTCATAGGCTGCATCTTGATTTCCTTGGGCCTTACGAAGGACATATGTACTTAGTAGTAGTGGATGCGTATTCAAAATGGGTGGAATGTTATAGTATGTCTAGTTCCTATGGTTCAAAAGCTGTTATAGGGAAGCTTTGCGATTTATTTTCAAGGTTTGGGATTCCGCACGTCTTAGTGAGTGATAATGGTACTTCTTTTACGTCGGAAGAATTTAGAAACTTTTGTGCACTCAACGGTATTCGTCACATTTTTGCGCCGGTGTATCATCCGTCCAGTAATGGACAAGCCGAAAGCTTCGTCAAAATAATTAAAAAAGGACTTAAAAGTATTATTTTGGACGGACGTAACAAAAAACAATTACCTGAGAAAATTGCAAAATTTTTATTTGATTATAGGAACTCCAAAAATGGTACCACAGGCAGGTCGCCCGCGGAGTTGGTTTACGGCCGGACGCTGCGATCGCGCCTCGACTTGATGCTTACCGGTGGCGTCGCTCCAGCCTCCTCAGACCTTGCTCAAAACGTAGGAGAAAAACAGTGCTTACAGGCTAGGTACTATCGTGGGACTGTAAGGAAACCATTGGAAATCAATGATCATGTTTGGATTAAAAAATTCATCTCTAATCAAAAATTCAGCTGGACTTATGGTGTCGTTAAAAAGAAAATTGGAAACATAATGTATGGAATTTTTGTACCAGAACTTCAGTGTGAAGTAGTACGACACATAGACCAGATAAAAGCCTACTGTGAACCAGATGTTATGCAAGATTCAACTCAACAATCTGTCGACAACTGGGATCCTGATATTGTTCCGGATATCGTTCCACTTTCATCATGTCAATCTGATCAAATCCGAAATCGCAATGGAGCTATCACCACCAACGATGTACGCGACAGTGCTGGTTCTGTTGAACGCCAGGAAGACCAGCCCTTGGAAGGGGAGAGTGGGGCGCAGGGAGTGAATGGCACCTCTCTTGACAAAGGTCTCGTCTCTAACATGCCTTCTAACGTTAATACGCCAGCGCAGACACTAGAGCTGGCAATAGCGGAACCTAACCCAGCAGCTAGACCTAAGCGTGCTGGCGTTAAGTATTTTTAGCTAAGTTATAATATTTGGTGGAGGGATGTTACATATGTTTATCTATCTAGCGTAGCAATAGATAGATGCGCGGTAGTTTGCTACCTATTATGTTAAATTAGTTATAAGTAAATGTTGTCTTGTGAATAAAGCAGTCTGCAACTAGCCACGGTTGTATCAATGTCATTCGCGTCTATCGGCAAGCTACCTACCATATAAAACATCTGGCTTATTATAAACAAACAACGATCTCCACAGAGTATATCAATGGTCAATAAACAACTCCCTTTTATTAAACCCATCAAAATCTAAGTGCATGGCATTGGGAACCAAAAAACAAGTGGATTGTATAGTTCGTTCTAAACCTATGGTTAGGATTAATGATAAAGCAATTGATCTTGTCGACGAAGCTCGTAATCTTGGAGTGGTTTTTGATTCTTTCTTGCGTTTCGAAAAACATGTAGTTCAGTTGGCTCGCAACTGCCTCTTTAGACTTAAGGTTTTATATAAAATTCGACCATTCATCAACACAGAGTTACGAGTGAGGATATGCGAGTCCATTATATTATCTAAATTAAATTACTGTATTACAGTCTACGGTCCTTGTTTATTTCAAAAGTCACAGCGTCTTATACAAAGGGTACAAAATGCATGTGCCCGATTTTGTTTTAGGATCCCTCCACGAACGCATGTTACTCCATATTTTAACTCCTCAAATATCCTGAAGATGCAAGCACGTCAAAAACTTTACTATGCATCACTTTTGTTTGGAGTAATAAAATATCAGCGACCTGCTTATTTGTACAAAAAGTTAAACTGGCGTAATGCTTATCAACGAAATGTTAGTAGGGCCTGCTCGTCAGTTTTTGACATCCCAAAACATAAAACAACAATATTCCGTGGTAGCTTCCGTTTCCTCGCCTCAAAGTGTTGGAATGATCTCCCTCCACCACTGCGGGAAATTCCTACACTATATACTTTCAAAAGAAAATTGCGTGAATATCTCTTGACTGAGCAGAGAGGAGGGTAGCGGATAAAGCAGCGGAATATGTCCCGTTTATTACCGTTCACATAAAAAAAATATATTCTGAAATCCTTTCTGAACGGATGCCTACGTCATAATTGCTATCTGTACGCCCAATTTCAGCCTGATCCGTTTAGTGTTTAAGCTTGTGCGTCGAAGGATCAGTCATTCCGTCACTGTTTCCTGTTTCCTTTTATATAATATAACGTTATAGTCTGGGTTTAAGCGGCTGTGTATGCGTACATACGTTATTACCAGGCAGGTAGACACTGTAAGGGATATTTGTCCTGTCTATGCGAGCACTATCGTCGTCTTCCCTCAATCACCAGCACAGGTATAAATGCACAAATTTTCTTTTAAAATTTTATTTTTTTTCATAACTATATTGTTGACCACTGAGGTGCGTGTACGTTTTTCTTGGTTTTGGCTGAAAAACAGCGTTGTGAGTACTCTGCGACCCACAACATTTATGCTGAGCCTGGACCAGTTTCACTAACTTGGCACCACTGACACTGTTTCATATTTTTTTATATAATCTAGTAATATTTGTCATTAAGTTTCATTTATTTGTTTGTTTATTGTTAAAATGTATTGTGCCTTTTTAGTGAAATAAAGTTTTATCTATCTATCTATCATTTAATCACTATTTTGGTGTTTGGGTTTAGAACACACCAATTTATTCGATTTCCATCTCAATGCTATACAACCTACTTGCGCAAAAAATACTCGATACAAACTCTTGTGCAAAGAATACTCGACATAAAAGCTTCTTGTGCAAATAACTCTTCGAGGTTTGATTGTTCGACATTTTCGACACGGAGTTTAGCATTAGAATAAAACTGTTTAGCGTTGTTTGCTGTCATTTCATTAATAAATTGGCTCTATTTCGAATACTATGCTAATAATACTTATAGGAAAATTGCTCTTAATTCAGTAAATGTTCAAATTTTTAATGTGTATTTTAATTAATCTAACCTTCCCTTTTTTCTTCATTAAATGTCTATTTACGCTTAAATCTTTCTTTTTCTCGTAGTCATTGTTTAAAGTATAGTGTGCAATTCTAGAATATAACGGATTTATATCGAGGGTCATGAATCACTCGCGTCGTTCAGGGTTCTAACACTTGAATCACTCGCTACTTTCGTGATTCAATCATCATGAATTACTCCCTACGGTCATGATTCAGTCATTAGAAACTTTCACTTGCTCGTGATTCATCTATGGACCTCGCTTTAAATCCGTCTTTTATTCACTAATTGCATAATATAATATTGTGCCCAAACCTCCAACTCCAAACTGCTACTTTTAACTGAGAAGTACTTTGGTGGCCCATCTAGATCGGTAGCCAGAGGTGAATTCCGCTCTCCCCTGTAAATTATTAGTCTACTACGCTAGGCTCATCTAAGCTCGCCTCAAATTATTTAAACAGTATATCATCATCAGTCGCTAAGTATTTTTTCATCACACCTATTCGAAAAACGACAATTGGTTCCTCAATAAGTGCGAATAAAATTTTACTTTTCTCTCTGTAGGGAGTTATTTTTGTCTCCTCTGATTGGTCCGAGTTCAAAAGACAAAACGCTCAAACCATTGTCTATAGTTGTGATGAAAAATTGTGTGTGTCACTCAGGGCCAAAATATGTTATTCTCGGGCAATAAACTAACGTCCTCGGAATAAAATGTTATTTTCTCCGTTTTGTTATTCCGCTTTTTTAATTATTAAAATAAAGCAGATAACTATCTATCTAAATAATCTTTAGTTATATTTCGGTCTTTTAAATGTCATCATATTTTCAATAACCTATTTACAACCCTTTTATCAGAATGTATACTATATATTTTGTAACACAATATAATGTTGTTAGGACAACGAGCTGATGAGCGAACACATACACGAGCACGTGATGAAGTACTTCCCGGAAGAGGAACCAGTGGTGCTCGAGGAGATTGTCGTTCCCGAAGAGGAAGAGAAAGTGGAAGAGGAGGTTCAGGAAGAAGGTCAGTTTTATTCTAGAATTGTAGAGGTCCGCGAACTTCACTGGTAGTCGTGGAAATGGGGCAGTCGTTTCACCAATAGTCCGTACATCGCCCAACTCCTACCGAAATCATTAAAACAAGTAAAGAAACATTTTCAATTAATTTGGACAAACATTTTATTACGTTAAAATTCTATATAATAATTTTAGCATAGAAATATCATAACTAGAGAGATCCCGTAAGGGATAAGTCCGTCTTTATGTTTTGTAACAAAAAATCAATAAAGAAACAAACAAACAAACTAGTGAGTGACGTTATCAGTTGCACGACAATTCATCCTTGCTAGACGAGTCCTTAGAAACTGTAGTTGGGCTGTGATGCGACTGACAGATCAGCTGATGCAGTCCGCCTCGCCGCGACGGCCCGCGAGTATTTTTGACGGGTTTTTTTTAAATTTTTCTTCATGCATGCTTTTTAAACATTATATATTACTAGTTGACACACTAACTCTTAAATTACTTTCCGGGACGAAACATGAAATTGCACCCGAAATCTTGCCTATTTCGAATCGATCAGACCTGTTGAAGTTGCTTACCTCCCTTGTTTGAAGCTGTAATCAAATGTACCTACTTATGTTATTTATAACTATAAACTTGAAATAAATTGCAGCTATGGAAGTTTCTAAGACCCTATAATGAGCTAGAAAAAGACCTGACGATATTATTTTTTTACCTCTGCCTATACCTCTGCTCGAAGTTGGGGAGGAGTAAGGTATCCTGCTGATTCCAGGAGATGCTGCAGCATCAGGTCAAGGTTAAAAAGGTTCTTTCTAATACCTATTTATTGAGACTATTCCAATGAGTCCAAATACGATATATCTGCTTTGTTGGTGAGGAGTTGGGTATCCTGCAGATTCCAGGAGATGCTGTAACATCAGGTTAAGGTGTAGCACGACTTTGTAGGTAGATACGGTAGTGGGCGTGGGTTTTAATAGAAGATGCGTGCTACATAATTAATTTTATTAGTAGAAATAAGACCTAAAAAGAAATGTACGAAAATTAGAAAACATACATTAAATTTACACTATACACAAACTAATCAAACATATATTACCCAAAATGGGTCTTATAAAGGGAGCAGCCGGTAAATATATCTAGGTATTTAGGTAATTTATTTTATAATTTATTAAGTTTTGTGATTGTGTTCGGAAAAAAATTAAAATGATATTATCAAATAGATTGACGCATGCGCAGAAAAGAAATAAATGGGATAAAAAGATGGTCGAATGAAAGGAGAATGAATAACTGCGCACCGCGCTACAAAGGTAACCATGTACTTGCAATATCATTACAGTATCAGGGCACCAAATTTCTAATCGATCAGAACGGTGTAAATTGCACATGATCTTCAAACGGCTGAACACATCTTCATAAATTATAGCTAAGAACCATCTCGATCACGTCAGCTTTTAGACAATAAAAACGTATCACAATCGGTCCATTCTTTTAGGAACTTTGACGCCACTGACACACTGATACATACGTTCAACATAAGTTTAATACCTTTTTTTGCGTAGGGGGTTAAATATAGGTCTTGAAAAAATGATACAACAGCAAAGTAAAATTTTATGTGTCGCAGAAATGGTAACGGAAGCGGAGAAGATAGGCACTAAGAAAAAGAAGGCCGAAGAAGTTGCAGAGGAAATAGAAGAGGAGGAAGAGGCCGAGGAAGAGGAGGAGAGGGTGCTTACTGTGAGCATTGGGGATTATTGTTTGAAATAGATTTAAGAGTGTATTTACAAAATCGTTTCAAATCTGTACAAAACAAACTGAGGAATGCAGTATACTCATGGTTTTAATGGTTTTTAACCACAATTTTAAAATTACTACTTCTAGAAAGTGGAGGAGTCGATTGTAACTTACTACACACACATACATACTGATGACTTTATACACATAAGTAAGTCACGAAATTATAGTTTGTGGATAAGTTAAATTTTTTTTAATAATTTTGTCACTGAATAATAATTTGTGGTACTTAATCTTAAAATTTGCTGATCTTTTTTAAAATAAAGTATTTCGAAAATATAATCAATCAACTAACTATAATTTCGTTACTTGCTTATGACGTGTATAAAGTTCCATTAGAATCGGCCCATACATTTTCCAGAAGTAGTAATTTTAAGTTTGTGAAACGGTTTTGAGCGTTTTCTGCCAGATTAGGAGTGGCGAATTTACTTATAGTAGAAATAAATGAGTTGAATTTGAATTCGATTAACATGAAATTGGAGTATACCTTGCATCATGTAAAAAACGCTCTGGGCGTTAGTTGCGAGTAATCTATTTTAGCCCTTATTTTATTACTTTAAGTGAGCAATAATTTGTTTGGTTTCTTTGAAACAGCTCTAATGATTTGGATGAAATTTCGTTTTTAGGTAATGTTTTTACATTCGAAATATATGTAGGGACACATTGTAATAAGAACGCTTACTATGCAATATGGAAATCCAAGCGCACGGCTACTAGCTAATGTCTAGCCAGGCGTTTCTCGTCGCGCGTCCTGAGTACCGGAGTACACTCTGTATTCATTTGCTTGTATCCAATAAACCTGGAATCTTTTGATATTTAATTAATTAATAACTGTAACACTCCACACAAATTATCCTAAATATATATGTATATATAGATAGGTGTCATTTCCGAATAAAAATTCACACAAAAAAATATTTTTTAGCTTCCAGAGCAGCGTTTGGTCGGCCAGGTTCTGTATTTAATATGTGCTACGGATGCAGCAACCTTCTCCCACTAACAATAAGTATTGCGCCCAGCGTTCTTTTTACAGGTTGCTAGGTGTTGAAATTAATTATACTTTCCTTCAAGGATGCATTTACGTCATTTTCTAAAGTTTGTACCCGAAAGCCCTCCTTCTTAGGATGGTAATGTTTTTGGGGTGTATGTATGTATGTCTGAATATTTAGCTGAGCTTGGAACCTAAGCGGCTGAATAAATCTGAGTGCGAGGTGTCGTTCGATTTGTCTTTGCTCCCTGAGTGATATAGGACACATTTTGAGCAGTTGGATATTAATTTTTAGGGTTACGTACTAGTTAACGGGACTTTATTATATACTAAGATGCTGTCTGTCTGTTCGTCTGTCTGACTTTAAAATGGCTGTATCTTTCGAACTGCATTAATCATTGCTCTTTTTGATCTTTTTTTTGTACACGTTTTTGTGTGATTACAAAGTGTTTAGCAGTTAAAACTTATTTTGCGAAATCTATAATAATAATAAATCTATATAAATCTATCTATAACGTCCAAATCACGTTGAATACACCGCACTGGTTCTTTTTTTATTCTGAAGTGACAATGGACCCGAAGATTGAAACGGGTTTACCAAGATTCCCCAACGCAATGGGTAGCTGGCTATCTTATCTTCAAACCAAAACACATCAATGCTAATTAAATTGATGTTTGACAGCAAGACTTAGATAAGATGGTGCTTATAAAATGCCCTTCCACCGACCAAAGCAGGCCTGTCGCAATTAGCAGTTTATTGTGTCGTAGCAAGAGTCGCCTTTTATTCAAAGGATTTTGCGGATTTAACCTTCTTTTACGTAGTAAATAGTCTTTATTCTTTGACCAAACCGAGTTTCACAAAATTATACTCCTGCGGGATTCGAACCCGCGACTACCTGATGTGAAGCTAATGGATTTTGTAGGTATAATTGTTGTACTCGTTTATAGGTATAATTGTTGTACTCGTTTATAGGTATGGTGGTACGGAACCCTCTGTGCATGAATCCTACTCGCTGTTGTCCGGTTTTCAGTTAAATTGTTTAGGTTTTTCAGTATCGTCTCCACGGCTGAGATACGCGTCCCTTCCTATATCTCGTCACAGTATTACGATATGGCTTACAGTAGCGCAACGCCTTTGATTACGCGCGATGCGCCACCGGCGTAGGTACAAGCCCATATTAGCCTGTAGTTAGCGAGTTTGCCAGGCTTTTCCCCGCAAGTACCCTTTCCGTTGCTCTGCGTAAGTACATTCGTTGCGCTACTGTAAGCCGCTATATTGTAATACTGTAATCTCGTGTAGGTTAGGCCATATTACTCCCTAAACGGTGGCCATATCCGGATTGGATTTAGTTTTACAATTATAGTATAAAATTTATATATTAATATTCAGGGATAGATGGTCATCTAGCCCCAACCTAGGATTCCCTGTACTCTGGAAACCAGAAACCTGATTACATACTTAAACAAACCTGTTCGTACGAATGTTTGCCTTGAGTGGGGATCGAACCCACGACTCTCCGGCTCAGCAGGCAGTATCGCTGCCACTGGACCAACGCAATGTTGCACTTTTAATCTTGGTAAGCCTGCTTCCATCTTCGGCATCATCGTCACTTACCATCAGGTGAGGTGATGCCAAGGGCTTACCAACTGTGAATAAAAAAAAAATACTGGCACAAGGATTTCGTTTTATTTTCTTAAGACTTGATTGGGTTGTTTAGTCACATATTACGAAGAAGTACCAACTCTTAGACACGTTATGTCGTTTCGCAGTTGGAGGAGTACGTGTTCAGGGACCCGCTGCTTTTTGGAGATTACCGAAACGCGTTGGACGAAGAGGAGATCAGATATTACGAGGATTTGCTCGACTACGAAGCCACATACTTTTTGTTCCAAGAGGTGACGTGTATACTGTATATATACAGTAACTAGTTTTACATACTCGTAGTTTCCATGACTGTCTTCGAAGGTGCGCAGTGCGCGAGACGCAAGCGGCTCGCGAGCGTGGAAAAAAGTAGCATGTATGTTAATCCAGGTCCTAATCTGTCTACCTACCAAATTTCATCCAGATCCGTTTATCTGTTGTGGCGTAAAAGAGTACAAACTTTCGCGTTTATAATATTAGTAAGGATATGTTGTTAGCGAGGGTATTGGCAATAGCCGCCGTAAGATTATTTTTTTATTTTATAATATACTAGCTGTCCCGGCGAACTACGTACCGCCTTACATTACACTACCCTACCCTACCCTACCCTACCCTACCCTACACTACACTACCCTACACTACCCTACACTATACTACCCTACCCTACACTACACTACCCTACCCTACACTACTCTACCCTACACTACACTACCCTACACTACACTACCCTACCCTACACTACTCTACACTACACTACCCTACCCTACACTACAATAGACAATAGACTACCCTACACTACACTACCCTACACTACACTACCCTACACTACACTACTCTACCCTACCCTACCCTACACTACCCTACCCTACACTACCCTACACTACCCTACACTACCCTACCCTACCCTACCCTACACTACACTACCCTACACTACCCTACCCTACATAAGAACCTTCTCCTGACAATAACGAACTCGACAAAAAAGAATTAGCCAAATCGGTTCAGCCGTTCTCGAGTTATGCGCTTACCAACACATTTTGCGTTTCATTTTTATATTATAGATAGTGTAACAAAATTGATGTAGGACAGGACCCGTTATCTGGGGGTTCTACTCATCATATTGAACAGCTTTCCCCAAGGAACCCATAATTAATTCTCATAAAAAAATTGGTCAAAACTGATGGAATAGCTGATCAAATTGTATGAAGGGTTAAATGTTTTTTTGCGATTTCATCAGCAGTCATAGAACAAAAGTTGTTCAGTATGATGAGTAGAAGCCCCAGTTAACGGGACCTACACCAATTTTGTTACATTTTGTTTTTGTATTGCCAATTACCGCCATAAGAAAAATAAATTTCGACTTTTAAATATATGCATGTTTCCCATGTTAAAACAATACTTTCATTTCTTCAATCTTCGACACTGTCGTCACTTATCACTAGGTGATATTTACCTCCCTTACCGGCATGAGTTTGTTTTTAAATTAAATTTTTCCTTGATTCCTATTCTGTTAACCATAGTCATGAGCGTTTTTCAAGCACACATCTCCTTAGTAACAATTTAAGGTGTCGCCACAGTGTGTTTCCTGATCTTACTGGTTTTTACTTTATGTTTATGTATACAAATTCATTTCCCATAGATTCTAGACGAGTTCAACGAACGAATCGGAAAGATGTCAGTAGTTCTGTTCGAGGATTGCTTGGAACATCTGACGCGAACACACCGAATACTGCGCATGGACCGTGGCAACGCCATGATTATCGGCGTCGGGGGTTCTGGAAAGAAATCCATAGCAAAGCTGTCTGCTTTTGCTGCTGGTAAGCTGGAAAACCTTAATACACTTGCGTCAAAAAAATCGCACCTCTAATTTTTCTTAGTACATTTTCATACAAAAGGGTGCTCTAAATAAGAACGATTACTTTCTTAAATAAAGAAAACTAAAAAAACTAAAAAGTGGTATCATTAGGTTAGATTCCTGGCTACAAATTTATGGAAGAGCAAAGCATTCTGCAGATCCCCGGAAACACAATAGACTGCTTAAAACAAAGAACATTTTCTGCAAAATGAATGGAATTTTGCCACTTAGGCACTCTTCTTAGCAGTCTACTGAGTTGCCGCGGTTCTGGCCCTTCGACAAGTTTGTAGCCAGGGATCTATCCTACTGATACCAACTCTCAGTTTTTTTTAGTTTTCTTTATTAAAGCAGTCGTTCTTATTTGGAGCATTTTTATGAAAATGTACTGAGAAAAAGTAGGAAGTGCGATTTATTGGACGCCGAGTGTAGTTTAATTTCGAAATCATATCAGCTGAAAGACGTCCACTGCTTAACAAAGGCTTCCCCCAAGGATTTCCACAACGACGGTCCTGCGACCTTCACCTGGTCATCGTTCCACCGAGTGGGAAGTCTGCCTTTTGCTTCCGGTGCGCGGTTTGATATATTAAGTAACTTATTAGTCACCTAGTGTTTTTGTGAAGAATTTTTTTTCTATGCTTTCTTGTCTTACGACTGATGGTTTTCCTTAAATAAATAAATAAAAAACTAGTCAAGAATTGAGGTGTTTTTCTAGAATTATTAGCAGTTCTTGCCTGTGGTCCACCCGGATTGGTACAGCTAGGTGGACCGTGGGTAATTCATTCTTAGGGTATAAACGGGACTTTATTACTAAGACTTCACTGTCCGCCCGTCTGTCTGTCCGTCTGTCACCAGGCTGTATTTCGTGGACCGTTATAGTAAGACAGTTGAAATTTTCACAGATGATGTATTTCTGTTGCCGCTATAACAACAAATACTAAAAATTAGAAAAAGTGAAAAAATAAGGGGGTCTCCATACAAAAAACGTGTTTTTTTAAACGTGAAGAAACTAGCGCTATCTAGTATGATGCACTTGGCCGGTTTTTTTTCCATAGCTCACCTTTAAGGTAAAAATAGAAAAACACAACTTACATTGCCGGTGGTCCACCTCAGTTGTTAGTTGATGCTGGCCATAATAATATAAAGAGTACCTAACATGCCCGACTAAATAAGTAGTCCAACCAAAGTACTAACACAGTCTAGACAGGGCCATCGTGAGGAGGGTAAGAGCGAGGCAGGGCAGGATGCTCCCGAACTGTCCTAAGCACCGTTGTCCGTCGTTAGGAAGCATTAACTATTAATAAATTATTGATGAGTTTTTCAAAAACTTACGTACATACTTACCGATTGCTTTAACGGTGAAGGAAAACATCGTGAGGAAACCTGTACACGCCTGCGAAGAAACTCGAAGATTGTGTGTGAAGTCGACCAACCCGCACTGGGCCCGCGTGGTTGACTAAGGCCTAGTCGCCCTGATTCAGGGTAGGCTCGAGCCCCTCGGTGGGGACGTATATGAGCTGTAATGATGATGATGATGAAATTATTGAGGGCCGACGTTAATAAAGTGTATACTTATCGATAAGGCGGTAATTTAAATTCTAATTTAAGTGCCAATTATGGATGGCATCTATTTTCCAACCCAAAATTGCTTATCCAACAGGTTGTGATGTGTTCGAAATCACAATAACAAGGAACTACAATGAGAACACTTTCAAAGACGACATGAAGCGAATGTACAACCAGCTCGGAGTTGATGGAAAGAAGACTGTGTTCCTTTTCACGGCGTCCCAGGTAAAAAAAAGAGATGAGGTCAGTCACAATCTAAAGAATTAACAGCTGTCCAACAAAGTCGTGTAGACAGATTCGTGCGGGGGCCGAGCGGCCTGTCACCGTCGTTGAGGACAATTCATTCAAGGAAGAGGTGACCAGTGACTAGTGTCAGCTTTGATGCCAATATTGAAACCGTTGGACCACTGTATGAATTCTTTTTTACAAACTTTTATTTAACTTGCAAAGACTGTGTTCCTTTTCACGGCGTCCCAGGTAAAAAAAAGAGATGAGGTCAGTCACAATCTAAAGAATTAACAGCTGTCCAACAAAGGCGTGTAGACAGAATCGTGCGGGGGCCGAGCGGCCAATCACCGTTGGGGACAATTCATTCAAGGAAGAGGTGACCAGTGACTATAATGTCAGCTTTGACGCCAAATTTAACTGTATAACGTAATGAAATGAAATGAAATGTTTTATTTCGCTTTAAACATGGTAATATAAGATGTTAGATTCTACAATATATCTTTCGAAGTTTCAATCGATTAATTGTAATATTTCTCCAGAGCAAAATTATGCTTAGATATACAGTTAATAAATAACCCTTGATGATTTTGGCCGTCTAAATAAAAGCTACTGGCTGGCGCATACGATAAAATATTCATTTTTGTAAGGGTTCCGTACCCGCACGAAGCCTCCGCTATCCGTCCGTCCGTCCGTCCGTTCTTTAGTCTGTCTGTGTGTCATGAAAATACAGACCGTATTTCATGAACCGTGAAAATTTTACCGTTATAATTTAATGAAATTTTCACAGAGTGTGTTTCTATTGCTGCAGTAACGACAAATAATGAAAATAAAATAAAAAAATATAAAAAATAAGATTTTATTCAAAGGTGAAAGTATTATTTACGACTGGCTGTTTTCCGCGGCTTCACCCGCGTGGACGTTTCTATGACTTCGAGGGTATGCAGTGCGCGAGCCGCAAGTGGCTCGCGAGTGTGGAAAATAGTACCCTATGTGTTAATCCAGGTCGTTTTAGCGTGAAAGAGTAACAAACATACTTCTGTACATTCTTACAAACTTCCGCGTTTATAATACATATTAGTAGGATGGTACGGAACTCTTCGTGTGCGAGTCCAACTCGTACTTGGCTGGGTTTTTTTTTAGTTATATTTAGGCATCAAAAATGTATGTTTTCAGATCTTAGAGGAAGGTTTCCTGGAATTCATAAACAATATCCTAATGATCGGCATGATCCCCGCTTTGTTCACCGACGACGAGAAAGACGCGATCATTAACGCCGTTCGAAACGAGAGCTCGGAGGCTGGATATGGTGTTGCCAAGTACAAAATTGTTTAAATCTACTAGATATAAGTACCTACCTACTCAAACAGCATAGTTCGGAATTCCAATTATGTATCTCTCCCTGTTCGTATTTGGCGTGTTTGCAATTGCGTAAACTAAACGGCTTGATGTATTTTGGAGTGCGAGGTGTCGTTAAATTCTGCTTGATTCCCTGTATCAGTGGAAAGACGTCCACTGCTAAATACAGGCCTCCCCAAGGATTTCCACAAAGTTCGGAATGGAATTAGATATGTATATTACCGACTGTACATATTTTTACCCTACTGCCCAAGATTTCCACAACGACCGGTCTTGCGCTCTCCGCGTTCAACGGCTTCCCGAGACCTTTACCAGATTGTCGATCCACCAAATGGGAGACCTTCCTACGTCTTAACAGGAGACTCGAGTTTTCATACAAACGTGTCTTCTCTTATTTTTTACGTCGAAAACTAATTACAAACATCGAATTACAATGTACTTTTTGTATTAAATCGGAACTACGTTTGTATGAAAACTCGAGTCACCTTCGACCTTTCGCCGCCAACAAATAATAATTATATTTCAAAACGTCAATAAAAAAGAAGTTAACTCTATGCCACTGAAACTGTAACGTTATAACTAGACGATCTTACAAAGCTGACAAATACTTATTATAGACCTATAACCATTTAGTTGACGTTCAATTTTTTACTTTAGGATAATACTTTTACAGAGATTCGGTATGGAGTTACTTCTGCAACAAATGCGCTGAGAACTTACACGTGATTCTGTCCATGTCTCCCAGCGGTGACATCCTGAGAAACAGGTATGTTGACCTTTGAGTAACTTTAATCGCCTCCGTGGCGTGATGGCTAAGTCCTTTAGCTTCATATCAGGACGTCGCGGGTTTGATTCCCGGCGGAATCCAACTTTGTATGACTCGGTTTGGTTGGTGGAAAGGCATTTCCTAAGCCCGCCTGGCTAGATACTACCATCTTATCTAAGTCTTGTCGACAAGCATTGATGTATTCCGGCTTGAAGATAAGACAGCCAGTTTCCCATTGCGTTGGGGAATCTTGGTTAGCCCGCTTCTATCTTCGGCATCATTTACCATCAGGTAAGAAGATGTCAAGGGCTGACCAATTGTAGTTAAAAAAAAACTGTACGTATAAAGTAAATTGTTTGGAATTAGTTTGTGTTTTTAACCGACTGCAATAAAAGGAGGAGGTTTCTCATTTCGACCGTATATATATATAACTTTGTCGTTTATAAACCGATTTTGATGATTCTTCTTTTGTTGGAAAAGAGATATCCCAAGGGTGGTACCATGATCAGGAAACCAGGATCTGATGATGGCATCCCAGAGAAATCGATGGGAAGCTTAGTTTCCTGTTTGAAGTCGGTTTTTTTTTGTTCAAAATTATGTTGTTAGCAAAACGATGATACAATATTTCGTCATACAGGTGTAGAAGTTTTCCGGGTCTTGTAAACAACACGACGATCGACTGGCAATTTCCGTGGCCGAAACAGGCTTTATTGGCCGTCGCAAACGTCTTCCTCGCTAACGTAAGTTTTAAAGTCCGACTAGAATATAACCGCCCACGTGTAACAGCCCGACAGTTAAAATAACGACACCAAGAAATTACACTTATTTTAGGGTTCCGTACCCAAAGGGTAAAACGGGGTCCTATCACTAAGATTTTTCGCTGTCCGTCCGTCTGTCACCAGTCTGTATTTCATGAACCGTGATAGCTGGTCAGTTGAAATTTTCACACATGATGTATTTCTGTTTCCGCTGTATCAAATACTAAAAATTAGAAAAAGTGAGGTTTTTATTAACTGCGAAGTAGGTATATTGAAAACACAAAACATACAAAAAGCCAACATCACGCGGTGTTCCCAGGCGGTCACCCATCCAAGTACTGACCGCGCCCGATGTTGCTTAACTTCGGTGATCGGACGAGAACCGGTGTATTCAACGTGGTATGGACGTTGGCGACAGAGGATATAAAATAGGTTTTCAGTAGCTACGAAGTGGGTATATTGAAAACACAACATCCAAAAAGCCAACATCACGCGGTGTTCCCAGGCGGTCACCCATCCAAGTACTGACCGCGCCCGACGTTGCTTAACTTCGGTGATCGGACGAGAACCGGTGTATTCAACGTGGTATGGACGTTGGCGACAGAGGATATAAAATAGGTTTTCAGTAGCTGCGAAGTGGGTATATTGAAAACACAAAACATCCAAAAAGCCAACATCACGCGGTGTTCCCAGGCGGTCACCCATCCAAGTACTGACCGCGCCCGACGTTGCTTAACTTCGGTGATCGGACGAGAACCGGTGTATTCAACGTGGTATGGACGTTGGCGACAGAGGATATAAAATAGGTTTTCAGTAGCTACGAAGTGGGTATATTGAAAACACAAAACATCCAAAAAGCCAACATCACGCGGTGTTCCCAGGCGGTCACCCATCCAAGTACTGACCGCGCCCGACGTTGCTTAACTTCGGTGATCGGACGAGAACCGGTGTATTCAACGTGGTATGGACGTTGGCGACAGAGGATATAAAACAGGTTTTCACTAACTGCGAAGTGGGTATATTGAAAACACAAAACATCCAAAAAACCAACATCACGCGGTGTTCCCAGGCGGTCACCCATCCAAGTGCTGACCGCGCCCGACGTTGCTTAACTTCGGTGATCGGACGAGAACCGGTGTATTCAACGTGGTATGGACGTTGGCGACAGAGGATATAAAATAGGTTTTCAGTTGCTGCGAAGTGGGTATATTGAAAACACAAAACATCCAAAAAGCCAACATCACGCGGTGTTCCCAGGCGGTCACCCATCCAAGTACTGACCGCGCCCGATGTTGCTTAACTTCGGTGATCGGACGAGAACCGGTGTATTCAACGTGGTATGGACGTTGGCGACAGAGGATATAAAATAGGTTTTCAGTAGCTACGAAGTGGGTATATTGAAAACACAACATCCAAAAAGCCAACATCACGCGGTGTTCCCAGGCGGTCACCCATCCAAGTACTGACCGCGCCCGATGTTGCTTAACTTCGGTGATCGGACGAGAACCGGTGTATTCAACGTGGTATGGACGTTGGCGACAGAGGATATAAAATAGGTTTTCAGTAGCTACGAAGTGGGTATATTGAAAACACAACATCCAAAAAGCCAACATCACGCGGTGTTCCCAGGCGGTCACCCATCCAAGTACTGACCGCGCCCGACGTTGCTTAACTTCGGTGATCGGACGAGAACCGGTGTATTCAACGTGGTATGGACGTTGGCGACAGAGAATATAAAATAGGTTTTCAGTAACTGCGAAGTGGGTATATTGAAAACACAAAACATCCAAAAAGCCAACATCACGCGGTGTTCCCAGGCGGTCACCCATCCAAGTACTGACCGCGCCCGATGTTGCTTAACTTCGGTGATCGGACGAGAACCGGTGTATTCAACGTGGTATGGACGTTGGCGACAGAGGATATAAAATAGGTTTTCAGTAGCTACGAAGTGGGTATATTGAAAACACAACATCCAAAAAGCCAACATCACGCGGTGTTCCCAGGCGGTCACCCATCCAAGTACTGACCGCGCCCGACGTTGCTTAACTTCGGTGATCGGACGAGAACCGGTGTATTCAACGTGGTATGGACGTTGGCGACAGAGGATATAAAATAGGTTTTCAGTAGCTACGAAGTGGGTATATTGAAAACACAACATCCAAAAAGCCAACATCACGCGGTGTTCCCAGGCGGTCACCCATCCAAGTACTGACCGCGCCCGACGTTGCTTAACTTCGGTGATCGGACGAGAACCGGTGTATTCAACGTGGTATGGACGTTGGCGACAGAGGATATAAAATAGGTTTTCAGTAGCTGCGAAGTGGGTATATTGAAAACACAAAACATCCAAAAGCCAACATCACGCGGTGTTCCCAGGCGGTCACCCATCCAAGTACTGACCGCGCCCGACGTTGCTTAACTTCGGTGATCGGACGAGAACCGGTGTATTCAACGTGGTATGGACGTTGGCGACAGAGAATATAAAATAGGTTTTCAGTAACTGCGAAGTAGGTATCTTGTTATCATTTAGAAACAAACAAAAAGCCAACATCACGCGGTGTTCCCAGGCGGTCACCCATCCAAGTACTGACCGCGCCCGACGTTGCTTAACTTCGGTGATCGGACGAGAACCGGTGTATTCAACGTGGTATGGACGTTGGCGACAGAGGATATAAAATAGGTTTTCAGTAGCTGCGAAGTGGGTATATTGAAAACACAAAACATCCAAAAGCCAACATCACGCGGTGTTCCCAGGCGGTCACCCATCCAAGTACTGACCGCGCCCGACGTTGCTTAACTTCGGTGATCGGACGAGAACCGGTGTATTCAACGTGGTATGGACGTTGGCGACAGAGAATATAAAATAGGTTTTCAGTAACTGCGAAGTAGGTATCTTGTTATCATTTAGAAACAAACAAAAAGCCAACATCACGCGGTGTTCCCAGGCGGTCACCCATCCAAGTACTGACCGCGCCCGACGTTGCTTAACTTCGGTGATCGGACGAGAACCGGTGTATTCAACGTGGTATGGACGTTGGCGACAGAGGATATAAAATAGGTTTTCAGTAGCTACGAAGTGGGTATATTGAAAACCCAACATCCAAAAAGCCAACATCACGCGGTGTTCCCAGGCGGTCACCCATCCAAGTACTGACCGCGCCCGACGTTGCTTAACTTCGGTGATCGGACGAGAACCGGTGTATTGAACGTGGTATGGACGTTGGCGACAGAGGATATAAAATAGGTTTTCAGTAGCTGCGAAGTGGGTATATTGAAAACACAAAACATCCAAAAAGCCAACATCACGCGGTGTTCCCAGGCGGTCACCCATCCAAGTACTGACCGCGCCCGACGTTGCTTAACTTCGGTGATCGGACGAGAACCGGTGTATTCAACGTAGTATGGACGTTGGCGACAGAGGATATAAAATAGGTTTTCAGTAGCTGCGAAGTGGGTATATTGAAGACACAAAACATCCAAAAAGCCAACATCACGCGGTGTTCCCAGGCGGTCACCCATCCAAGTACTGACCGCGCCCGACGTTGCTTAACTTCGGTGATCGGACGAGAACCGGTGTTTTCATCGTGGTATGGACGTTGGCGTTAGAGGATATAAAATAGGTTTTCAGTAACTGCGAAGTGGGTATATTATAATTATAATTTATTTATTTATTCAAGTAACAAAGACTTACAATTTGTTAGTAGGTGACTTATCCTAGGTGTTAGTATTTAATTAAATAAATTAAATTAATTTTAAATTAAAATTCCATTAAAAATATTGCTTAACTGCTGGGGACGTGAAGTCCAGTGAAGGGCAGTGAAGCATATATATATTAAAAACACAAAACCAACAATCAAAAAGCCAACATCACGCGGTGTTCCCAGGCGGTCACCCATCCAAGTACTGACCGCGCCCGACGTTGCTTAACTTCGGTGATCGGAGGAGAACCGGTGTATTCAACGTCATACTGGTGTGATAATCTGGTGTGACTACGAGTCGGCAACGGTATGGACGTTGGCGATTAGTTTTGCAAAATATTTGTATAACATCATTTTACGATTTACATAGTACGTACATGTAAGTTTCTTTACCAATTGTAAGATTTGGGAGTAGGCGTGCTTTGCCCGTGACCTAGTTTTTACACTGGTACTTCTTTATCATAATTTATTACTTTTTACTTTAGTCACAGATGAGATACAAGTTACTTCGTCTTTAGTGTTCAATTAGAGACCATAATTGCAGTTTATTTTTTAGAACACTTTTGACATAGATTTATCCTTTACAAACACCATGGCGTAGAATCTAAGAATTGAATAACTATAAGTCTATAGGTAGGTACCTAACATTGTGTGATGCATGTCGTTGGGTGTCAGAAGTAAATTAAATTCAAATTAGGATCCAAAACGTGAGTGAGCCATGAGAGTAAATTATGAATGTTTCTCTCTCCAGGTAGAAAAAATCCCCGATGAATTCCGCCCGATCATAGTGGAGCATGTGGTCCACGTACATTTGTCAGTCGCGCGTTACTCGCACGAGTTCCTTCTGCGGCTGCGACGCAACAACTACGTCACACCGAAGCACTACATGGACTACCTCACGAACTACATGCACCTATTGAACGAGAAAGATGCGTTCATTTTGGCGCAGGTTTTTATAAAATTGCTTTTATTAAGGTGTATTGTATTGTAGTAAAAATCCATTGAATTACTACTAGTCCGTATGGAACCGACGCCGCGAACCAGTATTTTGCGCCGTGTATTGTTGACAATTGTCAACAACGCGTTTAGTCTCTCGCCTAACGCTCAGACGATCACCCGCGTGCCGATGCCTAAGAACAAACCAAAAATGCCGGCTTGCGTGTTAAAAACTTGTAAAAATCGATCCAGTGCAAAGAAAAAAGATAGTGGCGTGACTTATCATCGGTAAGTAAACACAATATTAATTAAAACCAACCAAAAGTAATAATTCAATGTAAAGATCATTGCATGTTGTTGTGAAGATCGCGGGGAGCCGATGGATGCGGGCAGCGCAGGAACGGTCGTCGTGGAAATCCTTGAAGGAGGCCTTTGTCCTGCACTGAACGTTTTTCGGCTGATATGATGATGAAAGTTCATCGGTAGCGTAACGGCTAGAGCCTACCTCCTGTCCTTGAGGTCGTGGTTTGAAATCTGCTACGTACCATATTGTTTTGATTTCATATGTACGACGTACGTTTGTAGGACGCTATCATAAGAGAAAATAGCGAAGGAAAACATTTCAAGGAAACCTGCGCATGCCTGCGAAAAAACTGGAAGGTTATATGTGAAGTTGACTAACTCGCACTGGGCCCACGTGGTCGACTAAGGCCCGATCGCCCTAATTCAGGGAAGACTCGAGCCCCTCGGTGGGGACGTATATGAGCTGATATGATGAGTGTATTGTAGTGCACACTGAAATCAGCTATCTCCTTATCCGAGGGATAAAAAAAAACTTACGAGCGATCTGGGTCATGGGATTCATAGCAATATTTCTTCGGCCTTTTTAAAAGCTTTTTTTAAAGCTTTTAATTAACTTGCAATGTATGTATGTTTGTTCGGGGGAAATCTTGCAAGTT
The DNA here is from genome assembly GCA_947284805.1 of Coleophora flavipennella. Taxonomy (NCBI): domain Eukaryota; kingdom Metazoa; phylum Arthropoda; class Insecta; order Lepidoptera; family Coleophoridae; genus Coleophora; species Coleophora flavipennella. The sequence continues at coordinate 9,377,988 of OX369265.1, read as the reverse complement.
AAATTTGACCCACTTCTCGGTTTCCGATTACGCTAAAATTTTGCATGCATATGTATATCGCGTGACAATGCAATATTAAAAGAATAGAATAGAATAAATAGAATATATGCTAATAATAACATATGCTGAGCTGGGACCTTTTGATGTCGCCAGGCTTATACCTACATTACCTGTTATATGTATTTACTTCTTCTGGTTTATTTAAAATTAACATGTTTGTCTAGTATACATTTTATTTTTTTATTTTAAACATAACAGTTTATGTACCATTAACTGTTTATTATGTGCCTGGTTTCTCAATAAACTTATTCTATTCTATTCTTGTGTAAATGTGTGTGTGTGTTTGTGTTTGTTGGTTTTGGGATGGTTGGGACTAATCGGTTTATTATTTTATTATTCAACAGTGTGAAAGATTAAAGGGTGGCTTAGCCAAAATCGAGGAGGCGAACGTGCAATTGGAGGACCTGAACGCTAAACTGGCCATACAGAAAGTGATCGTGGCGGAACAAACCAAAGAGTGCGAGACGTTGCTAAAAGAGATTTCTAAAGGTACAGAATGCACATAATATAAGACCCCCTATTCTTGTCACTCGCCACTTTTTATGTAACCCTCCATTGAACTCGTAATAAACCCTAATAATAAATCATAGAATATGTATTTTAGTTTTTTCATTATTATTTTTTATTCACAATTAGTAAGTCCTTGGCATCATTTCACCTGATGATAAGTGACGATGATACCGAAGATGGAAGCGGGCTTACCAAGATTCCCCAATGCAATGGAGAACTGGCTATCTTATCTGATGTTTGGCGCCAAGATTTAGATAAGATGGTGGTAGCTATCCAGGCGGGCTTAGAAAATGCTCTACCACCAACCCAACCGAGTCTTTCAAGGTCTTACTGGGAATCGAACCCGCGACCTCCTGGTGTGAAGCGAATGGACTAACCATCACGCCACGGAGGTGGTTAAAATATGCAACACTTGATTTCAATAATGTTATGATAATTTTATAATTTACGGTTCTAGAACCTAAAGGAAGGCGACAAGGTAATGGTGCCTTATCCACGCTTGACAAAAACCCGGGTTTTATTTAAAAATTGTCTACCCACTGGGCTTTATCGGATTTATAGTTTGGGAATAATTCTATTTAATTTTTTTCGTTTAAATTTAGTTTTAATCGCATTTAATTTCGGATTTAATTGGATTTTTCTAGCAAATCTATTTAATAATGAACAAAGTGTACACTTTTGTAAAACATGAAGGGGATTTCCCTAAAAATCTTTATTGTATCGGTTGTCGGTGGAAAAAACCCCCTTCATGTTTTACGGAGATGTCGCTCGCATTGATATCTTTTGTTTTTAATTAATATGTATCATTGTTGTACTCGTGTGGAGAGTTGTTGTGGTACACAACCCTCGGCGCGCGAATCCGACTCGCACTAGGCGAACCACGTTAGACTTTTCTCACTCTTCTGCGTATGTTTGACCACATTTCTCTTTCCCTCGCAGCAACTACAACAGCAACGGCTAAACAACAAGTGGCGGCCGTCAAGCAGGTGGAAATCACGGAAAAAGCGGAAGTCATTGGCGTTGAAAAAGCCGACGCTGAAGAGGCGCTTTCTGCGGCGTTGCCAGCACTTGAGGCAGCCAGGCTCGCTCTCGCTGACTTGGATAAGAACGACATCACTGAAATTAGGTCCTTTGCTACCCCACCGGAGCCGGTGCAGGTAATTATTCATGAATCAATCAAATTCAAAGATTTCAATTATGTCTGCACAGGAGAGACAGGTGACCTCGTTGTTTACCAAGCGAAAATACAACAACATTGCCTAGAGATATTTTTAAAATTTTCATGCAAAACATTGTTTCTTGAAATGCTAATAAAAATTACTTAAGACATGGACAGAACAGGGTATAAAAACTATGGTCAACTGATATATTTAAGAGTACCTTCTCAGTACTTGTAAACGTGGGTTCTACTAATTTCATGCAATCTGTGCCATCCTTCTATGACAATATAAAAACACAGTTTTAATTTTCCGCGCGTTTTTACAAGAAAAAACATTTAAAACTTAAATAATTTATAAGAACTAAGAGGGTAAATATAGCACTTGCTCATCTTGAAAGTTTTTACCCTACACATTTCCTAAGATTTTTTATTATTTTTTGTCAAAAAAACAGGTTTTGTATGAAAAGTTTAAAAATATCCCTAGGCAAAGTTGATGTGTGTATTACAGTGTAAACTCAGTAAAACGTCACTCGATATAACGATTCACTCTTTGAAACGTCAAAATTTTCTTGCTCTAATTGGTTTACTTTGACGCTAATTTCTCTCTGTATAACGAAAACTCTCAATAACGTCACAAACCGGTCCCTCCAGTGTCGCTATAAAGAGTTTACACTGTATCTTGTTATGGAGAGAGATCGCTAGGGGAGGGGTGTTAACTATACTAAATGACAAAACAAAAGCGCATTTGGTGTGTCAGACAATTGGCACAATTGTGGTTTAGGGGTTTGGGGTTTTAGTTTTAGGTTTTTACGTCTCAGCCGAGTGCATTGTGGTGATGAATCATTAAAATCAAAGACAAACCGAAATAAGTATTTAAATTTGATATTTGACATGTCTTTCTAATAACTCTCAGAGACCATTGGGCTCCTTACGCTGACCTATAAAAATATACTTATGCCATTGACAATTACATAGATATTGTAGATTTACAGCTTTTAAGAGGAAAGAATTGCACGCATTCTCCATACAAAATGAGTAAACGTTTTTCAACCTCTGAGTATTATCCGATCATAATGATTTTTAAATATGTTAAAAAAGCTAGGTTTAGTTTTTATTTATTTTTTAACAAAAAATGGCCAAAATTAATTTTGTTGAACTACAGATAACTTTTTAATTGTATTTTAAAAAGAAAAACCTGTAAACTTAGTTTTTTATTGTGTCAATAATATATTTTTAAGTCATTTTACTAGGATAATATCTGAATATTAAAGGTGGAAAAACGTTTTCTCTTTTTGTATGGAGAGTGCGTATTATTTTTTCCCTCTTAACATCGTGGAGGTGGGCCACGTTGTAATGGGTCTGCAATCTTAAAATGTTTATATTTTTAATATTTTTCACAAATGACAATATTTATATGTAATTACTATTTGATGACCATCAGAAAGTGTGTAATATTCATCTTTTTTTAACCGACTTCAAAAAAAAGAGGAGTTTCTCAATTCGACCGTATATATTTTTTATTTTTTTTATGTGTGTTCGCGGATAACTTTGTCATTTATGAACCGATTTTTATGATTATTTTTTTTGTTGGAAAGGAGATATCCCAAGGGTGGTACCATGGTAAGGAAACCAGGATCTGATGATGGCATCCCAGAGAAATCAAGGGGAAACTTAGTTTCCTGTTTAAGTCGGTTTTTTTTGTTCAAAATTATTTATAAATATTTTGAAATCTTGAAAACTGACCTGGCTCCGCAGGTATCGACTCGCCGTTCTTCCGGGTTCAGCCAGTTGGGCCCTGGGCAACCATGCGTCACCCTCTCGGCAGTGCCTGTGACTAAAACGTCTGTTATAGATACAAAAAGCCATTGATGATAAGCTTTAAATTTATTACCAAAATTGTCCCTTAGATCGTATGCGAGTGCGTGGTAATTATCCGCGGCATCAAGGACGTGAGCTGGAAGGGCGCCAAGGGCATGATGGCGGACCCCAACTTCCTGAGGAACCTGCAAGAGATGAACTGCGACCTCATCACGCAGCAGCAGGTCAAGGCGGTCAAACAGCACATGAAGAAGAGCAAGAAACTCGAGCAAATGCAGACCATCAGTAAAGCTGGGTCGGTATACAAATGTAAAAAAATCGTGAACCATAATGGAAAATGAAATCAATATGGCAAAATCTTTTTTTTTTATGGTAGCCTCCCCTACATGTAAGATGGGATGAAATATTTTTTAGTGTATGCCTTCTTATAAAATGAATTAAAATTTTTTTTTTTAATAAAGTAACGTTTACAAAAATATATTGAGCTCCAAAGTAACACTTTGTGTTCTCTATCTTTTTAACTATGTGACTTAACATTCTGAAAAATTATGCAAATAGAGGGGATGAACTATTATTTTCGTATATGCCCTCTTTAAAAATGAGTTAAAAGATTGCGTGAAAACATTTTTTTTTAATAAAGTAACATTTACAAAAATATATTGAGCTCCAAAGTAACACTTGTGTTCTCTAACATTTTAACTATGGGACTTAACATTCTGAAAAATAATACAAATAGATATTAATCCCGCCTACAAAGAGTTAAAAAAAATATGATTCTTTTTTATCTCCAATCTAATTTTTTTTCTCGTCAATCTCATGGCGTTTGAATAAGTCTTTCAAAAATATTGCGGGTGAGTGAAAACCATTTTTCAATCCAGGTATCTATAAGCGAAATATCACACTAATATTATAAAGGCGAAAGTTTGTGAGTGTGTGAGTGTATATGTTTGTTACTTCTTCAAGCAAAAACTACTCAACGGATCTGGCTGAAATTTGGTAGGTAGACAGATTAGGACCTGGATTAACACATAGGCTACTTTTTTCACGCTCGAATTCCTAGAAGCTTCCACGCGGGTGAAGCCACGGGAAACAGCTAGTAATTCAAATAAAATAAATTATTTCGGACAGCATAATCCAAAGAGTGTTAATACGAGAAAATTTTAAAAATCTTTAAAGTGCAAATTTTAGTTAGTCAAGTGTCCTCCGCCCTGCAGCTAAACCGCTATTTCAGGACGTACAATCAATTTAAAAGGAAAACAATCACTGCTTAATAGACTTTCATAGTTCTATGATGATCTACTTATGATGTGCAGTTTTTATTTGTAAAAAGTTCATAGATTTTCCATTTATTATTTTATTTGTATTCACTATTGATAAACCCTCGACAGCATCTCACCTGGTGGTAACTGACGATGTTGCCGAAGGTGGAAACGGGCTTAACAAGATTCCCCAACGCAATGGGGAACTGGCTATCTTATCTTCATGCCGGAACACACCAATGATATCAACATTGATATTTGGCGGCAAGACTTAGATAAGATATAAAATACAAAATTTTCTATTACTAACTGCATTTTTAAATATATACGTATTTTTTTAAAAGACTACGGAACACTACATTGCTCGAGGTTCGACACGCACTTGGCTCTTTTTAGGGTTCCGCAGTACTACAAGGAACCCTTTGTTTGTCTGTCCATCTGTCTGTCCGCGGCCTAGCTCCTAGACTATTAGTAGTTAAGAGCTGAAATTTGGCAAAGTTATGTATAATTACCCTACAAGTAAAGTAGGGATGATTTTATTTTCTCGTCAAACGAAGTCGTGTGGGTTAGAGCTTAAAAAATAATTGTGAGTCTTCTAAGACCATTTTATAATTTAGGGTTCCGTTTTCGAAAAAATAGGCTTGAAAGTGCTAAAGTCCTCACCACCTAACAACTAAACCGCTGTATTTGGAAATTTGAAAAAATTCATGAAAGTAGTCTATATAATGAATTCGAAGCTAATAAAGATATTCTAGTTGACGAGCAATAGTCGATCAAAAAAAATCGTTTATACACTAACCTGCTCAAAAATGTTGCTAGCGCGTTTTAGAATATATCAAAATGTAAGTAAATCACTATAACAAACATATTGATAACTACGGATCCCTACAAATTTTCAAATATAAAATGAAAATTTTCGCGCTTACGTTTCCTGTTTCGTCGGTTTAGTAAAATGCAAAGTAAATTGTCATTTCGATCGAATTTTAAATATCGTATAATAAAGTTTTTGTCTCATTCACTACCCAGCTACGGTCTCCTGAAGTTCGTGCAAGCCGTGCTTGCGTACTGCGCCGTCTACAAGGAGGTGAAGCCGAAGAAGGAGAAGGTGGAGGCTCTGGAGAAGGAGTACAACGACGCCGTGAACTACTTGGACACGCTGAACCGCGAGATCAACAGGCTACAGAAACAGTTGGACAAGCTCAACGACAGATACGAGACTGCCATGTTGAGGAGACAGGTTTGTTCCAACACGATTTTTACTTTCGAGCGACCGTGCGCTGCGAGAGAGAGTTTTTCGTATTTTACCTAAAACTTTTAAAAAAAACGTATAAAAAAATACATGTTTGCCAAAAACGTCTGTCTGTCCGTCGGTCCGTTCATTTTTCCTAGCGGCCAAAGCAATGGTCCGATTGACATTAAATTTGTCGAAAGCTTCTGAGAGGCTGGCTGGGTTACCATTCAAGGGGTAGCTGCCATACAATAAAAAATTAAAAATGCAAAAATTTCATTACTTTGCATGTAGGTATAACTGCGTTAGTAGTTTTCCCTACTCTTTGGTATAACTAGTTCTTATGTTTTGTCAAGTTGGTTTTTCTTACAAAATTCGTTAAAGCCAGCCCTCCTATACAGGGTAATCACGCGAGCTATCTCATCCCCACTAATTATCTATTTATCTCTCTCTCTCTCTCTCTGTCTGATAACGTATACAAAGGTGGACTTATCCCAAACAGGGATCTCTTCCATCCAACTTTTGAAGGGATTTAAAAACTAGCTAAGATGATTTGATATAATAGATCCTAATTTATGGATCTTATTTTATAAATTGGGTGAAGTTAAGCATCCTTACTAATATTATAAATGTGAAAATGTGTTTGTTTGTTACCTTTTCACGCTTCAACACCTTGACCAATCTTGATGAAATTTGGCATGCAGGTAGCCTGTGTCACTGGGAAGGACATAGGCTACTTTTTATTCCGTGAAAATAGCATAGTCCGATGCAGTTCCTGAGGGAACTGAAAATATACTCTTTTTTTGGTTAGTTTCTTTAACATTGCAAAGGAACATTGGATCGCTGTGATTTTTTGCACAGAGATGGCTGAGGGGGTGGGAAATGACATAATTTACTAATTAGCATATCATGACATGGTTTCCGAGGGATCTGGGGAAAACTCATTTCCGCGCTCGCGCACGTCAGCGTCGTCGCAATGGAGCTTTTTTGTATAGAATTGGTTGAGGGGGGGGTAAGTGACATAAACTTCTAATCAGAATAGACCGATATTGTTCTTATGGATCTGAGGAAAACTGATGACTCACCCTAAAAGATAGTCATAAAAACTATGTCCACACGGGTGAAGCCGCGGGCAAAAGCTAGTAATAAATATTTAAAGAAAATTGTACTGTGCAGAGATTTTCAGGATAACAACATATGTAATAATAACTACTTTACTAATCTCTTAGGAACTGCAAGAAGAAACGGACATAATGATGCGTCGTCTCGTCGCCGCCGACAAGCTCATGTCTGGTCTCGCCAGCGAGCAGAAGCGTTGGACTGAAGAACTAGCAGCTCTATACGTTGAACAGTCCCGGCTGATCGGCAACTGTCTCCTTTCCGCATCCTTCCTCAGCTACTCCGGACCATTCTCCTTCTCTTTCCGACAGACTATGATATACGATGACTGGTTGGGAGACATATTAGAGAGAGGGATACCGCTGACGCAGCCGTTTACTATCGAGAAGAATTTGACTAATGAAGTTGAGATTAGTGGGTAAGTTTTCACATCGATTAGTTTGTACGATTTAAGTTGTCCTTGGATGTTCTAACCCGGCGGAGCGTTGGTAAAAATCATTACACTAGTAAAAACACATCACATATTTATTTAATTGTTTTTTATCCACAATTGGTAAGCTCTTGACATCATATCACCTTATGCTAAGTGACGATGACGCCGAAAATGAAAGCGAGCTTACCGAGGTTCTCCAATGGAATGGGGAACTATCTATCTTATCTTCAAGCCGGAACACATCAATGCTGTTAACGTTGATGTTTGACGGCAAGATTTAGATAGGACAGTGGTAGCTAGACACTTAGACAGGCGGGCTTAGAAAATGCCCTTCCACCAACCAAAGCTAGTCTTACAAAGTGAGACTCCGCCGGGAATCGAACCCGTGACCTCCTGATGTGATGCTAGTGGACTTAATTACGTCACGGAGGCGGTTAAATGTATATTAAATTGTGGGTCAATTTGATCCTTTATGCTAAATTATTAAAATTTAATCACTCCTCTTGTGTAAGTATTCAATTTACTGCTTCAGTTACTTCTAATAAAATAATAGACATAGACATTTTTTTATTTTTAATGTAGGTAGGTAGTCAGATATGTATATTATTCCCAAAAAAATTGGCTTTTTAATAACAATCTTAAAGAGACCCCTTTTTCCACTGCGTTCCATCTTTTCCTTTGTAGTTCGCGATTCTCAAGTAATTTTCCGAAGTACCCTCACCTGATGCAGACGATGTGAAAGCTCTGATGCACGCCGAGTAAAATGATTATGCATTATCTGCATCCAATCTACTGAGAAAACTGTCACTATCGCATTAGATCATCATCATCATCATCATATCAGCCGAAGGAAGTCCACTGCTGGACATAGGCCTCCCCCAAGGATCTCCACGACGACCGGTTCTGCGCTGCCCGCATCCAGCGGCTTCCCGCGACCTTCACCAGGTCATCGGTCCACCGAGTGGGAGGCCTGCCTACACTACGCTTTCCGCATTCGCATTAGATACACAATAATAACTACAGACTCGACCTGTGTTCCGTAGGGTTCACGGTATGGGGGATTCCTATGCCAAGATAGTACAGGGTATTGATTTTGCTATTTACCTTCACATTTACAGCAAGAGTGGATCTAATAATGAGCACTTCCCCCAGTGAATCTGTGGTAGTTTAGTAATTTAGCTAATCGATTTGTATGGGGAGAATTTTCTTTCTAATATAATGGACCGTGGTTGGGAGTGAGTCAGGTTTCGTGAGTCTGTGTGTTTTTCAAAACCTTGAATCACTTTCCTCGGTGAATCTGTGTTAATTTAGTAATTTAACTGATCGATTTGTATGGGGAGAATTTTCTTTCTATTATAATGGACCGTGGTTGGGAGTGAGTCAGGTTTCGTGAGTCTGTGTGTTTTTCAAAACCTTGAATCACTTTCCTCGGTGAATCTGTGTTAATTTAGTAATTTAACTGATCGATTTGTATGGGGAGAATTTTCTTGCTAATTGATTGTGGTTGGGAGTGAGTCAGGTTTCGTGAGTCTGTGTGTGTTTCGACACCTTGAGATCATTAATAATTCCATTGTATCTTTCCCTGACCAACTGCTGGGAGAAATACCTGTGTATTGAACTGGGTCTGTCCCATATCAAGAAAAAATACGTCATACTTCACACACTTGCAGAGCTAATAAGCCTGTCTGTCTTACTGACAAAATTTTTCAAGCCGTCTCTGTTACCTCCGACACGTCTGTCTTAAAGAGTTTCACCGGTCTCAGGTGGAACTCGCAAGGGCTGCCTCCCGATGAGCTGTCGATACAGAACGGCATCCTGACTATCCGCGCCTCACGGTTCCCGCTGTGCATCGACCCACAGACGCAAGCTCTCAACTGGATCAAGCGGAAGGAGGCTAAGAATAATCTCAAGGTTCGTTTTGTTTCGACCTATACCTTACATACCTCAAAAGGAATAAGTAAAACCATGTAGGATCACTCGTGTGTCTGTTACAACCACTTTGCTCCAAAATAATGGACCGATTGAGCTGAAATTTGGTACAAATATGTAAGTTGGTGACCCAAAAACGAACGTGTAACGTAAATTAATTAATTTTAAACATAGGAGCCACTTTAAGGGGGTAATGAAAATTTTAAAAAAGTTTTGATAACTATATCGTGTGACATCTATACTAATATTATAAAGAGGAAATTTGATTGTTTGTTTGTTTTGAATAGGCTCGGAAACTACTGGACCGATTTGAAAAAAATCTTTCACCGTTGGGAAGCTACACTATCCGCAGTTGCTAGGCTATATTATATTTTCAAAAAATTAGGGATTCTTAATAAAACTCAAATAATGTAACCCAAAGTAAAAAATTACCTAAAAATTCCTGCAATATCTACAAAAAAGTAGTGGTAGTGGTAGTGGTATTTGTAGTGGTAGCGGTAGTGTAGCGGTAACGGTAACGGCAGCGGTAGTGGTAGTGTAGTGTAGTATAGTGTGAGGCGGTACGAAGTTCGCCGGGACAGCTAGTATCATATAAAAGGGTTTATTGTGACAATGTCAAATATATTTTTTATAGTTTTAAGATAAATAGTTTTGAAGTTATCTAAGAAAATAGACGGAAATTGACCATTTGCCCCAGAAGGGGGTATTTCGGCCTAGTGCCGTGGTTAAAAACAATTAGCGAAAACCGGTTTATTTGTAACAGCTGTTTCGCGAAACAGTCGAGTCTATGATTTTGATGAACTTGTTTTGTGAATTTGATTAATTAAAAATTGAAGAAGTAATGGAATATGAAGCGAATAAGGTTTCTGAACTTAAAATAGCAGAGCAATTTAGTGGAGGGTGGTTAATGCAATTAAGTAGGTACCCTAATTCAACTGTGTTTTTCTATCAATAATGTGTAATTGTAATTTGGCAGGTCCTGTCGTTCAACGACACTCAGTTCCTGCGCCACCTTGAGATGGCAATCAAGTACGGAATGCCGGTGTTGTTCCAAGACGTCAACGAGTACATTGACCCGGTGGTCGACAACGTTTTGGAGAAGAACATCAAAGGTAAGTACTTAGATGTTCGTTGACACACGAAACAGTGAAAATGCATACTGAGCTGAGTTGATATAGTTCCTACTTAAGTACTTTAAGGGTCGGCACCACCCCTCACCCCCACCGGCCTCATAAGAAGGCTCAAGGTCACCGAAAGGGCAATGGAGCATGCTATGCTCGGAGTTTCTCTACGTGATCGAATCAGAAACGAGGAGATCCGCAGGAGAACCAAAGTAACCGACATAGCTCACAGAATCGCATCACAGTATTTCGTGCTTTCCTATAATAAAAGGTTGTCTGGAAGAGATTGCTTTTAGCAAAATGGACCATGTTGTCTGAAAAATTAAAGATAATAATAATAATAAGACCGCCTACTGTACACTTTATTATAGTATCTCTACGTATTAACGTTACGAAATTGTTTTGGTGTACTGTAAGTGTAAATAAATAAATAAATCGCTAAACTGAAGTGACAGTGGGCAGGGCACATAGCTCGTAGTACAGATGGCCGATGGGGCAGTAAAGTTCTCGAGTGGCGACCGCGCACCGTAAAACGTAGCGCAGGCAGGCCTCCCACGCGGTGGACCGACGACCTGGTGAAGATCGCGGGAAGCCGATGGATGCGGGCAGCGCAGAACCGGTCGCTGCGAAAATCCTTCAGGAAGGCCTTTGTCAAGCAGTGGACGATTTTCGGCTGATATCATGACCACCCCTTACTGGTTTTGGCGTTCTTTGAGAAAATTATTGCTAACTTTCATTGTTCTTAATAAAATTGGTAACTTAGCCAAAGAGATGAGGAAGTATAACATAAACGAGAAAAATTCGGTATAATTTAGCTAAAGGGTTTTATTTCATGTTATTTTCAATAGCCCGCTATTTCGGTAGATGTCACTTTTGAAGCTGTCAGTTTTTGACATTTGACAAGTAGAAACTACGCCACTAACAAAAATCGAACGCTACACGCTTCAACAACGCATTGAAATTATTAAAATTCACTTTAAAAATGGTTAAAATTTGGCAGAGACGGTTCGTAAAACTCGAACATTTTTGGGTTGTCGTGAAGAACCTTGTTGGACCGCAATAATTGGTGGGAAAATTCGAGCTGTTGGGACAAGTTAGTGATGTGAAGAATATAACCCGTGCACGTCGCTCAAGAACAGCCAAGTATATTGCTGCTGTAGCCGAAAGTGTCGAAGAAAACCCAGGGTTGTCCATTCCTCGTCGTTCTTTGGAATTAGGCATTCCAAAAACGTCATTACACCGTATTTTGCATAAAGATTTGAGTCTTAAGGCTTATAAAGTTCAGTTAACACAAGAACTCAAGCCGGCCGATCATCAACAACGTCGTGTCTTTGCTGATTGGGTCGTTGAAATGTATGAAAATGATCCGGAATTCCATCGAAAAATCATCTTGAGTGATGAAGCCCATTTCCACCTTGGTGGCTTCGTCAACAAGCAAAATTGTCGCATCTGGGGCTCGGAAAACCCAAGAGTTATTGTTGAAAAGCCTCTCTATCCTCAACGTGTGACTGTTTGGTGCGGTTTATGGTCCGGCGGAGTCATTGGACCTTACTTTTTCGAAAATGATGCTGGAGCAACAGTTACGGTGAATGGATTGCCCTATTGAGAGATGATTAATGATTTTTTATGGCTGGAATTGGATAGTATTGATCTGGACAACGTTTACTTTCAACAAGACGGCGCTACGTGCCACACAAGCAACGAAACCATTGATCTTTTGCGGGAAAAGTTTCGGGACCGTGTTATCTCTCAAAGAGGTGATCACAATTGGCCACCGAGATCTTGTGATTTAACACCTTGCGACTTCTTCCTTTGGGGCCACGTGAGAAGGTCTACGCCAACAGCCCAGCGTCGATTTAAGACCTCAAAGATGGAATTCGTTAGGCTATCGAGGACAAAGGGCAGCCACTTTGCGATTTGGTTATGGAAAATTTCATGAAAAGGATATGGTCCTGTAAGCGTGTTTGTGGTGGTCATTTGCCTGATGTTATTTTCCACTATTAACGGCATACCTTCTTCTTTATAATGAAATAAACATCCGATCATTTATATTAAAAAATGCCATTTTTCTTTGAATATCAAAATAACACCTCTTATTGGAAAACCCTTTATTATGTGTAGTTTGCAAATAAGTCAAAATATCTGTGACGTGATCGGTTTTTCTGTGTTCGGTCATTTTTCGTGGATTTCTCCAGCATTTTTAATGTCCTTTTTAACCGACTTCAAAGAAGGAGGAGGTTTCTCAATTCGACCGTATATATAATGTGTGTGCGGATAACTTCGTCGTTTATAAACCGATTTTGATGATTCTTTTTTATTGGAAAGGAGATGTACCAAAGGTGGTACCATGATATGGAAACCAGGATCTGATGATGGCATCCCAGAGAAATCGAGGAGAACCTTAGTTTCCTGTTTGAAGTCGGTTTTTTTGTTCAAAATTATGTATAGATTATAACCGCATTTTTCTTTATTACCATAGACTTTCTCTTTGAATAGCGATTGGTACCAATTTTATTTAGAAACATAAATCTTTGCTATCGTACTTTCTAACTCAAACTCAGTTTTGGTGGGTGCCGACCCATAATAACTAGTAGGTTAAGGGATTTTAATGCATTTGTATTAATAGTACGTTGAAAATCCCTAGCGTTAAATATTTTCTTCCACGGGTATTTTCTCATATTACGTGTTAGTTCTTTTTCGATCTTATCTATCACTATTACAAATTGTTTCGATAAGCATATAATTCACCTTTGTGAAACTAGAGTGCATACGAGTCAGGATCATCATCACCATATCAGCCGAAAAACGTCCACTGCTGGACTAAGGCCTCCCCCAAGGATTTCCACGACGACCGGTCCTGCGCTGCCCGCATCCATCTTCTTGCCGCGATCTCTTTACCAGGTCGTCGGTACACCGCGTGGGAATGCTGCCCACGCTACGCTTTCTGGTGCGCGGTCGCCACTCGATATCTTTACTGTGACTGACTTTACGAGTCAGGATAGACATATTTTCCACATGAAATTCGGTAGATACATATTATGTCATTCCAGGGAAACTAAATATTTTAATAATTCATGACAAAAAAATACCTTTTTCACTTGTATTGGTCGTAAGGACTATTGACCATAATGGTTTTGTTCCAGTGGAGAGCGGACGAACATTCGTGATGCTGGGCAGCACAGAAGTGGACTACGACCCCGCGTTCCGTATGTACCTCACGACCAAGCTGTCCAACCCCCTGTTTAACCCCGCCGCCTACGCCAAGGCTGTCGTCATCAACTATACTGTCACAGTGCAGGTACCATAGATAAAATGACTGATATATAATAAGTCATTTATTCGCAGGTAAAAACCCGTATCACAACTTAAAAAACACAAATTATAGAAATACAATAAGACACCTGTCAGGCAGTCATTTCCTGTTGTGTGTGTCCCCCCCCCCCCCACCGATGCACATTGAGCCAATGTAGAAATATTGGGCCCTCCATCCATTAGCATGTACCCTAAACGTCTTGATGGATTTTGGAGTGCGAAATGTCGTTAGATTCTTGCTTGATCCCGTGAGTGATACGAGATAACGTTTTGTCCAAATAAGAAGGGCAATGTTTTATGCAGTCGGGTTTTTAATTTATAACAAAATTTGTTAGGTTATTGACCTATTATTTTTATAAGATATGACTTCAATGTGAAATATTTTGGTAATATAATGAAAAGAGACGGATATTTCCTGCTTCACTGGAAGAGATCCTTTATGGCAAACTTTTTTCCTTACGTATGCTACTACCATCTTATTTAGGTCTTTGCGCCAAATATCAATGTTGATATCATTGGTGTGTTCCGGCATGTAGATAAGATAGCCAGTTCCTCATTGCATTGGGGAATCTTGGTAAGCCCGCTTCCATCTTCGACAACATTGTCACTTACCATCAGGTGAGATGTTGTCAAGGGTTTACCTATTGTGAATAAAAAAAAAGTATTATGTACAAACATACTTTGCAGTTGTCTCTATCTAAACTGTAAATTTTAACGATCCAGTTACTTCTGTAAGAAGTTTCTATATCTAGATTCTAGAGGTTCCTCGTCGCCTCGCTGTAGTGCAGTGTCTTCATCTCAAACAAGGTTAGGCTTGTTTAGTTGAATTCAATCAACCTTAACTTTCCAGGGTCTAGAAGACCAACTACTCAGCGTTGTAGTCCGCGCCGAGCGTTCAGACTTGGAGGAGCAGCGTGAGAGCCTCATCGTTGAGACTAGTGCCAACAAGAGTCTACTACAGGGGCTTGAGGATTCGCTGCTCAGGGAGCTGGCCACTTCCACTGGAAATATGCTGGACAATGTGGAATTGGTTGACACGCTCGAGAACACGAAGGCTAAAGCTGCTGAGGTAAGATCGATTTTACTAATAACGAAGTAAATAGTGCTAATTCCAACAAGAGTCTACTACAACTGCTTCAAGAATCGTTGCTCATAGAACTGGCCACTTTCAAATGGTTGGAAAATATGGAACTGGTTAACACGCTTGAAAATACGCAGCCTAAAGCTGCTGATTATAGAACAATATGACTCAATAACAAATAGTGCTAAGTGTCAACACATAAGGTAGGTATTCTAAAAATTAAAGGGATTTAAAAAGAGCTGCCGTCTTTAAAATAACATTAATTGACTTTTGTAACATTTTGTTTCTATTATATTACAATAGTTTTAAGTTAAATCTATTGTGATTATAGGGATGACGACAGCATCAGAAATAAATTATGAACTCTTGATCACCAAATTGCCCTCCAACTTGAACTACGGAAAACCATACTCGTTTTGTTTTCCATCAAGTCTTGGATTTTTAATTCACCAGAATGACAAAATGAGTACATAAATGACGCTTAAAAACTATGACGTCACGCCTAGGTATTTCAAACATTTTTGGAATAAAATGTCGTTTTTGACAGATGATAAAAAGTAACTCAGATGACTAGCATTCGTCACCCCCATTATATGTTACTATTTTTTAAAGCAAGGTCCGAACTGGGTTGGTGTGGCCTGTAGTGCGGCCCTAGAATAGTACCACCCGATGTCTTCCCGAGGGTCTCATATAAGACGACTATAGGATCGAAAACCGGAGGATGGGCAGCAGCGTCCTTTTCGCGTACTTTGCCACGACACTGCACACTGCGATCGCCAACCTGCCTGCCAAGCGTGGCGATTACGGCAAAAACCCCCTAATTCGGAGGAGGCCTGTGTCCAACAGCGGACGTCTTGATGATGTTCACCATCATGCCAATTGTGGATAAAAAAACTATGTGTAGTTTGCTTGACATAGCTCACAGAATCGCTAAACTGAAGTGGCAGTGGGCAGGACACATAGTTCTCGAGTGGCGACTGCGCACCGGAAAATGTAGCATAGGCAGACCTCCCACGCGGTGGACTGACGATCTGGTGAAGATCGCGGGAAGCCGATGGATGCGGGCAGCGCAGGACCGGTCTTCGTGGAAATCCTTGGGGGAGGCCTTTGTCCAGCAGTGGACGATTTTCGGCTGATATGATGATGATGATGATCATAAAGTTTGCATAGGTTTTAATTTGTCTGATCACGATTATTTACGATTGTATCTTATCTTATCTTTGTAAGTGGGGGCTGCAGTTGCAGCGACACTTCGACCCAATGGGATCTTTTGTGTCTACCCCTATAACCTTTGCACCCCAGCCTACTCGAAGATGTGCTGCATTAACGCAGCAATTCCGCTGATTGGAAGGTGCTTATAGTCCTCCGGTTTTGGATAGCCATCACCTAGGAGGTACATACGCTTTCTAGCCAGGACATCGCAGTGACACAGTAAGTGTTCCATTGATTCTATATCTTCACCACAGGCCCTGCAGGTCGGGTCGTGCGTCAGGCCGATTTTTTGCAGGTGTGCGTTTGTGGCAAAGTGGCCCGTCAACGCTCCTGTTATCGCCCTGACTCGTGTCCTGCTGTTATTCCAGATGTACTTGGTTGCCCCTGTGGTGACCTCACCGATGAAGAGCTTAGAGTGTTTATGTCCATCTCTGGATAGCCATGTCAATCTGTGTCTTCCCTCGGCCTGTTCCTTTAATGCTCTTATAATAGTGCTCCTTGGTAGCCCTATCCTCGGTTCTGGACCACACATTGTTGTTTGTGATCCCATTCTAGCCAGTTTGTCTGCTTCTTCATTGCCTTCCACTCCTACGTGTCCAGGGACCCAGACCAGTTGCAGTTTGTTGTGTCGGCCCACCTTATTGAGGACCTTTACACAATTTAGCACTAGCCCGGAATCAACCCTGAAGGAGTTAAGAGCTTTAAGAACAGCTTGGCTATCGCTGAGAATATAGATGGTTTTTTGTTTGACTTCCTTGTCTATAATCTCATGTGCACATGCAATGATAGCATAAGTCTCCGCCTGGAAGACTGTTGCATATTGCCCTAAACTAATACTCGCTGAGTAATCCTTAGCATAAACGCCTGCACCAGCACCAGACTCCATTTTCGATCCGTCTGTATACCATGTAAGAGTGTTTGGTCCTTGTTGCTTAAGTCCTTTACTCCATTCTTCCCTCGTAGGAACATAGATTTTATATTCTTTTTTGAATATGTGCACAGTCTGTATTTTGTCACATCCCATGCGCATAAGCCTTTCCATACCTGTGTCTAGTTGTAGATTGGTATGTCTGGTTTTGGGCATGTCAAAATTCCACATGCCATTTAACGATAACCTGTGTAGGGCCTTGGCCGCTTCTGTTTGAATGTGTATTTGAAGCGGCTTTAGATTTAGCAGCATTTCCATAGATGCAGTAGGTGTTGTACGAAATGCTCCGGTAATTGCCAGACAGGCCAACCGCTGAAGTTTTGTCAGTGTTTGCCTGCACGTGCCTAACTCCGTTCTAGGCCACCACACAATGCTGCCATAAGTTATAATGGGTCTTACTATCATTGTGTATAGCCAATAAATGACTCTGGGTTTCAGGCCCCAGGTCTTTCCGTACGCAGATCTTAGCATACCAAAGATTTTCGTGGCCTTGACCATGATCCTTTCTGTGTGCAGACTCCACGTTAGTTCTTTATCCAAGGTCATGCCTAGATACTTGACGCTCGTGGACCAGTTTAGTTCTGTACCATACAGTTTGAGAGTTTGTAAACCTTGTAGGTTTCTTTTCCTTGTGAATGGTACAACCGTTGTCTTGCTAGGGTTAATCGACAGGTGATTTTCACCACACCACCTTTCAACTTTTCGCAAGGCCTTTTGCATTATTTGCGATACTGTGTTCGGAAATTTGCCGCTGATTAGTATAGCTAGATCGTCAGCATAACCAATCGTGTAAAGAGGTCCGGTGTTCAGCTCCTGTAGGAGCGAGTTGACCACTAGGCTCCAAAGTGTTGGTGACAGAACGCCACCTTGTGGGCATCCTTTTGTAGTGGTGGCAGTAACCTCGTCCCCCATTAGTGAAGATGTTATAATTCTCTTCCTAAGCATGATATCTATCCATTTGCATAACGTTTGGTCTATGCCATGGGAGATAGCTGCATTCTTGATTGCCTCGAAAGTAGTGCGATCAAATGCTCCTTCTATGTCAAGGAAGGCAGCAGCACATACTTCCTGGTTCTCCAACGCTCTTTCAGCACGTGATACTACAAGGTGAAGTGCTGTTTCAGTCGACTTGCCAGACTGATATGCACATTGTAGTCCATGAAGTGGTTTTTTCCGCAAGGGACCCTCCTTTATATGTTTGTCGACCAGCTTTTCCAAAGCCTTCAGCAGGAATGACGAAAGGCTTATGGGTCTATAAGACCTCGGTTCATCATATCTGTCTCTTCCTGGCTTTGGCAAGTAGACAACCTTCACACGTCTCCAGATTTTAGGAATATATCCGAAGGCAATACACGCTTTGTATAGCCTGCATAATGGCTTAAGTAGCGCCTTTGATCCTTTTTGTAGTAGGATGGGGTAGATCCCATCTAGTCCTGGCGATTTCAATGGTTGAAAGCTGCCTATAGACCATAGTAGCTTTTGCTCATTTACTACCTTCTTAGCTACGTCCCAGTCTTTTTTCCTCGTTTGAGTATTCAGCTCGTTCCGAGTTACTGGGTCATCCTTTTCGCTATCTGTTATTTCGCAGCCCGGGAAGTGGGTTTTAAACATCACTTCCAGTGTTTCCTTCCCAGATTCAGTCAGTTTTCCCTCCTGGGTTCTAATAGATTTTAGCTGATCTGATTTTGTAACAGAGAGCGCCTTTGAGAGCCTCATTCCTTCAGGAATATTGTCAATACTTTGACAGTGTTCTCTCCACTTTTTCCTTTTTCTCTTACGAACTTCCAGGTTAAATTTAGTAAGAGCTCTGGAGTACTCAGTGAAGTCATTTTTTTTCTTGGCTTCATTGAATGCCCGTCTTGTGTCTCTCCTCATTTTTTCAAGATCAGAGCACCACCATAAATCCTTTTTAGCCATGACAGCTTTTTCCGGACAGTTTTTAATCCAGGCAGTTCGTATCGCGTTAACAATCCTATCCGCCTCGATCTCTATGTCAAGTACAGAGTTTAGTTTACCTCGCACTTCACCTAATTCATCCTTTAGATCCGTCACGTAAGATTCCCATTCAGTGTTCCGTGGGTTTCTCCTTCGTACAGTCTGTATCTGGTTATCAGTTCTGTACCTGAAGCATATGTACCTATGATCAGCACCACTAATTTCGTTAGATACATGCCAATTAGTTATGTCCTTACTTGCCCTGTTTGAGGCAACCGTGATGTCAATGACCTCGGCCCTTCTAGAATTGACGAACGTTGGTTCATTGCCTCTATTTAGAATTTGTAGCGGAGAACTTACTATGTATTCTAATAGGTCCTCCCCCCTTTTATTGATATCTGTGCTCCCCCAGACCGTGTGATGTGAATTAGCATCACATCCTATAATAAGATCAAATTGATTCTTACCGCAGTGCTCGACTAGCTCCCTCACAGCAGGTGAAGGTGGCTCCGTCTCCTCATAGGGCATGTAGGCAGAGGCCATGATGACCTCGCTCCTGCCCCCTTTAAGGATCTTAATCGTTGTTAGATCCCTGGAACAGAATTCGTATAAGGGCATTGCATCTACGCCATTTCTGACATAGATGCAAGTCCTCATATCATTAGCAAGACAGTTGTAGACTATGGATCCACCCGCCCTACCCAAACCCGATACTAGTCCCTTTCTAATGTAAGGTTCCTGTATGAGGGCAATATCAAATTTATTACTCTGCAGCTGTCTGGCCAAAAGGGCCGTTGCTGCCTTACAGTGCTGTAGGTTTACTTGTACACACCTTAGACCCGCGAATTTGAGTGTTCGCCGGGGTGTGGCGGCCAGTTATTGGCCACCACTGGGTGCCTCACTCTCCGTCACATCATCGACAGCCAGAGGAGATGATGCCAACCCCAGGTTGCCAATCTCCTCCAGCAGATCTTCCGTCTTCTGTGACGTCGCCGGTGATGGAGGCCGTCCTTGCTCCACTACCTCCATTGGGTTCGGCTGCGGTTCGGGCTCCACTACCGTCTCCTCTGGACTCGATCTCGGGACTATTGCCCCCACGACAGCACCGACAGGCTCCTCCACCCTCCCTTCGGTGTCCTCCAGGAGTTTGAAGGTGCTCTTGTCCATGCCCGACTGAAGGCAATAGCCCTTCGCCTTTATGTGATCCGCAGAGGTCCTGTCCATCAGAACTATGCGTCTCACATGGCCCTCCTCGACCAGTGTGTCCACCACCTTCCACTCACTGGTCTTGAGGGCAGGGTTGTAGCGTTGAATAACGCTAAGAACCCGGGTGATGTCCAGGCACCAGTTGTTTTTGGTCTTCCATGCCATTTTCACCGGTTTTGGAAGATCCTTGGCGCTGATCACCTTAAGTTTTACGTCCTTAATGGGAGTGCCATTAAGTCCGCAAAGCCATTTCGCAGACGCCTGCCCTTCACACGAGAAGTGCATGGCCCCCGCAATCAAAGTTCCCGCGTTGACGACCGGCAGTGGGTCTGGAGTTTCCTCCAGCATTTCCCATATGGCATTCCTTATGGAGGATACCATTTCCGCCGTGATCGTCCTCGAAGGGTGGTCCTCTGTAATCACCGCCATTCTGACGTTCGTCAGTGCCTCCTTAAACGAGCTGTCCTGAATTTTGGACCGCTTGGAGTCTCCCGACGGGTCAGTGGCCTCATTACTGACCTCCCTAGCCCTTTTTGATGGCCCTTCGGTGGTCATCCCTGCAGAAGCAACGGCTGCCTGCCTGTTCAGAATGCGTTTCCGCTTCTGACTGCCACTCAGCCGTTTCCTCTTTCTGACGGTAGCATCAGTCAGGGCACTTTCCGCACCTGCAATTACGGTCCCAGCAGCGGGTACCGCAGCATTCACAGCCCCAGAGGGACCATCGCCTGCCACAGCGTTCCCACCGCCAGTTCCGACACTGCCATGCGGTCCGATTCCCGCCCTAGCTCCCCTCCCCGACGCGCCCCCCCTGCCTGGTTCCGAAACCCTGGCGCCACGAGAGGACAGAGCACCCCGAGAAGTGCCCCGCCCACCTCTTGTCACCGTTGAGTTTCCTCCCCTGGCAGGTACGGTACCCTTGGCAAAGATGCCCTTTGTCCCCGCCCTTGCGGGCGTTGAGACCTTATGGGACCCGCCCTTATCGGACAGTTCCC
The DNA here is from genome assembly GCA_947284805.1 of Coleophora flavipennella. Taxonomy (NCBI): domain Eukaryota; kingdom Metazoa; phylum Arthropoda; class Insecta; order Lepidoptera; family Coleophoridae; genus Coleophora; species Coleophora flavipennella. The sequence goes on along the minus strand of OX369265.1, from coordinate 9,356,686 downwards.
CTGAGTTTTTGTTTTTATTTTGATTATCCATAATTATACGGTTTATCCTTCACCACCTTGACTCCCCACCCTCCATGGAGTCCTCAACGTTGGGGATGCCTTAATAGACACCAGGGTTATCAAGGGGTATAGCATCCCTGGGTGAGCTGCCCACGAGGTACACAGCACGTCTTGCTTCGCGCCATTTCTAGCACTAACAATGCGCACTGCTCCCTGTAGACCCCATCACCCCCGGACACTCGCCTGGTGGCCGTCTGAGGGACAGGCACCTTAGCCGATTGATCGCCTTTGGCTCCCCGGCGACCTCCCGTGTGAGAGGAAATTCGGGCCAAAGTGGTGTGTTGCCAACCCGTGTCGACTCAACCACCAGGATCCCGTCATCCCTCCGTACGGGTCCCCGCGCACGGCAAAAACACGCGGGTGGTCAACCCCCCCTCTGCCATCAATATTGTATGATGACAGAGCCACAAGAGCTTGACCACAGGACTCTTGCAGTAGTGCTCATCTCCTCCCAGCATCACAAACTGACCTAAGCGAGTAAGTCAGTCCGCCATGCAGGGACGATATGAGCACGTTAATTGTGCGCCCATAGTAGCCAATGGCGAGGAACCCGTCCATTCTCTACCATGAGCCCACCGTGGCAGTCTTAGCCATCGCTAGAGAACAGAGCTGCCGTCATACAAGGCCTTACTCTGGTCACTAACCATGTTGCCCGGGGGGCGCCGGGGAGAGAGGTAGCATTGCAATAGGGTTTTTAGGTCCACAAGCATCCCTACCCTACTCCCACTCTAGGAGGCGACTGCCAACCCCCCAAAATTTACGATTGTAACATCCATGTTTCTTTACAGGTAATGGAGAAATTAGAGCTGGCTGAGGCGACAACGCGCGATATTGAAGTCCTTCGAGATGGATACAGGCCAGTCGCTAAACGAGGCTCCATACTGTTCTTCGTGCTTTCGGACATGGCTACTGTCAACACCATGTATCAGTACTCGCTGTCTTCTTACCTTGATGTAAGTACTGTACTGCACGGCATATACAGGGTGAAGAAAAAGGTTTGGCGAATACTGTGGTTAACTGTGGCTGCTACTCATAAAACTTCCAGAGAAACCCAGACGATCGCAAATGATGCGCCGCCCCAAAGGGCACCCCTGCATAGTCAATTCGCATTTGAAAATTCCCAATTTCTCATAAAAATCGATCAGCTGTTGTAACCCCCCAACAGCCTATTTAAAATATATAAATATAAATATAACTAACTAAACCTACCTATAATATGCATACGTACATACAACATACAAACTACCGCTATCTTCCTATAAAAGTATGTAAACTAAACTTGATTTTTATTGCATTTTAAAATACAATTAAACGTTTGGCCAGATCGTCTAGAGAACCCTAATTTGTGATCGCAGTAACTCAGAGTCTTTTTGAAGGTGAATGACAAGTTATTTTAAAGAGATTAATCTATCACGTTGTGTTTGGACGAACGATGTGGTCTAACCTATAATTTTGAAGTATTTCGCGCGGAACCCTAATTTCCCTACTGTGATTGGTCCCTATTTTGCCCCCCCCCCCCCAAATTGGGGAGGGTAGCTAGCCCCCAGTGCTCGGAATAACGTAATACTTGACTGACGTCAGTACTGCATTATTTTGGTGATTAAAACAATGTACATGTAATTCAAGGTAATTGAACGAGCGATTTTAGCTCAAACAAATAATTACTACTACGGTGAGCCCCGCTAGCTACTGTCTCCTGCAAGCCACTAAGGTACACGATGGGAGTCCACCGCTTCAAGTGTAATTTAATTAAGCTACACGACAATGTATAGTGTACTATGCCGTGTTCCACCCGAATCCCAAAGCTAGTGTATATAAAACGCTTGTGAGGCGCCTTATTATACGTGTATAGTGTGAGCTATGACCGAGTCTTTACAGCCATAGCTTGTCCATCCCTATTCGTCAGGTAGGATTAATACCTTCGAACAGCGATTGATCGCCAATACATATTAGCACTAGGTACTAAAACAAAGTAGATATTCCACCTTGAATGTCGCTCATCCTGTGAGAAGAGCACCATGGAACGTGAAATAAGTAGATAATCTACTAATATGGTTCTTAGACCTGTAACTGTGCCATACAGTTGTATATAACAGTATAAAGACCTACGGTCTATATAGCTAAAGCGAAATGGACACAATATCCACAGTGCCGTCGGCTCCAAAATAATACATAGTGTTAAAGATCTGTCTTTAGACGTAGTAAACCCTTGATAAAGGGCGAAAGTACTGACTGTCCAGCAGGTTTGCTAAACATAAAAGAACAACGAACCAACACAGTCGCAACCCATTGTGACACCCACGCGAATCATAGTCGCAGCATCACAACTAGGTCAAAGCGAAAGGCGTGTAAGCCAAGTGTTTGGTCGAGACGCTAGTTCAGTACGCAATAGAAGCCGACAGGACGCGGACACCGTGAGCACCCGTCCATAATAATCAAAACTGTAGAATAGATTTAGTTTCTAAAACTAGCACATATTAACTGACCCTAGCTATGGTTACCACCAGGATGGGTCGGCTTACCTACATCATAATCGGTCTTACTAAAATCACTAGTAGTAAGGCGCGAACGCCCAAATCATTTGTTTGTTTGCCCAATACTTTCCTAAACGCTCGATCCGATTTGGGTGAAATTCTGCCGAGGCATGCTTGTGATAAGCTACAGATAGGACCTACCTATCTATAATTACATTAGTATCAGAATAGGCGAAGCTCGAACGCCTATAGTTTGTTTGTTAGGCCATTACATTTATCCCATAAAAGTGTGGACAGATTTAGCTAAAATTTGGTAAAATTAGGAGTTGTACATATCTATGAACCACTGAGCTACATATCTAGCCCATATTGCATGGAGCTTGGTGAACAGCCATCTCAAGTATGACATAGGCCTTCCCCTGCGACAGCATAGCGCCGTACTATCTCGAATGAGATTAGTGAACTGAGTGGACCTCGTGTTCACGGAACCCTAAAACTTATAATGCCGCGTGGCACTTGCAGTGAAGGCAGTTCGTAAATAAATAAAACGTTGGCATCGCTTAGACCTACCTACGACTTATTCAATAATATGACTCGCATTTCTTCCTAATAACGTTATTCTAAAACCTAATTCGCTATTCCCTAGTAATAGATTTATTTACTAGAATTCCTACAGCACTGCACCAACCCGGATGAAATTAATGAACTGAGTGGACCACGTGCTCGCGGAACCCTAAAGCTTGTGATACCGCGTGTCACCTGCAGTGACGGCAGTTCGATAAAGTAAAACGTGCCATCGCTTAGACCTACCTACTACTTATTCTCTGATATGACTTGTTTCTTCCTAATAGCGATATTCCAAAACCTAATTCGCTATTCCCTAGTAATAGATTATTAACTAGATTTCCTACATATCGCAATCCCCCTAACTCAGCCCTAGTTTTTCCCTATCCTAGCGAGATAGCTAAGTTTTACGAGAACTAAATTTTATTTTGATGTCCATGTTTCAACAAACAGTTACAACTCGTGGCGGCTTTATTCGTCTTTCCCCCGGGGTACTAAACCAACCGTGCCTTCGAGATGAACCAATTAGGTGTAGTGTGTCATGGTGTGGTGAATACCTAAAACTAACTTGTGTCTTAGTTCCCTACGGCTAAAGTGTACCTGCCCTGAATAAGAAATGCCGCTGCCACGACAGACCAGGTCTGCCGCTTCGCTGCACCTCCTAAACAGTGTGTTTGGATGGGATTTGGATAGGTAAGGCCTGTCCCAAATACGGTGGCTCCGTACATGAGTGCGCTAACGCATGTCCAACCTGTGGTCCTCATGTCGGTAGGTCGTAAGATGGTACAGTCAGGATGTTCCGGCCATAACCAAACTTGGGTCGCTAGCCAGGCAAGCCCTCCTGTCAGCTTGCTTTCGGCACTCGCATTGATAACTCACGCTTAGTTGTCACGGTAGCGTATCCACGTGAAATTAATCAACTAGCCTACCTGAAAACATGAACTACCAACCTGGTCACCTGACGATACCTTCAGCTAGCAACCGACCTGGCATCTTGTTTCAATTCCTAGATCCCAGCTCGATTGCCCACTGTACCTCACTTCCTAACTGCACTAAACTATGGCTTGATCCCAGGTAGGAGCCTGAACTTTCGAAGGCAAATAACTAGGATTTCAGCCACACTAAATTCTATTCTAAACTCACAATATAAAGTGAGATTCCTAAGTTAATTCGCGACTAATAAGTACTTGGCGTGACACTTGCCCGGGGCGTGCGGCAGCTGTTCTTCGGATACGTCCTCCTCCTGTGATGGTCTGTTCGACTGAATGCCGCTGCGTCCGCGTGTCCGTGGTTTTAAAAGCTTTCACACAGATGCAGCCTCGGCAGCGCGCGGGCCGCCGCACACATACATCCGACCTCGTGGTCGATCTGCGCGAGCGCCGGCCGCTGTCCGGACGCAGACAGGGCGACGCCACTATCCCTTTGGCCTCGGTTTTCGCGCCATTTATTACCTAAGGCAATCTGTTATAACGTGCGCACCGCGTGGTTCGAATGACGACCGACAGGCGGCAGCCTGGCTTCTCGGAAATAACCCCTGAGCTAATTTGTTTCAATAACTGTCTATTCACTCGACTCGAGGTTAATCCTCACCCGACCGAACAAAACTAGTTATGTTTTTCCCAATAGACAGATTCCTTTTAGTCTATCAAGACTTACTGTAATAATAGATATTTATTTATACATATGGATCGTTACAATCCAACCCCCTGAAAATTTTTAAAAATAGAATTCAGAGAATTGTCTTTTTAAAATTTTCAAAATAGCTAATAACTATTAAAATTTCCTGTTGGCACATTCTCCCCTAAGTGTGGTGTGTATTTAAACCAGGCATGTCATTTATTGTCCCTTGATTGATACCCTCAACCATAAACAAAACCGGATTAGCACAGGACCAGCTCCTGCCATCACAGAGGAGTTCGAACGGGCATTTCGGTTGTGAGTCGAAGCCACTGCTACGTTTCGCTCATAGGCGTATACATTGAGTGGACCACTAGCTTCCAATTCCCCACGCACCAGGAAACTCTACTGGCATAAGCGCATTAGTAAATTGTCAATCTAGTTTAACTCTCCAAACTGTCTGTGATATAACACAAGCGTTTCCCGCGACAATCAGCCAAGTTCTCCAAATAGAGCTTCCCCCAAGTGACAATAGAATCTTATCTTGGAGTATGTATAGTGTATAAGTCCAGTTCTTAGCTTCTGGTAGAGTAATTAGCCCAAACCAACGTAATGTAAGACTCAAAAGAACAAATTGTTGGTTCAAACTATTTTTGTATACATGAAGAAGGACAGCGTGTGCCAACAGCTGACTCAGATATCCAGTATTTGTTGACTCTCCTTCAAGATCACACTTTCCCTTAATTTTACTCCCAAAATATCAAAGCAACTCACTCAAAACCACTTTTCACATCACTCTCAAATATCCTTTTGTAAAATTCCAATCCTGGAAAGGTCAACAAATCCTTATCTTCAGCTAGGATATTTATTGTGGTCAACACAAGAGATTATGTAGACCTATTTTCAAGTATTTAAACACAATTCTCACTGTAGTTTATAACCAAAACCCTCATCTTACAATTAAGAGAAAATAATATTTACTTCCAATGAATGTCAGATCGTGACTTCGTTCTAAAATCAGATCCGAAAATTGAAAATAAATGAACGCTAATATTCAACGCACCAAAGATGACCTACTTTCACCACAACCCGGCACAACCTATATAAGAGTAATAAATAATTGAAGCAGCATGCATCATTGCAAACTTAAAACTAACCGCAACCTTATAAAACTAATACCGACTCCCTACCTTTCCTATTCATGCGTAATTTTACTACATTTAGCAAGATTATAATATTTTTATTATAATCCTACTGTACCTTCTAATTTTATTACTAAAATTAGCCATTCACCAAAGCGTAGATATGCTAATGTTGAAATAACATAGCTTCGCTGTACCTGTTATTCAAACATACCTTTACACATTTTACCGGGTTATCAAAATAAAAAGACAAGTGGGTTTTTTTTTTCATTTTCCATTGAAACTAGATAATAAAACTCAACCGATATTAAAACATTTAATCGAAAAATATCACAATTGTTATTCCGATGGCGTCTCCTTTTAACTTAAACTTATAAAACCTAACTTTTTTTTTCGTGCGGTAAGTCCTCGACTGCAAATAATTCCTGAACTACGCTAGCGCCATTACTTATAAGCGGCAAGTCGACAGACTTTTATATCTGTGACAAACTCACTGTGCAAACTCAAATGGTCAGCGACACCTTGTGAAAACAGGCCGAACTACAAGACATTTGTCTTGCATCAATATTCGATCGAATGAACTAAAATATCTCCATCCTATTGAATAAATTCTATTATCGCCTAGTAAGTTTGAAATTCCATGAAACATTGTTTTCAATGAAACCGTAAAAATGTTTCGAACAAAATGTATGACCCGTGGCGCCATCTATTGAAAAAATGTCAAACTAACTCCTTACTTTCCCTGTGGCGAAAGGTCACACCTATAGTAGCTGCCTATGTCACTCGTAACAGCGCCACAATCAAAACATTTGAAGGAAATAGTATTTACCTGATTTTTATAATATTATACAAATAACAAATTATTGGTACAGTACCTATTTAATTAAAAGTGAGTAGAATGCTCTAGCCGAAATTTCCGCTGTTGTAAGATTGACTTACAAAACTATCGCGCTAAACAAATAAAATCAAAACTGAAGTGTGTAGGTACTCCCTATGTATCTAATAATGTGACTATGTGTTTGTCTCAACTTCACTCCAACCAAAGCTACCTAACGTACCTAGCTGAATGACTTTAGTAGGCAAATAGCTTAGGATCCGAATTAACACACCGGCACCCCTTTCTCCACACCCGCGACCCGCTTGCGTCTCGCGCACCCCCGGAACCTGCTTTCACTAGCGATGCCACTAGCCATTCTTACTATCTTTTAACCAACTAGTCCTACAAGATACGTTAAAGGGAATCTAATACACTAATATTGTTCACTTTTAAAAATACTACTTAATAATGCGTAAAGAGTGCGTATATTAGACACCTAAAACTTATCTATAAAATGTTTTTAATTAAAATTTAAAGGTTAGCTTACTAATGTATTTATTGTCATCTACCAGAATTGTCATTTCAATTTACTTACCTACACCTTGGACACGGCCTAGTCTAATGAAGGCATTATTTATAGGTAAAACTAGATTTCCTACTAGTCACCTACACTTACAGTGAAACGATATTAAACTTAAAACAAGTTACATAGATATATGTAAGTAACCCTATTCCAGTAGAATACCGCAGCTTAGATACATGAATAAAAGAATTATGTTATATTCAAATGAGCTAAATCAAATAAGTACCTACTTCATTTAAAATTATATTTAACTGGTTTTTCGAAACATCCTATTTTCGAATAAGTTTATATTATTTGATCCCATGGTTATTTTTGCTATGTGTACTCTACCTTATCATTTTTAACACGACGACAAACAAAATGCTACCTATTTTAAAATACGCCTACAAATTATTCTTAGCGCATACTAACGTACTCATTCATTTTAGCACCATAAGGTTACCTAACTACCGCGTATATACAGTGGCCCTATAAAATATTATATTTCGTCTAGCATACCACGCAAGCCGATTTTATTTTGATTCCTAGTAGAAGACTCGTCAACCCCCCGATCTTAAAGATTTTAAAATAAAACCCAGGTTTAATTTTCTATTTTGAAATAGGATAAGATGAATATCCTCTATTGTACGCCAAAAATACAAAAGAAAAACATATGGTCTTGCAAAACACGCAACTATATGCAAAGGCGGCCTTATCGTTTCAAACGACCTCTTTCGGCATCCTTTGTCGATCGGAAGAGACAAAAGTGAAACTATATGCGGGCACTCAAGCAACTAATAAAGGCTGAGCAGAATAAAGTATACGAAAACTAATACTGAACAAAGAATAAATTACAAATACTAAATTAGATATTTATTATTTCATATATTATGTATTATTTAATATTATTATTTCCACATTCATATACATATCTATCATTTATAAAGACTATCCCTTAATTTGTCAGATTGAGTGACTACCGTGGACCTCAACAAAGTATTTATTGTTGATTTTAAATATTTAAATTCCGAGATACTAATTTAAAATAATTTCCTCGTATCTTAACTATCCTACAAGCCACTGCGGTTCGCTTCCGCGATAGTGCTATGTAAAATACTAAGTTCAGACGCCTATATTACCTACACAACCCCCCGTATAGTAGATTTATAAGACCAAAGTTGCCCTAATAGGATCTAGAATAAAATTTCCGAAATATTAAATATTGTCTACCATAACACTGACTACCCCCAGTATAATAGATATGTAACACTATAAAACCTCTTAAGTCCATTTATTCTACCTACCCACCTTAATAAATTGTAAGTTGAAGCGTCAAAGACAGGAGTCTTCGCATGTACCCACAGCTACCAGTTACATTCTACCCAAGTATACCACTCGATCGCAGCCAAAACGTACTCACGCACCTTATGAAAATTAGCCTATTTACCTGGAAGGTAGTTTTTTTTTTTCAAAGCAAACAATTTCTTAGAATAACCCACCATATGAACTAATCCGCTCCTAAAGACCTAATTCACTTACAGAAAGTTATTACCTAACAGCTGTATCTGTCTTGAAGTCCCTATAACAAAATTTAGAGCAGTACCTATTCCTGTTACTCTATTCCCAACATCCGAACATAAAGCTCGTATACGGCGACCATACCTCATTATACCTCAAGGTCACTGGTAGATATTTAAAACTAAATCTCTATTATGTACCCTATCTCGCATCCAATGTCCCCAGATGCACATATACGTTTGGAAACCTTGATCTACTGCGGAACAAACCAAACAAAACACAAATTTATTTTTCTTAACCGCAACGGGAACCGAACCTGCGACCCTAGTATGCGAAGCTACTAGGTACTCCTAATATATAACGTAAATAAATTAAACTAAAAAATATTTTTTTCAACAACAACGGGAACCGAACCTGCGACCCTAGTATGCGAAGCTACTAACTATTTCTAATTTACAACCTAAATATATTAAGAGCTAAAATAATATTTTTTTTTCTAGATTTGCCTCCCTCGGGACTCGAACTGGCGACACCAAGTTACGAGGCTAATTACAAACTCCTAATATACAATCTAACAAAAATAAAAATAAAATTTATCTTTAAAACAAATTACCTCTAACAGGATCGAACTCGCGACTGTAAATTGCGAGACTACGGATATATTATTGTGCCACAACGCATTAGCTTGAAGTTCCTACAACAATATCAAGAGCAATCCACATATCCCTCACAGACCTCCTTTTGCGATTCCAACGACAGTAGGCATTCAATATAACAACTGCTTCTTTTACGAAATGTAAATAACTTAAATATTACTATAATATTTTGTGTTTTGATTCAAAATAGTACTTAACCTATCTAAAATTTACTTAAATTACTTAACCTACTAAATAAGTGCAACTTCACAGCCCCGTCTGCCTACATAAGTACACGCTATTCGTAACGTTCAACTACCTTATTTATCAATTATTATGAGAGACCTTTTTCTCTGAACTAAATCGTTAACTACCCATCTTATACACCAACTAGAAAATGTACCTACCAAATATTTCTTTCGAACAAATAACTTATTTAATTATTGAAATCCGGAATTTTACCAACGGAGTATTGAGAAGAAATTATATTATCAATGCCTACTTCAAATACGCTGTCATATAAAAGAATTCAACGGGAGCGCTCACTCACTCATTGACTTCTGTATTAGTTCTAAGTACAAAGTACGAACCATTCAACCCCCCGGATATAAGACAATAGCTGGGGTTTAAATTAACCTATAAACTATAAAACTACATAGGATAAAAAATAATAATTTTCTCTTTGTTTGATAGATCAATCATTCAGTTATAATTGTCATTCGCACTTCATTCCATTTTCACGAACATCAAATTGTGGCCCAAAACGAAGCCAACTAAAGTTATTTATCTATATTTATCACAAATAACTGAACACAAAGTTTTATTATACAAAACGACTACCTACAAGATTCAGTCTACGAACGCGAAAATCAGATGTCAGACATCCAAGTTCTTTGGTAGCACTGTAGCCGTTCCCGCCTCCGAATCCTGATTTTGGCTATCCAAATGTAATATTTTGGACCCTCTTCTCATCCTGGTCACGGCACCAAATTGTAACCCCCCAACAGCCTATTTAAAATATATAAATATATAAATATAAATATAACTAACTAAACCTACCTATAATATGCATACGTACATACAACATACAAACTACCGCTATCTTCCTATAAAAGTATGTAAACTAAACTTGATTTTTATTGCATTTTAAAATACAATTAAACGTTTGGCCAGATCGTCTAGAGAACCCTAATTTGTGATCGCAGTAACTCAGAGTCTTTTTGAAGGTGAATGACAAGTTATTTTAAAGAGATTAATCTATCACGTTGTGTTTGGACGAACGATGTGGTCTAACCTATAATTTTGAAGTATTTCGCGCGGAACCCTAATTTCCCTACTGTGATTGGTCCCTATTTTGCCCCCCCCCCCCCCCCCCCAAATTGGGGAGGGTAGCTAGCCCCCAGTGCTCGGAATAACGTAATACTTGACTGACGTCAGTACTGCATTATTTTGGTGATTAAAACAATGTACATGTAATTCAAGGTAATTGAACGAGCGATTTTAGCTCAAACAAATAATTACTACTACGGTGAGCCCCGCTAGCTACTGTCTCCTGCAAGCCACTAAGGTACACGATGGGAGTCCACCGCTTCAAGTGTAATTTAATTAAGCTACACGACAATGTATAGTGTACTATGCCGTGTTCCACCCGAATCCCAAAGCTAGTGTATATAAAACGCTTGTGAGGCGCCTTATTATACGTGTATAGTGTGAGCTATGACCGAGTCTTTACAGCCATAGCTTGTCCATCCCTATTCGTCAGGTAGGATTAATACCTTCGAACAGCGATTGATCGCCAATACATATTAGCACTAGGTACTAAAACAAAGTAGATATTCCACCTTGAATGTCGCTCATCCTGTGAGAAGAGCACCATGGAACGTGAAATAAGTAGATAATCTACTAATATGGTTCTTAGACCTGTAACTGTGCCATACAGTTGTATATAACAGTATAAAGACCTACGGTCTATATAGCTAAAGCGAAATGGACACAATATCCACAGTGCCGTCGGCTCCAAAATAATACATAGTGTTAAAGATCTGTCTTTAGACGTAGTAAACCCTTGATAAAGGGCGAAAGTACTGACTGTCCAGCAGGTTTGCTAAACATAAAAGAACAACGAACCAACACAGTCGCAACCCATTGTGACACCCACGCGAATCATAGTCGCAGCATCACAACTAGGTCAAAGCGAAAGGCGTGTAAGCCAAGTGTTTGGTCGAGACGCTAGTTCAGTACGCAATAGAAGCCGACAGGACGCGGACACCGTGAGCACCCGTCCATAATAATCAAAACTGTAGAATAGATTTAGTTTCTAAAACTAGCACATATTAACTGACCCTAGCTATGGTTACCACCAGGATGGGTCGGCTTACCTACATCATAATCGGTCTTACTAAAATCACTAGTAGTAAGGCGCGAACGCCCAAATCATTTGTTTGTTTGCCCAATACTTTCCTAAACGCTCGATCCGATTTGGGTGAAATTCTGCCGAGGCATGCTTGTGATAAGCTACAGATAGGACCTACCTATCTATAATTACATTAGTATCAGAATAGGCGAAGCTCGAACGCCTATAGTTTGTTTGTTAGGCCATTACATTTATCCCATAAAAGTGTGGACAGATTTAGCTAAAATATGGTAAAATTAGGAGTTGTACATATCTATGAACCACTGAGCTACATATCTAGCCCATATTGCATGGAGCTTGGTGAACAGCCATCTCAAGTATGACATAGGCCTTCCCCTGCGACAGCATAGCGCCGTACTATCTCGAATGAGATTAGTGAACTGAGTGGACCTCGTGTTCACGGAACCCTAAAACTTATAATGCCGCGTGGCACTTGCAGTGAAGGCAGTTCGTAAATAAATAAAACGTTGGCATCGCTTAGACCTACCTACTACTTATTCAATAATATGACTCGCATTTCTTCCTAATAACGTTATTCTAAAACCTAATTCGCTATTCCCTAGTAATAGATTTATTTACTAGAATTCCTACAGCACTGCACCAACCCGGATGAAATTAATGAACTGAGTGGACCACGTGCTCGCGGAACCCTAAAGCTTGTGATACCGCGTGTCACCTGCAGTGACGGCAGTTCGATAAAGTAAAACGTGGCATCGCTTAGACCTACCTACTACTTATTCTCTGATATGACTTGTTTCTTCCTAATAGCGATATTCCAAAACCTAATTCGCTATTCCCTAGTAATAGATTATTAACTAGATTTCCTACATATCGCAATCCCCCTAACTCAGCCCTAGTTTTTCCCTATCCTAGCGAGATAGCTAAGTTTTACGAGAACTAAATTTTATTTTGATGTCCATGTTTCAACAAACAGTTACAACTCGTGGCGGCTTTATTCGTCTTTCCCCCGGGGTACTAAACCAACCGTGCCTTCGAGATGAACCAATTAGGTGTAGTGTGTCATGGTGTGGTGAATACCTAAAGCTAACTTGTGTCCTAGTTCCCTACGGCTAAAGTGTACCTGCCTTGAATAAGAAATGCCGCTGCCACGACAGACCAGGTCTGCCGCTTCGCTGCACCTCCTAAACAGTGTGTTTGGATGGGATTTGGATAGGTAAAGCCTGTCCCAAATACGGTGGCTCCGTACATGAGTGCTCTAACGCATGTCCAACCTGTGGTCCTCATGTCGGTAGGTCGTAAGATGGTACAGTCAGGATGTTCCGGCCATAACCAAACTTGGGTCGCTAGCCAGGCAAGCCCTCCTGTCAGCTTGCTTTCGGCACTCGCATTGATAACTCACGCTTAGTTGTCACGGTAGCGTATCCACGTGAAATTAATCAACTAGCCTACCTGAAAACATGAACTACCAACCTGGTCACCTGACGATACCTTCAGCTAGCAACCGACCTGGCATCTTGTTTCAATTCCTAGATCCCAGCTCGATTGCCCACTGTACCTCACTTCCTAACTGCACTAAACTATGGCTTGATCCCAGGTAGGAGCCTGAACTTTCGAAGGCAAATAACTAGGATTTCAGCCACACTAAATTCTATTCTAAACTCACAATATAAAGTGAGATTCCTAAGTTAATTCGCGACTAATAAGTACTTGGCGTGACACTTGCCCGGGGCGTGCGGCAGCTGTTCTTCGGATACGTCCTCCTCCTGTGATGGTCTGTTCGACTGAATGCCGCTGCGTCCGCGTGTCCGTGGTTTTAAAAGCTTTCACACAGATGCAGCCTCGGCAGCGCGCGGGCCGCCGCACACATACATCCGACCTCGTGGTCGATCTGCGCGAGCGCCGGCCGCTGTCCGGACGCAGACAGGGCGACGCCACTATCCCTTTGGCCTCGGTTTTCGCGCCATTTATTACCTAAGGCAATCTGTTATAACGTGCGCACCGCGTGGTTCGAATGACGACCGACAGGCGGCAGCCTGGCTTCTCGGAAATAACCCCTGAGCTAATTTGTTTCAATAACTGTCTATTCACTCGACTCGAGGTTAATCCTCACCCGACCGAACAAAACTAGTTATGTTTTTCCCAATAGACAGATTCCTTTTAGTCTATCAAGACTTACTGTAATAATAGATATTTATTTATACATATGGATCGTTACAATCCAACCCCCTGAAAATTTTTAAAAATAGAATTCAGAGAATTGTCTTTTTAAAATTTTCAAAATAGCTAATAACTATTAAAATTTCCTGTTGGCACATTCTCCCCTAAGTGTGGTGTGTATTTAAACCAGGCATGTCATTTATTGTCCCTTGATTGATACCCTCAACCATAAACAAAACCGGATTAGCACAGGACCAGCTCCTGCCATCACAGAGGAGTTCGAACGGGCATTTCGGTTGTGAGTCGAAGCCACTGCTACGTTTCGCTCATAGGCGTATACATTGAGTGGACCACTAGCTTCCAATTCCCCACGCACCAGGAAACTCTACTGGCATAAGCGCATTAGTAAATTGTCAATCTAGTTTAACTCTCCAAACTGTCTGTGATATAACACAAGCGTTTCCCGCGACAATCAGCCAAGTTCTCCAAATAGAGCTTCCCCCAAGTGACAATAGAATCTTACCTTGGAGTATGTATAGTGTATAAGTCCAGTTCTTAGCTTCTGGTAGAGTAATTAGCCCAAACCAACGTAATGTAAGACTCAAAAGAACAAATTGTTGGTTCAAACTATTTTTGTATACATGAAGAAGGACAGCGTGTGCCAACAGCTGACTCAGATATCCAGTATTTGTTGACTCTCCTTCAAGATCACACTTTCCCTTAATTTTACTCCCAAAATATCAAAGCAACTCACTCAAAACCACTTTTCACATCACTCTCAAATATCCTTTTGTAAAATTCCAATCCTGGAAAGGTCAACAAATCCTTATCTTCAGCCAGGATATTTATTGTAGTCAACACAAGAGATTATGTAGACCTATTTTCAAGTATTTAAACACAATTCTCACTGTAGTTTATAACCAAAACCCTCATCTTACAATTAAGAGAAAATAATATTTACTTCCAATGAATGTCAGATCGTGACTTCGTTCTAAAATCAGATCCGAAAATTGAAAATAAATGAACGCTAATATTCAACGCACCAAAGATGACCTACTTTCACCACAACCCGGCACAACCTATATAAGAGTAATAAATAATTGAAGCAGCATGCATCATTGCAAACTTAAAACTAACCGCAACCTTATAAAACTAATACCGACTCCCTACCTTTCCTATTCATGCGTAATTTTACTACATTTAGCAAGATTATAATATTTTTATTATAATCCTACTGTACCTTCTAATTTTATTACTAAAATTAGCCATTCACCAAAGCGTAGATATGCTAATGTTGAAATAACATAGCTTCGCTGTACCTGTTATTCAAACATACCTTTACACATTTTACCGGGTTATCAAAATAAAAAGACAAGTGGGTTTTTTTTTTTCATTTTCCATTGAAACTAGATAATAAAACTCAACCGATATTAAAACATTTAATCGAAAAATATCACAATTGTTATTCCGATGGCGTCTCCTTTTAACTTAAACTTATAAAACCTAACTTTTTTTTTCGTGCGGTAAGTCCTCGACTGCAAATAATTCCTGAACGCACGCGACCCCTGAACTACGCTAGCGCCATTACTTATAAGCGGCAAGTCGACAGACTTTTATATCTGTGACAAACTCACTGTGCAAACTCAAATGGTCAGCGACACCTTGTGAAAACAGGCCGAACTACAAGACATTTGTCTTGCATCAATATTCGATCGAATGAACTAAAATATCTCCATCCTATTGAATAAATTCTATTATCGCCTAGTAAGTTTGAAATTCCATGAAACATTGTTTTCAATGAAACCGTAAAAATGTTTCGAACAAAATGTATGACCCGTGGCGCCATCTATTGAAAAAATGTCAAACTAACTCCTTACTTTCCCTGTGGCGAAAGGTCACACCTATAGTAGCTGCCTATGTCACTCGTAACAGCGCCACAATCAAAACATTTGAAGGAAATAGTATTTACCTGATTTTTATAATATTATACAAATAACAAATTATTGGTACAGTACCTATTTAATTAAAAGTGAGTAGAATGCTCTAGCCGAAATTTCCGCTGTTGTAAGATTGACTTACAAAACTATCGCGCTAAACAAATAAAATCAAAACTGAAGTGTGTAGGTACTCCCTATGTATCTAATAATGTGACTATGTGTTTGTCTCAACTTCACTCCAACCAAAGCTACCTAACGTACCTAGCTGAATGACTTTAGTAGGCAAATAGCTTAGGATCCGAATTAACACACCGGCACCCCTTTCTCCACACCCGCGACCCGCTTGCGTCTCGCGCACCCCCGGAACCTGCTTTCACTAGCGATGCCACTAGCCATTCTTACTATCTTTTAACCAACTAGTCCTACAAGATACGTTAAAGGGAATCTAATACACTAATATTGTTCACTTTTAAAAATACTACTTAATAATGCGTAAAGAGTGCGTATATTAGACACCTAAAACTTATCTATAAAATGTTTTTAATTAAAATTTAAAGGTTAGCTTACTTGTATTTATTGTCATCTACCAGAATTGTCATTTCAATTTACTTACCTACACCTTGGACACGGCCTAGTCTAATGAAGGCATTATTTATAGGTAAAACTAGATTTCCTACTAGTCACCTACACTTACAGTGAAACGATATTAAACTTAAAACAAGTTACATAGATATATGTAAGTAACCCTATTCCAGTAGAATACCGCAGCTTAGATACATGAATAAAAGAATTATGTTATATTCAAATGAGCTAAATCAAATAAGTACCTACTTCATTTAAAATTATATTTAACTGGTTTTTCGAAACATCCTATTTTCGAATAAGTTTATATTATTTGATCCCATGGTTATTTTTGCTATGTGTACTCTACCTTATCATTTTTAACACGACGACAAACAAAATGCTACCTATTTTAAAATACGCCTACAAATTATTCTTAGCGCATACTAACGTACTCATTCATTTTAGCACCATAAGGTTACCTAACTACCGCGTATATACAGTGGCCCTATAAAATATTATATTTCGTCTAGCATACCACGCAAGCCGATTTTATTTTGATTCCTAGTAGAAGACTCGTCAACCCCCCGATCTTAAAGATTTTAAAATAAAACCCAGGTTTAATTTTCTATTTTGAAATAGGATAAGATGAATATCCTCTATTGTACGCCAAAAATACAAAAGAAAAACATATGGTCTTGCAAAACACGCAACTATATGCAAAGGCGGCCTTATCGTTTCAAACGACCTCTTTCGGCATCCTTTGTCGATCGGAAGAGACAAAAGTGAAACTATATGCGGGCACTCAAGCAACTAATAAAGGCTGAGCAGAATAAAGTATACGAAAACTAATACTGAACAAAGAATAAATTACAAATACTAAATTAGATATTTATTATTTCATATATTATGTATTATTTAATATTATTTCCACATTCATATACATATCTATCATTTATAAAGACTATCCCTTAATTTGTCAGATTGAGTGACTACCGTGGACCTCAACAAAGTATTTATTGTTGATTTTAAATATTTAAATTCCGAGATACTAATTTAAAATAATTTCCTCGTATCTTAACTATCCTACAAGCCACTGCGGTTCGCTTCCGCGATAGTGCTATGTAAAATACTAAGTTCAGACGCCTATATAACCTACACAACCCCCCGTATAGTAGATTTATAAGACCAAAGTTGCCCTAATAGGATCTAGAATAAAATTTCCGAAATATTAAATATTGTCTACCATAACACTGACTACCCCCAGTATAATAGATATGTAACACTATAAAACCTCTTAAGTCCATTTATTCTACCTACCCACCTTAATAAATTGTAAGTTGAAGCGTCAAAGACAGGAGTCTTCGCATGTACCCACAGCTACCAGTTACATTCTACCCAAGTATACCACTCGATCGCAGCCAAAACGTACTCACGCACCTTATGAAAATTAGCCTATTTACCTGGAAGGTAGTTTTTTTTTTTCAAAACAAACAATTTCTTAGAATAACCCACCATATGAACTAATCCGCTCCTAAAGACCTAATTCACTTACAGAAAGTTATTACCTAACAGCTGTATCTGTCTTGAAGTCCCTATAACAAAATTCAGAGCAGTACCTATTCCTGTTACTCTATTCCCAACATCCGAACATAAAGCTCGTATACGGCGACCATACCTCATTATACCTCAAGGTCACTGGTAGATATTTAAAACTAAATCTCTATTATGTACCCTATCTCGCATCCAATGTCCCCAGATGCACATATACGTTTGGAAACCTTGATCTACTGCGGAACAAACCAAACAAAACACAAATTTATTTTTCTTAACCGCAACGGGAACCGAACCTGCGACCCTAGTATGCGAAGCTACTAGGTACTCCTAATATATAACGTAAATAAATTAAACTAAAAAATATTTTTTTCAACAACAACGGGAACCGAACCTGCGACCCTAGTATGCGAAGCTACTAACTATTTCTAATTTACAACCTAAATATATTAAGAGCTAAAATAATATTTTTTTTTCTAGATTTGCCTCCCTCGGGACTCGAACTGGCGACACCAAGTTACGAGGCTAATTACAAACTCCTAATATACAATCTAACAAAAATAAAAATAAAATTTATCTTTAAAACAAATTACCTCTAACAGGATCGAACTCGCGACTGTAAATTGCGAGACTACGGATATATTATTGTGCCACAACGCATTAGCTTGAAGTTCCTACAACAATATCAAGAGCAATCCACATATCCCTCACAGACCTCCTTTTGCGATTCCAACGACAGTAGGCATTCAATATAACAACTGCTTCTTTTACGAAATGTAAATAACTTAAATATTACTATAATATTTTGTATTTTGATTCAAAATAGTACTTAACCTATCTAAAATTTACTTAAATTACTTAACCTACTAAATAAGTGCAACTTCACAGCCCCGTCTGCCTACATAAGTACACGCTATTCGTAACGTTCAACTACCTTATTTATCAATTATTATGAGAGACCTTTTTCTCTGAACTAAATCGTTAACTACCCATCTTATACACCAACTAGAAAATGTACCTACCAAATATTTCTTTCGAACAAATAACTTATTTAATTATTGAAATCCGGAATTTTACCAACGGAGTATTGAGAAGAAATTATATTATCAATGCCTACTTCAAATACGCTGTCATATAAAATAATTCAACGGGAGCGCTCACTCACTCATTGACTCCTGTATTAGTTCTAAGTACAAAGTACGAACCATTCAACCCCCCGGATATAAGACAATAGCTGGGGTTTAAATTAACCTATAAACTATAAAACTACATAGGATAAAAAATAATAATTTTCTCTTTGTTTGATAGATCAATCATTCAGTAATTATAATTGTCATTCGCACTTCATTCCATTTTCACGAACATCAAATTGTGGCCCAAAACGAAGCCAACTAAAGTTATTTATCTATATTTATCACAAATAACTGAACACAAAGTTTTATTATACAAAACGACTACCTACAAGATTCAGTCTACGAACGCGAAAATCAGATGTCAGACATCCAAGTTCTTTGGTAGCACTGTAGCCGTTCCCGCCTCCGAATCCTGATTTTGGCTATCCAAATGTAATATTTTGGACCCTCTT
The DNA here is from genome assembly GCA_947284805.1 of Coleophora flavipennella. NCBI lineage: Eukaryota > Metazoa > Arthropoda > Insecta > Lepidoptera > Coleophoridae > Coleophora > Coleophora flavipennella. The sequence continues at coordinate 9,337,129 of OX369265.1, read as the reverse complement.
CTCATCCTGGTCACGGCACCAAATTGTAACCCCCCAACAGCCTATTTAAAATATATAAATATAACTAACTAAACCTACCTATAATATGCATACGTACATACAACATACAAACTACCGCTATCTTCCTATAAAAGTATGTAAACTAAACTTGATTTTTATTGCATTTTAAAATACAATTAAACGTTTGGCCAGATCGTCTAGAGAACCCTAATTTGTGATCGCAGTAACTCAGAGTCTTTTTGAAGGTGAATGACAAGTTATTTTAAAGAGATTAATCTATCACGTTGTGTTTGGACGAACGATGTGGTCTAACCTATAATTTTGAAGTATTTCGCGCGGAACCCTAATTTCCCTACTGTGATTGGTCCCTATTTTGCCCCCCCCCCCCAAATTGGGGAGGGTAGCTAGCCCCCAGTGCTCGGAATAACGTAATACTTGACTGACGTCAGTACTGCATTATTTTGGTGATTAAAACAATGTACATGTAATTCAAGGTAATTGAACGAGCGATTTTAGCTCAAACAAATAATTACTACTACGGTGAGCCCCGCTAGCTACTGTCTCCTGCAAGCCACTAAGGTACACGATGGGAGTCCACCGCTTCAAGTGTAATTTAATTAAGCTACACGACAATGTATAGTGTACTATGCCGTGTTCCACCCGAATCCCAAAGCTAGTGTATATAAAACGCTTGTGAGGCGCCTTATTATACGTGTATAGTGTGAGCTATGACCGAGTCTTTACAGCCATAGCTTGTCCATCCCTATTCGTCAGGTAGGATTAATACCTTCGAACAGCGATTGATCGCCAATACATATTAGCACTAGGTACTAAAACAAAGTAGATATTCCACCTTGAATGTCGCTCATCCTGTGAGAAGAGCACCATGGAACGTGAAATAAGTAGATAATCTACTAATATGGTTCTTAGACCTGTAACTGTGCCATACAGTTGTATATAACAGTATAAAGACCTACGGTCTATATAGCTAAAGCGAAATGGACACAATATCCACAGTGCCGTCGGCTCCAAAATAATACATAGTGTTAAAGATCTGTCTTTAGACGTAGTAAACCCTTGATAAAGGGCGAAAGTACTGACTGTCCAGCAGGTTTGCTAAACATAAAAGAACAACGAACCAACACAGTCGCAACCCATTGTGACACCCACGCGAATCATAGTCGCAGCATCACAACTAGGTCAAAGCGAAAGGCGTGTAAGCCAAGTGTTTGGTCGAGACGCTAGTTCAGTACGCAATAGAAGCCGACAGGACGCGGACACCGTGAGCACCCGTCCATAATAATCAAAACTGTAGAATAGATTTAGTTTCTAAAACTAGCACATATTAACTGACCCTAGCTATGGTTACCACCAGGATGGGTCGGCTTACCTACATCATAATCGGTCTTACTAAAATCACTAGTAGTAAGGCGCGAACGCCCAAATCATTTGTTTGTTTGCCCAATACTTTCCTAAACGCTCGATCCGATTTGGGTGAAATTCTGCCGAGGCATGCTTGTGATAAGCTACAGATAGGACCTACCTATCTATAATTACATTAGTATCAGAATAGGCGAAGCTCGAACGCCTATAGTTTGTTTGTTAGGCCATTACATTTATCCCATAAAAGTGTGGACAGATTTAGCTAAAATTTGGTAAAATTAGGAGTTGTACATATCTATGAACCACTGAGCTACATATCTAGCCCATATTGCATGGAGCTTGGTGAACAGCCATCTCAAGTATGACATAGGCCTTCCCCTGCGACAGCATAGCGCCGTACTATCTCGAATGAGATTAGTGAACTGAGTGGACCTCGTGTTCACGGAACCCTAAAACTTATAATGCCGCGTGGCACTTGCAGTGAAGGCAGTTCGTAAATAAATAAAACGTTGGCATCGCTTAGACCTACCTACTACTTATTCAATAATATGACTCGCATTTCTTCCTAATAACGTTATTCTAAAACCTAATTCGCTATTCCCTAGTAATAGATTTATTTACTAGAATTCCTACAGCACTGCACCAACCCGGATGAAATTAATGAACTGAGTGGACCACGTGCTCGCGGAACCCTAAAGCTTGTGATACCGCGTGTCACCTGCAGTGACGGCAGTTCGATAAAGTAAAACGTGGCATCGCTTAGACCTACCTACTACTTATTCTCTGATATGACTTGTTTCTTCCTAATAGCGATATTCCAAAACCGAATTCGCTATTCCCTAGTAATAGATTATTAACTAGATTTCCTACATATCGCAATCCCCCTAACTCAGCCCTAGTTTTTCCCTATCCTAGCGAGATAGCTAAGTTTTACGAGAACTAAATTTTATTTTGATGTCCATGTTTCAACAAACAGTTACAACTCGTGGCGGCTTTATTCGTCTTTCCCCCGGGGTACTAAACCAACCGTGCCTTCGAGATGAACCAATTAGGTGTAGTGTGTCATGGTGTGGTGAATACCTAAAGCTAACTTGTGTCCTAGTTCCCTACGGCTAAAGTGTACCTGCCCTGAATAAGAAATGCCGCTGCCACGACAGACCAGGTCTGCCGCTTCGCTGCACCTCCTAAACAGTGTGTTTGGATGGGATTTGGATAGGTAAGGCCTGTCCCAAATACGGTGGCTCCGTACATGAGTGCGCTAACGCATGTCCAACCTGTGGTCCTCATGTCGGTAGGTCGTAAGATGGTACAGTCAGGATGTTCCGGCCATAACCAAACTTGGGTCGCTAGCCAGGCAAGCCCTCCTGTCAGCTTGCTTTCGGCACTCGCATTGATAACTCACGCTTAGTTGTCACGGTAGCGTATCCACGTGAAATTAATCAACTAGCCTACCTGAAAACATGAACTACCAACCTGGTCACCTGACGATACCTTCAGCTAGCAACCGACCTGGCATCTTGTTTCAATTCCTAGATCCCAGCTCGATTGCCCACTGTACCTCACTTCCTAACTGCACTAAACTATGGCTTGATCCCAGGTAGGAGCCTGAACTTTCGAAGGCAAATAACTAGGATTTCAGCCACACTAAATTCTATTCTAAACTCACAATATAAAGTGAGATTCCTAAGTTAATTCGCGACTAATAAGTACTTGGCGTGACACTTGCCCGGGGCGTGCGGCAGCTGTTCTTCGGATACGTCCTCCTCCTGTGATGGTCTGTTCGACTGAATGCCGCTGCGTCCGCGTGTCCGTGGTTTTAAAAGCTTTCACACAGATGCAGCCTCGGCAGCGCGCGGGCCGCCGCACACATACATCCGACCTCGTGGTCGATCTGCGCGAGCGCCGGCCGCTGTCCGGACACAGATAGGGCGACGCCACTATCCCTTTGGCCTCGGTTTTCGCGCCATTTATTACCTAAGGCAATCTGTTATAACGTGCGCACCGCGTGGTTCGAATGACGACCGACAGGCGGCAGCCTGGCTTCTCGGAAATAACCCCTGAGCTAATTTGTTTCAATAACTGTCTATTCACTCGACTCGAGGTTAATCCTCACCCGACCGAACAAAACTAGTTATGTTTTTCCCAATAGACAGATTCCTTTTAGTCTATCAAGACTTACTGTAATACCTATAGATATTTATTTATACATATGGATCGTTACACTGTTTAGCCAGCTTTGTATGGCAAGTTTTATTTTATTTTGCCATGTCGGTAAGGTTGTAAAGGGTATCTCGGTAAGAACTTGAATTTTACAAACTTTAAAAGCATTAAAATAATATGTATAATTATTTATGTATGGAGGTAGTGATGACATTTACACATGAAACAAAATATCGGTATATGACTACCGTTACTCTGTTAGCAGGTACGAATTCTTTTGACGAAATTTGCAGTATGGGCTGCTGGATTTGACAAATTTGACGTGTCATTTCTTCTTTGGGTTCCTCTGTTTGTCTCAGGGTAGTTCACATACTCAAAAACCCCAGAGAAAATAATCTAAACTAGTTAAGTCGTAACGTATTGGCGACCAGTTTTGATGTTCAAAACGAGAGATGACGCGACCTGAAAACTTAGTGTGTAACAAAGTCAAATTTTTCCCCATTTTTGTAATGGGTTTTCACTATTAACAAACGTTCATCTAAGCTGTAACGCACTGTTTTCGTAAATGTCTATGTTTTAATTAAACATTCACCAAATATGGCTGACGCAACAATTGACAGTCGAAATTGACGCGCAATTCGAAAATCAAGTTATAACACCCCTTATCACAGAAATTATTCAGTTTCATTCGTGGAAGCCCGTCCTATTTTAACACCTTCATTATATCAGCTGTA